>CM056501.1:48064810-48699351 GCA_029783415.1 Anisodus acutangulus | reverse complement strand
ACTATATGATTAGGAGGTCACAGGTTCAAGCTGTGGAAACAGCTTCTTGCAGAAATGCATGGTATAACTGTGTACAATAAACTCTTATAGTCTGACCATCCTCGGACCTCGCGCATTGCAGGAGCTTAGTGCACCGGATTGCCCTTTAATATATATCACAACACGTCAAATGTAATTATTATCTTTTTCGTATTTGAAATTATCGTCTATAGTAGTTGTTAAATGGTAACCTAATATATACACACAACGTACAATTAAAAATGATTTTTCATCTCTTTCATTTTACTCCTGATGAAACTTTTTTCTTTGAGGTCTTATTCTCAACTTGTACGGTACATATTTTTCCTTGCAAATATATTATTTATTTTGTAGGATCGTGCCTTGTGTTTTTCTGCTATTTATCTCTATATATAGAGAGGATGATATTGCCTCCATATGTACTCCAAAGCATATACAGAACATCATATTACAAGTGATATTTCTAGTAGTATAAACTAGGAAACATGACTTTGATTATGTTGAAGAATCTCATGTTCTCCCCTCTTCGTGGTTTCATCCACAGAGATTTTCATCAGGTCGTTGATAGAATGTCTCTCCTCGACAAACTTTCCTTTCTGGTAACTTTCTCCGAGAAATATTTTCCAACTTTAACAGTTCTTGGTTTTGTTATGTAACGTCTTAATAGTGATGACATGCATGCAGATAGTTCATGTGGTTGATAAGCATAACTTGTGGCATCGGCTACCGGTGTTCTTTGGGCTAGTTTATCTTGGACTTCGTCGGCATCTTAATCAGGAATACAATTTGATCAACGTCGGTAGAACACCTACCGGCGTCCGATCAAATCCTACGGATTACCCTTATAGAACTGCTGATGGCAAATACAATGATCCCTTCAATGAAGGAGCAGGCAGTGAATTCTCTTTCTTTGGCAGGAATATGATGCCTGTTGACCAGCATAACAAGGTATCAGACTGCTTCTTTCCCTTGTGTGTGTAGGTGGTTTAATGCAATAGAGCTAACTTAGCTTATTCTAACTAATTAACATTAGGAAGTATTAGCTATACCAGTATAACCATTTCATCTAAAAAATTAGGTTTCTTTAGAGAGCACACGTTTATTTTATTAATTCTATTCTAAACACGCTCCTTCACTTGTGCCTAATTCTTTTGTCATTGGTCAAACACGTAGGACTTTTTTTTTATAATAGGTAACAATGATATTTGATTGTAGGACCTCTGTCTGCTGATATCTTACTGAAGTATAGATTCATCTCATCTAAAAGATTAAACTTTTAAATAGAACACACGTTTATTTTATTTATGATATTCTAAACATTAACTAATTAATTAGGCTAACTAACTACCGGACTGTTTGAATAGACTTAACCCTTCTGCTTGTTTATACTTTTTATTGCTGTCAACGACGTTAATATATACCCCAGAATTAAGAGAACAGGAATAGAGCTATATGAAATTATTTATATATATGTTAATACTTTTTACACTAGCTATAGTATATGCTAACATATATGTAACATTTCTTATTTCTCAAATTACGAAGCTCACTTTTTACAGTATAGAAGTAAAACTCTAGGCTATATATCAGAAAATGCTGATGCTAGCAATGGTGCTCTTTCCGTGGGCTCACAAGCTATAACACTGTTCGTATCCAATATGAAATGCAGTTACTGAATTCTACCGAACTCTAGCTAAAAGTTGAACCCTTTTTGGGTCGACTCCCCTATTCTAATGCTAAAATAAAAATAAAAATAAAAATAAATATGAAATGCAGTTAAAGAAGCCAGATCCAATGGTGGTAGCAACAAAGCTGCTAGCGCGAAGAAACTTTGTGGACACCGGAAAACAATTCAACATGATAGCAGCCTCCTGGATACAGTTTATGATTCATGATTGGATCGATCATTTGGAAGACACTCAACAGGTAGTCCTCTCTCCAGGCCTATTCCCAAGGAAATTTAATGGGGTCATTTGCACTTTTTCCCAATTTTGTACGGATATTTAATTTTTGCCCCTTAAATAAAAATTATGTCTTTTTGTGTATAATTTTTTTACCGGATTCAACACAAGTTATATTAAATCCAATAAAGAACTTATGCACCGGAAGACGTATGTTTCATTTGGGGTGCAAAAATTAAAGACCAGTCATAAACGACAGACCGTGCAATTTTTAATAATGATAATCTTTTCCTAGTTTAAATATTTAGAAATTTATTTCTATATTATCTTTGTAAGACCAAAAAAGTAACACTAAAATTTAGCAAGTACCATAGATGAAGTGGTCCCTTTTCTTTCTTTATTGCAAAAAGTTGGACATTATTTAATTAGCTTATTATAAAATATATTAAAACTTAATTCCTCTTATGACCTTAGATCATATGATGTATACTGCCCCCAAAAAGCTTTAAAGATATACGGAGTATATACATAATACAATATTGGAAGGAAACAACAGATGTTGGACAACACCTTTATGATATATCTTTATATACTTATCATTCAATTTAATTAGCTACAGAGAAAATTAGAGTTAGACACGAACTTCATTGCTAATTCGTCGCTAAATTACTCGTAGCTTACAACTTTTTCTGATAATCTGTCAGTAAATAAAATTAGTCACAAATTGTATTATTTAGCTAAAGAATTTGTCCGTCCTAATTCCTATTTTTAGTAGTGATTGCGAAAATGATTCTTGATATGTTTGGTTGTAAAATAAATAATCCCCTTGATTATTTTCATTAATGAAAGAGTATATATACAATTTACAATTTTTCATAATAGAAAAATCATATTCCTATTCTACTCTCAAAACCCTATTATAGTAGTACAAGAATCCTATAATTATGATAAGTGTACAATGCTAATTAATACAATTATTTACACTATAATTCAGCCACAAAATCGTGATATACACTAATTATGGTAAATGTATATCACGGGTACAATATAGCACAAAATCGTGATATACACTACTTAAGGTAAGTGTATATCACGTGTATATTTAACACACACCCGCAGTCATAGCGGGCGGTCTACGTACGCTGAGACTGTCTCTAAAATCTTCAAAAAGGACCGAGGGAAGCCCCATTGTAAAGATGTCTGCAATTTGATATCTGAAAAGGACATGGCAAACGCATACTTGTCCACGAGCTACCTTTTCGCAAACAAAGTGAATATCCATCTCGATGTGTTGAGTGCGCTGGTGTTGAACTGGATTACCAGAAAGGTAGATGGCACTAACATTATCACAATAAACCAAGGTAGCTTTCTGAATAGGACAATGAAGCTCTAAAAGAAGATTACGTAACCAAAATGATTCAGAGACCACATTGGCCACCCCTTGATACTCGGCCTCTGCACTAGAGCGTGACAATGTAGACTGACGCTTCGCAAACCATGAGACCAAGTTATTCCCAAGAAATATACAATAGTCAGATGTGGAACATCTGGTATCTGGACAACCACCCCAATCAACATCTGTATACGAGACAAGTGTAGAAGTCGATGAAGAATATAAATGTAAGTCATAGTCAAGTGTCCCCTGGATGTATCGAATAATGTGTTTGAGCGCATTCATGTGTTCAACCCTGGGATCATGCATAAACAAGCAGACCTGCTGTACGGCATACGCAAATATTTGGTCTCGTGAAAGTAAGATACTGAAGAGCCCCTGCAAGACTGTGATAACGGGTCGGATCCTCATAAGGTGAGCCAGTCGCAACACCCAGCTTGGGCTTAGTATCGACGGGAGTAGAAGTAGACTTGCACGAGGACATGCCAGCACGCTCAATAATCTCAGTTGCATACTTTTGTTGAGATAAGAACATTCCACCTGCATGACAAGAAACAACAATCCCCAAAAAGTAACTCAAGGGCCCCAAGTCTTTCATAGCAAACTCAGAACTGAGCATGGTCATGATAGACTTGCGCAAAACATCAGTGGAGGCAATCAAAATAATATCATCCACATATAATAAAATATAAGTCAGGAAAGAACCACGACACTATATGAACAATGAATTATCATACATGATGTGCGAAAACCCAATAAACGAAACATAGTTTGCAAATCTCTTATACCAAGTCCGTGGGGCCTGCTTAAGCCAATACAAGGACTTTTTCAATAAACATACATGATGAGGATATTTGGGGTCTCGAAAGCCCAAGGGTTGATACATATAAATGGTCTCCTTAAGATCACCATGTAAGAAAATATTTTTCACATCTAACTGATGAATGGGCCATGCTTTGGAAAGAGCCAGACTAAGAACAGTGCGAATGGTAGTCGATTTGACCACCGGACTAAACGTCTCACCGCAATTCACGCCAACCTGCTGAGTCTTACCATCACCTACAAGACGAGTCTTATGCCTCGCAAAAGAACCGTCAGAATTATCCTTATGAGTAAAAATCCACATAGATCGAATAATATTAACACCAGAAGGACGGGGCACCAACTCCCACGTCTTATTCGCAATAAGAGCATCATATTTGTCGATCATAGCCAATTTCCAATTTGGGTCATTTAAGGCGGACATTGGGTTACAGGGTAGGGGGATTTAAGAACATTAGAATTTAAATTAAAATATCTTTTTGGTTTAAAAATATCCCGTTGACTACGAGTGACCGGTTTGTGACTCGGGGGAGAATTGGGTGGATTTTGGAAACATCGGGATAGGCGACGATCGGACAACAGTGGGCTCTGGCTGCCCAAAATCGAAACAAGAGTGTAGATCAAGCCGTGACTAGACCGCTTTGGTATTGGGCTAGCAATCGCCCACCATCAAAGTGGGTCAAACCGCCCAATCACCGGGTGAAAATAGTGGGGTTAGGCGGGACAGTGGGTCCAGCGGGCAGTGGGCCCGCTAGAGAATTTTGAGTGTGGGACACGTCCGAAAAATTATGGATAATATATGGAGAGACGGGATCGTTCAAAAAATTATACGAACTAGGCTCAGGACTACTCACGTTAGCAAACGGAAATTGAGTTTCATCAAAAACAACATGACGGCTAGTGATGATTTTATTAGAGGATAAATCAAAACATTTGTAGCCACGATGATTAGACGGATAACCCAAAAACACACAAGGGGTAGAACGGGCCTGAAGTTTGTTAATTGTGGCGGACGAAAATAGTGGATAATATAAGCACTCAAAGACCCTAAGATGTGAATACGAATGAGTCTTATTATATAAGATTTGAAGGGGGCGAATATGTCAAACCTTTGGTAGGAAGAATGTTAAGAAGATATGTAGCCATTTGTAAAGCATGATGCCAAAAAGAAGGGGGCACGGAAGCATGAACCAATAAAATTCGGACAATATTATTAATGGTACGAATTTCGCGTTCGGCTTTTCCATTTTGTGAGGACGTATGAGGACACGAAAAATGAAAATTGATTCCATTATTAGCACAAAACTCCTAAAACACTCTATTTTCATATTTTTTGCCATTATCACATCATATTCCTATTTTACTCCCAAAACCCTATTCTAGTAGTACAAGAATCCTATAATTATAGCAAGTGTACAATGCTAATTAATATAATTATTTACACTATAATTCAGCCACAAAACCATGATATACACTAATTATGGTAAGTATATATCACAGATACAATATAGCACAAAACCATGATATACACTACTTATGATAAGTGTTTATCACGTGTATATTTAACAGGTTGGTACTGTAAATTTTGTGCACAGATTGAGCTTAGGGCACCTAAAGAAGTTGCAAGTGAGTGCCCTCTCAAGTCCTTCAAGTTTTTCAAGACCAAGGAAACTCCTACGGGTTTTTATGAAATTAAAACTGGTCACTTGAACAGGCGTACTCCCTGGTGGTAAGATTTCATATTGCAATTTTACATTTTTGCCTTAATGACCTAAAAGTTATATGCTTATCAAGTCAAAGTGAAATATACGTATTTTCTGTTGTTTATTTATTTTTGTAACTCCCATATATATATTCATCATGCATGTATATATAATTAAACGGTAAGTAATCCGTACTTGTATGTGAAGGGATGGAAGTGCTATTTATGGAAGCAACGCAGGGGTTTTGAAGAAAGTGAGAACTTTTAAAGACGGGAAGTTGAAACTATCAGCAGATGGGCTCCTCGAACAAGACGAAAATGGAAAAATCATTTCTGGTGATGTTCGCAACACTTGGGCAGGACTTTTGGCATTGCAGGCACTCTTTGTTCAAGAGCATAATGTTGTTTGTGACACCTTGAAGGTACTAATGAAATTAAGAGATATACAATTAATAAAAGAATATTCGAGAAATATTCTATTATAATCATATTAGAGTCAAGATGCATGCGGATTTCAGATTTCAAACTTCTATTGTTGAAACTTAATTGTTTAATGAGTATTCTAACACATATACAGGTGCTACAAAGTTCAAATGAACTTGTACCAAATTCACTAAATCAATCTGCCCCTGATTAGAGTTTTTCTATACACCGTCAACGAAAAAAAACTATTGAATCACCCAAATAATTATAGCTAATATAAAAAGTTGGAATAATAACTTGAAAAGTAAGATCAATTGCCTAACACAACATGCTAAAATCTAGTGATACTGTATAAAAGATAAACTCATCACATCAATTATTATGTATGTTTACGTTGGATATTTGTCATGTGTTTTTAATTCTAACCTTTCTGTAATTACTTAATCTTTATTGTTGCAGAAAGAATATCCAGATTTAGATGATGAGGACTTGTATCGCCATTCAAGACTGATAACTTCTGCTGTCATTGCAAAAGTTCACACAATAGATTGGACTGTTGAGCTTCTCAAAACCGAGACAATGCAGGCAGCAATGCGTACCAATTGGTTAATATTCTTATATACTAGTTAACTTTTTTAATGCGTACTATTTAATTAGTTGTGTGACTAAATAATTTTTATGTCAGGTATGGATTGTTAGGGAAAAAGTTTAAGGATACATTTGGTCACGTTGGAGGTTCCATTTTGAGTGGTTTTGTGGGAATGAAGAAACCTGAGAATCATGGAGTGCCCTACTCCTTGACTGAGGAATTTGTGAGTGTCTATCGAATGCATCAACTTCTACCTGATAAACTTCAGTTGAGGAATGTAGATGCAACACCTGGACCAAACAAATCTCTCCCTTTGACTAATGAGTAAGCCACTATATTTTTATACTCCCTCCGTTTCAATTTTAGTGATTTCGAAGTACGAGGGTCAAACTTTATAACTTCGACCTTAAATTTTCACATAGATTTTTCAAATTTGTAAAAATAAAATTTATATATTTAGAAACTATATTAAAAGTACTATAAGTTATGATAATTTATAATTCAAATAATTTAGAAAAAATGTAAGGAAAACGTGGTCAAAGAACCACCTCATAGACTCCCCAAATAGTAAAGGGTTCACATACATTGAAACAGATGGAATATATACTATGAAATTACCTAAAATAATCATAATCAATCGTCCATAAAAAGTGAAATTGGTAATCATCATATAATTGCAGGATCCCAATGGAAGATTTAATTGGGGGCAAAGGAGAGGAGAACTTATCAAGAATCGGATTTACCAAGCAAATGGTTTCAATGGGCCACCAAGCGTGTGGAGCTATTGGACTTTGGAATTATCCAATGTGGATGAGAGATCTTGTTGCCCAAGACATTGATGGAACTGATAGGCTAGATCATATTGACCTTGCAGCTCTCGAAAGTAAGTTAAAAATTATATTAATGTCCAGTATGGTGACTGAACTTTATCCGCAATAACTATAAAATAACTTACCATTTGAGACATTAATTTAAGTTACTACACTATGTAAGAATAATCGTTCAAAGCTAAAAAGATCAAGTTTTCAACATTAATTATGACATGTCCTTTGTCATGCCAACACTTTGCCACTCTGTAAATTAAAAATAAAGTAAAACTTCTACTTCATAATCCATGTTTTTAAGGAAGACAATATAAAAAGTTTCTTTCTAATTTTTTATGTTCTTTAATTATTATAACATTAGTAAACTAGATATTGTAATAGTAATTCATAGGGTTAATTGATTATTATGTTTGGATGACAGTTTATAGAGACAGAGAAAGGAGTGTTGCTAGGTATAATGAATTTCGCAGGAGAATGCTGCAAATTCCCATCTCTAAATGGGAAGATTTGACTGATGATGAAGAAGTCATTAAAACGCTTCGTGAAGTATATAGTGATGATGTAGAAGAATTGGATCTGTTAGTGGGAATGTCTGCGGAAAAAAAGATTAAGGGCTTTGCAATTTCCGAAACTGCCTTTTTCATATTCCTTCTCATGGCATCAAGGTTGGTACTAAAAATCAAAATTAATTCATACGAGTCAAACTTAATATCTAGTTAGAAGAGTCAAAATAATGTACTAATAGAATGTGTCAAAAAAAACATACACATCAAACTTGAGCTTATGTGAAAGAAAAATTAAGTGTCGATTTGAGTTATGATTCATTAATTGACTTAGTCATGTTGATCCAATCAAAGTTTGTACATATTGATTTATGATTCATCTACTATGGTTTATATATAGAATTACTAATTTTACAAACCTACAGGAGGCTAGAGGCAGATAGATTCTTCACCAGCAATTATAACGAGGAGACATACACGAAGAAAGGACTTAAATGGGTGAATACAACTGAAAACTTAAAAGATGTGCTAGATCGACATTATCCCGAGATGACTGAGAAATGGATGAACTCCAGCAGCGCCTTTTCTGTGTGGGACTCTTCTCCAGAATCTCACAATACTATTCCACTCTATTTTCGCATTCCTCAGCAGTAGACCCCTCAAAATTAAAAAGGAACAAATGTATGTTCGACCATTAACTTTTCAATTGATCTATCTCTACTTATTTTATCTGCTGAGCTATATTATAATTGTATAACATTTCTGATTTAAATTCAGTGTTGTTTATCCTTTATCTATTGTAATTTGTTAATGTTATATTGAAGTTATATATTTTATGTAACAAGTGAGAATCCTAGTTTCATTATGTTTTATTTTGACAGTCTTAAAAAAGAAGTATTGAAAACTAATCGAACAAATCAAAATTAATTTAAATTTAGCTAAATACATACTAATCGGCAATTGGTATAACTGGCTAAATCGAACCATTGACATCTGTATATACGTCATTGCGCTTGTTACTCATTTATGTTGCAACCATCTGAGTGGGACCCAAAAACATGTCCAATATCCCACAACATTCATAACTACTACGTACTTTTATCGTAGTTTCAAAAAACTAAACCGTAGCCAACTTCATTACTGAACATGAGCGATACACGATCAAGCCTCGGTAACAGACTTGTCCTTCCGTTGCGCCTCGTGATAGTCTAAATCTATCCATGTATATACACTATTCAATAATATAAAGCTTACACAACATACAAGGATATAGATCTTACAAACAAAGACTTTAAAATACCAACTCGGGCCCACGTCACCAAGACTCAAATTTTAATATCCGAAAATCATGAATGCATACTAAGTAGTCATATTCTTAAGTTAATTGTAAAACTAAACACATTTGAACCCTCAATTGAACAATAATAAAAAAAAGCCCCAATTTGAAACCCTAAAAATTTCCCCCAATTGAAATTATGTTTCTATTCTTAATTTAACATAATCCACTCCTACTTCATGATATTAACACAACTTGATCCATAAACCTCCATTAAAATCAATAGCATAGCACTCTTATTTTCATAGAAACTTACTATCATCTTTCCCCCAACTTAATAACACACTACATCACAATGAATGAACTTAGAAACATAAACTAAAGCAATAAAAGGGAATAATCTATTACCTCAAGGATGGAATTGCTCCTAACGTGCTATCAATAATGGTGGCCATTGGGACGGGACGGGACAGGATTTGGGGGGACAGGGTGGGGGGTTAGGATCTGATTTGGCGGGACAGGGCGGGCCGGGATATGGGGGACGGGAAGAGGTCTCGTCCCGTCCCGCATCCCGCCAGCAGAGGGGACGGGTCGGGTCGGGTTGGTGAATTTGGGGGGACTTTATTTTTTTTTCTAGACACTTAATTTTAAATATATATATATATATTTAAACACTTAAATAATTGAACAAGATAGTGAAAAAACATCCCAAGGCTAATTGCCTCTTATATTATTTAATAGAAATATTATTTTATTTGTAAAACAATTTCAAAATTGCAACTTTATTTCGTAGTTCAAAAGTTGCAAATCACATAGTAAAATTGTCATTAAAAACTTACATATTCAACCATACTTTTTTCTAATTTTCTGACAATCTCTTGAGGATCTTCTATTGGAATTGAAAGTTGTTGGCCAAATTGTTCAACGACGCTTCTTGCTCCATCGGATAAGATTTCATTGTTATTGTAGTCGTCTTCTTCATTGATCTCTGATTGACGACACCTTCTACGCTCCCTCTAATCTAATCTTTAAATAAAACTGCAATCTCCAAACTGTCTCCCGTCAATGAGTGTTTGTTCTCTTCTATTTGAAATAAAAACTCCAGTGTGTCTTTCATCAATATATCTATATGCTAATATACGTTTTTGCATAGATCAATTGTGATCTATCCAATGACATGTAACAATTAAATAATCATTATCATTAGTACTACAGCCTATGTAAGAAGTGATAACCAATTTACCATTAAAATGATACAATGCATAACGTAAGTATTGTTGATATTCATGCGCAAATTTAAAAACATCTCTTCTAATAGTTGACCTAGGAAAATCGTTAAAAGAAGGATTATATGTTTCTCGAATGTAATGAATAAAACCAGGAGATAAAGGAAATGAAAAAGAAAAACCCTCCACATCAACTAATTTTGCTAATTTTTTCCAATCTTTGTGTTTATCATATTTCGGACTTATTACTCCCCCCCCCTCCCCGCCGCCATCGGGTTAATTCGACATTGTACTTGATCGGGGACACTATGTGAACCTTATCCCGACTCAGAAGGCAAAATGCACACCCGCTTTTTCAGCAAATTATTGGTTATACCTTGCTTTGTGAGAGTTTTCTACATGTCTTATTAAACCTCCTGTCCCACATTGACCTTTTCTAGTTTTAAATTTATGAACTTCGCGATAAATTTTACAAATAGTTAGTTGATTAGGAATGTCCCTTTAAAAAAAACTCATGCATGTGATTTTAATTTTCGTTGGTTTTTACCTCTTCTCATACTAGGGTTAATAGGAGGGATTCCAGTTTCAGTTTTAGCCTGAGACTCAGTCTGATCCTGAGGTGGAGGTGCACTAGTGGATGTGTTATCTAAATTATCTTCGAATTCATTTTCTAAATTAAATTCTGGTTCAGATACATAATATACCTCATGATCTAATGTTACATTAATATTAAAATTAAAATATCAATTTCATCTACATGAGTGAAATCATCGTAATTAGGATTACTAGAAGATGCACTCTTACCCCTGTAACCTCTAATACCTCTACTAGAAAAACATTCACTTCGTTCCATTATAATTATGCAAATAAATAATTAAAGTTAATGAAATTAAGTACGATAATTAAAATTAAGTAACATACTAATTTAAATAAAAGATGGAACGAAGGTACCAAACGTCGACGTGTAATCGAGGTTGAAAATTGAAACATTGCTCGATGATCCTCAAGCTAGTTTACAACTTCACTCCCAATTTTTGAACTTTGATAGAAATCACAATTTAGACTTGTAGAGAGAGATGATAGAAAGATTTGTGAGAAAAAATAAGAGGATAATGAGGTATTTATAGTTGAAAAATAGGATTAATGTGTAAATATACTAACTTAGGGGTTAAAATAAATATTAAGGGGGTAGGGGGTCAAAATGGCCGTTACAAGCCGTTGGAAACGGCTAAAATTGAAAGTGATCGTTTGTGCAACGACTAGTTTCTGCAAAGGGGGTGGGACGGGTCGGGATCGGGACGGGCGGGACGAGCCCTAGTCCCGTCCTGGGGGAAGGATGGGGCGGGATCGGAATCCGTGTCACCTATCCTTGCGCATCACAAACTCCACATAGAGATCACGGGAAGTGTAGAATAGGAATTAAGCTAAAAACGCCGGACGGGTCGTTACAATATTTTAAACATAAATAATTAACTTAAAAATTAAAAGAAACGAAAAAGAAAATTGAATTGCTACAAATCATATGTACAAATCCGGAGGGGCTATCAAAGCACGCTTACCGTCGTTGCCAAATCTTAAGCTCTTTTTTTTATCATTTCTTTTAATTTTACTATTTTGTTATAAATTGTTTAGGTTTAAAATATAGATTAATGCGAAGTTTTTAATTATTATCTCATAACATTCGAAATTCGGTGGCCAATTATATTAGCTAGCACACCACCAAGTGCTCCTTATCAATATATAGTTATCAGTTCAACCTCAAAACCTTTGATTAAGAATAGAAAAAAGTTTATTCATTCTATCACGTCCGTCCTAGTGATTTGTTATTCAATCACACATACGGAACCAATCATCCAAAACTTAAATGATTGAATACTCTTCAATTTCGAATGGAGGAAAAATTTAACAACCTCTTTAGAACGCCTTTTCAGAGCATTACACTTAAACTAACCATGATGATATTAACTCCTTTATATTTCTTAGTCTTAGATTTAGTTAAGTCTTTAATTGTTACAGTCTGACACACATAGATCATTTAACGCCTACTTTCCCAATAGAAACACTTATTACAGGCTCCTTACTAGACTCGGTACCCAATCACACAGTCAATTATCGGACAACACACAATGCACATATTTTCCTTGGATCTAGACTATAATTCTGACATATTGACACTTCCGACCACATTAACAGTAGACATCAAACACTTTACCAATTATACCCACAAAACTCATGGATAAGAAATCAGGCCACACATAGCAACAAATTCAATATTTACCCAAATATTTACAGATTCAGGTATCCACAGAGACAAGCCCAATCATGAAAATCAATCTGATTCAATAGCATCAATCCAATTATCCAGGTAAATCAGGGTTTCACCCAAGTTTCAATAACCAACCATATCATATTACCAAACCACAATTAATCAATGAAATGCCATATTAGATGTATGTATGACATGAATGCAAATGTCAGGTACCTTTCCATCAACCGATATACACACTTTACAGGGGTTTGCCATATAAAAGTGATCCATGGGAAACCCGCAAAGTTCATATACCCCTCCGCTCTAAAATAACTCATCGGATCACGGAGCCCAACTTTAATACCCGAAAATCACGAATGCATACAAGTAGTCATATCCTTCAGTTAATTGTAAAATTGAACACATTTGAACTCTCAATTGAACAATAATCAAAATGCCCCAATTTGAAATCATAGAATTTTCCCCAATTGAAAATAGGTTTCTATACTTAATTTAAGGCTTATATCATGATAATCTAACGTAATCCACTCCTAATTCATGATATTAACACAACTTGATCCATAAACCTCCATTAAAATCAATAGCATAACACTCTTATTCTCATAGAAACTTACAATCATCTTTCCCCCAACTTAATAACACACTACATCACAATTAATGAACTTAAAAACATAAACTTGAGCCATAAAAGGGAAGAATCTATTACCTCAAGGATGGAATTGCTCCTAAGGTGCTGAAAATACTCAGGGGCGGCTCTAGTTTTGTGGTTTGCTATTTGGGGAAAAGGATTATGACCTAATGGAATTTATAAAACACATGAGCAGTGCTTCCGCCCCAGCGGAATCGACTCCGCTGAAGCGGACAAAACCCCCGCTGCGGTGGTGTCACTTGACACATTGGCTCAGCGTCACAGCAAACTCGACTCCGCATGAGCGGACTCACCCCTACAGATAGACCCCCCGCCACGGCGAAAATCCACAAATCTCAACCTCCCGCTTCGGCGAGCCAACCTCTCGCCGAGGCGGACACGCCAAAGTGGACACTAGTGTCGCCGAAGCGGACACCAGATACCAGCAATGGGAAAACAACTCTGAAACTCTACCCAACCACCCAAAACACTCCCGAGACCCCCCCCCCCCCCCCCGAACACAAATTATGTATGCTCGTCTATGGTAAACAGTACTACGAATTCGCTCGTACCCTCGAATTTCAAAAATTAGATATGCTCATCTGATTGCCTCAGGAAGCGGACAAATGACTCGGCTAAGTCATAAATGACCCTCCGGAAGCGACGAAACATGAAAACGAACCTATCTAGCCAAAAGTCAACTTTGATTCAAACTAACCAACTCTAAGTTTCTAGTTTTAGGTTTTCATCTTAAACTCATATAAATGGACATCGGAATCCGTGTCACCTATCCCCGCGCATCACAAACTCCACGTAGACATCACGAGAAGTGTAGAATAGGAAATTAAGGGGTTTAAGCTAAAAACACCGGACG
This sequence comes from Anisodus acutangulus, assembly GCA_029783415.1. NCBI lineage: Eukaryota > Viridiplantae > Streptophyta > Magnoliopsida > Solanales > Solanaceae > Anisodus > Anisodus acutangulus. The sequence continues at coordinate 48,684,903 of CM056501.1, read as the reverse complement.
GGTCGTTACAATATTTTAAACATAAATAATTAACATAAAAATTAAAAGAAACGAAAAAGAAAATTGAGTTGCTGCAAATCACATGTACAAATCCGGAGGGGTTATCAAAGCACGCTTACCGTCGTTGCCAAATCTTAAGCTCTTTTTTTTTATCATTTCTTTTAATTTTACTATTTTGTTAAATATTGTTTGGGTTTAAAATATAGGTTAATGTGAAGTTTTTAATTATTATTTTTAGTTCAGTTACAAATGATGATGTGGTATGATGACGCTGTCATATTTAAATGATGACGAAGCAGATTAGCTCACTTTTGAATTTGCATTCAGAAATAGTACGACTTTTAAGCTAGCTGCCTGCGACCTGATTCGATCCACGTGTTTCACAAAATACTTTTAAAAAACATTAATATAATTATCTCATAACATTCGAAATTAGGTGTCCAATTATATTAGCTAGCACACCACCAAGTGCTCCTTATCAATATATAGTTATCAGTTCAACCTCAAAACCTTTGATTAAGAATAGAAAAAAGTTTATTCATTCTATCACGTCCGTCCTTTAGTGATGTGTTATTCAATCACACATACGGAACCAATCATCTAAAACTTAAATGATTGAATACTCTTTGTCGCGCCCGTTTTTGTCCTGCTCGATCAAAGCAGAGCACAACGTATTCGGTGATTTCTGGGTATGATTAAGGAGTCGCCACCTAATTATTTTTACGGTGAATTAGGACACCTAAATATTAAACTAAATGCTGCAAAATAACTTCAATTTTAAGGTCTGCGAAACTAGTGAGATTCTAGGTAAAGGTTCTTTATTACCCTAAAGGGAAGGGGTTAGGCATCCTTTAAGATCCGCTAACTTGCGGTTATCCGGTCAAACTCATGTTAATTATTATGCTAAACAAATGAAATTTAAAAATAAAAAGTTAAACTAATATTGCAAATATTTAGTAAAGAATGCAGTTTTGTACAAGTATGCATTTGTGTGGTATTTAAAGAGAAATACATGTAAAGTTTGAAAAAATATAAATTTGTAACAATAAATTATTTATAATGCCAAAGAAGTAAAATTTTGGGAATCATTGAATTATAAATTAACAAAAGATAAACTTATTCGGTATGATTAATAAAACAAATAAAAGATGACAAAAGTTATTTTGAAAATCTTGAATACGCGTGACGAGCCTAAAATAAATAACTAGTGGAGGGTTTCTAAGTTTGAATTAACCGAGCCTACAAATAAATAAGCTAGCGACGAGTTTCAAGTCTTAAACTACCCTATAAATTAATTCTAAGTTTGCCTATTCTAAGCATTTCAATAGTTACATAAGTGCGATAAATAATATTACAATACATAACCGGATAAAAGCTGAAAAAAGAAAGTAAATAAAATAAACTCCGAGGAACATCTGACTTTATTGTGCTTTATTCCCTGCAAGCTGTCAAGAACAAACAGTTAGAAACAATTAAATACAAATAACTTCGGATCCGTATCCAAAACAAATAGTGTTTTGGTCACGGAGGGCTCAGACTTAAATTTTGAAAAGACCATTCCAATCACGTCGTGGCTGCAAACGTATGACTCGGTAGTTATTTTGATTGCCTCGCCTACTAAACATGTTGGTCTCTCAGATGAAAAAGAAAAGATCATTATAATCACGTCGTGGCTGCGAACATATAACTTGTTGGTTATTTTAATCGCCTCGCCTACTAAACATGTTGATCTCGGATGAAATAAAAAGGTTTAAGCCTCATCCTTGCCCAGAAGTTATATTCTCTGTCTTTACGACTGTGGAGGCCTCAAAATCGACGGATATTTTTCATCGGCCAGTGTAGTATCGTGTTCAAATCAGCAAAATTAAATTGAAACAGTAAGCAGCAGATGGGTAGTAAGCGAAGCGTAAAAACAGAGGCAAATTCTGAAAAGAAGCGGTGTTAGTTTAAAACAGTAAAAAATAGTAAAACAGTAATCTGAAACCGAGCAGCAAACTGAAATAGAAAGCAGTACCCGAAAAGACGCGGTATTTATTCAAAACAGTAAAAAGTAAAAACAGTAAAACAGTGATATCTGTTGCAAGGATATTTAAAACAGTAAACTAATAAAACAGTAAGATATCCGTTGCACGGATGATTAAAACAGTTAAACTGAAAAACAGAGAAAATGAAAAAGCGCGGCCTCGAATTCAATTTCATCGGCCTAAATGCGATATTTAGAAACAAGAAATAATATCTGAGATGTAAATCAAGAAAGCAAAATCAAACAGGCAAATCAAAGAAGGCAGAAAAACAATTTCTGAAAGAGACGCGATGCTTAGTTTAAAACGGTAAAACAGTAAAATAGTAAATATTTGTTGCACGGATATTTAAATGCTAAAACAGTGGACTGAAACAGAAAAACAGTGCCCGAACAGACGCGGTATTTGTTCAAAACAGTAAAAATAGTAAAACAGTAAGATATCCGTTGCACGGATGTTTAAAACAGTAAACTGAAAAACAGAGAAATGAAAAGCCCGGCCTCGAATTCAATTTCATTGGCCTAAGTGTAGTATTTGTTCAAATCAGTAAAATAATAAAACAGAGAAACAAACAAAAAAAAGGGCGGCCCCGAATTCAATTTCATCGGCCTAATTATTCTAAATATCCTAACAACCACACAAGCATTAAATAATTATTACAGACCCAAATAGAAATTACAAAATTAAAGAATAACAATGAAAGGGAACTAAAGTGGATGACGATGTCATCTCGCCCTATTTATTTGGAAATCCCGAGGCTGAAGAATGCAAGGAATGTGGATGCGGGTCTTCATTTGACAATAATCATGATGAGTCTCATAACGAAACTCTTCGTGGCTCCCGATGCATTTCATGTAAATAAAGAAAAGAAAAAGAGTAGTAGACGGAACGAAAATATAAACACATGAATATTCCTAATATATATATATACACGAAATATACAACATTAAATGTACATAGGAATGAATACTCATGGCCGTATATTTTACATATCCTTAAGACATCATTTTTTCAGATTTGGCACATTAAAGTAGCCGAAGAAAGAGCATATGCTAACACAACCGGCTCTAAATTTAAACAAGAATAAAATAGGCAAGGAAGACCAATGTATAAATTATGTAAACATACATGATAAATTCAGTTGAACTCATCTTAATCTTAAAGAAACATGACATTCATAAACTTAAACCAAACGCACATACTATTATATAAACATGGATAATAGACTCCTTTTAAAATTGCATATATTAATCTAGAATATAACATGTAAATATCGCCATTTAAATCAATTAAAGTATGCTCATTGTTTGATTTAATAGGCAGCAACCAAGCTAACAACCTACACAACATACAATAATTTGAATATCAACAATCCGCTAAGTGTCCTAAGAGTATTTAATCAAGCCATAGCTTCTTCCAAACACGCATTAATCTTACATTATCCGTATTGCACTTAATAATGAACCCAAGATACCTTACTAGAGCTAATGACAATAATTAGTTAACCAAAACATCGAGGCAATATCGTCTATCACATATCAGCTCCAAATCAGGAATATCCCAACGACATATATACGATTATGTAAGCAAAACATCTCATTATCATATTAATTAATCAAGACTACATTACTTAGCAAAATATCATACTAAATCAAGCATAAACACACAATCAAATAAGCTTAAAGAAATATAGAAGAATTGGAATGAGTCTAACCTTTTTCGGGTAGCGAACCGAGGCGTTGTTTTGAATCGTCGAATCCGCTTGGAAATGTTTAGAATTCTGATTTATTTTAGATTTCGAATTCTGATTTTTCTGGAAATAGGACTCTGTTTTCTGATTTTCGGATGTTTGACCCGACCCGACCCGGCAGTAACCCGACCCGAATTGAACCGAAAAATAGTGAAAAAATAGCTAAAAATCCAGATTCTTCAACACAAAAAAAAACAAAAATTTCGACCTATATTTCGTAATCTTTAAGTTGAAGAACACATGCAAGAACAAACAAAGATTTCAGATTGTTTTTTTTTAGTGAAGAACAACACAAACAAAATATAATGCCAAACCCTTAAGGAGATTTCGGATTTCTTAAATTTCGGACCTAAAAATGACCCAAAAATTCTAAGAATCCCCTTCAAAGACAGATTTTCGGACCCCCAAAAATGAAGAACAAGGGGGATATTTATAGGGATCCCCCCCCCAAGAACGAGTTTGAAATTTGAATTAAAGGCAAAAAAAATCTGAACTTTGGAAGCGGATTTTAGGGGTATGGGTATGGTGAAGTGATGGGAGGGGTGTGGTGGTGTCAGGGTTTGGTGGTGAGGTGACTGGAGAGGCAGGGTGTGGGTGTAGGGGTGGTGTGCCGGTTTGGTCGAATGAGAGAAGGGTTTAAGGTTTTCGTTTGGTAGGGAGGTGTTTGGTTTAAGGGAATAAAGGGGAATGGGTATAAAGAATTGGGTGTGGAGTCGGGTTGGGCGTTGGGAAGTGGTGGGCTAGTCTGTTTGGTAAACGAATTGTTGGGTTGGGTTTTGAGGGAATGGGAATTGGGTTAAAGGGGATGAAAGGTTGGGGTGGCCGGTTGGGCTTGGAAGGGTAAGGGAATGGGTATAAAGGGGAAATGGGTATTTAATTGGGGGAGTTTGGTTTTGGGCTTGTTTTGGTGTGGGCCGAAAATTGGGGGGTTTGTTTTGTTTTGTGGGTTTTGATTTATTTTGGGTGAGGGGAGATTAAATGGGTTAGAATTGTTTTGGGTTTAAAAAATATAAAAGGGGTTTAACATTAAAAAAATTATTTTTGTAAAAGATGTGAATTATTTAAAATAACATAACGATGTGATAATAATAAAATATAATATTTGCGAAATGTTTAATGCTTAATAAAAAATGGAAATGCGATGCAATTGAGAATAAAATAACATAGAATTTTCGGATAAAACTTATGATTATGATAAAAAATGCAAATGATAGTAAAAAATGCGAATAATAATAATAATAAGAGAATAATAATATATATATACGCATGTATGTATATAGATTAAAATTGTTTTTAGGGTGTTAAAATATTTAAAATTACAAATAAATTAAAAAAAACGGGACAAAATTGGGTGTCAACACTCTTCAATTTCGAATGGAGCAAGACAAAGGGATTTTCGATTACACTTCATCATAAGATCACAACACGTCAAATGTAATTAATTTATTTTAGTCGTATTTGATGTTTTCATCCATACTACAGTTGCTAACCTTAATAATCATCGTACCATGAAAATTTATTTTTCAGCTCTTTAATTCTTTTTTCTCCGTCTGATATTTTTTTTTTGTGGTCCTGTTCTCACCGTGTTCAATAAAATTTCCCACCTTACAAATTTCAAGTGGAACCGCTTTGTTTGGCTAACATGTAGTAGAATTGTCAAAGCTAATAGAATAATATTGTAGTTATTTAAATATAATTGTAATTGATTATAGTATATTGTATATATGGTAGGTATATATCTTTGTCAACTAATGACTTAATTTTATCCTAATCTTAGCCTTATATGAAGATTCTACCCTTAGATGATTATTGTATTTTGGGTATAATTACCACACTTTTGAAATGTAATCATTGAGGGAAATATTCTTACATGGTATCAAGAGTTTAGGAAAAATTCTAGCCTAAAATATTCACCTCCCCCGTCGGCCCCCCTCCCCCCTCCTCTCATCTCGCCAGCAGGCGACTTTGGACACCACCAAAACTTATTTTTTTTCTTTTCCGTCAACAATGTCTGACTCTAAATCCACCATTCATTCCGTTCTTGTCGTTTCTAATATCAAAACTCATATTTTCATCACTCTTGAGATGGAAAATGTTCATTATGCGAAGTGGGCAGAGCTCTTTAAAATTCATTGCCGCTCCCACCGAGTTATTCATCACATAATTCCACCGGCAAAAGGCAAGAAAAAGGTGTCGGCCACCGATGATGAAAAAGAATTGTGGCTCACCCTTGATATGACGGCTCTTCAGTGGATTTATGCAACTATTTCAAGCGATTTGTTGCATACAATTATTGAACCCGACTCCACGGCGATGGAGGCTTGGAATCGCTTATGGGATATCTACCGGCAGGGTAATGATAGTGCTTACCTTCTTTTGTACGTGGATGATATTAATTGATTGTCTCATTCGATGGTCTTCACAAGTCTATCACGTTACTACTTGGCTCTGAGTTTGCTATGAAATATCTAGGCCACTAAGTTACTTCTTAGGGATAGATGTGACACGTCATGCATGTGGTTTATTTTTATCCCAAAAGAAGTATGCAACAGAGATTGTTGAACGAGTTGGCATGTCCTCATGTAAGCCGTCTGCAACTCCGGTTGATACTAAACTGAAGTTGAGTGCCTCCTTTGGCAAGCCATATGCCGACCCGTCACATTACTGCAACCTTGAAAGGGACCTGCAATATCTCACCTTCACGAAGCCCGAAATCTCCTATGTTGTATAACATGTATGTCTATTCATGCATGACCCGATGGAGGATCACATGCATGCTCTCGAACGCATTGTGTGGTATATTCAGGGCACTCTAGATTATGGCTTGCATTTATATCCATCATCGACGTCCACCTTTGTTTCCTACACAGATGCCAATTGGGGTGGATGTCCGGACACCGGCCGGTCCACGTCTGGTTATGGTATATTCCTTGGTGATTACTTGGTATCTTGGTCCACCAAACGGCATGCGACGTTGTCCATATCTAGTGCGAAGCAGAATACCGAGGCGTTGTCAATGTGGTGTTTGAATCTTGTTGGCTCCGGAACCTTCTTTTAGAACTCCAATGTTTGGTTCCGAAGGCGACATTGGTGTATTGTGATAATGTTAGTGCTATTTATCTCTCTAGGAATGCGGTTAACCACCAATGCACTAAGCATATTGAGCTGGATATTCACTTTGTTTGCTAAAAAAGTTACTCGTGGACAAGTGTGTGTTTTACATGTCCCGTCACGCTACCGAATTGTTGATATTTTTACAAAAGGTCTTCCGCTGGTTCTATTTGAAGATTTTCGGGACAGTCTCAGCATACGCCGACCTCCCGCTTCGACTACGGGGGTGTGATAAAATAATATTGTAATTATTTAGTCATAATTATAATTGATTATAGTATATTGTATATATGGTAGGTATATATCTTAGTCAACTAATGACTTAATTCTAGCCTAATCCTAGCCTTAGATGATTATTATATTTTGGGTAGAATTACCACACTTTTGGAATGTAATCATTGAGGAAAATATTTATACAAAAGCTATACAACATGCTACATAATTAAAATAAAATAAATAAATACAACGTGCTACACATTTTTTTTTTTGTAGGATCGTGCCTTCTGCTACTTTACTCTATTTATAGAAAGGATATGTTTCCTTCATATATGTACTCCAAATTAAGCATAGAACCCCATATTACAAGTGGTATTTTTAGTAGGAAACATTGTCTTTTGTTATGGCGTCCCTAAAGAATCTCTTGCTATCTCCTCTTCGTAGTTTCATTCACAAAGATTTTCATGATGTCGTTAAGAGATTTACTCTCCTCGACAAACTTTTGTTTCTGGTAATTCTTTTACTAATTAGTTAATTTGTCTGCCCTAGTTCTCGACATGTCTTAAACTGATGGAGAGAAACCCTCGTACGATAAACTTTTGCAGCTTTGTTTCTTTTGGTTATAATTTTCTTTAACTAAAGTTTATTTAATAAAGGTAGGGTAAAGTCTGTGTACATCTTACCCTTCGTAAATACCACTTGTGGGATTACACTGGGTACGTTATTGTTGTTGTTAATGTTTATTTAACGTAAAGAAAACAAGGTTCAACGATGGAGTATAGAGGATTAGACCATTACTTCTGCAGATCAAAGTTGAGAAAATGAGGCATATCCTCCACTTCTTTTACACTTTGCGTGTACTAAATCTTACTCTAAAAAAAACAATGTGTTATATTGGGCTCGCAAGAAATGGCGGCTTTCCTATTAGTAAAAATATTGATTAACAAGGTAGTATGATCTTTTCTTTGTTGTCTTCCCGAACTGAGTTCTAAACGATATTGAATGGAAGAATTTTATGAGATACCAATATTGAGCCTATATTGTTCCATTTGTTCGTTGTGCTCCTTGATCTGTAAATAAATTATCTGTTACAGAGTCGAGGTTAAAATAATCTCTTACCTCTTGGCATTATCTTTCAATATGGTTCTTTGCGATAATTTTACTCAATCGCAATTATTTTTTATCCTTTTGTGTACGTACGTTTTAATTAAAGTAACATGCATGCAGATGGTTCATTTCGTTGATAAACTGAATTTATGGCACCGGCTACCGGTGTTCTTGGGGCTACTTTATCTCGGAGCGCGGCGGCATCTTCATCAGGAATACAATTTGATCAACGTCGGTAAAACACCTACCGGCGTGAGATCAAATCCCGGCGATTACCCTTATAGAACTGCTGATGGAAAATACAATGACCCCTTCAATGAAGGAGCAGGCAGTGAATTTTCATTTTTCGGGAGGAATATGCTACCTGTTGATCAGCATAACGAGGTATATATACTACTGTTTCTTCCCTTTGGTTAATGGGGTTGTATATTATAAAATCCCCATATTCAACTTTGTATTAAAGTTCAAACTCAAGTTTTAAGTTTTATTTGGTTGCTTGGCTCATTACTAAACAAACTGGAATTAACAATGGAAATATTATTTAGTTAAACAGCAAAATTCTTTGCTAATCCTATTTAGCAACAGATTAGTGATGAATTATAAAATAGGTATGAGCATTTTAGCGATGGAACAACGACAAAATTCATAGCTAATTCTAATATTTTTTATAGTGGCTAAGCTTATAAATTTGTCAAACTCATTTAAAAGTATTTTTCGCTTACCTAAGGCAGTGGCGAATCTAGAGCATAGTGTGTGAGTTTTCAGAAATCAAGTAACCTTTGTGCATACTATGTATTTCTATTATGAAATTTAGTAAATTTTTATAAATATGTGATTATGAACCCAATTATTACTGAATATTAATTTTAGGTCGTTGTGGAAACTCATAAATTTTAAATCCTAGATTCATCTCTACCTAGCTACAGGCTAAGCATTTGATGATAAACACTCGAAGTGCTTATAAGGCAAAAAAAATAGCCAAAAGTCATAAGTTGGATATCCCCAACTTATGTCATAAGTTGGACATCCCCAACTTATAGGAGCCTATATAATTAATCTTTCCGCACAAAGTATAAATATATGTATAAAAATCTACTAAATTAAAGTAAAAGGAAATATATATTAATTAGATATGAACTCGTAATAGTAACAGTATAATAAGTATAATACTAAAAATTTTAATAGTTGAACTAATTAAATATAAACTCTGGATCCGCCTTTACAACTCAATTATAAGCACCTGATCAAGTTTTTAACTATCTTTTTCTTAATATTTCTTCTAATTCTCAAAAAAAAAATCCAAAACAAAATTTCTAAAAGCTTCCTCTTCACTTTGTATCATTCGCTCCTCCTTTTCTTTACAAGGATATATACATTTAAATTTATAACTTTTACCTGTAATTTGTTGTACCCTGTCTTTTATTTTAATTTTGTATGTAGATTTTTGAGTTCTGATTGTCATCTATAAAATTACGTACTAGGAAGCAATTTTTCCCTTTTTATTTAAAAGATGAAGTTTGACTTTCAACACAAAGTTGGAACAAAGAAATGAATTCCACTCTTTTTTAATCTTTGGGGAACTGCGGTTGTGGAAATTTTTATTTTTCTCACGTATAGAAATTACAGTAATACACAATACAACAAAAGAAAATGAACGTATAGCGCAGGCAGTGTACTAATTTGTCTCTGGAATTGTCAAAGGTTTAGGCAAAAAACAAAACTGGAATTCAAATGTACTATTGCATGGTCCCAATTCGCAATACTTAATTTCAGTTTTAGACCTTCTTAGGGGACCAGTGGTTAGGAGTGGCTACAGAGTATTAGTGTTTATCTGAATTTAATATTTTTGACGCATAACATAAATTTATATTTAAAAATTTACAAAAATTATAGTAATAAATAGTACTAATAAATATGTACCTATAACTTTAAACTATACAATTTGTACCATATCTCAAATAGAACACTAAAACAATACTCACGATACACCATCTCATGATCTTATAAGTAATTTATGCAACATCAATTGTATAGAATTAAACTCGAGTTTAAATAAGCTATATATATATATATATATATATATATATAGAGATACGAGAAACGGTTGGGGGCAATGAAGTAGGTGAAGTGGTTGGATTTTGCGAGCTGTTCCAACCACTGCTGGATGTGATTCCAAGAGCCGAATGAGAATGAATACCACACAGAAGAGTCAAGACCAGGCTACCTACCTGCAGATGAAAGAGGAGCTTCTACGTGAACATTTCACACAGTGATTTCTCCTCCAACAGTCAAGTAACTATATATATATATAGCTTATTTAAACTCGAGTTTAATTCTATACAATAGATATTGCATAAATTACTTATAAGATCATGAGATGGTGTATCGTGAGTATTGTTTTAGTGTTCTATTTGAGATATGGTACAAATTGTATAGTTTAAAGTTATAGATGCATATTTATTAGTACTATTTATTACTATAATTTTTGTAAATTTTTAAATATAAATTTATGTTATGTGTCAAAAATATTAAATTTAGATAAACACTAATACTCTGTAGCCGCTCCTAACCACTGGTCCCCTAAGAAGGTCTAAAACTGAAATTAAGTATTGCGAATTGGAACCATGCATGCATGCAAGGTCACTTTTGTACCAGAAAAAAAAATAGTACATTTGAATTTCAGTTTTGTTTTTTTGCCTAAACCTTTGACTATTTTTTTTTCCGGTACAAAAGTGACCTTGCATGCATGGTCCCAATTCGCAATACTTAATTTCAGTTTTAGACCTTCTTAGGGGACCAGTGGTTAGGAGCGGCTACAAAATATTAGTATTTATCTGAATTTAATATTTTTAACGCATAACATAAATTTATATTTAAAAATTTACAAAAATTATAGTAATAAATAGTACTAATAAATATGTACCTATAACTTTAAACTATACAATTTGTACCATATCTCAAATAGAACACTAGAACAATACTCACGATACACCATCTCATGATCTTATAAGTAATTTATGCAATATCAATTGTATAGAATTAAACTCGAGTTTAAATAAGCTATATATATATATATATATATATATATATATATATATATATATATATATATATATTAGTAAATATCTTATAGATAGGGAAACGAAGTTGCTCTTTAATTTCCTTGATAATGATTTAAATCTTGTTCATATGGGTATTGGTAAATACTCCTGTATATTTCCTTTGCCGTAACAAACAATTATAATTGAACTTCCAGAACAGATCACATTACTTGATAAATGCAGTAGAGGCATAATGTATCTAGAGACCTATAATTTGTAGAGGCATAATGTTTCATCAAGAGAACTTATATGATCTTTGATTAAAGTGTTGGTTTCTAATCATAGACGGATCCAGGATTTTAATTTAACGGGTTTAATATTGTACTAAACTCATTATAATGTTAAAACTACATGTTCAAATATAACATTTGTTGAGATTTTAATAGGTGTTTACATATATATATTTATACTCTGTATCAAAAGTTCTGGGTTCAGATGAATCCAAAAGGCTATATCCGCCTCTGTTTCTAACTGGTTTTCACTTTTTTCGTTTCTTTTTTTAAAAAATAAAAATGAAATGCAGTTAAAGAATCCAGATCCAATGGTAGTAGCAACAAAGCTGCTAGCACGAAGAAAATTTGTGGACACTGGAAAACAATTCAACATGATAGCTGCCTCTTGGATACAGTTTATGATTCATGATTGGATCGATCATTTGGAAGACACTCAACAAGTCAGTTTTACTTGTATTTCTTTTAATTTGGCCCTTTCTCGGAAGCAAATTTGACAATGAAATGTTATTTCTTAATATTAAAGAAGTTAGGTCCCGTTTTATATTTCTATTTTTTATTAATTTTAAGTTGTTAATTTCAACTGGTGTAAACTATCTAAAAAAACATTAGAGGTATACGATATACTATTGGAAAGAAAAAAAAATCTAAGATAACAACCTTATAGTGATAGATTTCTATGTAGTTGCTAATCTATTTGTAAACATGATATGTGGAATATGAAGGTTTATTTTGGTACCGTAAATTTTGTGCACAGATTGAGCTTAGGGCACCTAAAGAAGTTGCAAGTGAGTGCCCTCTCAAGTCCTTTAAATTTTACAAGACCAAGGAAATTCCTACGGGCTTTTATGAAATCAAGACCGGTAGCTTGAACAGGCGTACCCCCTGGTGGTATGATTTTATACATGTACAATATAATGTTACATCTTTTTCCATCATGTTAACAACCTAAAAGTTATATTCTTGTATATCAAGTCAAAGAAATTATAGTATCCGTTCTTTATTCTTTCTTTTAGCTCCCATATACATTGCATGTATCTAGAAAATTAGTAATTGGTTCTCTATTTACTTGTTGAAGGGATGCAAGCGCAATTTATGGTAGCGATGCAGAGGTTTTGAAGAAAGTAAGAACATTTAAAGACGGAAAGCTGAAGCTATCAGCAGATGGACTCCTTGAACAAGACGAAAATGGGAAAATTGTCTCTGGCGATGTTCGCAATCCTTGGGCTGGTCTTTTAGCACTGCAGGCTCTCTTTGTTCAAGAGCATAATGTTGTTTGTGACGCCTTGAAGGTAACATTGTTAGAGTTAACTTCTATCCATTGACAGTGTGTATATGGAGTACTATAGATAACTATAAAAAAAAATTAGTAATCAGGAAAATGATGCAAATTACCTACTACAAGTTTAAATGCACTAATAATGTATGTAAGCTAAATCCATCATATGTTGATTTTTTTAATCTTTTTACAACTTAAGTTGATTTTAAAATTTTCAGAAAGAATATCCAGAATTGGAGGATGAAGACTTGTATCGTCATGCAAGGCTTGTCACTTCTGCTGTAATAGCAAAAGTTCACACCATAGATTGGACTGTTGAGCTTCTCAAAACCGACACCCTTCTTGCAGGGATGCGTGCCAATTGGTCAATTCTCTCATACACTAGTTACTTTATTTTTCCATACTATTAATTAGTCTGTGTGTCACTAAATTTAATTTATATCGCAGGTACGGATTGCTAGGGAAGAAGTTCAAAGATGCATTTGGACATGTTGGAGGTTCCATTTTGGGTGGTTATGTGGGAATGAAGAAACCTGAGAATCATGGAGTGCCCTACTCCTTGACAGAGGAATTTGTGAGTGTCTATCGGATGCATCAACTCTTACCCGATACACTTCAGCTGAGGGATATCAATGCCACACCTGGACCAAACAAATCTCTCCCTTTGACCAATGAGTAAGGCATCTATATATATATATATCTATATAAAGATCAGCTCAGTGCATCCCACTTCAAGGAGTGTGACGTAGATAAATTATTGTTTGTTGTTGTTTTCCCCTCTTAATGTATATATAGTAAAAGGGAAAATTGTGTCAAACTTATTAGATAGGTTAAATTACTAAAAACAAATTAGTTTCATCACCTCTAACATTGTTGTAAGTAGCTAATTTTACCTAATGTAATTTCCTTGAAACGGTAGGATTCCGATGGAAAATTTAATTGGGGGCAAAGGAGAGGAGAATTTATCAAGAATTGGGTTTACTAAGCAAATGGTTTCAATGGGTCACCAAGCAAGTGGGGCTCTTGAGCTTTGGAATTATCCAATATGGATGAGGGATCTTGTTGTCCAAGATATTGATGGAACTGACAGGACGAATCATATTGACCTTGCAGCTCTTGAAAGTAAGTTCATTAAACTTTGACTAGTATAAAAATAAAGTTATAAAAATATTTTGTTATCAATCATACACTCAGTTATACGTGAATTGCTAAAATCAATAGTACAAATGATCAAAGGTCAATTTTTTATGTGAAAATATAAAACATCACTAGTCACTTCAATGCTTTGCTACTCGATAAGTTCCATGTCAGAAAAGAATTGTTTTACAGCCCACTTATATTTTGAAACAAAAGACAATTAAAATTTATTATTATTTTTCCTTTTGTTTAATTTAAATTGTTAGGAGTCCCACATGGAAAATGGAATGAAAACATGGACTCTTTATATGGACTTGGACAATCCTCAACCTACAAGCTAGTTTTTGGGGTTGAGTTAGGTTCAAGATCTATTCTTTATATGATATCAGAGTCAGGCTCATTCCAATTTTTTGTTCACCGATATTGGGCCCCCAAATTATATTGTTCACGCTCCAATTAACGAGGTCTGGGCGTGCAGGGGAGTGTTAAGAGTCACACATCAGAAAATCGGAAATGGAATGAAAACATGAACTCCTTATATGGACTTGAACAATCATCACCCTACAAGCTAGTTTTTTAGGTTGAGTTAGGCTCAAAATTCATTTTTTATATAGATATCTAAAAAAAAACACTAATTAATTGGATCTTTTGAATAATCCACGCGGTTAATTGATCATGACAGTTTATAGGGACAGAGAAAGGAGAGTTGCCAGGTACAATGAATTTCGTAGGAGGATGCTGCAAATTCCCATCTCCAAATGGGAAGATTTGACTAATGATGAGGACTCAATTAAAATGCTTCGAGAAGTATATGGTGATGATGTAGAAGAATTGGATCTATTAGTGGGAATGTCTGCTGAGAAAAAGATTAAGGGCTTTGCTATCTCTGAGACAGCTTTTTTCATATTCCTTATCATGGCATCAAGGTTCGTTCGTAATTTAAAAGTGTCAAACTCAATCTATTTATATGTAATTAACTCATTAGTGAATTGAGTGACAATTTATTTATTGACTTAACTCAACATATCGAACCAATAGTCCACCAAAATATCTAGACAAATGCGTTAAAATAATGTAAAAGAATATGCCAAAATTCAACTCACAAATAAAAATTTTGGGATTAAAAATTATATGAATTTGAGAAATATATCAATCTAGAAGAATTATGTGAGAATGCAATAGTAAAAATGAGAAGTCTTGGTTCATGCGGGGCGGTTTCAGTTATGATTCATTATTTGACTCGTTTTTATTTTATTTATTGTTGATCCACGCTAAATTTGAACAAATTGATTTATGATCCATTTATTAATTTGACATGTTTTACCTTCCCAAATTTGATTCAAATCACTCATTCTCCATCTCTAGCTGGTAAACAAATGAGAAAACTTTTTTACGTCTAATAGAAAGTTGATTTGGAAAATTGCAGGAGGCTAGAGGGAGACAGATTTTTCACCAGCAATTATAATGAGGAGACATACACCAAAAAGGGATTGGAATGGGTGAATACAACCGAAAGTTTGAAAGATATATTAGATCGTCATTATCCAGAAATGACTGAGAAATGGATGAATTCTAGCAGTGCCTTCTCTGTATGGGACTCTTCTCCAAAACTTCACAATCCTATTCCAGTCTACTTCCGTGTTCCTCAACAATAGACACATCCCTCATCAATGTACTTATTAAAATAAAACCAAGTAAATCGCCTGTTCCACTAACTTTTTTACCTGCAAGTTTGTATTAAGAATTCATGTATTATCTATTGTTTTATTTGGTGAGCCCTTTTATTGAAACTATTCCAGTTTGTAATATGACTTTCTTGATTTCATGTTATTGTTGTTCATCTATTATTGTTAAACAGAGCAGTATACATGTGATATACACTGAATATATATTACATGTATATTGCGGAATGAGGCAGTCCAGCAGCAGTAGGCCCAGTTGGGCCGCTCGGCAGCCCAGCACGTCCAGCAACTGGTAGGAAAAACAGTTGCCAAATCTTGATTAGTAAGGAAAGTATATTGTGTGTATATTGTAGTATATTTGTTACCTAGATTAGGTTATACACTTACCATAATTATGATATACACTTACCCTATTGTATAGTTAGAATTATGGTAGAAGAAGGTTGGTAACTTGTATATATATCTATTCAATCAATGAAAATAATGAAGGGGATTATTTCTTTCAATTATCTATTGCTTCTTCATAAGTGAATTGCAATTTAATGGTATATTGAAGTTTAATTATATTTTATGTAACAAGACCATTATGTTTAATTCGACAGTGTTACAAATAAAGTATCAAAAATTAATCAAACGAATTGAACTAGATTTAATTTTAGTTTAACACATATTAGAACTGACTGAACCGAACCATTGACATCCTTGTATACGTAAGTTTAACATCATTTACACTTATTACTCATTTAGACTGAGGGCCACTTCCATTACTCATAATTCATACCATTCCCTACCTCAACTCATAAAACAAAATTTTGAATTGAATAAAAATGAAATTATTTCTCTTAACGAACTTCAATGGAAAGTTGGAAATTTTCTTCTTAAAATTTCCAATAGAAGTTCATTCCATGCATCAATGGGCCCTGGCAAGCACCAATGGATACAATCACTAAATCCCTTCATCCATTTATTACCCCAATACTCTCCTGGATGTCCATCTGGTCTCATTAACATGGCTCTTGTAACATCCACAAGTTCGAACATGTTCCCAATGTTTTGTCCATATTTTCTTGCTCTTTTAATTTCTTCAATTTGAATGCTCCTAAATTTCCAATCTTGATCACCAATTTTAACTTCTTCTCTAGCAAATAGTCTTGTCCTGTTACAATTACCTCCTTCATTCCATGCTCCATGTTCAAATTGACCCGCTGAGAATGTCCTCAAAAGTACAATAACACCTGATCAAAGACGATTCAGACTTTTAGTAATGAGTTCAACTGAACTTAATATTTTCTAATGAAGCGTAGATACATACATTTATATCTCTCTATAACAATTAATTTGTATAACAATCATATTTTCTGTGGAACCGATCTTTCATGTTGTGTTATATATTACTCCCTCCGGATAAAAAAGAGTGTCCACTTAGCCATTTGCACACTCTTTAATAATAAACAAACTCCTAGACAAAAAGAAGTACTTTGTCTAAACTGTCCCTAATTAAATATGTATTGGATTTGATCACATAATACTTAATAGGGGTAAATCTTAAAAAATAAGGTTAATTCTTTTTTGATTTGATAAGTGAACATTCTTTTTTACTCAAGAAAAAAATGCTAAGTGGACACTCTTTTTTATATTGATGAAGTATATGTTCCCTATAACAGGATTTCGCTATAGCAACCAAAAAATTTCGGAACGATGTTATAGAGAGGTTGGATTGTATATGGAATATCATAATTTCAAATATATACAACAAATTCAATGCTAAGAACTTTAAAAATTAAACCCGTCAAGATTAAAACCTGAATCAGCTTCTTTACCTGAGCATGCTTCACATTCATTTATGTACTTGAAAGCAGCTTGAAATGCTCTTCGAATGGCATAGCCAGGGCCAAGATCTTGAACCCCTGGTTCCCCACAATAAACACATCCAATAAGATTGCCATTTTCATAAAGGTAATTGGGCCGAAGGAACCAATGCCCATCTGAGAAAATAGCATAATCTATGTTGGGTAAATGTTGGGTCCAATTGCCATTTAATTTGTCCAAATGCAAGTCAAACCCGCCCGTGAATGAACCATTGATAACTCTCTCAGTAGCAAAGACAAGAAATTCTGTCCGAAGGACCATGAGAGTGAAATTGTGACGAAGAAATAACCATGTTCTGAATTTGTTTTCGGCATCCTTGTATATGACTGTCGGGCTTTCTTCCTGCAATTTTTTTGTGCAAAAATCTCACTTGTTGAATAAAAAATGATGATAATTTAAGAGCTTGTTGGATTAGCTTATTTTAAGTGTTTTTAAGCCAAAATAGCTTACAAGCATTTTATAGTGTTTATGTAAAATAAAAAAAATAACTTAAGCACTTGTTTTTAAATTAATATAACAAAAATAAGTCAAAAGTCATAAGTTAAAATTCACAACTTAGGACTCTCTTAGTGGTTGTTGCACCAACGCACATGATGTTTGTGTGATAATTATAAAAAAAAAGGCATAATGTGATAATAAATATCTAACAAAAAATCTTTTTGTCACATGATATTATTTCCTTTTTGATCTGTCTCAAAATGAATGTCACTTTTTCTTATTTGGCAATTATTTAATGCCACAATCTTTCTTTTATCCTTGTTGGGTCCCACTTAATTTTAAAAAAGTACTTATTGTGAAGAAAAGTAAAAAAAGAGTAAGTACTAAAGTAAGAACAATTTGATAAACATAACAAAATATTCCCTTATTACTTAAAGTTTGTGCTCGATTAAATGATGTCATATAAATTGAAACTGATGGAATAATTAATTACTCTTGTAGACATCTACCCAATAATTCTAACATGAAATTTGGATCGAGTACATTATTTGTGAGAGATGCTAGTGACATGTGAAAGTACTTTAAAATTTGGAAAAAGATCAAATGTCAAAGGGTTAAATCATAAACTTTAACTATGACCACCATAGTCTTTAATACTTCATCCGTCTCAAATTATTTGTCGTGATCATTAAAAATAGGTATCTTAAATTATTTATCGTTTTAAAAGTTCAAGACATAATTAATTATTTTTTCTTCATTTTAACATTTGTCATTAATAAAAATGAACACATAAATAAAATAAATATTTAATGGAGAGATATTCTAGCTTAGATTTAAATAAGGATAAAATAAGTTAAATATTCCTCTTAATTAATATTCCTTAAAGGATGTGTAAACTAAAAAATGACAAATAATATAAGACGGAGAGAGTAATAAATAATGTGGAAGATGAAAGAAATAGAGTAGTGAAATTTAGAGATGAGAGCAGTTGGAGAATGAGTCACAAAAGTTTGACAAATTGTTCAACTGCTCCTAATTTGACAGGGCACAACAAGATAAAGGATAAAATCATAATTGAATTAGTATTTGTTGGGAAAAAAAAACTCATCTCTTTAACACTTCTATATTTTTGGAATAAAACAGAGGAAAGATTGTGTTGGTAAAAATATAGAGAGGGTTCTATGATATGTTACAACGAATCTTTCATTTGCTTTGGCGTACACTAGTAGCAAATATTTAGACACGTTTATATCAAATGGTAAATAGATAATAAAAAAAATAAATTCTTTAATATTTAAATATAAAATATTATGATTCTCAATCCTGATTAATTAACGACTAGACCATAGGATGGAGGAAAAATAACTGTTTTCTTATGAACATTTGTGAAAGAAAGAAAAATGGGAGGTACAATAATGTGTTAATAGCGAAATTAGCGTCTGAATAAACGAAACATCTGGTGACAATGTCTGTCATTGTCTTATAAGTGTGAAAGTCAAACCGACAACAACATACTACACACCTTTTCATGTTTATTTCAAGACCCTAAATGACAACAAAAAGTGCCCAAGATTTCGCATCTCTATGCAACTTGTATCTTCTTTTAATTTTAAATCCTTTTTTTAATTATTAGGTGAACCAAATCACGCAGTATCTGACTAAGGTTTCCTATTTCCATTACTAAATGCATAATTAATTTCTCATTTTGTGCACTCATAATAGTATAATTTTTAGACTATCTAGTTAAATTGATCTAATATCTAAATCAAGTCTAGCGAGGTGAGTTAAAAAATAAGTTATCAAACATATACAACTAGTTAAGTTGCACAAATACTACTACTAGTATATTTGTTTCACTTTATGCGGCATTTGAACTATCAAAACCATAATGTTTTAATTATTTGAATTATTGACTATTGTAAGTTGTAATGATAAAAAAAAACCTTAGAAAAATCCGAACCACACAAAGTAGCTAAAAAATATTTTCACACTATCAAACTCATGCAACTTAAACTCAATGAAATTCAACCAAATAACATTGAAGATTTTTTTTTTCTATTCATCTTTGACCTTATTCAAGAATTGTTTTCGTCAATAGCAAAATGTAGGGATGAAAAATAAGATCACTAACCGAAGATAAAAGACAGAGTAGGGACTCCATATGGTTCCTTGCGAGGGAGTCACCTATGAAGGCCATCGTCTTTCCTTTAACAATTGTTAAAAATATTTTAGCATTGAAACGAGGTAGCGTACAATGGTCCGGTTTCCATCTCCAGTGCATAAATTCTTCATCAGGCCTTCCATTCAACAAGCAATTTTTTGAATTAGGAATTGTTGGACAGCTAAAATTTGTATAATACAGGGAATCATCATTCTCCTCTAGAACCCAAGTACCATTGAACAAGTCACATTCAGACGTATTATAATCTGCAGAATATGCAGTAGAAGTAATAGTTAGTAATTGGCATTGGCATGTACAAAAATTAATGTAAAATGGAGAAATATGAAGTCTGCTATATAAATTCTCATTGATCATGTCGTTTATTCATCCAAGTCCAATATTTTCACAAAATAAGAATAAAAGTTACTAGAATTCTCGATATAAATCTCGTCATTACTGAAAAAACTCCAAAAAATATATAACTCTGCATGCGTGAGTTTGCTCCAATTGCCCTAATAGAGACTGAAAGCCAGCGTAAAGCTAGTGATCAATTTATAAAGAATCCTCATTCAGGGGCTGACGCAGCTTGATGAACATATTACTTCTTATGAGTAAAATTTTATGTGTAACATATACTAATAATAAATATGAGCTTTAAAAAAAAGGGAGATTGAATCCATAAAACTAAAATTCTGGATCCGTCTTTGTCTTCATTGTACAAAAATTGAGAAATAAAAGTGAAATAAGTAATTCGAACTTACCAAGTTGAGGTTGATTAATGTGTAAGGGGTTAGTATGAGGAGCTGAATGTTCTTTGATTGTGAACGTAAGGATGGGGCTGAATGGAAAATGAAACATGTAGAAGCTGAAAATCAAAGTTAGAAAGAGTGAATAGAGCAATAAAAAACCCGGGCTTCCCAAGTTTAGAATCTTGAAATGATAATTATGAATATTCTTTCGAGTCTGTACAGAACTACACCAATCCATCTCTAATTTGTGTTGATGGATACACCGAGAGAAGTAGATTTAAGAGCAAACCAATATTGTCAGTCCTTTGAAGTATATATATTACCAACTACATATGGAAAGCAAATCTTGAATTTTTTTATGGAGTAATATTTCGTGTACAGTAATGGGTCATTTGTGAAAGACTGAATAATTTCCCTTAGGAATTCCTTTCATTATTCACAATATATATAATTGTATAAAGATTGATTCCTTATATGGTACAAATCCTAACTTACCTTACAAAGATTGATTCCTAATATAATTAGAATCTTAAGTTACCTTAAATATACATCTATCATAATTACAAAATATACAGAGAATATTCGTTAATACTCCCCTTCAGACGGAGCGGGAGGAGGCCGAATGCTAAGGCTGGATCGGAAGTCGGTGAAGAGCTGTCGCGGTAGTCCCTTTGTGAAGATGTCTGCATACCGATAAGAGGAAGGCACGTGTAATATTTTGACCTGACCACGGGCAACCTTCTCTCGCACAAAGTGGATATCCATCTCAATATGCTTAGTCCGCTGATGTTGGACCGGATTATGAGACATATAGATGGCAGATATGTTGTCACAATAGACTATAGACGCCTTGCGGAGTGAACACTGGAGTTCCAAAAGAAGATTTCGGAGAATATTCGCTAATAATTTGGACTTGCAATGTCTGAATGGTCGATTACTAATTAACTAAAGTCTCAAGAATTTAACACGAGCGTCCACATCACATACACGCTTTATGCTTTCACTTGTTCAATAAACATGTCTTAGGAACACTTCATGCACTTTATACTAGGAGTGGCCAGTGGGGTGGGGCGGGTTTGGGAATACCATAAATATGAAAAAATGCTTAGCAAACAAATAATCAAGATTGCGTTTGAGATGATACTGATATATACATCTTAATGGAAGTTTCGCACGGATTTCCTTTCAAACGCACTAGCCTTTATTTTTGCCCCTCATATTTGTTGTCTTTATTTTTTTTATGCATGTTGAATAAAAAATATTCAGACCTGTTTCGTTCGATATAAGTTTTATAACATTTTTATCTTTTGAAACTGAACTTTTGCCTCGCTCGGCACAAGTTATGCGATATAAGTTTTCTGATTATATGGAGTGTTGAAAGTTTTGCCCTTTTCAACACAATTTGCGTGGATGTTATGATACACATGACGAAGCTAAATGTAAACTTTGCCGAGTGAAATCTAAACTTATGTCCTTTTTTTATATTATGTTGACGGTTGAAAGTTTGCCTTATCGGCATAATTTGTTGGATGTTATGATACATATGTCGAAGCTACATGTAAACTTTATCGAGCGAAATCCAAGATATATCACGCCAAAAGTGTTGAAGGGCAAAAAATTACACACAATAAATTTGAGGGACAAAAATTAAAGATCACCCACAATAGCTACATTTGTGCGAATGACCCACCTTAATGGGCTGATACATATACATATTGGGCCATAAAGGTAGGTAACTGGATAGCCTAATACCACCAAGTAACTGGATTGCCTAATACCACCAAAATATCCCGCCAAACAGCCCAAATATGGAGTTTACACGTTACACGATTTCCGAAACTGAAAGTTGAGAGATGGATCAGCTGATTGACAAAACTCCATTAAAGTTGCCTTTGTTTTCTTTACCTTCCCACCAACTACTCTCATAATCTTCTAGGTAACAATCTCTTCCTTCTATTCTTTCACTTTTCTATGTTTTCAAAAACCCTAATTCGCTATTTTGTGCCTGAAATTGAGTACTAAATACGTAGATTGTACATTGTTAGTTGTTGTTCCGTTTTCTGCTTTTGCTAAGTTATGATGTGTTGTGTTGATTATACAGTGGTGGAGTAACTTTGCAAAGTCAAGTAAAAGCATTTGAGTTAGGACACATAAATGGGGGACGAAAAGGATGCTTTTTATGTGGTGCGCAAAGGGGATGTGATCGGGGTTTATAAGAACTTGAGCGATTTACAAGCTCTGCTACGAACATCTGTATGTTTTTCCTTTACCTTCTATGGTTAATACTTTTTGCTTTTGGGCCAAAGATAGCTACTTTAATGCGCTGGTTATCTATTGGAGTGCTAACTTTTTTGGGTTATTTTAGAGCTCAAGTATAAGAAGAGTCGTCTAATTATTCCAGCTTTTGAGCAATGATTAAGAAGTAGAGCAAAATGGATACAATGTAGCCAACCTTACTAGTTCAGGGTTGAAACTTAGTTGATTGATTGATTAGAACACCAGTAATAATAATATTATCAAGTGTTTTGTTTTTTCTTTTTTGAATATTTTTTTCAGGTTGGTGAACCAGCCATAAGTGTTTTTAAAGGGTATCGCCTGGCTAAGGAATGTGAAGAGTATCTGGCCTCTCATGGACTCAAGAATGCAATGTACTCTATGGATTTCAGTGATGTCCGAGATGATCTCTTTGGGATACTCATCCCATGCCCTTTTCGGGTTAGAAAGTTGATCATTTTACTGTTATTGAACTGGTAGTAGACGTAGTTGTCTTAACTGTTTGATGCTAGTTGGGTCAAATTTTGGCTAACATGGATGCTAAAATTGTCCGGCTTTTTAAGTTTCATACCAATCCTTTTGTTGTCGTGATATATTAGACACATAATAGCATGCTGCTAACTTTGACTGACTGCATTTACTCTAGTTTCTGGCAACTGAGTAGGAGTGATTTACATGTTTTATTTCCTCCAGTTGGTGGCTTTTTAACGGCAACTGAGTGATAGTGATTAACACGTTGTATCTACTCCATTTGGTGGCTTTTTACATCTTTAGCTGTATGTTTTGTGCCTAGCTCTGCTATATTGTGTCTTGCCGCCACTGACTGGTAACTACAAAGTGCGCATAATGCTTCTTTTACACTTTTCAGTTAGACCCAACTTGAAAGGCTTAGATTTTTTGGACAATTATTGAAACGTCAGTCTCTTTTTGCTCTGTCGAATTCAGCAGTCTATGGCATAAACTAAATTTTGTGCCTTGAGGAAAAAAAATATTAGCATGTTTTCCAGTTATAAATTTACATCAAGGACCATCCCATGCGTGCAGATCTTTGATCTTTTTCCTTTTTTTGCAGCAACCGGGCTCTTCGAAAGATAAATTTATTGGGAAGAACGTTCAGGAAAAGAGGATGCAGGTAATCTCTTTGTGGTAAATCTGGATTATTCTTGCATTGATTAAATGGGGCATGCCTTTCTTGAAAAGTCATAACTGATATACCTTCTTTTAGGCCCAGCTTCAGTCATCAAAACAACTACATCATCATCAGTTACTGCAAAAGTCTTAACATGTTGTGAAGTAGGATGGGATTGAAAATTTGGACACATGTATTATTAGGCTTGTGCTTTTCCTGAAATAAGAAACTAGTTTTCTGGCCTAGGGATGGTGTTTCCTTGATAGCTCTTGAAGTAGAATGAGGATACACATCTAGTGGCTGGTATAACTATCGAGGATAAGTCTGTTGGCTGCATATAATTGCTTCTAGCAATGAATTATGGTTCACATTTTTTTTAGTCTTGGAGTAACTGATAAAGTTGCTGCCGTGTGACCAGGTGGTCACGGGTTCAAGCTGTGGAAACAGTCTCTTGCAGAAATATAAGGTAAGACTGCGTACAATAGACCCTTGTGGTCCGGCCCTTCCCCGGACCTCGCACATAGCGGGAGCTTAGTGCACCAGATTGCCCTTTGGTATAAATATGACTTTCTTTTGGGTTATAAAAACTCAAAATTTAGTGCTGGTTCAACTAACAAGTTATAGTTAATCTTGTATTGAACTTATGAAAAAGTTTTTACTCCGTCTTGCTGGTGTTTGTTGATCTCTGACTGCTTTAGCCAGATACTTTTTAAATATAAATTGAGTCAGCATGTGAAGAAGTTTTGATATTATGACAAGGTATGTATGTTATCTTTGATATTCACTTTATTTTCTTCCTTCATTCAGATGGAGGTGGTGGCATCTCCTTCGTTTTCAGCTGCTGGTCAGCAAAAACATGCCAAATTGGACAATTTCCTAGAAGTTCCTCCAATTTCGTCATATTCTGTAAGTTAATGTTTTTGCCTAATAATATTTTGTATTGTTAAGGTGCAATTTTTAATGCTGTCTGCTTTACCTGTATGTTCATATTCTGAGGAGGGTGGGTTGAGAGGGGGTTTGCGGGTGATGTTATCCCGTCACGACTGAAATCACCCAACATCCCTCGTTGAGCAAACCAACAATAAATAAGTCTTCAAACACATTCCCAAGAAGAGGTAATAAAGTCTAAAACAGGGAATATAACATAGACATTGGCGGATCCAGGATTTTCATTAAGGGTGTTCGGAAAAAAAATGTAGTCCCTAGGATTTGAACTTTAAACCTCAAGGTGAATTTTGAACCTCCTAAACCACTAAACCAACCACTAGTCTTGTGTTAAGAGTATTCAAAATCTATATATGTACATAAAAATAAGAAAATTGCCTTACATGCATAGTATAATTTTTTGCCGAGGGTGTTCCCGAACACCCTCGGCTCCTCCTAGCTCCGCCCCTGAACATAGATAACAATATTTGATATAGCGGAAGACTAAAATAAACCCTAGGAACTGGTGTCACAAGTCATGAGCCACTAAGAGGAGATACAACTTTGTATAAGAATAATACATAATCTGTGTGGAGTACAAATCAGAACAAAGAAACCATAAGCTACCACGAACAAGCTTGACATCTCACCATTGGGATGTTGATAGATCTCCAATGAGACTCAAAAACTCCGCTAATGTTCAAATCCATATTTGCACACACGTTGCAGATCTGTAGGGTGAATACGGAGAGTACTCAGTAAGTATTATTGACCGCCCCCAACGAAGTAGTGGCGAGAGACAATATAGAAGATACTCACTTCCAAATCTGTGCAATTACTATATACCAATAACAATAATAGTACTGTGTGTCTAACTGCATGTCCCATGTAAGACATAATCCATGCACAGATAAAACATTCAAGAATATGCTTAATTTAAGCATGTGACAGGAATGCATGGTATCTCAACTAATCAAGTCCAATGCATGTACCAAATATAGAACATACAAGACTATATCTACTTGAACGTACAAGATTCTATTGGGACTTATGTTCTTATATGCTTAAAAAAAGAAAAAAAGATTCTCTTTTAACTTTTGTTTTGATCCACTGTATAGTGTATTAATGCACTTCAGTTCCAAGCCATGATATCATGTCTTGTATGAGAAATGAATAAGACTTGATTAGTCGAATTGGTCTTATTTTTGCCAGAAAGGGTGGTTAGTGACTCGCTTGTAATATGATGAACATCCTGTTTTCTTTTAAGTGCTACTATCTTTATGTGATCTTTGCTTCTAGCTTGGAGGAACATTTTGTAAATAGATACCTTCAGTCCCCCTACATGCAGTGTTCATGCATTCTTGAGTTTGATGGGGCTTCAAAGGGGAATCCTGGTCTAGCTGGTGCTGGGGCTGTGCTACGTGCTGCAGATGGAAGTATGGTATGCTCCCTATCCATTTAGAAGATGTGCTTTGTCACCACAAATATACAGGCTTTCGACTTGTAATTCTTTCCTGTAGGTTTTCCGGTTGCGTGAAGGTGTGGGAGTGGCAACGAACAATGTTGCTGAATACAGAGGTGTAATCTTAGGGCTAAGATATGCTCTCGATAAAGGTTTCAAACACATTAAAGTTAAGGGCGACTCAAAACTTGTCTGCATGCAGGTCTTCTTTCTTCTTCTGCTTTTTTGTTTTTGTTTTATTTTCCATTTTGCCTTTAGCAAATTAGTCAATTATTTCTGCTTTCTCACTTTTAATATCCCGTCAAATTTATAATACAACAACAACATACTCAGTGAAATCCCACAAAGTGGGGTCCTATCAAATTTACATCTTCGCTAATTTGTTGAAACCATTGAGTTCTAAAGCAATTGCTGAAGAGCTTTTTCCAGTGATGTGCTAGCCACTGGAGAGTGTGACAGTCATTAAACCTGTACTACACCAACATGCCCCAGAAAGTGGACCATTCTGAATGACGAGAAACATGATTTTTGACTTACTAGTTTTTGGGCACGTGTATCCCAAATTATTTAGAATAAGATTTCGCATAACCATATAAAATTACGGAAAAATGTTTGTAACAAAACACAAATTAATTAGGTAGAAGTTTCATGAATGTGATACTTTGTTAGCGACTTGACGGTTGAGCTCAAATAAGCCAATATGAAAATACTTTGTTAGCGGCTTGACGGTTGAGCTCAAATAAGCCAATATGAAATCTGACAAATAGAACAAACATATTTCATTGCTCATTCCCGTGACACCACTTTTACCATTGCAACATGCATAATCATATACTAGACAGAGGGGGGAAAAAGCAACAAAGATATTTTCTCAAAAAGAAAAAAAATGAAAAATTTCTAAAAATTAAATAAATTGGAAGTGGAAATTGTGCATAAAGTAATAGGCATTCTAGACTATGTACAAGCACCAAAATGAAATGTAGTCTGTCATCTAAACTGAAGCAGTTACAAACTAAATGAAGCTTCTTCTGACGGCCTCTTGATTCAATAGGAATGTGGTAAACATTGGAAACAACCTTAAAAGATATTAAAAGAAAAAAGAATAGATCAATTGCATGAAATTAACATGTAATTTGCATATTAATTTTTTTCTTTTGATGAGTCAAAGTTGGTTAGGTCAGCTACATAAAAAACATGAAATACTATATTACATTCAACACTCTAGGTGAAATCCCATGTTCACTGGGTATGTTGTTGTTGTACTCTAGGTGTTAAGAAAAGGAGAAATGTTTGAAGGAAGCTTTTAAAAATAAATGACAAAAGCTAAGAATTATCCACCAAGGTTCGAATCGTGCGTCACTTCGCCCTCGGTGATTTCTCAGTTATTAAAAAAATGGGGAAGCTAAGAATGATGTGGCGTAGAAGAATGAGTAGCAGCAGGAGAGCAGTTTGGGTCGATATAAGCTTGCTTTCTTGATGGCACCTCACCCACTCCATCCTAAGAGACACCCAAACCAGTTGAAAAGTGAAGCTATTCTTCCCTTGTAACCTATGTGATCTTATACTGAGATCAGTTGTGTTCTTGCCGTGCTATTTATATTCCATTCAGTTTCAAGTTTTAGCGGAACTGCTTCTGGGCCTATCTCTCATTCTTTACAAATTTCTATCATGGAACAGACTCAAGGAATCTGGAAATGTAAGAACCAGAACATGGCTGAGCTATCCAAGATTGTGAAAGAGCTTAAAGATCAATTTATGTCATTCCAGATCAACCATATGGACAGAGTATGGCCAAACTTTTCCTCTTTTGCTAATTTGAGCTTACTGTGCTTGTCTATCAGAATTTTGATTTTCGAAGTCCTTGTTATATCTTGCATCTGCATGTTATTTTTGTGATGAAGATGCAATGGTGTGTGGTCTCCTATGACCAAAAAAGGTGCAAGTGGTGGGTGCTTGAATGTCATGTTTAATTTATGCAATATAGAGTTTTTCTTTTCTTGCTAATACACTCTATGATATTGGTTTTGTCACCTTGTTGCTAGAAGTGAATAATCATGCTTCCCCAGTCTATCAATTCTCATTGTTTTGCATTGCTCTGCAAGAAGAGTTTAGAATTTTACTTTACATATTGACTATACACATAATTGTTCCTTTCTTTTTAGTTATTAAAAGCTATCTTTTCATCCCATTCCAAGAGTTTTACTTGTTTAACATATCAGGAATCCAACAGTGAAGCCGATGCGCAGGCAAATTTAGCCGTGTATCTTAAGAGTAAGGGTCTTCACTTGTGGCCCCTTGTCTTGTGCTTAAATATATCTTTCTTTTCCCGTGAGAAATCTAATAAGAAAATTTTCTTGCAGATGGTGAAATTCAAGTGGAATGTGACATGATAACTTGATGTGAAGTCACCAACCACCTCAACTTTTTGGGATTTTGGGAAGGATGAATGACCCCAAGACAGAAGCATAACGGATTTCATTGGTCTAAAACCACGTCTTGTATCTTGTAGATATATGATCTGAATTATGTGCATGTAACCTAATTATGTATCAGGATTGGAGAAACTTCTGTTGTAACCTAATTTGCAATGAAAATTGGTCGGGACAAGTGCCAGGTTTCTTCTTTAGAGTAATATTCTAGCACGATGAAATCTGTTTTACTGGTACTGTTGGCCAGTATGTCAAGTTAGTATCACTGACGTATTCAAGTTACAAGTAAACCACACAGAGCTAAAGATAAGAAAGGGAGAGAAAATACTTTCTGAAGTCGACGGTTGTGTTTTAACATTGCTACAAAATCTTTTTCTATCTCTAGTATTTACATTTAAATGGTTCCTTTATTGCCTTTTGAACACTTGAATTATGTGAGGAAATTAATCGACAGTAGTTGGCTTACAAGTATTTTGAGTCTGCTGCTTCACTATGAACTAAGATGGGCATGACAATAAGACAACTGTAATGTACTAGACGTCGGAGCCCGTGCGGGCCTAACTACAATGAACTTCATTAAGATGTATTTTTCATCAAATTGATGTGAGAAAAGTTGGAACTTATTGTATTTTTCATGTAGTTTTTAAATATATAAATTTTAATGTTAAAATATTGAGTTAATCTAATGTAATTTAGCTTTAAAGTTTAGTCAAATTAACTCTCGAAAAGTGCCACATAAATTAGAACGGAGGGAGTAATATTTTAATAGTCTTCCATCGAGTCGGGGACCGGTCCGGCCCGGCCCGATCCAAAAAAACTAGGGCCGGGGTCAGCTTATATCTGACTCGTGAGCCACCTAACCCGAAACAGCGGGGACCCGATCATATGTAGGGTCGGGCCAGGGTCATATTTTTGTACCCACTTGACCCAGCCCGATCACCAACCCGACCCCGACCCGCGTGTCTTTTTAATATAAATTATATTAATTTTTATTTTTTACTTATATAGGTGAAGGAACAAACAAAGAATAATCTAGTGATGATGATGCTTATGATGATGTTGATGAATTATCGTGATGCTGGTTTGTACTTGCCTCTTGTTTGTTTATAGATTTACAGCTAAAAGTGTGGAATCTGCTTCAGTTCTTTTTTGTGTAATTTTTAATGATTTCATGCTTCTGTTTGTTGTAATTTTTAATTGGTGACAAATTATATCGGATAACGGATTGAGTAGGTGTTTGCTTTTTTTTTTTTATAGAGCGGGTCAGGGCCATGATCCGTAGGGTTCCAGAAGGGTCAGGACCAAGGTCTAAAAATTTAAAAAAACAGGATCAGGCAAGCAAAAAATAAAAGCCACTTGACCCGGCCCTGACCTGAGCTTTGGACATGTCTCTTATGTGATTTTTTCTTTACTTAACAATATAATATTTTGTTCAACTGAATTGAGAATAATCTTAACGATACACAATTTCAATCATTAAGATGGAAAATGAAAATTAAAATGTCATTTTCATCAGGCAAAAAATATATTTTATATTATATGATTTTTTTTTTACAATTTATGATTTAAGGTTTCATATCTGCTATACAAAGAGTAGTAATTTTAGCATTTTGAGAATCAATAATGCAGTACTGATTGGAAAGCTGAAAATCACACAATTTGAGCATGGAGGAGACTAGTTATACTCCGTATGGTTTTAATGAACGCAATTACTTTTCCAATTATATGAGCAGCTTTTAGAATTGAAATTACGAAGTTAAACATACTATTTTTTGGTTGATATAAGCTAACATTTATAACTTTTCATGCATTACAATTCAAGTGAAATAAATTAATTATCATGTAAAATAATTTCAATGTATGATTTACAAAATTAATCACTAAGATGTTTTATAAATGAAGTAAAATCCAAAAGCGGATGAAGGCATAATTGGGTTGAATACTTTATTTCTTCACTCTAATGCACAATAGCTGGAATAGATAAGTACAATTTTTTTAACACAAATAGATAAGTAATTAGTATAATAAATAGTTAGGCACGCAATAGTAAAGACAAATGAAAGGTTGATATAAGCTAACATTTATAATTTTTCATCCACTACAATTCAAATGAAATAAATTAATTATCATATATAATAATTTCAATGTATGATTTACAAAATTAACCCCTAAGATGTTTTATAAATGAAGTAAAATCCAAAAAGCGGACGGAGGCATAATTTGATTGAATACTTTAATTCTTCACTCTAATACACGATGGCTGGAATAGTTATGTACAATTTTTTTTATTACAAATATATAAGTAATTAGTATAATAAATAGTTAGGCACACAATAGTAAAGACAAATGAAATTTTCAGAAAATCCACACAAATACAGGAAAAAGCAAATGGGGCGTAGACGCATAGGAAAGCTGAAAATTGAAGTACAACTTTTTGGGTGCACGCATAATAAATAGAACATGAGCTGATCTTTTTGTCCAACTGTGCAAGCGTACATCAATAAAGCAATTCGGTACAATGTCTCTAAAACGCCAAAAATTCAAAAACGCCGAAATTACCCTCTGGTGGCAAGCACACATGCTGACGAACAATTGTGTGCTATAGCCTCTTATTAATAGTAATATAACAAATAACATATAACCCTATTGAACATTAAATTACCGAAATATGCGAATAAGAAAGCATTGACTATATGTCGAGACATATTTAAATGATTTTTTTTTTCAGATTTCCCTCTGATGTGGAAGTCTACCAATTAAACATTTATTTATTTAAACAAATAAAGTGTAGTTGTTTAATTTGATGTTGAATTCTACCGATTAACAAAAAAAAGTAGTTAGGTGTAATTGCTTAAGTATTAACAGGGAACGGCACAACTGTAGTGGTATAGCAACGACAATTTTTGGATGACAATAACTATAGGTAAACATTAATTTTTTGGTGTAATTTCATGAATATATAAATAAAATTAGCAAAAAATGAGTTACAATGTTGAATTTTTGACCTCAGTTTATTGATGAGTAAATTTTTAAGGTCAGAAATATTGTCCGGGGCAAGCAGAGTCAAAAGTGTGAGGCCATCCTGGTAAATTAATCCTTGTTCGATTCTACTTCCTCATTTCAAAAATATTTATCGTCCTTACTAAAATATTTATCTCACAATATTTGTCATTTAAAATATTAAATATACTTTAATATTTTAAATGACAAATATTGTGAGATAAAATTAATTGGTTCTTTCCCATTTTACCCTTTATAGTAATTATTTTTGAAAACTACAAACACTTCAATCATGACTAAATATTAATGAAAAGAGATTATATCTTAAGACATAAATAACGGTTAAATAGTGAAACATTCCTTTTAATTAATGTCTTCTTAATAGGCGTGTAAATGAAAAATATGACAAGTATTTTGGGAGGGAGGGAGTAATGTTTATTGGGCCGGAATGACACGTACACGGATAGCCCAAATCACGCGAAGCAGCCCAAATGTGCAGTTTCGGATCAAAATCAGCTGACACGTTACAGGGAACTACCGAACTGAAAGTATGAGTCCAGAGATGAGTTGCTGGAAAAAAAGAAGAAGCCCTAAATCATATAGTAATTGAGTATCAGTGGTACTATATTAACTACATGCAGAGGTTATATGTAGACTGTAGTGGAATTTGGACTTGCATTTGTTGTTCTGTTTTCTGCTTTTGCTAAGTTATGATGTGTTGTGTTGATTATACAGTGGTGGAGTAACTTTGCAAAGTCAAGTAAAAGCATTTGAGTTGGGACACATAAATGGGGGACGAAAAGGATGCTTTTTATGTGGTGCGCAAAGGGGATGTGATCGGGGTTTATAAGAACTTGAGCGATTTACAAGCTCTGCTACGAACATCTGTATGTTTTTCCTTTACCTTCTATGGTTAATACTTTTTGCTTTTGGGCCAAAGATAGCTACTTTAATGCGCTGGTTATCTATTGGAGTGCTAACTTTTTTGGGTTATTTTAGAGCTCAAGTATAAGAAGAGTCGTCTAATTATTCCAGCTTTTGAGCAATGATTAAGAAGTAGAGCAAAATGGATACAATGTAGCCAACCCTACTAGTTCAGGGTTGAGACTTAGTTGATTGATTGATTAGAATACCAGTAATAATAATATTATCAAGTGTTTTGTTTTTTCTTTTTTGAATATTTTTTTCAGGTTGGTGAACCAGCCATAAGTGTTTTTAAAGGGTATCGCCTGGCTAAGGAATGTGAAGAGTATCTGGCCTCTCATGGACTCAAGAATGCAATGTACTCTATGGATTTCAGTGATGTCCGAGATGATCTCTTTGGGATACTCATCCCATGCCCTTTTCGGGTTAGAAAGTTGATCATTTTACTGTTATTGAACTGGTAGTAGGCGTAGTTGTCTTATCTATTTGATAATGTTGTCTTAACTGTTTGATGCTAGTTGGGTCAAATTTTGGCTAACATGGATGCTAAAATTGTCTGGCTTATTGAAAGGTGGACCGAGAAGAAATCATTTCATTGCTGCATTAGATAGGAGAGCAAACCGAGTTGAATACTATTGAAAGGCTTAATGCGAATAAACTGAAGTGGATTATTTTTCTAAGTGTTTATCCAATTATGTGGTACATGGTAGCATTTCAAAGAGAATTTCATACATACCTATATTTTGTGGCACACACCTTCTTGGTGATAATGGTACTGCCATATGTTATAATTATATTGCTTCAAGACTAATTCAGTATTTGAGGGGAGGGTCAGATGCAGAACTGCACTACTGTTACCTTATAGAACGCTTGCTAATAGTTTTACATATGAGATTCTTGGGATCTGAATTTGATATCGATGACCCAAGTCAACATTTTGGGTTAATAAAACCGGATTAGTTGTTTAAGTCAAGATTGCATGACTTAAGTCAAATCCAACTACATTGGCTAGGTTGAGAGGTTCATTCACTTGGTGGATTTTGTTAGTTTTTCCTTGCTTTGTCATTGCTGCCATGTGCAACCACTTCCCCATCGTGTCTTGCGGCCACTGACTGATAATTACAGAGTGCGCATAATACTGCTTTTACTTTTTCAGCTATACCCAACTTGAAAGGCTTAGATGTTTTATCATTCAATTATTGAAATGTCCATCCCTGTTTGCTCTGTCAAATTCAGTAGTCTATGGTATAAACTACATTTTGTGCCTTAAAAAAAGCATTTAGCATTTTTTTCTAGTAATTATTTTATATTAAGGAAAATTTCATGCATGGAGATCTTTAAGTTTTTTGTTTTGTTTTTGCAGCAACCTGGCTTTTCGAAAGATAAAATTATTGGGAAGAATTTTCAGGAAAAGAGGATGCAGGTAATCTCTTAATGGTAATCCAGATTGTTCTTGCATTGATTAGATAGGGCAAATCGCTCAAGTTCTTATAAACCCCTATCACAACTATATCATCAGTTACTGGAAAGCCTTAACATGTTGTGAAGTAGAATTGGGATGGAAATTTTGGATATTGTGTATTCTAAGGCTTGTGCTTTTCCTGGTATAAGAAACTAATTGTCTGGCTTAGCGGTTTCCTCCATAGCTCTTGAAGTAAAATGAGGATATGCATCTAGTGGCGGTATAAGTCGAGGATAAGCCTGTTTGCTGCATATAGTTGCTTCTAATAATAAAGTCATGGTTCACAATTATCAGTTTTAGTATAATTTTTTTAATCTTAAGAACTCAAATTTTATGGATGGTTCAACTCACAAGTTTGAGTTAATCTTGTCTTGGGCTTATGATAATTTGTTTGGTCCTCCATTTTATTCAATAGACCTTTTTAATTTAAATTGAGTCAGCATGTGAGAAAGTTTTGCTATTATGAAAAGGTGTGTGTAGTGTCTTTGATATTCACGTGATTTTTTTCCTTACATTCAGATGGAGGTAGTGGCGTCTCCTTCGTTTTCAGCTGCTGGTCAGCAGAAGCATACCAAATTAGACAATTTCCTAGAAGTTCCCCCAATTTCGTCATATTGTGTAAGTTAATATTTTTGTCTATTAATTCTTTGTATCAATATGTTTAAATTCTTGTCATTGTCTGATTTATCTGTATGTTGACATTCTGAAGAGGGGGGGAGGTTGGGGGGTGGTGTTGGCCTTGGAAAGGGCTTGGTCCTACATTTTGCTTCCTATGGACAAACAGTAGTGAGGAAAGTGATGCTTATCGGAGCTAATTGGGAAAATAAAAGGTTAAAGAACTCAAAATAATTTGAGAAGGGGGGGGGGGAGGTTGGTGGGTGGTGTTGGCCTTGGAAAGGGCTTGGTCCTACATTTGCTGCCTATGGACAAACAGTAGTGAGGAAAGTGATGCTTATTGGAGCTAATTTGGAAAATAAAAGGTTAAAGAACTCAAAATAATTTGTGAACGAGAGAAAATTCTTTTAGTTTATTAGTTGGAAAGCCTCATTCGGCAACCGCTGAACCAAGGGGGACCACGTGACTCTTAAATCAAACTGTGAAGGACAAAATGCAACTTTGCAGGTTAAGTTGCGTAAAAGTCCAAAGTTGAAGATTTGTGGCAAAAATTTCTTGTAATCTATCATCTATGTTGCTTGGATTCTCCAAAAACAGTGCCGGACCCGTGTTGGGTCCTCCAAAAATGCACTACTTTTGATTCTATTTGTACTTTGTTCTTCTGTGCTAGAAATAAGAAATAAAGATTCTCTTTGAACTTATGGTTTGAACCATTTTATAGTGTATTCATTTTGTTGGCACTTCAGAACCAAATCATGATATCATGCCTACTATCTTTATGTGATCTTTGCTTCTACCTTGGAGGAACATTCTGTAAATTGATACCTTCAGCCCTCATACGTGCAGTGTTCATGCATTCTTGAGTTTGATGGGGCTTCAAAGGGGAATCCTGGACCAGCTGGTGCTGGGGCTGTGCTACGTGCTGCAGATGGAAGTATGGTATGCTCCCTATCCATTTAAAAGATGTGGTTTGTCACCACAAATTTACAGGTTTTCGACTTGTAATTCTTTTCTGTAAGTTTTCCGGTTGCGTGAAGGTGTAGGTGTGGCAACGAACAACGTTGCTGAATACAGAGGTGTAATCTTAGGGCTAAAATATTCTCTTGAGAAAGGTTTCAAACACATTAAAGTTAAGGGCGACTCAAAACTTGTCTGCATGCAGGTCTTCTTTACACTTTCTTCTTACTTCTGTTTTTTTGTTTTTGTTCTATTTTCCATTTTCCCTTTAGCAAATTTATTTCTGTTCTCACTTTTAATATCCTGTCAAATTTATATCATCCTGTAATTTGTTGAAACCACTGAGTTCTAAAGCAATTGCTGAAGAGCTTTTTCCAGTGATGTGCTAGCCGTTGAGAGTGTCTGAGACATACTCATAAAACCCGGTCTATATCAAAATGCCCGAGAAAGTGGACCATTCCAAATGATGAGAAACTTGATCCCTATTGATGAATTATGGTATTATCATCTTAATTCGTCCCTAATTAGCCTGAGATTGAGGAGTAGCTGTAGTATTATCTTTAGTATGGATGAATGACTGGGTATGTTAAGGAGTACAAGATAACTTAAAAGTGCACTCAGAATAAGGTAAACTACAAAAACTAAATTGAGTTTTTTTAAATTTAATTCTGCATATTACTTTTTTCTTTTGATGAGTCAAAGTCGGTTGGGTGAGCTACATAAAAACTAGAAATCATGAAATACTATAATACATTCAACAGTTAAGGTGTTAAGAGAAGCAGAGAGAGAAATGATCAAAGGAAGCTTTTAAAAAGAAACTGGAAAAGCTAAGCATTATCCACCAAGTTTTGAATTGTGCGTCATTGACTCTTGGGAATTTCTCGGTTATATTTAAAAAATGACAGCTAAGAGATGATATGGCGTAGAAGAATGAGGCGAGCAGTTTGGCTACCCGCATTGTCTTGGGAAAACTTGCTTCTTAACATCCGAATACCTACGAGATTTTACGATGACAGGTTTAGGAGTGAGTATAAAGACCATATAGGATTCGGTATAAGCTTGCTTTCTTGATGGTACCTCACCCACTCCATCCTAATAGACTCCTACACCAGTTCAAAAGTGAAGTTATTCTCCCCCACAACCTATGTGATCTTATGCTGGAGATCATATGTGTTCTTACAGTGCTATTTTTATTGCATTAATTAAGTTTTAGCTGGAACTGCTTCTGGGCCAATCTCTCGTTCTTTACAAATTTCTATCATGGAACAGACTCAAGGAATCTGGAAATGTAAGAACCAGAACATGGCTGAGCTATGCAAGATTGTCAAAGAGCTTAAAGATCAGTTTATGTCATTCCACATCAACCATATAGAAAGGGTATGGCCAACTTTTCCTCTTTTGCTTATTTGGAGCTTACTGAGCTTGTCAATCAGAATTTTGATTTTTAAAGTTATTATAAATTGCACTGCATGTTATTTCTGTGATGAAATGCAATAGTGTGTGTAACTGTGTATGTGCGGTCTTTTAGACTCCCGTGATATAAAAAAAAGGTGCAGCAGTGGGTGCTTAATTGTCATGTTTAATTTATGCAATATAGAGTTTATCTTTTCTTGCTAATATGCTCTATATGAAATTGGTTTTATCACCTTGTTGCTAGAAGTGAATAATCATGCCTTCCCTAGTCTATTATTCACTTTGTTTCTGCACTGCTCTGAGTGAAGAGTTTAGAATTTTACTTATACATATTCACTATACACATAATTGTTCCCTTCTTTTAGTCGTTAAAAGCTATATTTTCATCCCATTCCGAGGGTTTTACTTGTTTCACATTCAGGAATTCAACACTGAAGCCGATGCCCAGGCAAATTTAGCCGTGTATCTGAAGAGTAAGGGTCTACTCTTGTGGCTCCTTGTCTTGTGCTTAATTAAATCTCTCTTTTCCAGTGAGAAATCTGATAAGAAAAATTTCTTGCAGATGGTGAATTTCAAGTGGAATGTGACATGCAATAACTTAATAATGTGAAGTCACCAACTACCTCAACTTGATGGGATTTTGTGAAGGATGAATGATCCACAAGACAGACGCATAATGGATTTTGTGGTCTAAAACACATTTTGTTCCTTGTAGATATATGATCTGAACTATGTGCATTTAACCTAATTATGTACCTGGATTGGAGAAGCTTCTGTTTAGGGACACGTTCGAATCAATCATCTACTTAGTTGGTCCAAGTGCCAGGTTTCTTCTTTACAGTAATATTTTAGCACTTTGAGATCTGTCTTACTGGTATTGTTGTCCAGTATGCCAAGTTAACTACTAGTACTTATCCTGGATTGCCTTTTCAACACTTGAATTATGTGAAAAGGAAACTATCGGCAGGAGTTGGCTTACAAGTGAGTTATAAGAATGTGAAAATTGTCTCTCACTAACTAACAAAGATACATATCAATGATTCAATGTACTAATATTTCGATGAGTTGATTTCATATAAAGAAAATGATGTGTCACTGAAATATGAAATATCTAATAACAAGTGATGAGGAGTAAAACTATAAAGGGATTTCTTGAGAAAGAAGAAATAGATATAATAAGATTCTTTTTATTTTTTTCTCTCAGCAAACGGTGGATTTCCCTAATTATACTTGTTGGTATATATTATGCAGATTCTTGTTATAATAATTCAGACTAAAATGACCATAAGATTGAAATCTGGCCTAATTTTAATATTAACTTTTTCATTAAAAGGTTGTAGTTGCCGCTACTTCAAGACCTCAAGAAACTACATGAAGATTACAAGTAAAATTAGATAAAACGTTATTCCTTTCTTCTGAATTAACAATCCCAGTCACTTTAGCTTCAAGAATATTTAAAATGATTTTAGAAGCTTAAGACTAAAATTGACAATTATTTTCAATTATATCTTTAATATTAAATAAATAAATATTTTTAATATTACTTATTTTTTAAAACTATATCTAGTAAATAAATAATTTAATAAATTATACTTTAATTTTTTTATTATCGAGATTTAAAACGGAATAGAGGAAATAGTCATAATATTTTTGGTACTCCTCCCAAGTCCGAAATATTATATTCCAAATTTACTAACTTAGCATTCCATAGTCCTTCCCATTTGTGCTTTGGCTTGTGGATAAGAAGAGTAAATCAATCGGGGAAAAAACAATGGCTACATTGTCAGCATTCTCTGTTTGCAGTGCTAATGTTTTCCCAATTGGATTTCAAAGTAAGAGAAGCATTTATTGTTACTCGTACCCGCCAAGTTTGGTGAAAGCGAAAGTAGGTTTGAGAAGTAGTAGGATATTTTCTGCAACTGAGGAAGATGCTTCCACTGCTGTTGCCGAACAAGGTGGAGAGGATCAGACTGTTTCCGTTTCTGTCTCCCCTTCGGACGTCCTCACTATGTTCTTTCAGGTTTTGTTCTAAATTTGTCAAACAAACTCTACCAATGTGAATTCTTCGGGTTGATGCCTAGTATGAATTTCAGTCTCTGCTCATGTTCATAAGAAATTGCTTCTTCTAAAGTGTCTATTTTTTGTCAAAAAATTACAACTATGGGTGTGTTTGGTATAAAAGAAAATGCTTTCTTGGAAATTAAGTGGTTTTCTTACTTATTTTCTAGTGTTTGGTATATAATCTAGCAAAACACTATGAAGGTGGGATAGGGTAGGGAGTGGGGGTGGAATGGTTGAGAGGTGGGGGTTGGGGGCGTGGGGAGGAGCAATGAACTTGGAATGTCAGTTATGAAACTTGTTTTCCTTACTTCCATTAGTCATTATCCTTATTTTTAACGAACTTGTTTTCCTAAATGTTTTTCAAAATATTTTGACCATCCAATGGGAAAATTGGAAAACATTTTCCGGATAATGTTATCCTCCATACCAAACACACCCTATGTGAATTCACTACGTTCAGATAAAGGAGGAGGGGTAGGTTAATGCTCAATGTAAGAATAGTAAATTTCTGACGAATTCTGGTAGTACTAATCTTTAGTTGTGCTCATAATGGTATGAAATGGGTTCAGATAAGAATGCATATACATGGTTTGGGAGTGACGTTTAATTAATTAATTGATTGTCTAATACGGTCTAGAAGAATGACAGGTGTTCAATGTGCTGGTTTTTGCTTTATTTTTCTTTCAAATTGTTAGTGACTTGTGACCCTTTATCTTTTTGTGGATTTTTCTGTGAATGATACTGAATTTATACCTTTCTTATCACAGGCAGAAGGTACAATGAATGAAGCTGCTATTCCTAATGTGACCAACGCTTTAGAGGTAAATTCAGTATGTAAAGTTCAAAACTTTTTCTTGTACATGCCAATTTGTCCATGCTTTCGCAAAAGACTTAAGTTGTCTGTGCGCTTGAGAAATGTAGTTGAAGTTGCTGGGAACTCCTTTTTGTTGTAATTTAATGGTGCTTGTTGAACACCATTAAGACTCAAAAATTCATTGTAGTGGGAAATAAACAACATGGCTTTTTTTACACTTTAAAGGCAAATTAGAGAAAGCAAACCATTCTGACTTTCTAAGGCATTTAAACTATTTTTCTCTTTGGAACTAGGCATATCTGAAATCTTAAAATCTAGAATCAAAGAACAGGTATAGATATTCATCAGATTCTTGGTGTTCAAAAGCTGCAAGAGAAAACTATTGATTTTGTGAATGTTGATGAAGAGCTATATCTGTTTCTCCATCTGTGTTCCAAAATATTAGATTTTAGATAATAATTCGAATTGAAGAATACGTGCAGTTGACCTTATAAAAAAAAGGGAATAGTTTTTGAAGGATTTAAACTCGGAGGTTTATGCAGAATTATACATACCTTCTTCTTTAGGATCGACGTGTGCTACTACCACCAATTGCCGAACGGTTTCTTACAAGATCACTTGTGGAATCTTGTAAATTGTCCACAACAACTACACTTTAATCTAATGATGTTTATTTCTCTCAATTTGTGGTGTATTTGAATGACCTCAAGTTCATCCCCTTTTATAGTAGAAGAAGCTACCTTTAACTCCCACTTTATAGTAGTGTACTTTGTCTATCTTATTTACCTGCGTTAGTTACGGCTTCTTTTTTCAGAATGCGCTATCATGACTTATTCACTTTTGTTACCATCATTTTCATACTGCTTTAAATTTCTTGTCCGGGTCTGACCGTTTCTCTTGCTTTGCTGGTGCTTTTGCTTGTCTTGAGCCGATGGTCTTTCGGAAACAGTCGCTCTACCTACCAAGGTAGAGGTAAGGTCTCTACCCTCCCAGATCCACGTTGTGGGATTTCACTGGGTATGTTGTTTATTGATGAGCTTAATAACTCTTCATCCATTAACTAGGGAGTTATAACTTGTTCCATTCATGAACCACATTCATATGAAAGTAACTTATGTATTCACCCATTAAGGGTGGAGTTACATTAGTTCTAACATCTGACACTCACATAATGGGATGACTCACATATGTAGCCTTTTCTTGAAAATAAACATCCTTTTAGATTTTCATACATAGTGTGTTGCCGTGACTGCTTGGACACTAATTTTGGAAGCTCTTAAACTAGAAATCCTTTTCAGATTCAGTATAAAAGACTACTACCCAATTGTTATTTATGATATCTCATAATGTAATATAAAGTGCCTCAGATGCCCTAGACATGTCTATATACATACGGCTTCTCTAACCCTCGTGCCGTTCTCATTTCAAATCTGCCTTGTGTCCACACTTATGATGCCATCTAAATAGGCTTCATAATGGACCGGTCTAAGACATAAGCATAATATGTATACATTTGACATATCTTCCTTTCGCCCACATATCATTAAGATCAAGTAGCTGCTTTCCTAGCATTACTCCTTTAGGTCGTATTATCATAACCTTTGGATGCATACTAAAGTAGCATACACTAACCTATCACCTCATAGATATTGTCAAAGTTATAAGAGCACCAATGAAAGGATTTAATTCCTTTCTGGGTCTCACGCAGTAGTGAAGCAGGGTTCATTCACTTACCTCCCAATTTGTGGTTATAAAGCACATGCAGTATGAAATGCATGCTACAGTGTAACTCTGATTGCCAGAGTGTATGTCGATTTTCTTTGCTTACACCGTACAGATCTTGGTCTAGGTAAACTGTTTATCTTGCCTAAGTTCTACCACTCTGCTAGCCTCTCACGACTTCTAGAAGAGATCTCACATCTGGCTACATGTATTATGGATGGTGGGAATCCATAATTTGATCCTTCTATTTGACATTTCTTTAGGATCTCATCCTAGTCATCCGCTAAGGCGACATTAAATAATGTGTTCTTACTGACAATATGGTGTTTGTTAACTGCCTTCTTAGCTATAAGAACCACAAATG
Source organism: Anisodus acutangulus (assembly GCA_029783415.1). Taxonomy (NCBI): domain Eukaryota; kingdom Viridiplantae; phylum Streptophyta; class Magnoliopsida; order Solanales; family Solanaceae; genus Anisodus; species Anisodus acutangulus. The sequence continues at coordinate 48,642,502 of CM056501.1, read as the reverse complement.
TCTCATCTTGGCTTGCTTCCCATAAGCGCCCAAGGCGGTTGCTCGTTTGAGAAAGCCAACCTTGTCATCTTGTACGACATACTCTAATATTGTGTATGTGCTAATTAACAAATATGATTGGAATATTCATGAAACAAAACAAATATGTGTATTTTTTCAAAAAGAAATATTCATGTATTGTATTCAAAGAATCCAAATAAGGAAATACAGCACTCCACAATTTGTGTAAGCCTAGAGATTTCACATGCTCAATAAAACATCCCTAGGTATTGGCTTCGTCAAGGGATCAACCACCATTTTTTGTGTTGAAATGTACTGTAGTGTGATTTCTTTATGTGCTATGATATCTCTAACAAAGTTGTGCTTTGTATCTATGTGCTAGTTCTACTATGATACTTAGGATCTTTTGTATAAGCTATGGCTGCTTGGCTATCACAAAAGAGTTTCACCGGATCCATTGGCTTGTCAACGATTCCCAAGTGTTCCATGAATCTCTTTAGCCACACAGCTTCTTATACTGCTGCAGAACATGCAATAAACTCTGCTTTCATAGTTGACAAAGCTATGCATGTTTGTTTCTTGCTACTCCACGAAATGGTACCATTATTAAGAAAGAGTATATAACCAGAAGTGGACTTTCCTTCATCTAAGTCTCTGCCCCAGTCAGCATCAGAGTAACCTACCAAGTGTAAGTTACTCCCTTGGTAACATAATTTATAATCAGCAGTTCCCCTCAAGTATCTCAAGATTCTCTTAACAACTTTCCAGTGTGTTTGTCTTGGATTGGACTGATAATGGCTTACAAGACCAACTGCATAAAAAATGTTGGGACGTGTACGCAACATTGTATACATTAAACTCCCAATTGCACTTGAATATGGGACCTCTTCATGGCTTCTTTTGTGGGATACATTTCAAGGCTCAAACTTTCACCTTTAGCTATAAGAGTATCTATTGGTCTGCAATCTTTCATCCTAAATCGCTTAAGAATCTTTTCTATATACGACTCTTGTGACAGAGCGATCTCTATGAATTTTAACCCCAAGGATGTAATCTGCTTCACCCATGTCCTTCATTTCAAAATTGAGGGACAACCAACTCTTTATAGTCTTGACAAAATTAAGGTTATTTCCAGCTAATAGTATATCATCCACATAAAGGGGTAATATTACAAAATCACTTTCAGACCGCTTCATATACACAGTGGTCTTCATCAATCATATTAAAGTCATAAGACGTAATAGCTTGATGAAATCTCAAGTACCACTGCCTAGATGATTGTTAAGTCCATAAATAGACCTTTTGAGTTTACAAACTTTGCGCTCTTGACCATTTTGGATGAAACCTTATGGTTGCTCTATATAAATTTCTTCATCTAGTATTCCATTTAGAAATGTGGTCTTTACATCCTTATGATGCAACTCCAAGTTCATACTTGCAACTATAGCTAGACTAGCCTAATAGAGCTAAATCTCACAACTGGAGAGGTGTTCTCATAATCAATACCCTTTTGTCGTGTGTACCCCTTAGCCATCAAACAAGCTTTGTAGCGTTCGATAGAGCCATCCGATTTTCTTTTAATTTTGGGAACCCATTTGCTCCCAGTTGCCTTTTGGCTTGGCGGAAGATCAACCAAATCCCAAACATGGTTTGTCCTCATGGACTCCGTTTCCTCTTCCATAGCTTTCACCCACTTATCCTTAGTAGGGCCTCTTGAACTGAATTAGGCTCTTCATCATCTTACGGAGTAACTATTAATGCTTCCCCTTCAATCTCAAAATGACGTCAGGGAACAGTTCCTTGCGTACTTCTGCGTAACTGTGTCTCTCGGGGAATATCCTCTAAATGAATAATTCTCCCACTTGGATCAGTATGAGAAGGTACAATTTCTTGTTCCTCGCTTCTTTGGTCTTGAAGATTCTCTTGCTGATCCACAACTTCGTAAAATGACACAATCTATCAATATTGTCTTCACTAGAAAATTCTGTCTCTATAAATGTGGCATCTCGCGACTCAAGTTATGTTATGCTTCCATCTTCATATTCTCCAATGAAGATGTAACCCTTTGATTGCTTTGAATAGCCAATAAAGATGCATTTCTTGCCCCTTGGACCCAACTTCCCATATTTATGAGAAGAATCATGCACGTATGTTGCAGACCCCCAAGGTCGCAATACATTTAAGTCAAGTTTTCTACCTATCCATAATTCATAGGGTGTGGAAGCAACAGACTTAGAGGGCACACGGTTAAGCATAAAAGTTGCAGACATCAATGCATCTCCCCAAAAGGAAATTGGCAAGTTAGCTTGCGCCATCATAGACCTAACCATTTCAAACAAAGTTCTATTTCTTCGCTCGGCTACTCCATTTTGTTGAGGAGTGTATAAAATTGTTAACTGTCTTACAATTCCTTACATAGATCCTTAAATTTGATCTGATAGATACTCACGTCCACGGTCAGTTCTTAATGCTTTTATTCTTAATTTTAATTGATTCTCCACCAAATTCATAAATTGTCTAAAGCATTACAACGCTTCTGACTTATGGGAGATCAAATAAACATGACCGTAACGAGTATAATCATCTATGAATGTGATGAAATATGAGGCTCCATGTATTGCCCTCACACTCATAGGACCACATATATCAGAATGAATGAGTTGCAACAGAAACTCAGCTTTAGTTCCCTTTCCAAATGGTTTTCTAGTTATTTTCCCTGCTAGACAATATTCACAAACTGGCATTTCAACTTTAGTTAAGGACCCCAACAATCCTTGTTTTGCCAATATATTCATTCTTTTAAGACCTATATGTCCAAGTCTAGCATGCCAAGTATTTACATCTAAAATAGGGGTTGTTGTTAAAGCAAAACAACCATGATTAATAGATATATAACTAAAACCACAAATTGTGTCCAACACAATAAAACCATCGGATAAATAACTAGAACTATAATAATTATTGCCATGAACAATGTTAACAAAATTATTGAGAAAATTTAAATTGAAATCTAATTTAAGAAGAGAAATAACTGAAACTAAGTTCCGCCGAATATCTGGAACATATAAGACATCATGTAGAATTAGGGTTCGATCCTCACGCAACTCTAGTTTGCATGTATCAATCCCTTTTACTTCAATTGAAGCATTATTTCCTACATAAAGCCATCTGCTTCCTGGAGGCAGCCAACAGTACTCAACAAATGATCCTGTCTCTGGCTATGTGGTCTGTGACACATGAGTCTACAGTCCACAAAGAATTAGCATCGGTCGTTAATGCTGTACTAGAGACATAAACAAATTGAGGATTTTTAATATATGGTGTTACCTTACCTAATAACAGCTTGCACTTGCTGTTCATCAGAAAGATATGACCAGCTGATTTTAGTTTCCTTATCATGTTTGACATATCTCTTAAATGCTGCCTCATCGATGTGTTAGGGCGCAATCTATAGGTGTCAAACTTGATGATCAACCTCCTAAGTTTTGTAGCAGAAGTGCCACCAAACTTATTCCACATTGCTTGAGCCGTTGGATAGGATTCAAATTCACACATCAGATCATCAGCCATACTGCTCAGCAACTTTATGCGAGCAATACTGTTCTTTTTCTTCCAGGCTTGAAAAGCCTCTTTTTCTTTCATATGCTGCTCTGCGTTTCCACTAGACGGCTCAACCACCACATTGTTGAGAGTCTCCAAAACATCCTGCTCTTCAAGGACGTATTGAATGTTACGGTGCCAAATGTCATAGTGTCACCATTCAGTTTCTCAGCCTTATTCAATTCAACAATAATAGTCTTTGAAGTCATTTCAAAAATTTCTAAGCACAAAAAAACATAGCACGTATGAGCACAAACACAATATATATTTGCTTCAAAAATTGCATCTAAATTAATATCGATATACTATAGGCCCGTGTTCAAAAGTCTACGTTTGTCTTACTTTCATCACATATAACCTTAAACATAGCAATAATTTTCTAGATCAATTATGCGCAAATCACATAATAATAGTTCTAAATGAGCAAGTTGTCAATTAGAACTCCCATTCGGAAAGAAACATGTCATTATTTTTTATAGTGACATAAACTATAATCATGAACATCATACTTTGTTATTTTAAAAATTTGAACGTGTTCATGAATCAATTAGAACAAAAAATATTATCACAATCCTTTTTTTTTTTTTAAATAATTCAGATTTGTAATTTTTTCTTCTTCTAGTGAAAATGAATGAATTTTGTACCCCCTTTTTTTGTTTTGTTTTGAGCAGCCAACTTTAGACGTTAATTTCTCCCTCATGTTATATGAAAATTCTACATATGATATGTCATCGGAAAGACCTTGAAAATATATTTTCAATGATATATGACTTGCTCTATAATATAGCCAATGGTTGGAGAAAAGTTCATCAAAACTTAAGGCGCTTGTGCAGAAATTTTCAGATTTCTGTCTATTCGGAACAGTCAACTTTTAACGCTCATATCTCCTTCATCCAATATCGGAATCTTACAAAAAATATACCGTTAGAAAGATATCGAAAATATCTTTACAGTGATATAAGTCCCAAATACTGAAATAGCCTATACAAGGAGATAATATAGTCTGAAATATGATTGTCAATCATGTTTTTGTTTTTTAGAAAACTTTTGTCATGTAATATCTTTCAAATGAAATATCGTTTTCCACCAAATTTTAATCATACAATGGTGAAAGTAAACACGTCTAACCATGATGCTCCTGATACCAATGAAGGATTTAAACTCGAAGATTTATGCGGAATAATATATACCTTCTTTTCTAGGATCGACGTGTGCTACTACCATCAATTGCCGAACGGTTTCTTACGAGATCACTTGTGGAATCTTGTAAATTGTCCACAACTACTACACTTTAATTTAATGATGTTTATTTCTTTCAATTTGTGGTGTATTTGAATGACCTCAAGGTCATCCCTTTTTATAGTAGAAGAAGCTACCTTTAACTCCCACTTTATTGATGAGCTTAATAACTCTTCTTCCATTAACTAGGGAGTTACAACTTGCTCCATTCGTGAACCACATTCATGTTAAAGTAACTTATGTATTCACCCATTAAGGGTGGAGTTACATTAGTTCTAACAATTTTATAGTGACCTTCATTGTCTGTCCATATGTATACAGGATGTAGGAGGCATTACAGGTCTCAAAGTTCAAGTTGTCGAGGGCATTGCAAGTGTCGAGGTGATTTACACATGCTTTTCTTATACTGACTTATTAACGGTAGCATATTCTGTTGCAGGAAAAAATGCTATTTAAAGTTGACATCTTGATCAGCATAATGCACCTTAGACATGCTGCATAAAGTTATAAATCACTGAAGCATGCTTTAGGTCCTTACCTATTTCCTAAATTCAATATGCAACTTAGTGGACAACCACCAGGTGGACTATCTTGTGCTGCCTTTTTGTGTTTGGAGCTTCTCTAGAAATGATTGTAACAGTCAATCTAAATAAACAATATCCTTTAACTTTTAGTGGAGAGGGGAAGAAAAAAACTTTTTATTTGTTGAAGTACTCATTACGTTTTAATCTTTAAACTATTCTGTAGAAAATCTAACACTGTCAAAGCTATCCTTTGAACCTGCTTTCATCTAGCATACAAACTGCATCAATTCCAAAAAGTGTAAGAATTTTATTATCATTGATATAAAAGTGGAAGGTAAAGTTACCATCTATTTCCATCACAATTCAAATTGGAGTTCCTTATTTCAGTATACCACCTTCAGTTTTATATTAGTATCCTTGGTGGCATGAAAGTTAGGATCTCGTTGCAGAAAGAGAGCAGGAAAAGATTTGTGGGTGTCTAGGATCTTCATCATCTAATTCTACAACCAACAAAAGAATATAATAAGCATTTAAAGACATGTCTCTATTTTCTACATTCAGAAGTTCAATAAGGCATTTGAAGAACCAAGAAATGAAACATGGCATATTAGCTGTATATCCTTGGTTCAGTGTTGATCTTTCTTGTTATTTGATGTAGTTAACAAAACAAACGACAATACAAGCTACAGGGGTGGCTTCCAGTTTGGTTGAAACAATACAAGGTTCAGGATTCAAGTTGCAAACATTGAATCTGAGCTTTCAGGATGAAGATTCAGAGGCATGATGGGCTGATATCTTTCACAAACAGCTTAAGAGAGCCTTTTTTCTCTATATGGGTGCAAGTAGTTAAGTAAGCCTGTATCTGTAACATTTTTTGGTATTATGTAGTTCTTTGATTTTTTTCTTTCCAATGTGAATTATTGATCATCAGAAGAATCAATCTTTTTATACTATATTATCCACGTGGTGGGGAAAATATCAGTATACAAGTGGTATGCAAAATTAGAGGAAGTACTCTTATGAGCGGTTGGAGTCATAATACTGGCAAGTGAGATTCAAATAGGAGGGAAAAAGAAATTATAATTAGCTGGATTGCCTCACGATAGATTAGTTAGAACAAAAACATTAGTTAGTAACCTAATAAAATACTAATGACTAAAATATTATGATAGGTCAAACTATACCGATCTTATAAAATAACTTTTATATTCTCAATATATATAACTTAAATTCTTTATGGGTAATAGATATACACGGGAGAGCAATGTCATGATATATTGGGTTTATTCCTTGACGTGCCTTGATTTGAAATTAAGGTCAAGAGCAAGAATATAAACTTGATGATTGAAAACTGACCCAAATGAACAAGTTACAAGTTATAACTTACAACACCGGATAACCCCAAAAAACCAGTAGCACTTGTACTATACTTTGTGTGAAGGAATGGATCCAAACAGTAATTGGTGGCTCATTTCTCAGTAGTTAATGAATCTATGACATCGATCGATTGGTCAGGCCATTAAGGCCACTAAACAGCCTTGATTAATTGATAATGTGATATTAGGAGTTGTCAGCTTCTTTCACTTGGCTATTTTTATCCAGTTATCAAGCGTTTTATGTAATGCAACTATCGGAAAGGACAAGAAGAATTTGCTAAGAATTGTCTATTTCTAATGCCAGCGACTCCATTAATTAAACAATAGTAAAGGGCATGCATTTTCCTATAAATAGCTTGTTTGAGAACCTGGAACATGCAGATTTCGAACAGCAACCTTAATTTCCTTCAGATGGGCAAAGATGGCTCTGAAAAAGTTTGTTTTTGTAGCAGCAATTATGCTTGTCTTCATGGCTAATTTAGCTGTGAGAGCACAAGTAGGAGCACCTTCAGACAACTCGAATGCATCACCAAATGGGATTGTTTCGATTCAGCACATGTTGCTTGTTTCTCTGAACATTGGCATGTCCATGTTTCTTTTTGTCCTCAAAGACAGAGTTTGACACTTCAATATTTGATCATCCAATGTTGCAAGATTCGCAAGTTAATGTGTTGGAGCGTGACCTGTGATTGTTTTCTTGTTATCATTAATTAAGGTGTATGTACTGTATTTGTATCATGTTAATTCAAAGTTCAGTCAGTGTCCAATTTCCTTTGTTAGTGGAAGCCATTGTCAATTTGTTTGCGGTTTATTATGTTTATCAGTCTATGCATACAAGTATATATTTATCGACTGTTATTTAAATAGCATAAAATCACCTTTGCCAGTATTGCGATGTCAGTCTAGACTCATTAGCGAAATGGGGTGGATTTAGCCTTGAGCATACGATATGTGAATCCAATAATTTTTGCTCAGAATCTATATTTTTATAATAAAAATTTACTAAATATTTATAACTATCTTATTATGAACCCAGTTATTAATGTATATTAATTTAAGGTAGATAAAAGGACTCATAAACTTTAAATTCTGAATTCGCCTTTATTTATTTACACTTTTAACCAAGTGATGATCACTTTGCAGAAAATTTCAATTATACACAATATTCTAAAATACCGTATGTATAATCGAAAAATACATTAAGCTAACACTGCTCGAAAAATACATAACAAAAAAAGAACATACTGAATAAGATATGAGTATTTTTTTCAATCAACCCGTTACATAAATTAGGAGAGGGGAGTTCATTTAACAATTTTAAGTGAACCGTTATTAGAAAATTTTCATTATTCACTTGTTCAAAAGTTGAATACTTAATAAACTTCACCAAATATAGCCGCAAGACGAGTAGGGCTGGCAATTTCACCCGGATTCGATGGATATCCGATCCACCCGACCCGATTATATGGACGAAAATACGACAAAACACGAATTTTAATAGGGTGACGGATGGATCGGGTCGGATTCGGGTGAACATACATCCAACCCATTATCCGACCCATCCATCCACCCGTTTATAAATTAATTATTATTTTTAATGTACATATGGTCTTTTAGTGGTGACTAAATGGAGAAGGTGAGTGTTCATTCTCCAAACTTACTCAATATGAGTAAAAGATTAATCAAATCTTGCTCCTTGAAAATGTTGCATAAAATTTCCATCTTCCTTGAGATTGTGCATATCCATTAGAAAAGGAACATACTGTTTTTTCATAAATTACTAGTTCAATCCCATTAGATTTTTTTGGCCTTTTGTAGGGATGGCAATTGGGCGGGGCGGGTGCGGGTACCCCCTCCCCCGCACTTGTACCCGCCAAAAAATTTTACACCCGCCACCCGTGGCGGGTACAATTTCAACATCTATACCTATCTAGCCGGGTATATTCTTAAATTCACACCCGCTCCACCACCCAAGTGGATATCCGCCACCCGTCAATACCCGCATATACCCACCTGACATATCAACTTTGGAGAGGGAAAAATAACGGAAAGTGTTAGAGAAACATAAACCAAAACTTAGCAAGTTTGTGGGTGAAGAAAATGGGTACATTGAGAATACCAGATATTGTTCCTTCTCCAACTGAAGATTGTCAAACTATCATCAGATCATTTAAAGGCCTCTAGAAACTAGCAAGCCAGCATTGCCATAACATCAACATAAAAATCGTAATGTAATTCAAAAACATCAGGTGATTTGTCGAATTCTTAGTAAGTGTAATTAAAGAGAAACTATACCAATCAAAATCCACCATTGCCATAACATCAACATAAATATCGTATTGTACTTGAAAACATGATATGATAACAAAACCTAGTCACTTCCAGATGACCTGGTCTATAAAGTATCAGCAAATGGTCAGGAACAAAATAAAGGTTAAACAGAGAATCCTTAGATGAGAATATGGAAAAAAAGATTCAAACACTTGCTTCAGACTATTGGAGAAGGATTTTCTCCAAGGAATTAACATTCAGCTCTTGATAAATAGGTGATCAGGAAGAACAAAGACAAGCCCAAGACACAATTTCTCACACCAACATCAGTTAGCAGCAAGTCAGCAACATCAGTTATCAGTTAGCCAACAACATCAGTTAGCAGCATGTCCATATTGCTGAGTGTGTACCTGGACACCACCAGATTTGTTAGTTTTTGTCCTGATTTGGTCATGTTCATCCACAAAGAATTCATCATTATGCTCACTGCTAGTCATGAATGTACCTGTAGTTTTTCACCAGAAACAATATAGAACATGAGATTTATCAAGGATATTAACATGTAAGAGCCTTCAATATTATTTTTTTGGAAATAGGACGATGACCCTCATTTTAATATAAAGAAGTCTGTCTAGACCTGTTCTCCAGTTGATATATTTCAGGTAATTCAACAGAGGCCTTGAGTATCATATTCCTCAAGATCACATATTTCCATCTCTTGACATCACCACCACCTGCATAATGTATAAACAAAGTAATTAAAGTCTAACTTCAATTTAATACAACATAAATAATTTAATCAAATTAATGTTACATTTAATATCCGTCCAAATCCAGTTTTAAGCACACATTAATGCCTCCACCATTTTCAGAAGAAGTCGACTATGATAAGGATCAAGTACACGTCCACTAGTGCTAAATGTGGATTCCGATGGGACGGTAGAAACTGGAATGCTCAATATATCCCTTGCTATTTGTTGGAGAACGGGATAATTATTTCCATTTGTTTTCCACCAATTAAGAATATCGAAATCATCCACAAATGGTATAGTTTCAGCTTCCAAGTACTTCTCCAGATCAGATTTTAGTCCAACTTTACTATTATATTGTGACATAAATTGTGCAAACTCTTGCATGTACCCCATTCCCATACTACTAATAACATCAATTGAAGACACGTGGTTACTATTAGCTGGATTATTACCATTTTTGTGCTCATACTCATCCACTAATTCCTTTAGAAAATCATGAATCATTTTTACCTCAACATCAACAACAAGCGTATCATAAATTTTAGCAAAGTAAAATCGAATGAGAGCCATCTTGAACCTAGGATCAAGTATAATTGCCACGCCCATAAAACCATTAACATCTAACTAATACTTATTGTATTTATCTAGCATTACCTTGACCATTTTTCCTATATAAATGGTAGGTGAGGACAACCGGTTGGTTAATAAGATTCTAATCTCACAAATTCTAGGAAAATAAATATTGGCAGTCGGATACATCGAGGCATAAAATTGATGTGTAATATCATTAAACACTTTCAATAGTTCACATATTTTCACAACCTTATCCCAATTTTCACTAAGTGGTGGATTTTTGTACAAATTATCTCGCGCACTTAAAATAACAAATACCTCCTTAAACTTCATAGCAACTAGAAGCATGTCATATGTCGAATTCCATCGAGTTTTACAATCAAGTATAAGTGATTTTGAACAATCAGGAACAACTTGCTTAGCTACTTGTTCAAATTTTTTAGCTCTCTTATGTAATGAAGTCCAAAAGACAACACTTTCTCTAATTCTTTCAATACCTCTTTGAAAATGGCACATAAGCCGTCTTGAACAATCAAATTAAGTATGTGTGCACAACAACGCATATGAAGAAAACGCCCATGCAACATCAATGAACCATAAGGAAACTCCAAACCCAATATAGCATCATTTGCAGTGCAATTATCAACCGTTAAAGAAGACAATCTAAGATCAAGATTCCAAGATTGAATGCATTCTTTTAAAGACTCGGCAAACACCTCAGTTGTATGCTGTGCCGGGACATACAAGAACCTATTAGATTGATATGAACATAATACTACTATTAAGAAATTTGAAATAAAAACTTGCATAATCACATAATCACAGAAGACCACACCTATCAAATAATCACAACCAGTTACCACATTAAAACTTGCATAATCAAACAAGAAAGAGTACATGATGATTCGACTTTGGAGTTTCCATGAATTATCAACGAAGTGTGCGGTGACAACCATGTATCATTTTTTTTATAGTTTGCAGTCCACATGTCGGTAGTCAAAGCAACCCTTCCTTTGACTTTCCTTAACAAAACACTTATACTCTATTTTTTGACATTGTGTCATTGGAGAATGTCTTTTTTTGTTGTGTTGCGGCAGGGAACCTTGAAACCTGGTTGAAGAGTATTAGAGTACTTTTCTAAAGCCATAATGCTCAACCATGCTTAGTGGGTATTCATGGAGAATAATCATTTCTGCTAAGTCTTGTCTCGCATTATCTTGGCGGAACTCATACGGGGACAATGTCAGTGTCCCATTCGTATTACAAGGGCTAGCAAGTGTACCAAACATCCTTGTTTGTCAGAGATCCATGCATTTCTTTTTTGGACATTTACTTGCATGCTCTTTCAAGTGACTTGTTCCAGCTCTCGGTCCTCCAACAAGTTGTTTCAAATAATGGTTGCACTCCGCTTTTATTTCTTCCCCTACTCGTTTCCTTGTAAAATTATCCCAAGCTTTTGATGTATGTCTACTGGTTCGAGACAAAACAGAAGTATCTGCAAAATTAGTTTGCTCTTGGTTCTCTTCAATTTCTTTACTTTTTTTCACTGTATTCGGAGTACAACTTGCCGTGGAAGGATCTGATGGTTTTGAGGAAGACATAGTAGTGGCATTACCGTTGCTTGCCATTCTTACCTATGCAATTACATATATACATATTAGGACAACATTGAAAAATGTTAAATTTGTTTGAGGTAGAACAATAATCAGTAATCAATCCTATTTTCTAGAAAAGCCTTAATCCCACAGTTGGTATCCGAGCTAATCCTAATAACAAATTAAATAATGAAAGAAGGAACTTAATTAGATTAATTACCTAATCCAATAGCCTCCGAACTCTTCAACAACCCGATTCTCTTACACGTATCAACAAACATTCTGGATAGATTGATAAAAAAAGAAGAAAAAAGGATCGATCAGCAAAATTTAAAATCTATTTCCATGAGAAACTACAGAAAGAACTAAAATTCAATTAAAACATACTTCCAAGGAACATCGCCAACAAGCATCCAGTCTCAACCAAAACATGGATTAACAACCAAAACATCAAATTGAAATATAATAAGTGTGAGCTAAGAAGTACTACATTTTACTAGGTTGAAGACAAGAGAAATTACCTTAGCGGATTGAGTAGGACCTCTAAGAGAAGATAAGATAAAGTAGAGAAGTTGTTCGCCTAATTTAGGGTTTGAATGGCGAAACAAACCGACCCGAGGTGTACCGTTACCCGCTCCGATTCCAAGAGTGCTGAAGACTGAAGACTGAAATGAAGGCGTGCTGAAGACTGAAGTGAAGGCGTGCTGAAGGTTTGGGGGTAAATGGTCGATGGTCGATTGGTAAGAGAGAAGAGACTAAGAGAAAGAGAGTAAGAATGCTGAAGACTGAAGTGATAGTGAAGGCGTAAGAATAATGAAGAGTAAACCCTAGTACTAACTTATTACTTTTTTATATTGGGCTTATGAGCTTACAGACTACAAATATTACTGGGCTTATGGGGCGGGTAGGCGGGGGAGGCGGGTATAATTGCAAATCCACCACCTACCCGCCTACCCGTGACAGGTACATTTTTAATACCCATACCCGGCTACTACTCGCCAAAGTTATATTCATACCCGTCCCAACTAGGGTGGGTGTGGAATCCGCAAAATTATACCCACCTGACATCCCTAGCCTTTTGCCTTGTTTACCATGAAATATTGCAGCTTTATTTGGTAGCTTCAGCTTGTTTAATCCAGCTGTGGATGTAGTATTTTGCGTACAGGTCCAACCGAATACAGTGTTTCTGACATGGAACATAGATATAGTATATGTGAAAAACTACTAAAATTCCAACAAATATTAAATTATGAACTCATTATTAAAAGATACAATGAGTTCAGTACTAAGAACTTTAAAGTTGAATCCATCAAGTTCAAATCTTGAATTCGACTCTGGTCTAATATGCTTGCAACCTCATGTTGATTTTGGACTAAAACTTCTGGGAGCAGATGCAATATCCATTCCCGGCCTATACAGATTTGATTCAATTATGGTCACTTATCTTTTCTTTATCTTCCTTGCATATATATCTCGATCTCCGTTACCTAAACTTCTTAATTCCTCAGGAAATTATCAAAGATCGGGTCGCAAATATGTATCTATGGCCAAAAACACTCGAGGTCCAAATATTAGATCATTCAAAGTAAGGTTTCCCCCCCATTTTTTCTTAATAATGCAAATATAAACTTTGGTGTCTTTTCTTGATAACTAATTCTATTTTGTTATTTGGGTACAGAGCAATGAAGAGGCTAGTCGGGATTCATAATGTGACAGTTGTGAAGGCAATGAAACTTAAGAAGACTGATCTTTTGAGGCTCTCGGACCCCTATGTTAAACTAAAAATGGTTGGCGAAAAACTCTCATCAAAGAAAACAGCAGTCAAACACAAAAATTTGAACCCCGAATGGAACGAGGAATTTAGTTTCGTGGTTAAGGATCCAAAAACTCAAGTTCTAATTTTTTGTTTATGACTGGGAGCAGGTATAATTTTCATCCGCGAAGCACCCGATCCATCCGATTCACCCGTGGATCGGATATAGATGAAAAAAAATAAGGTGATGAATGGATCGGGTGGTGGATGGAGGCGGATTGAGCTTCACCCGATCCACCTCCGATCCATTGCCAGCCCTAAAGACGAGGCTATTACTGTTGGCAGAATTGGTCAAAATCACTACACTAATAACTGGAATTTTGGGTTTAACAGAGTTGTTAATACTCAGTAACTAAATTTCGAACATACAAAACAAAAAGAAGCGCGATTAGATCGAGATACTTAATTTCAATCAGATACCAAAATTGGAGCAACTAATAATAGATGTTTCAAATTTATAGTGATGAGGACCGATGGGATCTTGGGAGATGGTAGGAGATCCGCCATTAACACTGCTCTAAATAAGCACAAATGGCTGGTAGTTCTTGGAGTAGTACTTCATGCAGTGTACATGCTCAGTATCTTTGATATTTTCTTCAAAACCCCAATTGTTCATGGCATGGACCCTGTTCCACCTCGTTTCAGTGCCCCAGCTAAGCGTCTTGTTCTTCTGGTTGGTGCGTTGCACTTGCACACAACTTGTTCGATCATTTGACGCAATGATATTTTTGAAGTTCATGTTTTTATTTTCTTGCATTGAATACTGCTTTCCATATTGCATTATTTCGTTGTTACTGCTTTCATTTCTGTATTTCCTTTTTCAAACTGCTTTGAAATGCTTTACTTGAGCCGAGGGTCTGTCGGAAACATCCTCTCTATCTCTATGAGATAGGGGTAAGGTCTGCATACCCGTGGGATTACTGGGTATGTTATTGTTGTTGTTGTTGCATTGAATTGGCTAGTGGGTGATTACTTTTTTTTTTATTTTTATTGATGAATTGCAGCGGATGGTTTACGGGCTGATAAGTTTTACGAGCCGGATTCAGAGGGAGGTTATAGAGCACCATTTTTGAGGAGTATTATCAGGAAAAAAGGGCGATGGGGAGTATCACATGCTCGTCCTCCAACAGAATCTAGGCCTGGACATGTTGCTATAATTGCTGGGTTTTATGAAGATCCTAGTGCTGTTACTAAAGGTAAGGCTTTTATATATTTCTTGAAGTCCTTTAGAGTATCCCATTACTAGATTAGGCAACTGCCTCTCAACCTCAACAAGCTCAATAAAATCAATTAAAGCCTTATATCCATAGAAAAAAGTTGCTAGGCATTTTTATTTTTTCCTATTTTGACTTCTATCAATTTTCTTTCTTTGCTACAATTTGCAGGTTGGAAGGCAAATCCAGTTGAGTTTGATTCAGTATTTAATCAGAGCCGGCATACATTTTCCTATGGTAGCCCAGATATTGTTCCCATATTCTGTGGGGCCTTGCCGCATAGCACTTGGAGTTCGTATCCACATGAATTTGAGGATTTCGCAACTGGTGCGTTACAGTTTTTAAAGTATTTGTTTTGATTAAACATATCATACATGCAAGTAGTTTTCACAAGGTTATGTGATTACTAAAATGATGTTATGGTTCATTTAGTAGATAGTACTCTGATTTCCTCTCCTCAGAACAATCAGTCAATAAATTATTAGTAGTGTAGCCACCAATCCTTTTCTTCTTGTTAGTCAGTTTACCAAATACCAATTTATCAATTCGATGGTGTTTACATGCAGATGCTTCTTTTTTGGATGAGTGGTCATTCGATCAATTCCAGAACCTCTTGAATAGGTCCAATGAAGACCCAAAATTGAAGCAGCTACTACAACAAGACAAGCTCGTTGTTTTTCTGCACCTGCTTGGCTGTGATTCCAATGGTCATGCGCATAAGCCCTTCTCGTCCATCTATCTAAATAATGTTAAAGTGGTTGACAAGATAGCGGAAAAGGTTTACAATCTTGTGCAGGACTACTACAAGGACAATCAGACTGCATATATATTTACAGCAGATCATGGAATGAGCGACAAAGGTTGGATTTGGCGCTCAATTGCTTTTCTATTCCCTAATGAGTATAAATAGATATTTGACCATGTAAACACAGCATAGGAAACAGTTTACAAGTTGAACTGATTCCATAATAGAAAAATTCTTTTCACTTTCCCAGCAAGTGATGTTTGTCTTTAATTACCTGGATCTTCTACAATGTTTATTCTGTGATTGAGCAACTACAGTGAACTGTAGCATATTGATTTATATCAATTCTGGTACAGGGAGTCATGGAGATGGACACCCAACAAACACTGATACACCTCTTGTGGCATGGGGAGCAGGCGTCGGGCATCCCTTGCCAATTTCCCGCAGCGACCATCATGAAAATACTGGTCGCTTTATTGATGACCATCTGCATGATACAGAAACACCCTCAGAATGGGGTCTCAGTGGCATGACGAGGTTGGATGTTAATCAAGCTGACATAGCACCGCTGATGGTCGATTACCTTGTCCTCTTCTAAAAGTCTTGTCTTTGAAGTGCCTTTCTATCATATCAACTTCTTCAAAGTCTGATTCTGTTATGATCTCAAAAAATTGCAGTCCACTCTTCTTGGTCTGCCATGTCCTGTCAACTCGGTTGGCAATCTGCCTCTTCAGTACATGAATCTGAACAAGGTAGCTGTATTACTATAAGTTCCCTGTCTATTTTGTACGGCATGACTGTGTGGTGGATTGGGAGTGATATACTGGTTTGCTGGTTCTTTGGCACTATTGTGTTCTTTGTATTGAGATCGAATGCAGGTCTTACTATCGCTTTTATGTCCAGGCAGAAGAAGTTGAAGCTGTACTAGCCAATACGAAGCAAATCCTCAATCAGGTCCTTCGAAAGTCACGTATCCTTCCCTAGTAACTTAGATTGTTTTTCACTTATAATCTCTTTCTGCCTCACTCATCTTACATGTGTATATAGTAATTTTGTTTTTGTTGCAATTCACACCTTTCAGAGTTTTAAATGTCAGTCAAAATAGAAGTAACTGGTAGAACAATTTCGATTGAAGTATGGCATACATTAGAATTAGGACAAGTTATCAATTTTTAGACCAATAAAGGGGTAAGGTGATAAAATCAAGTTTTACGCTGTCATGCCAAACTGCTTCATAAATGTAACTGGGGCTTGTCCAGCTTTCACCTTTTAAAAAACTAAGGAGAACAGTCTTGATTTTTTTGAGCATCCTTGACAAATATATAGAGTTACAGCAGTCAAATCGAGCCTGTCAAACCCTTGGCTAGTTATTCATCACTATTGTGTCAAATCGAGCATCTGATTTTTAGACCAATAGAGGGGAAAGGTGATAAAATTAAATTTACACTGTCATGCCAAACTGCTTCATAAATGTAACTGGGGCTTGTCCTGCTTTCACCTTTTAAACACTAAGGAATTTTTCTTTTCATTTTTTGAGCATCCTTGACAAATATATAGAGTTAAAGCAGTCAACCTCATTATACACCAAGCCTTTCAAACCCTTGGCTAGTTATTCATCAGTATTGCGTCAAATCGAGCATCTGATTTCTCTCAAAGAGTATGAAACTGCCATGAAACAATCTGAACAGCTTAGGAGCTTGGCACTTCAAGGACTTCACTATTTCCAGACATATGATTGGTTGATGCTGATGACTGTAATTACTCTTGGCTATGTTGGCTGGATGATCTATGTGATACTCCATGTCTTGCAATCTTATACATCCCTACCTGCAAATATTTTTTGCAAGGAGCAAGTGCCTAATCCAAGAAGTACAGTTAAGGTACCTGTTTTGCTCTATATGCACGTGCTCTTGTGTATTTCAAAAGAAATTATCTGTCTGTTTGGTGTTGAGAGATGATAGATCGGTGGGAAAAGGGAGGAGGAAATTGGACATATAAATGCATTTATGCGTGAAAAGTATTCGTGTTGTGCAAGTTCAAGTAATTTTCTCAATCCAAACTAAAACCAATAAAACATCTTGACTGTTGATATATGATTTTAAATCGAGGCGGAGATATGCAAAGGGTTGTCCGGTGTTTTGCTGCCTCTTCGAGATAGAGTACATCTAATGACAAATATTGATATGATAAAATTACCCATGTTCCTATATCGTAAAAGAAAAATCTAATTCATAATGCCGAAATTTCAGAGGTGAGACCGTAATCACTTTATCTATGCATTGTAAGTGGGAGGAGGAGGTCTTCCACCAAAACTTTAGAAAGTTAGACTTCTTAAGGAAAGAAACTGAAATCTAAGGGCAGAGTGGGAGTAATGACACCAAATGCTCCTTTTGACATTAATCCTCTTGCTTTTTCTTTTCTTTCAACCCCCAAACATTTACCCTTTCTGCTCTTTCTAAAATGTTCCATGACAGTCACACCCAGCTTCGGGACCATATTTGCTTATATTCTGTCTCTGTTCTGCCTGATCTCTAAGGCTATTGAATCAAGTCCTCATCCGGGACTTCTCTTAAGGGAAAATCTTAAAAACTTCAATCATCACGGTCCTCTATTGGCGTATTAGTTCTCTCTTTATTATATTATTTTGGCATTTCGAAATTGATGTTATTAGAACACGTGTCTTCCTCCCACAAAAAAGATGAATATTCTGGATAGTCATTCGTATCCGACCAATTGATTCCCCAGTTCTTGCTTATATTCTTTTCCTATGACAGGTACATCTTTTAGGAGGGCTGTTAATGGGAGTAGCGTGCACTCTTCTGTTGGTTGAGAAATCTCCTCCCCTTTATCACGCATATGTCGTGATGACAATGTTTCTGTGGACGCAAATATTTAGTGAATATCGATTTCTTAAGGCATTGTGCAGATACTTGTGCGGGAAAGTTAATGATTACTATCTTAAACTCATTGCAACTTGTGTTTTCTCTGTGGTCATTCTTGAGCTTCTGGTGAGGCTCTACCCACAGTCTATGTATGTTTCTTTAGGCAACAGCGGATTTGTTCTTGAGCACCTGGATTCTTAATCATTGTGTGTGGTTAACTTACAGGTAAAGAGCTTCACAGAGAGAAAGCTCTATACTTGGTGTTTCTTAACTACAGGGGTTGCAGTTCCTTTTTATCTGTATAGATCATTACCTATGAGTTCTGGAATACCAATCTTTGTATGGATGTCATGTTGGTTTTTGTCGGTTTTTACTCTCATGCCCCCTCAAATTCCAGAAAATACCATGCTTGTGTAAGTAACTTCTTTTTGTGTATCTTAAGTTGCAGATCCACTTGTAGTAGGTCGATTGAATTTGTTGTACTGAACTTCCTTATGTAGGGTTGCTGGCGCGATGATGATTATCACAATTGGCGTAGTTCTTCGATATGTGGAACTGCATGCTAAAGATAACAGATACTGGCTTAGTTTAGTTGCACAAGACTCGAGGAAACTCAAGTTTCCCTTGCTCTTTCACCTGCAGGTAAGCAATGACGTTTACGAGCAATAGAACAACTTACCCAGTGTAATCCCACAAGTGGGCGTTACGGGAGATAATCTTAAACTTTTACTGAGAGATTTTGGAATTTCTTTTTCTGTCTTCGTTTGGAATAGATCCTTTTGGTTGGCTTAGCATCTCTAATGGTTTGGCTTTCAACTACTCATAGAACAGAGAAGCAGGAATTGTTAGTCCTACACCAACTGGTGAATTGGTCCATTGCTGGTATTCTTTTTTGCTTTTATCTGTCTGCCAGTGTAACTCGGTGTTATTTAGAATTGTTCTGGGATACACCCCTTTTTTCCCTTCAATTGTTTGTTTTATTAATGCAATGGGATGTTAATAAACAGTGAATTCATAGTGGTGAGATTCTACATTTTTCTTTATAACCGTTATAATAAAAGGCATGCTATCCAAACTTACTTTTACGAATTTCTCTTCTGCTGCTGGCATTGTGTCTTACAGTTGCCCTTCTGGGAGAGCTGCTTCCTATGGTACTGGACTCTTCATCAGCATTGGATCCCCATGTCAAATGTGTAGGACATGGATATGGCATTAATTCAAACAAGAGTCCATGTAATGTAGGTTGCATCCTGGCATACAACAACTACACCTCAGTCCCAAACAAATTGGGATCGACTGTATGAATCCTTGCTGGCTATTGGAGCTCCCCATTTAAATTCATCTTAGGCCAACGTTTTACAAAATTTAAAAAAAATAAAAGAACTAGAAGTTTTCTATATTTCCTACTGGCATAAGAATCTCTAATAGGGCTAAAAGACTCCTAGAAAGCATAGGACCTAAAGTAAATGTGATAACTAAAATAAATTCTCAACTAATTGGTATCGCCTATATAGATCATTATCTTCCATCGTGCCTATCCTTTGCTATGTCAACATATATTCCAAAGAGATTGTAAGACTTCTCTGACAACTTCCTTCCATGGGATTTTAGGAATAATTACTGCCGCATCCTGTCATAAAGAAATAATATTCTCCTTCAGTCTTTGGTAAACATCTACTAGTTTATGGTAATGTATTTTGCATAGCAGACTGTCCTTTGTTAGACTTGTATTCATTCTTCAGGCTCTTTTGGCTCATTTTAATGGCAAACTTTTATGAAGCTTTTCCTGACTTGTTTTTTCTGTATAATTATTCCTTTCCCCTTTTACTATTATTCAGCCTGATTGAAGTTTCACATATTTTGTTTTCTTTGTGAACATTTCAACAACCCTGTATTTATCATTTGGCTTGTTTCTTTAGGCTTCTCGATGATACTCCCGCTCTTTTCATCTACTGGTCTCTTGTCCAGGCTGACTTCCATTTTCCTTGGCGTTGCACCTCCCTTTCTGCTTCTATCAATCGGGTATCTCCATCATTTTGTGGCTTAGGCTAGGAGTAGATTCAATTTTATTAACATTGTGAATCAGAATTTGAAAGCTTTTGAATCTCCTGCAGCTATGAAGCAGTCTTCTATGGCGCTCTCGGTCTTGCACTTATAGCATGGATACTGGTGGAAAATGCTTATCTCCATATAAGCAAGTTCAGATTATCATCAACTCCAGTCAAATCCATGGAGGATGATAATAGGTGCCTGGAGTTATCCGATATGAGAATCCCATTAACCTTTGTAAGTTTTACGTTCTGCTTTTCTTAATGATGTTATAGACTTATAGTTATGGAAAAAGAAAGACAGCGACATCATTTTCAGCCTTGTTAATTTAACACTTTTGAGGTAGTGATAGGGTGTCCAGCTCTGTTGTGTTTGTATATATCCAAATAGTTATATTGAAGCTCCCTTGGCTACTGTACATCTTCCTTGCTTCCATGTGCACGCCAGTTCCTTATATATTCAGTACAGTATTGATAATTGGATCATCATCACATGCTAAGGTATTAATTGTGCAGCTAGGGAAAAAAGGCATCACAATTTCAAATTTAACATTATGTTTGAGTTACTCTAAACGCATGTTAACTCACAAAGTTAAACGTCAATACACATTCGAATCACTTGGTTCACTTTGCCTTGCATAAAGAACTGAAAGCTTAAAGTACAGTGCATAGGGATAGCAATGGGGTTAGCCGGTTAGGGCAGTGAGCCTTTTTTCTCTCCCGAACAGGTTTAATTGGGGCAGTGATGTTAACACAATGAAATAACATACCAACTAAATCAATTATCAAAGAGGTTAATAATGAAAATTGATAGCATATCATTTTATCTTCCTCTACACATAGCTAAAGAAGAATAGTACTCCCTTTGTGCCACAATTTTTGTCCACGTTTAACTTTTCATAAGTCAAAGTAGACTTCTTTAAATTTTTTGAATACCTGCATGATACTGCTTTTTATGTAAAATATTTTTGTCGCTCATCTTTAAATTTGTGAAGTTTAGTCCTAAAATGGTTCTCATCAGGGCAGAATTTGCCTTTGAAAGTTAAATCTGGGAAAAAACTAGGGTCACAGTGAGTAAAAATTGTTGACAGTCATTCCCAATTGTGCGCTTCTGATTTTGAACCAAATAATTTTATTCTTTCTATCATCTATTTTTATTTGTGATAGTGGTGGAAAATGTTTAGATAATAGTAGTCTAGTAACCTCTCCCCCCCCCCCCCCCAAAAAAAAAGGGAATGTTAATTGAAATATTAGTAATGTATTGCACCAATGGTAAATTGCTGATGCAATTTCTGCTTTTTTAGATGGTCTTTTTCAATATTGCATTCTTTGGAACTGGTAATTTTGCAAGTATTGCAAGCTTTGAGATCTCCTCCGTGTATCGGTTCATCACTGTTTTCAGTGTAAGTGGAACTGAACATCCTTGTTTATGCATCTTATTCTTTATTTCCCTTTCATTTGTATATGGTGATATATGGAATTATTCCTGTCTTT
Organism: Anisodus acutangulus; assembly: GCA_029783415.1. Classification (NCBI taxonomy): domain Eukaryota; kingdom Viridiplantae; phylum Streptophyta; class Magnoliopsida; order Solanales; family Solanaceae; genus Anisodus; species Anisodus acutangulus. The sequence continues at coordinate 48,620,376 of CM056501.1, read as the reverse complement.
TGCAGCCTTTTCTGATGGCAGCGTTGCTTATTTTTAAGTTGCTGATACCATTCATACTTGTCATGTAAGTACAACTTGCAAATTTTCCTTATTAATGGTTTCAATGAAAAACCACTGTACTTATCATTACCTTTGGAGAATCATTAGCAAACTGGGAAAATATTTACATGGCTGATGTCATTTTGCTTCAAACATAATATGATTCAAACTGATGGGATATTTTTAGTGGGAGTATGGGAAAAGAAGCTGTAAAGAAGATATGGGAAATGAATATAAAAAGTAGGTCCTAACAACTGTTAAAATCTTGACATATTCTAGTCTATGAAGTTCAGACACCAAATATAATGCTGCATATCGATGTTTGACACTAGACTGATACAGATACACCCAATCACGTAATGAACACTACTATCTTTTCATTTTCTTGCATCTTTTTAAATATTTGGTACATGTGTTTCATCTGATTTCTACACGTCTGTCGCTTGATCCGGATAAACAAGAAAAGGTTCAAGGCAGATCCCTGCTGTAAAAGATTATTGGAAACTCCTCGATGTTTCCTCCTATTGTCTCACACCTAGAATGCTCTTTTGTGCATATCCTTTATGTTATTTATGTATTTGATAAGATGTTTCTCCTCAAGTACTTAATAAAAGGCTATTTTAGCACTCTATCCTATGCTTTCTCTAGGTTAATAAATATAGTGTGGAGATCTTTCTTCTTCTCGTTATAAAATTTTCTGTCTTCATTACAAAAATATAACCTCTGTTATAGATCTACTAGCATAGAGGAAAACTAGTTTTTAGTCACCCTTGTAATGTTTCTAAGTCTATGCTTTATTACTCATTTGGAAGTTTTACCGTGTAAGTAAAAGTTCAATACAATTATATATCTCCTTTGTTCTTACATATCCGAACCAAAGTATTCCATCACCTTAATATAGCATTGAATAGCTTGGTTAGCCATATCATCCAACATCTCCAAAGACTTCCAAGCTTTTATTGGGATATCATCTGGACCATAGAAGGCTGCGTACAACAGACCCTTGTGGTCCGGCCCTTCCCCGGACCCCGCGCATAGCGGGAGCTTAGTGCGCCGGGATGGCCTTTTTTATCATCTGGACCATAGGATTGTCTAACCTCAAATTGTTCATAGCACCTACTTTAGTAGATCTAATTCTACAAGTGTAACTAAGGATTCTATTCCTCACCGATGTCTGAAGATCTTTAATGTTATCCTCATGGATTGTGTTTAGCAATTGATGAGAATACCATCTCCATCTCTTTTTTTTTTGTATCCTATCCAAACTTGTTGGGTATTATCTTTTAACATACTTGGTCCAGGTTTTTATCCTTATTCTCTTTCAGTCGTGCTAGCATATACTTCTCTTTTCCCCTTCTTGCATTCATAACTTTTAGTACAAGTTGTCTAAGTCTTTACCTCATTATTTGCTAATCGACCCTTTACCGCATTCCTAACTTTTGGCACAAGTCTTCTAAGCCTTTACCTCAGCCTTTGCTGATCGACTTCTTAGATTCTCTCTTTGCTGTCATTTACTTTACAAAGCTTCTCCATCTTCTGTAGTTAAATTGCTATACCAATCTCTTTTGCTATAGTAACTCTTTGCACTTCACTGTTCCAGCATTATGAATCTTGTGGTCGAGGTCCTCTTTTCAGACACACTAGTGCTTCATATGCGACTTTTGTAATACAATTTTTTTCATATAATTTCCTTCCACATGGTATCTATGTTAGATTTTAAATCAGATGATCCCTCCTTCAATATGACTCTTCTCCTTTTCCACTGCACTTTGGCTTCACATGCAGGGCTATATTTCTGTGATGGGTGGTTGGGATTCTTCTTTGTATATCCTTGCAGCCTTTACATGTGGCCCTGTCACTAATTCTAGTATGGATGAAGTCTATTTGGTTATGATTACTCCACTCTTAAAAGTTATTAGGTGTATTCCCTGTTTTAAAATAAGTGTTAGCTCATACTAAATGGCAAGCTAATACAAACTCTAAGATAGCTTTCCTATCTTCATCTAGTGCTTTTCGGAACCGTCAATATATCTACCTACATTTACATCCAGATGTCCTCTGATAATGGGTTTTTCGTCATTTGGTATCCCTTGAGTCAGGTATCCTTATCCTCCTATAATTTAGCTTTAGCATATCTTGTCTAGTCTTATTTGCAGAGCACAAGAACTACCTGATCTTCACTCAGAACTTAGTGCGTGATAGGAACTTATATTGATCCATGAGTAGAAGCTTTTAGAATTTTTGGAGACCAAGACAATTTGATTGATACACAAAAGAAGTATTTTGGAATTCTTGGTTTTCGCTGAGACCAATTTTGCACCATGGATGACTTATTTGTTGTTGGGCATTAACTGCAGATGTACGTTTAGTGCAATCACTAAATTGGTGCAAGTTCCATTGTTGGGATGCTATTTTCTGGTGATCTTGTGCTCCGATGTAATGACAATCCACTTCTTCTTCCTGGTAAGTAGTAGTCCGATTCTTCTTATGGTGCAATTCTCATATGTTTTTCCACCTATGGTCCATCCTATGTGTTTTGCTGGGAAAACATAGGATTCCCACTGCCAATCAGTTTTTGTCTATATTGATCTTTAATAGTTTTTTGAGTTTTTCTTCTTTCATGCACTCTGACTGATTTATCTCCAGGAATATGATCCTGGGGATTCTTCATGGTTAGGATCCATTTATTTGACTCCTGTTACTTATTTTCTGATTGGTAACAGGTCAAAAACAAAGGAAGCTGGATGGAAATTGGCAACAGCATTAGTCATTTCGGAATTATGAGTGCTCAAGTTGTGTTTGTCCTCATGCTTTTTGCTGTTACAAATATATTCACGAAAGACATCCAAGTTAGATCAGCTCAGCAGTTTTCTCGTAAAAAAATGTGATTCAATTGATGCTTCGTTCTTTTCGAGATCCCGCATTTCTGGGTGGCAGTTTTGCTAGAGTAGCAATTAGTTCCCACAAATCGTTGTATTGGGCTAGGCTACATGAAGTAAATCATTCTTTTCGATGTCCCATATTTCTGGGTGGCAAGCTTACAGATCTTGCCCAAACAGAGTGGATTGTTGTTTCGAATGAATGACTATGAGGTGATTAATTCCACTTGCAAAGTTTTGGTAGCTGCTTTGTGGATTAGAATTGGTTCTTTGTTACTTTTAATTTTGAGATGTAAAAATGGCCAGCCCGGTGCACTAAGCTCCCGCTATGCGCAGGGTTCGGGGAAGGGTTAATTTCGAGATGTGAAAAGGTAAAATCTTAAAAGCATTCAGTGTTTACACCAAATCGAAAATGCAAGACGTGTTTCTATACACCATTTATCACCTAACTATGGTCAAGTACAATACATATTCACGTTAATGTTTAACTGTTGTGGTTAAATAGCTTGGTTTTAGTGTAAATACTGGGTGAAATTCCCCTTTATTCCGTTTGTTTGCAGTGGAAATACCTTCTTTCTTTACCTCTGAAGGAAGATAATAGGTGGAGGAAAACCAATAATTCTCTCCTTTCCCTAAAAAGATGAGCTACTTGCCTACTATGGCTCTCCCTAAAAAGAGAAGTTGATTATCTTTTTCTCAAATTGCAAAGTTCTTTTCCAGTCTAGCAATTTTATCTATAAAGTTCAGTACTTACAACAACAATATATCTAGTGAAATCTCACGACGTGGGTCTGGAGAGGGTAGAGTGTACGCAGACGTTACCTCTACGAAGATTACTCTTTCTAATATGATTCAACAATTTATAATTTCAACCATCTTATCTTCAATTGACTTGTGTTTACTTTCACACTGAACATATTTATCTCATAACAAGGAGACATATACCAAGTAGTTTATATTTTGCACGTTGGTGTCCAGATTGAAGTTAAATTCCTGGGAATTTAATCAAATAGAACGGGTAAAAAAAACAGATGTGAATTAATCCTAATATCTGTATAATTTATACTATATGGATTAGGAAAAGTAAATACGGTAAAGTGAATTGGCCGGCTATTTATGTGAACGAATATCCATATTGGTAATGGGGGGGCCAAGTTGACCCATATCATCGCCCAAATCAACCCATCTTTCAGATCTCTCGCTCTGTGAAGCAGATTCCTCCATTTTGCTTCAACAAACAAGGGTACGCCCTATTTTTTGGTTATTTAAGATATATGCATAGTACAAGATCAGTTTCCATTTCTCCAATTTGTCCTAATTTGAATCATTTATCTATTTGCATGTTCAATGTCTTGGATAAAAAGATGTTCTTCTTTCTGTAGTTTAGTACTACTGTGTTTCATTGCAACCGTGGTCTTTGAAGATGTTACAAAATGTTTAACACCAACTTTTGCAATCACCAGCCCGGCTGGGCCTGCCAACCCCTCCTCCTAAGTTCTCCTCACAAGTCTTCAACCCAATCAACAGACAAATCATCAACTCTAGAGCTCAGTCTCTTCTCGTTGAAATGGCATCTCTTTCTTCAAGACTCGCCTAACCGGTCCCCCATTGGCTTAGTGCTTTTCGTGGCTCTTTCCCTTCATTTCTGCCTTCTGGGGGACCCGCTCCACAAGGTTCCTGCCCCTCATCCGCAAAAGAAATCACTTCTCTTCAGACACAGCTGTTTGAAGCAGTTTCCAAACTACAAGAAATTCTTCATCTTCAAGATGAGAATCAAAAAGTCACCCGTGAAATTAGGCCAAATGATTCTGCAATTCTTGCTTTTGCCAACAAACTCAAAGGAGCTGAGCGTGGTCTTGACAATCTTGTTGATGATTACTCTGATTATCGTCATCCCAAACCGGCCAAGTTGGAAAATGATACCGAAGAATCTTCAGTAACAACTGTGGTAACTCAGTTGAAATTATCCAACATATTGTCATATGCTCATAGGATAAGCTACACTACTTTTGCACCACCTGAATTTGGTGGTGGACAGGCTCCTCTTCGGGGAGCACTCCCACAGGACGAGCAAATGCGTGCATCTCAATTATATAATTTTGCTGATCTTGATGTTGGTTTACCTGAAACAGATGAAGGAAAAGAGAATATTTTGGAGCCACTCATTGAACCTCCTGCAGAAAGTAACCCACTTGCCAATCTTTCAGCAATTCAGGGCCTCCTCCCTCCACCTGGTTGGAAACCTGGTATGCCTGTTGAGTTGCCGACTGATCTCCCACTTCCTCCACCTGGGTGGAAGCCTGGCGATCCAATTGCTCTTCCTCCAGTGGATTCTCTTCCACTTCAAAAGGTCGAGGAGGCACCAGCATGACCAGTACCTCCTCCAGGACTGCCAAGAATGCCCGAGCCAATACAGGTTCGGCATGTGAAGCTTGACATTGATGATGATAGTAGCGATTATAGTTCTGATGAAGTCAGCTCTGATAGTGAAGATTGATGTGGTTAGCTGTTTTGAGTAGCTAATAAAGGTTCAGCATGTGCAGCGGTTCCTCTTTTTGCCTCACTATTGGATGACTTCTCTTCTCTCAAACAACAGGTACTCTGCTTTTGTCTGTCTGCATATTTGGGAGCCATTTTAGTTCAATTTGACGTTCTTTAGCTTTCTCTACCGTGTGCATTGTTTAGGTTCTTTGTCAGTTTCGATATGCCTGTTGACCATGATATCCCCAAGAAATAAAGAAAGCTAGGGTAGAAGGTTTGTAACAGGTACTATGTGGTCTCAACAAACTCTTTCCTGCCAACTATGTGCCATATTTCAGCCCAACAGTGTTCTGAAGAGTCCAGAATTGTCAAATAAAAATGTTTCTTTGTTTGTTTATAGTACTAGTTAACCTGTAAAAGCTGTCATGATTATGCCCTCTGAAGAGTAAGATCATTCCGTTATTCCGAGTTTATATTTGAAGACAAAACAAAAGTAATGCATCTCCAACATTGATTCCATCGGAGTTGACAAGCACCCCGCAGGGTGTGGTCTAGTAGTCATGGAAACCATGAGGTCTCAGGTTCAAATTTTAGAGGAGTAAACAAAACTTTGAGTGATTTCTTCCCATTTGTCTAAATCTTTGTGGACAAAGTTACACGGTATCGGGTGCCGGTGGGAGGTGCGCGTAAGGTGGCACGGAATTACCGTAGGGTTAGCAGAGTTGGCAGATAGTGAACTTAAAATTCAATAGGACCAGTAGGGATTTCTTTTTGTGATGCCTTTATTTTGATGTTTTAATTTAGGCTTTAGGAACCAAGTTTGTTTGTCTTTTTTTTTTATATCCAGACTCCCGGCTTATGCCAGACTATTCCTGGAGATAGTAGTCCCGATCCCTCAGCACTACTATCAGTAAATCGCGGGATGTGCCTGAATGACTAGGGTTTGAGAACAGAGCAACTGATATCACCTACAAAGTCCTACCCCATAAGAGAGCAAATTGCTCCCACCAGGGTTCAAACCCACGCTGCAGGCCTCCAGCTGGATTTTAAGTTTCCCTCCTTTGTCATCCAGCTATGCCCCGGAGGACTTGTTTTAGTCTTTTTTTTTAACAATGAGTTTGTTTTAGTCATATTGGTAATAATTTGTGCATTCTGCTTGACTGCAGTTGGGCAGTTTGAGCCCCATCTTCTTTTCACCTTGTGGACGCTTGACAACATTCCCCAAAAGGTCATTAAGCACCGCCCTGCTTCACTTTTGGTTCGCTCCTCTTGGTGGCAATGATTTCCAACAAGTCATATCAGAATGTCAAACATGGAAGTCATGCTGTTTTACACGTAGTCTCGAACTAAGATCCAGTCCACGGATATATAATCAACCTGATAACGGCTTTGTTGATTCTGTTCCTCTTGTATACAAGCCATATTGTACATTTTTGCCGTGCACAGAATCAGAATTCTTGTTTTGAGAAACCTGAATCAATTCGGAAACTTTGTTTAGACAAACAGTAGATTCTATTATTCTACTTGTACTCAATTCCATTTACCAATTAAGATAATTTGACTACATAGAGAGTTTACAGTATAACATGTTACAGGTACCTGAGTAATGATTTTGGAACTAGTCAAAATTCTCAGAAGAAATTAAATTGACTTCCTGCTGACTACTATAAATCTAAGGAATATAGCTTACGATATGGTATCCCTGCTGCAATATAAAATGTGCATGTACCTGGGGAAAAGCAGGTCCTGTAATTTGATACTCTCCTTTACCTAAGTTTGTTATAAGGATCCCTGCTACAAGATACAAGAATGTACTTGTATCTCAGCGAAATGACACTATTAGCTTTGCTGTGGTAAAACAAAAAGGACTAAAATATAAAGGAATCTGAACTTAATTCAAGATATAAGCAAATTTTTTAGAGTAATAAGAGAATGAGACAAACCAAGAGGTGTAGCTGTCAATATGAGAAAACCGTGCATCAGCTGTTAGATAACTGTGAAAATGGACGTTTCGTTCTCTCATGGCACGGGACCAGCCTCTTTCTTTCCCTACTCGTCTTGATGAATGGAGTTAGAGAGAAAGCTACTAGTTTAATTGAATTCACTAATTTTGGCTTGTAAAATTTACTTAATATGTATAAATAATTTATTCAAAACCTAATAAGCTCGACGCTCAACACATCTAATTTTATTTTTTTAAAATAAATAAAATTTACATTTTCAGTAGTATGTATAAAAATGTTGGTATAATTTCAGTTTCTATCAGTTAAAAATATTGAGAAAACTGACTGTATATTCTCTATGTAATGATATTCTTTTAATTCTTATGGGACATGGAAGTATTTGTTGGTACTCTATTGTACTTTATAACGCAGTACGGGAAGTAAATAACTATTACAAGTGTTCGAAAGGATAAACAAATATTCAATATTCAGAAATTGAATGTTGTTGAACAAATAAGCCAATCTTCAAAACTGCCGCAAGCTTGTTGTGTCTTTAATCTTGATAACCTGAAATCAAGAAACAACTAAATCTGGATGGTTACAACGTTGTGTGTTGAGTCGAGTGATTGCCCTCTGTCCTTAAGACAAGATTGCCCCATATATATGCGTTTACGTTAGCGGGCAATAGTCTCCCAAGATAAAACAACACTTTAATCTCAACGCTACAAAGCCAATAGATTGAGCCTGACGAAGAAAACAAATATGAATCGACTTGCTGAAGATATGAAAAAGGAAGGAAGAATTTCTGTTTACTCTTCTCTTTTGTCTCTGTGTATATAGTGTGTCTCTGTTGTGTATATGTGTGTATTTCAACACTGTTTTTCGTCACTGTTTTTGCTATTTTTCCGGACTGTTTTGTGCTATATTTCGTGACTGTTTTGTGTTGTATATGCTGTCTATATTGATGTTTTTCTCTGTCACGAATTGAGCCAAAAATAGCTCAATATATAGCATGGAGGAGGGCAGCCCAACAGCCACAAACAAGGCTGTAATGGCCATTAAGGGAGGGCTGTAATGGCAGGTTTAATGCCATGAAGGAGGCTGTTCATGGCCTAGAAGGAGGACTGATTAATGGTCATGAAGGAGGGTTGTTAATGGAGTAGTTAACAACTAAGTAATGACTGGTTAATGCTCCAAAAAACAGTCCAAACGGTAGGCAGAAAGTTTCTGCCTTCCGTCTTTTCCAAAATCAATTTTTCAGAAACTCTAGGGATCAAACTGTAAATATTAAGCAATTTGGGGTCCAAAAAGATAATATCAGAAAGTCCCCACAGCCCATGACCGGACCGGACGGGAGCGCGGCGCACGTGTGGGCTTAGCCTTGAACCCAAGCACATCTAGGTCCTCCCTCATTTAAACACATGGGATACCCCTTGAGGTCCCAAACCATTTACCACATTAGAAACTTATATAGACAGCAATTCTTCCTATTCCCACCGATGTGGTAGATTTGTCCCACACCATATTTCCATGCCTCAAACACCTTACTTCGTGGACCAATATGTCTTTCATTTCTCAATGAAATTTGACGATCCTTGGCCCTACGGTCATCTACTCACTTAGTAGATTATGCATGTGTGAAGAGACAAAGCCTCCAACATGCGGAACACTAGTGTTTAATTCATTAAACATGGGTGGACGCACCTCCCCGCCAAAAGCAAATTTCCAACAGTATTCTCTTCTTGTCCTCCAATACATGTGGCGGATTTAGCTAATACCCATTTCCTCTCCTCAGACCTCAATAATAGATTAAAATTAATGGCAATTACGAAAAGAAAAAAGAAGATATAATAATAAGGTCATTTAAATACGCTATGAATAAGTTGGAGCTTATCAGCCAAAATGATCTGTAATAATAATAGTCACATTCTTTTTCGGCAGTACCCACTAATGTACAGAAGAAAAACTACCAAGAGCCATTCAAACTAATTCGGCGATATAATTGCCCTACACCGATAATCATTAATTTAATCGACAATAGGGGGCCTAACAAAAAAAGGGGAGGAGAAAACAAAATTACGTTTTTCATTTTTCCGCAATAAAGGAAGAACAAAGGGAGGAGAAAACAAAATTATGTGTTTCATTTCCGTAATAAAGGAAGAGAGCGAATATGAGAGTTGCACTATTTTTATTTTTGGTGTTTGAGTAATTCAAATTCTCATAGTATAAGATCTATTAAGAGGAGAAACCTTTTTAGCAGAACTTTTTAAATTCTTAATTCTCAAATCTAAAACATTTAATTAAGGTGGAATATTCTATCCATTTGATGATTATCTTAGGTAGCAATGACGGAGTCACTTTGTTCAAAGAAATGTCAATTGACCCCTTCACTAATAGGTAAAGGATTTTTATGACATCATTGATATATACAGTAAAACTTTGATAAATGAATATTTGATAAATTAATAATCTTGATTAAATAATAATTTTTTCTGATCCCGACTTGAGCTAATGGAATAAAATAATAATCTCGATAAATGCATAAGATAATAATTTTAAAAAATTCCTTGAGGCCCACTGAAAATATAAAATAATAATTTATTAAATACGTATGAAAATTACATATATAATTCATAAAATAAAGCACTTCCTAAACAATTTTTATTTCAAACTTTATGCTTTCCTAAAATTACATAACTTGATGATTTTTATTTTTGTACTCACATAATGCTTTTCTCATCTCATCAATTAGCGTAGATTTTTTTGACACCTTTCAAATGAGTAGTCATGGAAGAGAAGATATAATATATGATTTTTTATATTTTGGTATATGAAGTTAAAGTACATGTCTCTATTTATAAATTTTATATCGTGTACTTGAAACAATTCACAACACTTCATATTCTAATGTACATGCATTATATTTTGAATCACGTTAATCCAAGATTAATAAACTTCTTTTTGACAAGATTAATAAACTTAGATACAATGCATCATCATTAATTAATTGTTTTTTTCTTAGTTACCGAAAAAAATTAATTGTTTAATTTGAGAAATATAATGTACAAAATAAAAATTATTCTATAAATTAAAAAATATTAATTTATCAAATATTAATTTATCAATAAATTAATAAATATTAATTTATCAATAAATTAATAAAATATTCATTTATCGATTAATAACCCGTATAAGATAATAATTTTTCAGGTCCCATAGTTTTAATGTACATATAACTTAAATCAAAAACTGTTTGATGGAATTCGCCTTAATTTTACTTCGACGGCCTTTTTTTTCTCTCTAAAGACTAGGCATGAAAATAATGTCACAACAAAGAAAGCTTCCTATTCCCCACCAGAAAAAGAATAAATAATGTTATAATTTTGAAGAATGATTAGGAAGCTTAATAATTAGAGTGGAGAAAGCCATACATTCATGTGATTAAGGGCACAACATACGCCGGCGAATCCGTCCTTAATTTCTCCTGTATATACTGTGTCCCGTATTTGCCGAAAAAAGAAAAATCATTTAAGAATTGTTTGTTCTTTTTACAAAATTCTGAAATATAGTACAACTCGAAAGTCACAAATCACATGTTCATCAACCTCAATTAGAGCTTAACCCTTGGATTACATCCTGCTAATGACACGCATCCCCATCCACTATCCTCACGGTTGGATCTCTTTTACTCTCATCGTACTTGTCCATTCTAAAACATTTGACATTCTTTTTAGCTTTTTATAGGTATAGTTTGATTGATTAACTTAACAGACACTATAAGTGGTGTCAATTTTGAATAAAAAGATGAATGTTAAAATAAGTTTATGCCTTTACAGTTGACAATATGTATTAAAAAAACAATCAATTATAGCAACTAATTTCTTGAACCGAGGGTTTACTGAAAATAACTTGTCTATTCCACATGGTAGGATAAGGTCTACGTATATATGAGTATATTATTGTTATTGTTGTATGAAAACTAAGGGTCATGAGATTCTGAAGTTCATATTATAGCGGAAAGCCTTCATTTTTTCTTATATTCTCAACCAATTCATATTCAAACGCAAATGATCAGTTTATTCTCGGAAATTGATCAAATATTCTATTATGAATAAGACGTTAATGGGTGGAAAAAAAGAAAATAAGACGTTACTAGTACCTCCTTTTCGAAGTCAATGAATTTCTTTTTTTTACTTTAATTTTGTTCAAGTTGGTTCAGTGAATAAAAATGCTCAATAAAGAGGATTTTTTATTTTTTTTAATTGGTCTATTGGATTAGCTGGTCCTTCATAATTGCCATCTCATCAAGTTCAAAAAACTAGAAGCCATATAGGAGTACTATAAAAACGCTGTAACAGCACCGACGGGTCAATGCAGAGTATCGGGTTCACATGTGGACCCATGTTTCTAGCGAGCTCACATCCCGTGATTGGTGGTTCATGTAATGGCGCGTGTCCCTATTTTTTCTTCCCTCATAGGATCCTCTTGATAAATTTACACTCATGTGACAGTGTCTTCTTCTTTTCTTTCTAAAATTATTTTATTTCTGTTTAATGATGACATTTGAATATGCTTGAAGCTCAACTAAAAAACTTTACCAATTTCCCTTCCTTTTTGCCTTATTCACATACAAGAATATCCTTTCATTGGTAGGATATGTTATGTTCCTTTTTTTTTTTTATATATATTCAGTTTTTTGGCTTACACCAGACTATTTCTGGAGATAGTAGTCTCAGTCCTTCAACACTACTACCAGTAAATCGCGGGATGTGCCTGAATGATCAACATTTGAGAACAGAGCAACTGATATCACCTACAAGGTCCTATCCCAGAAAAGAGTAAATCACTCCCATCAGGATTCAAACCTACGCTGCAGGCATACAACTGGATTTTAAGTTCTCTACTTTGCCATCCAGCTTTATGTTCCATTTTCTTTCTTGCTCCTTGTTTAGGAGACTTTATAAGACCTAAACCTTTTACAAAACTTTGTAGCTTAAATTTATTTACCTCAATATTTATAGAATTGTTTGGCCATGAGAACTATTCACTCTTTTAGGAATTATTTTTATTTTATTTAAAATCAAGTGTTTGATCATAAAAAATTCAAGTATAACTTATACTATTCAATTTCAATACATTTAAATAATTAAATATTCTTTGTAAAAATATAACCAAACACAATTTTATCTTTGAACTTCAAATTTTTCATATAAAGTGAATACTATTTGATCTCTATGGCCAAACACCTACTTAGTCCACTAAAGTGGAGTTTACTCCACTAACATTAACTATAACCTTAAGAAAAGGTTTTGACAACATCTACTTAGTATTCTTTAGTTTCTAACTTAGTGTTTAATATTTTCTTTTGAGGTTTAATTAATTTGAATTCCGTCAAATAGTTCTAATAGAAAATACTCTATGAAATTTCATCTTCTGAACTTGAACTAAAAACTTTTACAGTAATTAAGAACGGATGAGTATTTACTATCCTACAACCATTTTTTTATGGTAATAATCATTTTCTAAATGTACCTTAACGCTGAGTTGTAAGCAGAAAAGCACTTGGAATCATGGAAGAAAATGAGAGTGGAATACTCCATTGTCTCATAAACTAAAAAAATAGTAACAGATCCCATTGAAGCCCTCCAGCTATTTCCCATCCCCACACTGTTCAGCTGCTCCCATTATGTATTTCCCTCTCCTTTTTTAGCCATTTTTTCTCTAAACTCAAAAAGAACTCTACTTTCCCTTCTCTCTCTAGCGTAGCAGAAACTGTACAATGTCTTCAACAGTTGTGCTTTTTCTCTTCTTCTCTGCTTTCTTAACTCCCTCTTTATCCCAACACCATTCCCCTCTCAACACTGCTTATTACAGTAGATCATGTCCAAGATTTGAACAAATAATGCAAGAAACCACTACAAACAAACAGATCACTTCACCTACCACCGCCGCTGCCACCCTCCGCCTATTCTTCCATGACTGCTTCGTCGGCGGTTGCGACGCCTCCGTACTCATCTCCTCCACACCTTTCAACAAAGCCGAACGTGACGCCGATATTAACTTATCTCTTCCCGGCGATGGGTTTGATGTAATCACACGCGCCAAGACTGCGCTTGAACTCACATGCCCAGGTATTGATTTGATCAAGTCATCTACTTATTGAGAAAACTAATAAAAGGAAAGCATAAAGACTATTACACTGTGGATGCTATGTTTCAGGTATTGTCTCTTGTTCCGACATCCTCACTGTTGCTGCTCGTAACCTTGTTGTCCAAACCGGGGGCCCGTTTTACCAAGTTAAATTGGGCCGTAAAGATTCATTTGTTTCGAAAGCTGAATCCGTTGAAGGAAATTTGCCCCGGCCCACAATGCCTATGGATCAAATGATTAAGATCTTCGAGTCTAAGGGATTTACAATCCAGGAAATGGTAGCGTTATCCGGAGCCCACACAATTGGGTTCTCACATTGTAAAGAATTCAGCTCAAATCTTTATAATTACAACAAAACCTCACAATATGACCCTTCGTATAATCCTAGATTTGCTCAAGCTTTAAGAAATGCTTGTGGTAATTACCAAAAAGACCCAACCTTATCAATTTTCAACGATGTAATGAGTCCTAATAAATTCGACAACATGTATTACCAAAACTTACCTAAGGGTTTGGGTTTGTTGTCTTCGGACCGTGGTTTGTTTTCAGATCCAAGGACGAGGGTTCATGTTGAAGAGTATATTAGAGATCAAAATGTGTTTTTTAAGGCATTTGGTTCAGCAATGCAGAAGTTAAGTGAGCATGGTGTTAAATTTGGTAAACATGGTGAGATCAGGCACAGGTGTGATGCGTTCAACAATTGAATTACTTGAGGGGTTGTTGATCTTATGTTTTTTTGGGTTCGAATTTGTTTTTGCTATTTAATCACTTACAAGATGAAACTTATAATATGTATACAACGTTTTTACAATTTATTTAGATCAGAAAGCTCTCCTTTAGTATTGTATTCGATGGAAATTACTACTACTTGTGATTAGTGTGAACTATTACATTATATTGGAATGGTGTAATACTGGATCACTGATTCAGGTGAGATGCACTATGGTTCGTCAAATTTTATTCAATAAGAAATGAAACCGTAAATAAAGTTTGCAACTTGTTCACTTTTCTTTTGCAGTTAGTGAGTTCAAAATGTTTGATTGATTGATTCTTTTGTTGCTTTATGGTTTGGGAGCAAAGTGTTCAAAGAAAAAAAGGGATCTTGTTCCCGTTTGGGCATTGCCAACTCAAGTTCACCTGGCACTAGTAAGTACCTGATATTACGCCTAATGCCACTAACTAAATGAATAATAAGTTAGATACACGTACTGTGCGTATTGATTCTTGTACAGGTGTCAAAATCAAATCAATTTTGGTATCAAATGATTGGGGTCAAAATAGTGTAAACCCCCACTTTCAAGTTTCAACTCAAATCTAAACTTGGAAGTTGGAAGATTTAAGCTAATGACTTAGGAAGAATACATTAGTTTTCACTTATTTCTTTTCAAAAAGTGAAACAAAAAAAGGATGAGACGTGGAGTCATTTTGGGCGTGTTGAGTTATGAATTTGTTCAATCTCGACTCGAACTCCAAATTTTGTAAGAATAATTATGGGCAATCCCATAATTATCTCCCATCACTACTAATTAAGAAGATTGTAATATTGTAATTAGGAGGATAAATCAATTTGTTATCAATTAGATAGGATGATTATCATTTTATATTTTAGGTAAACTTAGATTAGTACTACATTGTAATATTGTATATATTTGCTATCATTGGAATGAAATACTCAAGGAATTAATTCTCCTACGTGGTATCAAGAGCCAAAGATCTCTTGCCCTAATTCTTCTTCTCTTTACCGATTTTTCTTATTCATTTTTCGGCCACTTAAGGTTGTATTTTACTACTTCCCATAAACCCTAAATCTAAACCACTTCTAAAACTCTAGCCGACCACTAAACTCCACCCACCCCCCACCCATCGGCTTACTCCTACTCTAAACCCTAAAACATACAAAGGTTTATTCATTTTCCATCCGCAAAACATCAATAATACATATTTTCTTCTCTAGTTTTGATTTCTTGTGGAATCTATGGCCGAAAAACAAAATTTCCATCCCGTTCTTGTCGTTAATAACGTCAATAACTTTATCTACATAACACTTGAAATGGAGAAATGGCAATATACCTCTTGGGCGGAATTATTCAAGATTCATTGCCGTGCCTATGAGGTGATCGACCATATCATACCTTTCGAATCATCATCGGACGCAGTTTTGGTGAACAACAAGCTATGACCCCGGTTGGATGCTATTGTCCTTCAATGGATTTATGACACTATATCCAACGACCTTTTACATACCATTTTGGAGCCGAATTATACGGCTCAACATGCGTGAGAATATTTACAAAATATATTTCAGGATAACAAAGTTTCTAGAGCCGTTTATCTTGAACACCAGTTTACGAATATTAAACTCGATGATTTTTCCACTATCTCCACTTATTGTCAGGAATTGAAGATGCTTGTGGACCAATTATCCAACGTTGGTTCGCCCGTGACAAATCAACGGTTGGTCCTTCAGTTGATTGCAGGATTGAATTAACAGTATGATGGGGTTGCTACGTTCATTCAGCAAAGTAATCCATTGTCTCTTTTCTATGAGGCTCGTTCGAGGTTAATTCTAAAGAAAATCTGGAAGGAAAAATAGGCATCTTCTGGAGCATCCACCGTCGTCAATGCTCTTGTCTCCACCAACTTTTTTTCACGGATTCGGAGCCCCAAAATTCTGGTTCGGGGGCAATAATAATCGTCACAATAATGGCAAAAAACAGGGTTCAAATTGTAACAATAATAAAGGGAAAATAATGGTGGAAAGGGATGAGGACATGACGGTGACCAACCCGCCGGTAATAGCGGGTAATTCGGGTAGTGGCGGTAATCAGTGGGGGCAGTACCTACCGTGGGCTGCCCCGCCATGCCCGTACCTAACTTCTTCGTGGGCCAGACCTCCACTTTCAACTCACCAACCCGAAATTCTAGGGTCTCGTCCCCAACATGCATTTGCGGCTCAGGCACCATCTTCGGTAGGCTATGCGCCCACTGACATCGAACAAGCCATGAACCACATGAATCTAAGTGTTCCAGACGAGTCATGGTACATGGATACAGGGGCTACGTCACACATGACGGCATCTCAAGGTAATCTCTCGTCTTATTTCAATATGAGCAATAATAAAAATATTGTTGTCGGCAGTGGTCATGAAATTCCAATTCGTGGTATTGGTCAGGTAACACTACCTCTCCACACCCTCCATTATACTTGAAAAATGTCCTACATGCACCAAAATTAATTAAGAACTTGATATATGTTAGACGTTTTACAATTGACAACAATTTTTTTGTGAATTTTGATCCGTTTGGCTTTTCTGTGAAGAATTTTCAGACGGTGATGCCACTCATGAGATGTAATAGCACGGGGGGACCTGTATCCATCACCTTTGTTTCCAGCAAACGCATAACCAAACCATTCACCTTTGCTGCCATTTCTCCTATTGTCTGGCACAATAGGTTGGGCCACCCAGGAGCACCTGTTTTTAATTCTCTTAGGAAGAATAATTTATTTTCTTGTAACCGAACTTTGGACTCTTCTGTTTGTCAATCTTGTGTGGTTGGTAAACATGTTCAGCTCCCTTTTGCGTCCTCTACTTCTCATACTTTTATGCCATTTGATATTTTGCATTGTGATTTGTGGACATCACCTGTTTTGAGTTCTGCCGGTAATAAGTACTATCTGCTAATTATAGATGATTATTCAAAAATTTTGTGGACTTTTCCCTTAGGACATAAATCACAAACCTATACTATTTTAAAACAATTTAGTGTTTTTATCAAAACTCAATTTAGCAAATCCATTAAATATTTTCAGTGTGACAATTTTTTTTTGGGGGGGGGGGGATTCATAAATACCCAATTTAAAGATTTATGTCACCAAAATGGGATGTCTTTGCGTATTTCGTGTCCACACCACCAAAATGGGATGTCTTTGCGCATTCTTCCACACCACCAAAATGGGATGTCTTTGCGCATTCTTCCACACCACCGAATTTTTGGTACCATGAACTTCAAATGGAAACATATCTTTTAAATATTATTCCTAGTAAATTGCTCTCCAATGTGTCCCATACACAAATGTTGTATCATCGTCTTCCATCTTTTACACATTTGTGGGTGTTTGTGTTATCCTTTGTTTCCTTCTACTTCCATTAACAAGTTGCATGCTAGGTCGACTCCTTGCGCGTTTTTGGAATATCTTTTAAATCATGGGGATATAAATGTTATGATATGGCGACGGGGAAAGTTATTATTCCTCGTCACGTAGTTTTTGATGAGTCTAAATTCCCGTTTGCTAGGTCTCATGTGGCATCATCACCTTCATATGATTTTTTAGACAACGGAATACATCCCATTTTACACTACCATCTCAATAATCAACCATCAGTTGACCCGCCACAACCCAATAACCTCATTACCCCGCCCCACCACTTCACAGGATTGGACCAGTAGTCTCGGCCCAGTTGAGTCCCTGTAACAACCAGGCCCATGTGGGGATCCCACTGCTCTCTCACCGGTAAACCGAGACAGCCCATTACCCCGACCCAATAACCACTCGGTAAACCACTCCCCAATACCTTTGAATTTGGGCCACAATACCTCCACTCCACCCCTTGCCATACCCGAGATCCCTCCTACCCAACCGATGACGGTACATCCTTGGACCATTGAAACTTGTGCCATGCACGGGATTTTTCGGCCCAAACGTCAGTTTAACTTGCTATCTTTGGTTCAACCATCACCTATACCAAAAAAATTCAAAGCAACCTTATCAAACCCGAATTGGAAAGTTGTCATGTTAGACGAAATTAATGCTCTTATTGCAAATAAGACGTGGGAATTATTGCCCCGTCCATCTAATGTGAACATTATTAGGTCTATGTGGGTTTTCTGTCACAAAAAGAATTATGATGGCTCTTTTGCGAGATACAAAGCTCGTCTTGTTGGTGATGGTAAGTCTCAGCAGGTTGGAGTAGATTGTGGAGAAACTTTTAGTCCGGTGGTTAAGTCAGCAACTATCCTGACTGTTCTTAGCCCGGAACTGTCCAAATCCTGGACCATTCATCAATTAGATGTCAAAAATGCATCGAGACATTTTACATGCACCAGCCGCTAGGTTTCCGAGACTCTACACATCAAAATTATGTTTGTCTGCTGAAAAAGTCCCTATATGGTTTGAAACTGGCTTCACGGGCTTGGTATAACAGATTTGTAGGTTTTGTATCCACTCTTGGTTTCTCCCACACCAAGTCTGATCAATCATTATTCATTCATAAGAAGGTAGATGATATCATTCTCACTGCATCATCTACCTCACTTCGCCAGTCTATTATGTCATTTCTCGCAACGGAATTTGCAATGAAGGATTTGGGTCATTTAAATTATTTTTTGGGCGTTGTTGTCACTCAATATGCAGGTGTTCTGTTTCTAAGTCAAAAGAAATACGCCGAGGAGCTACTTGAAAAAGTCGGTATGTCATCCTGTAAGCCATCGCACACTCTAGTGGATACAAAAGTCAAATTGAATAACACTGCAGGGACTTCATACAGTAATCCTACACACTACCGCAGTCTTGTAGGGCCTTGCAGTACCTCACTTTCACGAGACCTGATATCTCCAATGTTGTTCAACATGTGTGTTTACATATGCATGATCCGAAAGAGGAACATATGGAGGCTCTCAAACGGATTTTGTTGTACATCAAGGGTACTATTCAGTTTGGATTGCATTTGTATGATCCTCCATCTCGACTATATCTTCTTATACCGATGCGGATTGTGGTGACTGCCCGGACACACGACGTTCAACCTCGAATTATTGTGTGTTTTTGGGGGATAATCTGATTTCATGGTCATCCAAACGCCAACCAACTTTGTCTCGGTCAAGCGCTAAGGCAGAATACCGGGGGTTGACCAATGTGGTCGCTGAATCGTGTTGGCTCTGTAATCTTCTCTTAGGGCTTCATTGTCCGATTGAGAAGGCAATTATTGTTTATTGTGATAATGTAAGTGCGATATACTTTCCGGTAATCTTGTTCAGCATCAACGCACAAAGCATATCGAAATGGATATCTTATTCGTCCGAGAAAAAGTTGCTCGTGGACAAGTCCGGGTTCTCCATGTACTGTCCCGTTATCATATTGTAGACATCTTCACAAAAGGTCTTCCGCGCGTACTTTTTGATGATTTCAGGGACAGTCTCAGCATCCGAGAACCTCTCGCTAAGACTGTGGGGAATGTAAGAAAAATTATGGGGCAATCCCATAATTATCTCCAATCACTATTAATTAAGGAGATTGTAATATTGTAATTAGAAGTGTAAATCAATTTGTCATCAATTAGTTAGGATAATTAGCATCTTATATTTTAGGTAAACTTAGATTAGTATTACATTGTAATATTGTATATATTTGCTATCAGGAATGAAATACTCAAGGAATTAACTCTTCTACAATTTTCGCATGGGTTGCTCAAACGCATTGGTATGTAATTTTTGGCCCTCATATATGTGGTTTTTAATTTTTGTTGATGTTACTTATTTAATGGAAATATCCATATATGCTTCATTCGGCAAAGGTTGTGTAATATTTTTATCTTCGAAAATTGATTTTTTGTCTCGCTTGGCACAAGTTCCATAGGAATTGAGTTATATAGTATTTTTCAGATATGTCAAGTACTGAAAGTTTTGCATTTTCTGGCATAACTTATGTGGATGTGATGATACATATGCAGAAGCTAAACGCTAACTATGCGGAGCGAAATTTAAACTTATGTCTTTTTCAGATTATGTTGAATGTTGAAAATTTTGCCTTATCCGTCATAACTTGTGGGGTTTTATAATAATATGACAAAGCTAAATGCTAACTATACCGATCAAAATTTAATTTATGCGGTGCCAAAAGTGTTGAAGAGCATAGAATAAAGATCACAAATTTAAGGGGCAAAAATTTAAGACCACCCCTGAGTAGGGGCATTTGTGAGAATGATCCCTCAAACTCATTTTGAACCGAACATTCATAGTTCATCTTCATTTGGCAAGAAACATGACAACTTAATGTATGCTACTTCAAAATAAATAGGAGGTATATTTATATGGAACCGGTAGGTTTTGATTATGCTGACTACAAGGTGTATTCCATTATACTTTGTTATATATTGGATTACTTAAATTAGATATGAACAGCATAAATTAACGACAATTGCCATTCAATTACGTATCCGTCATCTCCGGCCTATTGTCTGGGTTCTGCTCCAATCATTATAACTTTTGTAATGAGATTAATTATCAAGAAGTATTTTTCCACTGTCGAACCATGAGAAGTTTTCACCCACTTGTCTGTCATATTGACTTTTCGAATGCCAATCCAAGCAAATACGATAACAAATTATGATGCATAAATAATTCATCTTCTGGAAGTAGAGTATGGAGGTCTAAACTGCATAAGAACATTCAAGAAGTGGCAAAAAAGAAGATTTAACAGTTAAAAAAGGAAGAAGATGAAGGCATTTATTCAACCGGCAGAAGGAAAACAAGTAGGCTAAGTTAATGTAGCAATAACTAAACTTAGTTTCATTTTCCAAGAGATCTAATTGTTGCATTCTCTAAAGTTTACTTTAGTGAGAGCAACGAAAAACCTCAAAGCTTTAGAGGATAGCTCATCTTCAAGAATCATATGCATGTTCTGCTGACCAAAGCCAACAAAATATTCAAAGGAACTATACAACAACATACCCAGTGTAATCCCGTAAGTGGGGATTCAAAGGAACTATGTAAGGGCATTTTACTGCCAGTTGTATTTTCTCAGTCATGTGGCTTTGCAAGTATATTTACTGCCAGTTCTATTTTCAGCCATGTGAATCCCATATCAGGATTGCATATTTCAACAAGGAATGCTTCTGAAGTTCATGCAGAATCGAACCATGTAACACAAGCACAAGATAATTTTTCAAACAATTAGACCTTTGTTGAATAAGCGAATTCATTTTGGACGCTGCAGTCCACTCCATTTCCTATTCAAATATCAACCCCTTACTATGTGGATAGAAAACTAGAGCATTTATCTATTGGTAAACAAAAACATAACAACATAGTGGCAAAGTCCGGAGTTTTGTTGAGAGTGCTCATGATATAATATTTATGTATAAGAAGTAATTTTTGACCTATTATAATATTTCGATGAAGGGTGTTCAACGGACCACCCCTACACCACTGCAACAACATATTAGTTTCTGGTCAAGTATGTTCCCATAAAGATCCTAAAGGGCAAGGAGAGACTTCAGAGGGAGAAAGCACAACAGACAATTGTTAGGCCAATGAATTAGAGATGAAGATCAACCATCTCACTCTGACAAACATATCAATTGTAGGCGTAAGGTATAAATAGCAGTGCCTATTCATATCTTTTATCAATCAAACCAAGTAATTGAAAGGAACAAACTGATATGTACAGAAAATATCAGGGAGCACTAGCTTTTTAAATTAGGGAAACCAGTTGACTGTATGATTCTGTTACACCGCTTAGTTTCGCGATCCGTCACGTTGTTAATAGATACGTGATGTCCCGGGAGGAGATACGACTTTACGAAAGGGTAATGAATATTTATGACTTGTTTATGGAAGTTCCGTAGTATATAGAAGCTATACGGATCAAAGGAAGTACGTTTTGTCGAAATCGAAAACTGGAGCAGTTTGACGGGACAGTTGACGGACCGTCAAAATGCTATGCTAAACCGTCAAAATGACTGAGATTTCCAGGTCACAGGAGGCAACTTGACGGTCCAGGTTGACGGACCGTCAACCCCACCGTCAAGTTGCGGCGGTGGAAATTTTTTGTCGGGTTTATATACGGGTTCTGCGATTTTGGGGCTCATTTTCACCCAAACCATACCTAGAAACACTCTCTAAACTCTCTAATATATTAGACCATAGTCAAATCACACAAGATTAACGTGATAATTCCCGTGGTAATCGTAGAAACTATCCTTCTCGTATCGAAGTGATTTTGGAAACCCTAAGTGTTTGTGCGGCTTGCTGTTTTATGGAGGTCTTGATGCTTAAAGGTTAGGATTTACCTTCCTCTACTTGTTATTACGATTAATCGATGATTTGGGATGAGTTGTGAAAGGATTTTCGTAATCATAACCCGTAAATCTACGAAACCATGATATGATAGATTGTGGGCTGTTTTGTTTGAATTATGAGATGATATTGATTAGTGAATTGATTGTTGGTATTGTAAACCTAATACAATATGTTTTGGAGAATCGTGAGATCAAATTACCTAAGTACCCTTTGTTAAGGAATCCAAGAGTCGTTTGTGTTTAAGGTTATCAATAAAGATGCCTAAATGAAGTTTCTTATTTGGATATGAATTCGATATTGATATCGACCCTTTGTTTGCTATAGATAACTACCCATACGGAGTACGAGGGCTTGTAAGGCGATTGTAACTTCAAAGACAAAGTATGTAGGGTTTTCCTTCCTCTTTCGGTATGATCTATATAAAAGCGATATGAACATGACGTCACTTTATAACAATTCCACTCCTAACAACTAGAAGTCTCTTGGCTGAGTCATAATCATATTATACCGTCCCCATAAAGTTGGTTCATGAGTTGTAAATTGATAGAGTTGTGTAATGATAAGGATGCCAGTCTCATAATGTTGACCGGAGATGTAACGACCATACGTCACTCGGATTAGATTGGTAAGCATGACATGTTCTTCAGTTATGGTATATATATAATATGCATCCATAATGCCCACAGCCTATGGCGTTATATACGCGAACGAACACTTATATATACCCACGGAAGAGTCTAGTGAGACATTTATGAGGTTTCAGGTGGTATCTCTATTTCTTTGGCTTACTGTGCTTTATTTTACTGTTGATTGTGCCCTACATATTCAGTACATCTTTCGTACTGATGTTTCATGCCCGCGGGTACAGATAGACAGAGCGGCGCTCATCCTCGGTAAGTGATCTGCTCAGCCATGATATTGTCGCACTCCCTTCTTTCGGAGTTGCAGTAGAACTCTGTAGGTACTGTTTTATATATGCTACTAGTGTTTTAGGGTATGGCGTGGCCCCGTCCCGACATGTTACAAGTACAAGTACAACATACCCAGTGAAATCCCACATCTGGGGAGGGTAGAGTGTACACAGAGCTTACCTTTACCTTGGTAGGTAGAGCGGTTATTTTCGGGAGACCCTCGGCTCAAGACTAACATGTCCTGACATGTTAGTATGTTTATATTACTCTTAAGGTTTGCAGACATGTGTACATCAGATGTTGGTATGTCGTGGCCTTGTCGGCCCTTTTTGTTAGCTGTATACTCATATTGTGGCCTTGTCAGCCTTGGCTAGTTGTTCATATGCATATATCCTATTGGGACTTTTCTGTGTGCAGGTTATCTTTCAGCTTTGTCATATATGGTTAATTGGATGCCTTGTCGGCCCAAATTTCATGTCTCAGGATTCGGATACTATAATGGTACGCTCAGGCCTTCGGGCAGTGAGTGCCGGCCACACCCCAGGCTGGGGTGTGACAGATTCCCAACTAGTTATATATCTATTGCAGCAATATATCTGCAATGAGAATCTTTATGAATTGTCTTCAGCATTATAAGGAATTAAAAGAGAACGAAAGAGCTAAGCAGAGTTCAGAAGTATAACATCTAAACTCTTACAGAACTATATAATCTTGTCCTACAATTTTAACTATTGCTCCAACCACTTAAGTCTCGATGTAAAAATGTTAAATTGCAGAAATTCCAACCTTCCCAGAAGCACCAGACATCAGAGTAAAGATTGTGGGAATGGTATACTCTCTTCTTTATTGCTTTCATTGTTTGGGCACCAAGATGCTCAAAGATGACAAACAACTCTGGAGTTCATTACCTCCTGCAGCAATGTCTATTGTATAGCAGACCTTAAAGAAACTTAGGAAGGACAATTTTCTCACAAATTTCACAATTGCAAAAATCTATCAACTCCAACATAAATCCCAGATTACTAAACAGTTATAGAATAAGCCTCAGACACAAAAGAAAGTGAAGATAGCATTACTGGAAGAGTATTAGGAGACAATGAGTTCATGTTAAAGACAACCTCTTTTTCCAAACACAAAAACACACTGTTTAGAATCTTTTCTTTACATTTTCAGCATTATTTACTGTCAACTGTCACATGATCTCGGAAGACACTACGAGCAGAACCAAAATCCAAACCCAAAATATGCTATCAACAGCTATGCGAAGAGAACACCGAGCCTAATTACAAGCCATTTCTCAGAAAAATAATGAAATAGCATACAATGAAGAAACAGAAACAAAAACAAACAAGAGCTATGAAGAACTTATCCGTGATTGACTGATATCATCGTCCGAATTAAGCAACTTCTCCCAATCAACTTCCTCCTCCTCTTCATCCTTCTGCCTCAAAACCTCCAATATCTTTCTGGCCTTATCCTTTACCCGGCCATTTCCCGTTTCCTCAACATGTATCAACAACTCCTCTGCAACAGCCTCTTTAGCCAACCCTTTAAACCTAAGCCCACCATGACTTAATCCATACAATGCAGCAAGACAATTCTCGCGAGTGGACTCTGAATCAAACTCTCCCTTTCTCAACATACAAACAAAACACTCCACCCCACCCCCATCAAGCATTGCTGATCTACCTTCAGAACTCACTGCCAGGTTACAAAGTATCAACAAAATCCGACCCGTCATATGACCCTTTTTAACCATCCCCAATAACACCTGAACCGCTCCGAGTTTCACCAACTTAACCCTGTTACTCTGAACCAATGAAAGATGATACAAAGCCAAAGCTGAATCATGCCTAGTTCGTTCCGATTCGGAACGAACAGCATGTAAAAGTGGAGGCAATGCTCCTAATACACCAATTGCAGTTTTGTTCTGATCATCTAATGCTAAACTAAAAAGTGCACCAGCAACATGTTCCTGTGATTCTTGAACTCCACTTTTTAACACATCAATTAAAGGTGGAACAATCCCAGAACGTACAATCTTCACCTTATTTCGATTCTGTAACGACAAGTTTACCAATGCTGCAACTGAATTAACTTGTAATGAAGCATACCTTGAGGTTATAAGTACTCGTAGAGCTGACAGTATACGAGGAGTGCATAACTGGACCCGAGTCTCTTCACGGGTTCGGGTCAATTTCCTAAATGAAATAACACCTTCTTCTTGTTCAGATATATGTGAACTCTTTAATTTTACAACAAGTTCATCTTCTTCAATGGAATTTGAGTTAAGGGTGTCCACGTCAGATGCTGATGATGAAGTGGGCCCACTTGTTGGTGTCACAGATTCTTCTGAACTCGTTGATATGTGACTTGGTACACGATTTAACTCAGTGAGGTTTGAGGGTTTATAGGAAACAGCCTCCCTATCTTTCAAGGTAAGGGTAAGGTCTGCGTATAATCTACCCTCCACAAGTGGACTGGGTTTGTTGTTGTTGTTGTTGAGGTTTTGAGCTTTTTGGGTGGCCATTAATGTAAAGACAAGATTTTCAGCTGTGAGGAAATTGATGGGTTTTGGAGGGTCAAGAAGGGAAGAACGGCAAAAGTTGAGGATGGTGGATTTGAGAGCCAAGTTAGGAATGATGGTGGAGAAATCAGGGATGGAATTATCAGGAAGAACAGGTGTAAAAGATAGTGATTTGCAGGCATGAACACAGTGGCGTTCAAATGTATGGCCTGATGAAACTATTACAGGGTCAGCCATGAGAGAATTAGATATAGGACAGATGAATTCTATAGGAATAGAAGGGTGTTTTGATGGAGACTTGTGAAATGAAATTCTCCATTTTTGCTTGCTAGTACCCATGTTGATAGTTTAAAGATTCAATCTTTGAGGTTCAGATATGAATGAATGAAATGTTTGGTTTATGGAAAAGATTTCAAAATTCAATATTGAGCTTTAGACATGAGTGCATGTGATTGTAAGGTTTGAGTTGATGAAGCAAGGGGTGTAACTGATTGCTGTACAGCTTTCAGGGACTCATGTTGTTGAAGCAAATATTATGACAGACTGAGATTTGGAGACAGGGAGCTGAGAGAGTGTCAGATATTTGGATGTTAGTAATATGATTCAGTAGATGAGAGCTATGTGTTCATATTTTCTTGAAAACATTTTTTGTTTTTACCTGTCCTTTTATGAGCTTTTAACTCAAATAGTGTAATGTTTGAAGACATGTTTATTTAGGAGGAAATGGTTTTTTAACTTTTTTATCGCCATCTAGAATTTAAATGGAAGAAAATATTTTTTTTATCTCTTACAGGTAAAAATAAAAATCTGATATAAATGTAAAATTAATTATGAATTTGTAAAGAACTACAAAATTAATTCATCTTATTATATTGTTCTATCGCATACTCTCTTCGTTCCATAATAAGTGATGTTTTTAGCTTATGCACACCAGAAATTGCTCATTTCTAAAAAATTATGAGTGTTTTTACTAACTTACCATTAATTAATATCGAAAAAAGAAAAATTACTTAATGATTAAGGATGGCAAGGGCAAGGAAAGCCTTGACCCGGTAGAATTTTAGTCCGCCCTGCCCCTCCCCGTCATTTTTCAAAAATTTGCCCTGCCCTATCCTGTTCCGTTAAGCCTTGCCCCGCCTTGCTCCGTTTATATTCTCTCCCTTATTTTTTTCATTATACAGTTTCCTATTATTTATTTTAAACTTTTTTATAAAAGAGATCATTTGAAATTTATATATTAGTAGTAGTGCCAAGCTTATTCAATATAAACGGTTCATCTTGAACAAAATCATATTATGTACGTTAAGTTGAATTATTTAATGTAGCTAATTCAGTAATTTGTACGTTCCACCATTCATATTGTAAACGAAACTTAAACATAATGTAGTACTTGTCAAGTTCAGTATGTAATCTCACTTTTAAGGTAACATAAACCACTGCTATGCTAATATTAGACCGGAACAATTAATTATCACGGCAAGAAGAGAAAAAGAACTGTTATGAAAAGATCAAAAAGAGTAAAGAGAAATTAAATTTAATACAACAAGATATAAATAACCCACGTTATTTACAGCAAGAGCTCTCATATTTTCATATTTTGGCACAAAGTTAATACAAATTTATGTCCAAGATATCTCAAATTTGCAGCTGTTTCATGTTTTTCTTTGAGTTAATTAATAGGCGTATCAGTCCCAGCCCACTAACTATTTTCACAAAATGAATTTTGCCCTGTCATATTAAGGCTCCATCCTGCCCCGCCTTGCCCTGCCTCAATTGTCATCTCTATTTATTCTTAATTATGTAAATAAGAATAATTTTTAAAAAATAAGGTCAATTTCTTCGTAAAATCCTAAAGCACCAATGGATCTTGAGCTAAAACTAGTTTGTAGGGTGAAGATTGTCTAAGTCCATATAAAGAGTTCATGTTCCCGTTCTATTTCCGATGTGGGACTCTTAACACTCCC
Source organism: Anisodus acutangulus (assembly GCA_029783415.1). Lineage (NCBI taxonomy): Eukaryota > Viridiplantae > Streptophyta > Magnoliopsida > Solanales > Solanaceae > Anisodus > Anisodus acutangulus. Next base: position 48,592,404 of record CM056501.1, on the reverse strand, counting down.
TCGCACACCCAGACCTCGTTAATTGGAGCGTGAACAATATAATTTGGGGGCCCAACATCGGTGAACAAAGAATTGGAATGAGTTTGGCCATGGGCGCCTTTGGGCTCGTGCGAGCTGTGCTACCGCATAGGGCCCCCGAAAAATGAAAAATTTTAGGGGTCCCTTTTTTCATTTTTAATTAAGTAGTATTAGCCAGAATTTACTTTAAAGGCTCATAATTCGCATGTCTTAGCTCAATCTAATTATTGAAATCGTATATTTACTTATATTAAGGGGTCACTTTTACAAATTAGAACATGACCCCCAAAATGTTTGAGACGGCCTTGAGTTTGGCTTTGATACCATGTAAAGAATAGATTTTTGGTCTAACTCAACCCCAAAAGCTAGCTTGTAGGATGAGGATTGTCCGAGTCCATATAAGAATTACATGTTTCCATTCCATTTCCGATGTGAGACTTTAACACTAATAACTTTGAAAAAAACAAGACTAAAACGATTTTCATTGTAAACTTGTAGTAATTAGAGATTAAAGGGGGAACATAGGGAAAAATGAATTTGGAGAAGAGAATCCCCAGGGGTTAGTCTTTACTACTCTGGTTACCTGATAAATTCAGGTTGTTTATGCCTATTCTTATCAATTCTATGGCTTTGCTTGTGAGCTGTGAGTTGAGTTTTGTTATTTGGACCAAAAATGTTTACCAAATGCAATTTTAAAGGATCATATGATGAGCATGATACAATATGGACAAAACTAGACCTACTCTTTAAGCTTATGGACCATTTGAGTTAGGAGTATAAAAAATGAAAATTAAGAACTTTTTCTAACTTGTAGATTATACTTTCAATGTTGGGAAATTAAAGCAGTTATGAATAACTAATGGAGGAGAAGCAAATTAAAAAATTTAACTAAAAGAGTAACTTTAGTACTTTACTATTACTAATTTTTTAAATTTTGGACTTATTTTAACTTAATACTAAAGCATTTGAAAAGTCTCCGAAAAGGAGTAATTAACAGCAATTATGTTATGACTTAGAGACAGAATGAGAGAGAGATAAGAGATTGGTGTCTTTAAGACTTTTTTGTAGATTCGTGATGATTAAAGATACCACATGGAGAAAAATACAGCAAATAAACTTTGAGATATTAAAAGTCTAAAAAGTGATGGCAAAAAAGAGCACTGACATTGCATTGAGACTTGCAAGTTGCAATCAAGTGGAACCTCGTGCATGCTAGTGTTGTCTCATAATTGCTCTTTCTTTTTCTCTTTTTTATTTTAAGTATACTTACTAATTAATCACATCGAGTAAATCCTTCTAAAAAGTGACAACTCCCTAAAAAAAAGCTCCAAAATTATTCAATAATGTTCTTTTGCTTCTACAATAAAAAAAAATATTTAAAATTTATTTTGGATCAAACATTTCAAAAATCTTTCAAGTAAAACTATTTATTTAGAATGGAGAGAATAATATATATACATTTGAACAAAAATATTGATTCACCCAGATGTAACATGCTAGATCCCTACTCCTCTCTCTCTTCATGTTTTTCATTGACAATTAGTTAGGTGGCTCGTTGATTACAAAATCGCTTTTAAATTTAGTTTGTGCTTATTTAATGTATATGTTTTGTTCTTTAGTACGATGTTTTAATAGTATGTTTTTGGAAGAATTTTTTGTTTTATTCTTCAACTACTTTTAAAATAAAAAGATTTACGTTTAATCTGGAAGTTTGTAGAAAAACACGTCCATATTTCATCATATAATTGTTTTTTGAATCTTACAAAAAGGCATTTTCTTCACAAAGAGCTAAAATTACGTACAATCCAACCACTTATTCTTTTTGGACAAATTTTATATATCCAAAGAAAAAATTGTTCCGAAAACCTCATTCTAAATGTTATCCTAATATTGCTTCTAATAGTAGTAATAGTTTATTTGATGAATTAATGCACAAAGAAAATGAAATGAGAAGATTGGAAAATTCAATACTCCTACACATTTCCTCTATCTCGATTTATATGACATTTTTTAATTATTAAATATTAATTTAATTAATCATCAAAATTAATTAAATTAAATCAACTTAAAATCTCGGCCTAAAAATCATCTTAAAAGTCTCACTCTCTCAATTTATCATGTCATCCTATAATTATTGTTAATTAAAGTCCATATATACTGGATTGTTCTTCACCCTTTTGTCTTTGCTTCGAGTAGCACCAAAATCCTCCCTAATTTTCAAAAGCGAAATGTTCAATCAGTTAACAACCACTTAAAAAAGAGGTCATTTTTGACTTTGTTGTGTATCATACAAATTCTTTACTCAATTAATCTATTCTACCACGACAAACGACAATTCATTTTCATAATAATTGTGGGACATTAACCTTTTTGAAACCATCAGCACCTGCAATTATATTCAATCACCAATTGGTTCCCAATTGAATTGGTGTAGAGATTTGGAAAAGGGACAGTTTATTGTGGGATTAGATTTTTGTGCGGCCTTCTCGAGAAAGAACCCACCGTAAATCATACTCTCCCTTCCAAAGTATTTAGCACGTTACATTTTTCAAGAGTAAAATTATATGAACTTTGACTAACATTTTAAGTTATATTTTTTTATTATATTAATATGAGAAGAATTACAATTTATAATATTTTTTTGTATAGCTTCCGAATATCTAAATTTTAATTTTAAAATATTAAAATATTAAATTAATCTAATTTAATTTAATTTAAAAATTTAATCAAATTGACTTCTAAAAAAAAAATATCTTGGAACAGGGAGAATATTATGAAAATGAACCTTCAATCTAATTTAACATCATCTTTTAAGGAGATAGTAATTTTAAGTGGGACACTTTAATTAGGAGTGGGCATAAAACCAGTTGAACCGAAAAATCGAATCGAATTGGCGGTTCGGTTTTTATTCATTTTTAAAAAAAAAACGAACCGAATCAAGATTAAATGATTCGGTTTGGTTCTTTCGTATTTTTGATGAACCGAACAGAAAACTTGAGGTAAATATGTAATTAATCTTATTTTTTATTTTAAGCTACTGCTATCTCTTGGAGCATAGTCATTGAAGCCAATCTATGAAACTTTTATGGAAGTTGAATGCGGCATGAAGTTAATTAACATATCACGGAAGCATTGACATAAAATGTAGGGAGAGAAAGTAGTTGTAAATTGGTGCAACTTTAAATGGTCAAAACTATGCACTCAGATGCCCGTTTTACCCAATTTGTTTTTTTTTTGTGTATTTTTATATTCTGCGCTCGGATGTCCATAAGGCGGTTTGGCGCCGCTAATTTTTACGAAAACGTCCGTTTTTCCAATCAATTTGTATTTTTTCCCAAATCGATTTCTAATTTTCCCATTTACTTTAGTAAACATCTCACGATATACAATACATTTCAACATCGAAATTTCATGGTAATGTAGGTGTGAATGTCAATTTCAATGTTAGAAATTCTTTTTTTTTTTTAAAAATCCCCAACCCGTTTTTGGACTTTAAATTATTTTTTTGGACTTTATATTTTAATTGAAAACCCCGATATAAATCGATACGTTCGGCGATATAAACCGATATATCGATTTTTTTTAAAAAAATTAATTTTTTTTAAAAAATAAATTTTATTCGATTATATTTTTTTGATACAAAATCGAACCGAACCGAACCGATATACGCTCACCAACTTTAATATTCTCCCGCATGAGCGGACCTGAACATGTGAAGCGTGAGTAACTTCACATACGGATCAGGTATTTATCAATAACATAGATGAGTCTGTGATACCATAGTAATAAAATAAATCTTAAAATTGACACAACATTATAAGTTGGCACAATTCACTCCCTCAACTTGTAAAATTTTGTCAAATTATCCCTTAAAATCTATTACTACTTAGTACTCATTTAATAGAGTTTTGTTGTGCTAGTGCTAGTAAATAATTATTCATTACCATGAGTACATCTATTAAAACCTTACGCTCGTTGCTTATACCTACTCACTCCGTCTCAATTTATATGACATCATTTGACGTGACATATAGTTTAAGAAAAAAAATGAAAACTTTTGAAATATGTAGTCCAAAACAACTCTTATATAAATGTGTGGTTATAAATCATGAATCATATGAGTAATCATTTGTGAGCCTTAACTGGCTCGTATTGCTTAATGAAAGATAATAGTTACTCACTTACCAAACTATTTGTGTCATTTTTTCATTTGAGGTAATTACTTAAGCTCGACATCTGAAACAAAATCTTTATTAGTAATATTAATCTCATCTACTATATCCGAATATCATATACATTTTTGGAGCCTAATATGTTTTTTTATTTGGTCACTGTGATCCTTTACACCAAGCTAAAAACTAAAGTAGATACAGATTTAGTAGTATATTATACTAGCTAGAGAGCATTTATGCTTTCAATAGAACTTTATAAAAGTAGAGGAATTTCTACTTTACAAATGGGCAAGGGATTTTTTTTTCTTTCTTTTTTGTGGGTATGGAAGAGCTATATATTGACTTTGCGACTAAGAAGTATGTGAATTAGTGAAGTCAAATCTTTACCTTTTTATGGCGCTCTTCAATTGAATTGGTTTTTCCATTGTTGATAAATTAATCACATAAATTTGACCAATGATGTTTCATAGTCACTCCACCTCTACTGCTATTATGGTTGATAATCTCATGAATTTTACTAATGTGTCTCATGCATGATTGCATGTGTATTTTGTCTCTGATTTACAAGTGAACAACACAACAATTAAAGGAAGGAAAAATAAAAGCATGTGCTATAATACATTAGCCAGAAAATTATGCGCTATTAGCCTATTAGCCTATTAGCATGGTAACAAACTTGGGAAATGGTAAATTCAACGAGTGCTAGAGTTGGAACTTACTGTACAAATTGACTGACAATGCAAAACCTTTTGCGAGTTTATCCAAAAAGGAAAAGAAATTACAACTGATTGTGTTTGTATGATGAAAGTTATTTTTTGTGAAAAATATATTTTGGTATTTGGTTGGTGAAAAAGTATATGTGAAAGATTAATAATAATATTATTAAATCCGAAGGTATTTTGACTAATAAAGATCAATATTAATGTACAAGTATTAGTTAGAGTAAATAATAGGTAATTAAAAGTTAAGATAGTTATATATAATGTAGATAGATAAGTTCTGCGTACACTCTACCTCCCCAAACCCCACTTGTGCGAATATAATGGGTATGTTATTGTTGTTGTTGTCATCCACAAGTAATGGAAGTCATTTTTCTAATTTTGATAGGAAATATTTTCTTTGATAAATAATTTCCCCCATTCCAAACACAAAATATTAGATAAAAACTTTCTCATTTAAAACATACTCCTACCCAAAGACGAAAACGTTATGCCATTCTTGGGCCTAAAATGGGTACAGTTCCGTTCATGTTTGCTTTCTGGTCCTTGTTGTGCAAGTTCAGGCCCATAATATAACCAAAAAAGCCCAGACTCCAAGGCATCACCTAAACTAATCAGGACCAAAGCTTCAGCCCATGAACTTTCTGGACCAGATTGACCGACCCGGATCCTTGATGACGAAAGCGCGTATGCATCACCTCCACGGTTTCCTTAGGAAAGCGGACTTCTCTATTGTTCTGGCTTATTGCCCAAGACAGTACCTAAACTCCTATATATATAGCCATGAAAACTCCATTACGGGCAAGTAGAAAAACAAAAATTCGGACAAAGAAGAGAAGAAAGAAAAGCAACTATACTTGCGATGGGAGGAGGAACAGAAGCCTTTCCAGATTTAGGAAGCCATTGCCAACTATCTGATTGTCGTCAGCTCGATTTTCTCCCCTTTACTTGCGATGCCTGTCTAAAGGTTTCCTACTTTTCTACCCTCCACCTCCCACGTAGATATTAGGATTTTACTTTACACAAATGCAAATTTATGAAATATCTTAATTTTATCATCTGTTGCACTAGGTTCGTTCATACTTTTGTCGTTAGCAATTATACTTGTTTCTTATTATTTGATTTTGATTTTGATTTTGATTTTAACTGAGCTCTGGCATACTTCATGTTAGAGCTCCGAGGCAATTTTGCTAACTACAAGGTATAAATGCGTCTAAAGTGTAATGGAGGATAAAATTAACCTATTTCATATAGCTAACAACTGTTTTTTTGCAAAAAGTATTTGGAGAGACTAACCATAGTATTTTGCATATATTATAGCGAAAAATTACTTTTTTTTTTAGCTTTTGAAAAATAGCTTCTTCCATTACTCAAAATATTTATTTATTTTCTAAAAGTTTGGGTGAACACTTTAACTTGCTAAAATAAGCACGTTTGTATGATTCAACCTCCGTGCAGGTATTTTGTGTGGAACATAGATCATGCAAGTCTCATGAATGCCCAAAATCCGACTATAATAGCCGAAAGGTTTTGGTTTGTGAAATTTGTTCCATGTCCATTGAAACTAGCCGCTGTCAAGGTGAAGACGATAAAACAATACTAGGAAAACACGAGAAATCTGGGGATTGTGACCCTAAGAAGAAGAAGAAACCTACCTGTCCTGTGAAGAGATGCAAGGAGATTTTGACCTTCTCCAACACTAGCACCTGTAAAACCTGCCGAATTCAAGTTTGCCTCAAACATCGTTTTCCTGCTGATCACGCCTGTAAACGGAATTCTTCGTCATCACAGCCGTTGGTTAAGGATCTAAGGGAAGCCAATAACAAGTTTTTGACTGCTTTGGTTGCAAGGAGTGGGAATGATTGTGGGAACAAAAGCCGTGCACCAACTTCACGCCCCACTAACCCTTCTGTTAAAGCTTGTTGATCGTTTCAGAGACATTATAATGCATTAATTAATATTTTGTAATTACATCATTTAAGTGCTCAGTTATTGAAAATAATGATGTTATATCTTCTAGCATCCAATGTTACATGTCTTTTTTTCCTTTTCTCGTGAATCAACGAGGCTGGAATAGTTTTAAATTCATACGTCATAGCAGCATTCCCTCCATTTCAATATATATGCTCATTTTTGATGGAACACCGAGTTTAAGAAAAGATGCAACACTTTGACTTACATCAATGTATACTTAATTCAGTAATTTTTCCTATTGGAATAATTCTAAACCTCTTCCCATTTTGAAAAGTTCCTCTCCGAAATAACATCACAAAAACATACAGCCTCCCCCCATAAACAAAGAGAGAATTTCGCTGCTATATACTGTCTTTTATACAATAAATAAATATTCTTCCAATACTCTAGCATTTTACAACTACCCTTTATAATGTTATATATACATCTCCCGGAAACAGCCAGTTTAAAAACTCAGCTCCAAAACAATTTTTAGCATTGCAATCAACAAACATAACTAGTATACTACACTGGCCTTTTAGTTTGAAGCATAGCCAGGAGAATCTTCTTCCTCGGTCCCTGCAATCCACCGGAGTGCAACAATTAGAGGCTAATATGGGAAAAGAGTATCATCAAAAATTGACGGCGCACATGGAGCCCGTTGTGCCTTTTCCACATCCTAACATACAATTCACGTATAATCGAAGACTAGTTTAGCCCTTTCCCTACCCCCAAAGAGAAATTCATCACTGTGCTTAGCAAAATTAGAATTGCAGTTGAATTTGTGAACAACGTGATTTTCCAAATAAGAATACTGAAACAAGTACCATTGGTATGCCCAATTCCTTCAGGTCACGGTCTCCCATTTGCTTCAATGCAGCCATGTCTACCTGAAATGGGTAAACAAGCTGACGTCACTAAGAAAGATGTTGAAATAGGATCTTTAAAATTATTGGATAAGTATAGTAAATCACTCAAACCAAAACATAAAGTGAGGCATGTGAACAACCAGATAGATGGACTGATTATTCAGTCAAACTGTGTCACAAAGGACATGGCTGGGCGAAATAGAGGATGATTGAGAATGTTATGGTACAACTTTAAATTTGTGAATAGCAGTAAGGCTACTATCCTTTACACAATCTCGGATTAGCAGCTAAAAGATGAGCCTATAGTTAGAAAGGGAGGACAATAAAAGAGATGAAGAGCTTCAACACGTGACCTCTCAGGAAGTCTAATAAATAACAAAACACATTTATGTAAAGAATTTAAAAGGCCATAATGCATCTAAAAACAAGATCATTAGTTGGGAGGACAGACATAGAGGTAGACCAAATGGAGTAAATAAGAAGGTTCACGGTAAAACATGTGACCTAGTAATTGACATGTGCTACAGACAAACGAACAAAATTTTAAGATTGATTTGGGTTCAAACATATACAATATTACCAACTACTCCCTCCATCCCATTTTAAGTGTCTTAGTTTGACTTGACACAAAGTTTAAGAAATAAAGAGAGATTTTTTAATCTTGTGCTCTTAAAATTAAAGATGTGTGCAGTCTTTTAAATCTTGTGGTCTTAAACTTGCCAGGTAGTGTGTTGGGATTGAAAAACTTACTAAATATAGAAAGATACTCTTTTTGGGACAAACCAAAATTGAAAGTAAGACACTTAAATTGAGACGGAGGGACTATTAGAAGATTTGTTATGTCACATATTTATCACGTTACACAAGGTATTCTCTAAATAATGAGTAGTCTGCTAACTGTAGATATGTGTGCAATTAGGAGTCAAGTACATTAGGAGACGCAGAATATTAAGTAGCATTCTAACGTGCTCCTCATAAAAAATCCTTTTTCTACAAAGAATAGAAGGTTGTCTATCCAATATGAACCTACCTAATGCATGACCTTGTTGTTACTTTTGCAATGAAATCTAGTTCGACCTTCAAACTTTTTCTGCCACAGTACTAGTAATGATATTAAAAATGTTGATATAGCTGAGATAATGGAATAACAAAGAAACCATAAAAAACTAAAACACGTGATTCATCAATTAACAAGAGTACTATTCACCTCCTCAGCTTGAAATAGGACAGCATACTTCCCCAAACCGAGCGAATTTAATAGACTGGCTACGGTCACAGGAGGTTGATCCTGTACAAAACCAGATAAAATAATGTTAAGATATTCACGTAAATTCTTGTCCATTTTCAATTATTTCTTCCCTTCTCCTTCATCCCAACCATAAAGGGAAATGAGACAAATATCCACAATAGCTAAGAAAAAATTGTGAGAACTAACTAATTTGGATTTTGTTGACAAGCGACGTAGAAATATTGACATATGAACAAACAATTTGGAAGTTTTCAATGCATTAAAACTCACTGTAATTTCAATACCAGGAAAAGTAATGCAAACAATGCTATGTTGCAGGCAGGAGAAATAGCATAAAAATGATGAAAACTCACTCAGATAATAGTAAAACAACAGACAAGAAATTTCAAATGAACATTAGCAACCAAGGCATTCTTAAACATGGTCAAACAATGCCATAGTAACTTAACTTTCATCAGCAATCCGATATTTTAAATATAAGCAGTACTAAACTCCAGCATACAGAGGAAATATAGGCAACAATTTGGCCTAACAAAAAATACTAGGAAACATGTCCGGGTGGATTAGAGCCAGAAAAAATATCTTTTCTAAAAACTGATCTGCTAATTTAAGTAACACTATTTGTGTTGTTCCACATAAAGGCAACAACTAAGGAGGTTAGAGTTGAACTCATGATCTTGAATGTCACACAGAATACCTAGTTCCATTATCCAGTTCAAGATAAGATTATTCTTTTTTTCCTTCTCTCTTCTATTGCCTTAAAACCAAGAATATATAAAAGCCTTTCTTTCAATATACATGATTTTGCATTAACCTCCATACCGAATTGAGCAATGTTGTGCTAGGTGGGTTTCGTGACACAAGATGATGTGCTTTTTCCACAATTGACACATTCTACCAGCGATGATTCAAGATAGAAAACCAGTAAGATTAAATAAGTAGGTTCATACAGGATATGAGCTTTGCAGCATGCGTCCATTTGCAGAGGGAAGACCTGACAATGGATTCCTGGAAGCCAGTGCTGACCTCATGTTCATAGGGGTAAGGCCTTTTAGCTGGGAAGGGTCCAAGAGGTCATTTCCCAGCATTCGAACTGTTCTTGAAGCTTCAGCTGGCCTTACTGATGGTGTATGCTGAACTGCAGTTATATTCCTTGAAGAAGAGACTTCTTTAGAATCTTTTGCAAGTCTATTTGGGGATCTTGGTCTTACACCACCAGCAGTTTGTGATGCATAGGAGGATCTAATTGCCTCCATCTGAAGCAGTTCACTAGCTCCCGACAACGGTTGGCTACTAGTTACAAGCCTCCTGTGAGACTCTTTTGCAGATTGAACACTTCCTGTCATCCTCTTATGCTGCTCCTTTTTTCTTTCTTCAATCTCCAGAAGCATTTCCCTTTGCCTTTTTCTGCGTATTAGTTTCAGTCGGAGGTCATTTTTCCCAACGCGTGCATCTTTACATAACAGTAACAGTACCAAACATGAGCTAACATGATAGACCAAAGAATAACAAAGGAAACTGGAATCATCCAAAAAATAAAAGAACATGTAAAAGACAAATAATTCGGATAATACCATTTAGCCTGCCATGTGTGGAACCTCCTGCATCTTTATTCCCTCGTACACTTGCAAAATTTCCACTATCAAATACAATCATAATAGACACAACGGCCACTCTTAACTTTCACAACTACAAAGTTATTACAGAAAGACTTAGAAAGGGAAGAGTGGTATTCAGTATCGTTGTCACCAACAATCAGCGTAAGTATATTCGACCCAAATCTTTAAACAGTTTATCTATCACTTGCATTAGTCGAAAAAGTAAATTAGATACAGCCTACATTAGCTTTACCAGACCAATAAAACAGAATAACAAACAAAAGATTGTACCGTTTGCGAAGGGATAGCGAAGGATCCTCAGCGTGTGTCCTATAGGTATCTCCTAGTGACCTTTTGCCTCTTGACAATGTCTGTTGACCAAAACTAGAACCCTGAGAAGCTGATGATCGCTTCACCACCTTCTGCAAGTGCAAAAATATGTACAACAAACTACTAAGTGGATGGCGAAACTAAATAAGATAGGTCATTCTGATGCAAAATAAGAATGAAAGCTTACTTGACCAGAGCGGCCCAATGTGATGGTGACCTGAGGCCTCGACATTGGAGATGGTCCCAGCAAACAGCTTTTGAGATGGATCAAATGCTTACACACAAATCTGAGTAAAAAACTATGGAACCCTAGAATCGGATTTGATAGACCATTTATTTTGTCCAGAGAGCGTCCACCGTACGCATTGCGCCAGTAATGTTGTGTTATTTACTATTTTCAACCCGGCACTACTTTTCTGTACACTTAGAAAGTATAATTTCACAGAGAAATGGACAAACCGTCCTTTATGCACAAGGGAGTCATTTTGAAAGAGAATGTTTGGACATATTTAGTCCTTAATGTTTGCTAAAAATTGACACTTCAAAACAATCACTAGTTCTCTCTAACTTCCTTCTAAATAACAGTATATCCAAACTTCAACAAAAGAAAAAATCACCATATTTTACCAATGAACTATGGAAAGTGTTTTTAAAACGCAGGTGGTACTTATTACTCAATGCAGCTCGGCAGAGTTTTGATCCTCAAGGTGAAAATTGAAATTACTCAATCAGATCTTGACTAGTTGAAACGGTTTTCTTCCTTGTCAAGTAAAACGTTCAAGACTGGTACCCATGTGTGATTTGTTGAGCTCTTTTGAGATGGAATCGATCGAAGGGACTAGTGCAAGAACTACTCCCGATTGTTCTTTGCTAACGGATCCTTAATTTTATCATGATTGTATCTTATTTTCCTCTTACTTGGTATCAGCTCTTTACCTAATAAATTGTTTTTTTTTCTTTTTCTCCCTTCAGAAAACCGAGCAAATAAGATGATTACATAAAATTTATCTCCCTGGCCTCTTGTTTGAAGGACATTTGCTGAGTGCAAGCCGGCAAAATCATAGCCCATGTTAGCCAGCCCATATAAGAGCCAACAACACATTTGAGAGACGTTGCAAATAAACGGGCTTACATTGTGATGTCTCACCGACTGAACTTCACAATGCAGCTTTTGGAAATTATATCCAGTTTAATCCAAAATCAGGATTTGCATTAGCTGAATTAGCCACCCAAAATTCCCTATTATGATTCATACAATCTAGATACATCACACGACAGTTAGCATAAATTGCACTGGTATTCACCCACCCAAGCTCATTTGACAAGATCAGAATTCACAACAATATACTGGATGGGGTTTCAGCAACTTTTCACATCAGAACTTTGATTGTTGCTCTTCATCTACTACTCAAATATACATGTACAACAAAAACGTAATGCTCATAGCAAGTATAAGATGTTGGACCATCACATGTTTGCTGTTGTTTCCTTAATCTCCTCCATAGAAATTGTCTGTGAAACAAAAGGCAGAAGATTCACCTTAGTAGCAGATATAATGGCAAAACAGACACTAGGCAGTTACTAAGGCACGGACAGCATATGATAGCAACCCTTTACTTTTACCATAGACCCAGGGAGCGTGATATATCAAGGATAGAGTAAGCAAACTCATTCTACCTCCCAAGGTAGGGGTAAGTCTGCGTACACACTACCCTCCCCATACCACTTGTGGAATTACCGTGGGTATGTTGTTGTTGTAGAGTAAGCAAACTCATGCTATTCACATGCCATTATTTAAAACAGCTTTTTGCCAATTGTGACTCCCAATTTATCTTATATCAAATCATTCCTTCATTATTATTAATCCTCATGACCAGCAGTGACCTACCTCAGTAGACAACCCACTCTCCTCCCAACCAAAAGAACAAAGAGGAAAAGAGCTATTGACCAAATACTCAAACCTAATAAGGTACTAGAAATCAAGCTTCGCATGTTTGCAGTTGGTTTACCTGATCTTCTCCAGCAAAATCATTATCAGGGGTCAGAAAAAGCATGCAGTGACACTCCTTCCTGTAATGCAAGTTTGAAGGAGGATAAGAAAGATAATAAAGCAACAAAAGTAGACTGATTAACACGGAGGCTTACAATTGATTTTATAGATGATAAAATACTAACGTCCATGATTACTTGGATTGACACAATACAGACTAAAATGGTGACGACCACATATACATGATGGCACACGTAATTGAGCTAGAAACACTGAATGGCTTCTTCGATCAAGGTTTCCTTTTCTTGTCAAGCGGAGAAGATTTTATTTGCAGATTCATACAGAAACCACAATATAGTCAAACCCTTCTTTACAATTAAGACCTTAACATGTTGAACAGCCAAAGGATGCAAGGGCAACTGACAAGTTATCTTTAAATTCATGCACCCATGACTATAGTTGGTGATCATTGTCTCTCATGCATTCTAAAGATTTATTATTCAGATATTCAAGGTCTGAAAAACTGAAAGCAAAACACACTTAAAAAGCCTTTTCTTACCAAAAAGTCAGAGGCAAACCCAACATCCAGTATCTCCGGGAGAAAAGAGGAAAAATGTCATTACAGAATACAGAGAATGCAAAATATTGATTTCTCCTTATTGGATCTCCTATTTCTGCTTTAAACCCAGCAAGCAAAAATGAAGTGTGGCATGACCAAAATACAACCAAGTCTATGGATACAAGCAAAAACATCTTACCTCTCTCTCATTGGTACACATGGACAATTCCAGAACCCCTGCTGCGCTTCTGCAGCTTTGTCATCATAATGCCTGTAAAATTAGAATGACAACATTATGGTACAGTTTATGGTAATAACGATTACAAAGGTACTGTGGTAACTGGTAAGGAGCAAAACATGAAAACCATCAAAACGAATGTGTTAGGAACGAATATTACCTGCAGGGGCAGAGTGGCGCACCCAATGAATCCTTGTGTTCTGCCAATCCCTAATCATAGGTCAATGAATACCATTTATTAAATTCCATCCTCGATGTAGAAACAGATGTCACAATAAGGAATATAGAAATCACTGCAAGTAAGGATTAAGACATCCTAACAAGAGCAGTGTTAAACTATAACCAACTATGCTCCAACCCAAATGGAACCCTAAAATTATTAAGTATTCAAGGACATAAACGAATGCCTTTCATATGCGCATAAATCAGTCAAACGTGATATACTTCTCCCAGTATAATCCCAGGGTCTGGAGAGTTAGAAAGACCAAGAGAAATAAAACTAAAATTGTACGGGTCTATCGTTTTTTAGAAAGGTAACAATCTTATTAGAAAAACAGTGACCCATAAAATTGTACGGGTTTCTGTAGCAAAATTACTTTTCAAGGACAAGGATATTCCAAGTAGTCGTGGTATTTTCTGAATCTAGACATGTCCTATAATTGACTAATTCCTCCGTCGCACATTCCTTCTTAGTCTATCCCAGAATAACACCTTTCTCTTTTTGGAAACTATTTAGTCTGAGCATCCCCATTTTACTCTTAATGATATGACATGTTAGGACCCTTGCCACCACTAATTTAATAGGAAAAGATGTGTGGTAACTCTAACCACCACTCACTTAAAAGGATACTTTTGGTACTTTGCATGCATTTGGCTTGCATGTCATAAGTCTTCCTCAACTATATGTCGAGTCAAACACCATCAAATAAAATCAAACAGACGTAATATTTTTTTTTTGTCTCCTCGAGTTTATTAATAATGATAGTCTCTATGTATGACACATATTCATTCATGCCTAGCCCACAAACTTCTTAAGTATCTTCTTGATTCAAAATTCTAAAAGGTGATAGTTCTATTTTTTGTAGAGCAACATAATTTGGAAAACCTCGTAAGACACAAAGCATCCTACACCGAAAGGGAAAAGTCATAGTGACTATCAATCAAATAAAACTAATGTTACAACCACTAGGTATCAAACTAATAAAAGATACTCCTAAGCCAAGTTCGGTCACACGATCAGAGACATCCTTTATGTTTTGATGCTCTGTCAAAACCCAATAGGATAATTATCATAGGTGCATATAAGATTCACTTCTTTCCACTGAGAAGTATGTTTTCCACAGGTTACTTTTTTATGTGGATGAGGCTTTAAAATCATTTTCATGATTTAGCATTAACTTCCCGTTCACCTTGGTTGTTGTTATTGCTATTGTTTTTGGTATCATTGTAGTTATTTATTGGTGAGTTAACTATTATAATCAATAAGTAAACGAGGGATGTAACCCAACACAACCAAGAACACCAAGAGGATCCTCAACTACCTAACACAATCTAGAAGAGCACCCTTCCACATTATCAAAAGACTTCTCCTTATCCGCGTATGATGACATCGGGGTTCTAATATTCATAGCTCTCCTTCAACAGACAAGCTTTTCCATGGTTTGCTATCACAGTACAACTTTTTCATGCCTCTTCACAAAGAAAGGATTGCATTCCATCCTGTTCCATCTCAAAAGATGGACAGCATGTCGGATTGATCTTTGTAATTGGCTTGTATTATGCAATCTATTAACTCCACCACTGTCACTTTCTCTGAAACAACTAGCAATAAATTTATTCTTCAATCTTGTTTATGAGATGATAAAATCTATTCTTCTACCGTGTTTATGAGATGGTAAATCTTTTACTCACATTATTAAAATTTTCTCAACTTGTATTCCCTTCTTTGAGCCAAGATTGGCATTTTATATATTAAGCTGCCCCTTGTTTTCCTTTGTTCTTTGGTTCTTATTTCTCCCTAAAGTTAGAAGTCCCTGTTACACCTCTCCTTTATTATATAATTAGTTTGTACAGTAGCCTTTGATATCCCCTCAATTCAACACTTCCACAGCTCCACAATTTAAAATTTATATGTTCATCAACCAACATAAAAATATGCTTCCAAAAGATACACAAAAACACACCTCAACCTAAAATATAAGCTGAAGGATACCTGAGTGACCGACTATTCAAGCTTCAAAACCAAGGTATCGCTTTTTTTTTATAAAGTAATAAAACCAAGGTCCACTTCTGAGCAACAAAATAATATTCAACAATAATCAATCATCTAGAGAAGCAACTTTCTTGGAACTGAAATGATACCACACACTTACAGCTTGTCCAGAACTGCATGTAATACAGAATGCTACTGGCTTGGAGAAAGAAACACAACAATACAGTTTCCAAACAGATACTATAAATTCTCACTATATAGTCTAGGAGGAAGTATTCTAAAGTTCCAAACAGTGTATAACTTGTCGTCCTCTGACTGCACTGTACTTTCTGATGACTTTTGGTCAATTTAACAGCATAAAAGAGTATCTGCGAGAAATGGTAATTCTCGACATAAAAATTATTAGATCTACACTAACTTACTTACCAGCTGACACAGAAAAACCACAAGTTGAAATAGTGAGTTTGGCATTGACCCACTCTGTTTAGTTGCTAATGCAGCAGTCACAAAATTGTAGCAGCAACAGAAAACAAAATTAAGAAGCTAATACAGACAGCTTTCATGGAGACTAAAGGCCCTTGTCCCAAATTCGATCCCTAAGACATAATCTCAGTAAGTGATGAAATAGAAAAGAATAGGAAAATATGATCTAAAACACATGCAAAAGTCATAAACATACAAGTGTGTATAGGAATTAGGAAATGCATAATAGAACAGCTACAAGCAATCGAATGATCATTAAAAAATGAGAAATGGAAAAGAAAGTACCTTGATGACCACAGAAGTGACACCTTTGTCACTGCAGAAATATGTTCCTGACCTGCGAGCATACTGCTCCGAGAATTTCCTCATGATTTCAACAGATTTCTCTGATGGTTCCACTACATACGCAAACAACACGCAGATGAAATTAGCAACACCACAAAAGCGAATAAGTCATGATAAAACAGTCAGGAAAAACAAAGAACAATAGTTACTACAGAGAGATAAGATACTCAAAATAGAAGGAACTATAAGGCAATACTGCGACTACTAGTATGACATATGAAATTAGCCATTTCAGTAAAAATAGATTAACTGGTACTGATTTTGTTGATTTGATCTTCACAATTATATTTTGATGTAGCTGAATGAAGGCGTATTTTCATTTCGCGGAAGAAATCACAGTAAATCTATAGATAATTATCCGTGGTGACTAAAATGAGCCTTCAAGATCTCTAAATAGCAGTATATACATTCTAAACTCGAGACTAAAATGTGAAGCTAAAATTTAAAAGCTCGAGGCAGTTTTATAGAAACTAATAGAGTATCTCAAAATTGAAAAAATAATAATACCGAAATGAAATAACTGTAAATACTTAAACCAAAAAAAAAAAAACAATAGAAATTCATAGTTTGACGAACTCTACAAACACAAGCTTGTTGCGATTTATTTCCAACAATATGCAACAGAATGGAAATGAGAAAAAACTATAGAGTGTGTGAAGTTGTACTTTTGGCTACGGTGAGGCAGCGACGAGTAGAAGGCTGAGGAAAAGTGGCTAAAGATGAAATCCCAAAGCCAACACTGTATGAGGTGGACGCTTGAAGAGTTCTCATGGCTAGTTTTCAAAAAGTATGATTTCGGAAGGGAAAACATCTCTTTCATACAGAGTCTGAGATTTATATACTCTGTTCTCTCCTTGTTTTTCACCTAATATGTGAAGAAAATTTAATTAATGAAAAGGGGTTGTGAGCGCCACTCGTTGCAATATCGTCCGAGAAAATTACACAGCCACTCGGTTCACCCGCTTACTACGTTACGGCAACTTCGTGTGGGCTTTTCGACATCTATTATGTAAATGGGCTTTTGGACTCCCTACTCTTTTTTGGGTTGAAATCAGTTATGTAATATGGACTGGTCTTTAATTTTTTGCCCTCAAAATTTATGGGGTTAAAATATCCTTGTTCACCCGTCTATAAAATCAGAGATTATGAGTTCGATCTCAAACAGAATAAAAAAATTAAGTAATTTCGCAAGGTAAGAGTTTCATAGAAACTATGTCTATTCGGATAAGGTTACATAGAAACTCTCCATTATCCGGCATAGTTCTGTAGAAATTAAGTTATTTGGCATAAGTTGTGTAGTAACTAATTTGGCAAGATAAAGATTTCATAGAGACTATGCCTATTCGAGCAAAGTTATACAGAAACTATGAAACATTTCCCTTGCGAAATTGTTTAATTTTTTTACTCTACAAAACTATGTCGGGCAAGCCATAGTTTCTATGTAACTTTAATCAAATATGCATGATTTCTATGAAATTCTTGCCTTGCAAAATTAGATCATAGATCCAATTTTTTTTATTATTTTTTGACGTCATGGATTTTTTGGCCGCTTTTTTGTTACTTAAAGTGCCGAAGGGCAAAGACCCGTGATTTGAGGGGCAAAAATTAAAGACCACCCCAACATAGAGGCATTCGTGCGAATTATCCCTTTATTCTTATGCAATTTACGGACCATTTAGGCTATAATTTCAATTTTTTAGCAAATTAAAAATTTGATGATACAATATTAGCTCAGGATCTAAAACTTTGTAAGTTATTGCAAACTAAACGTTAGATCACAATCTAATCTTTTGTCTATAAAGTTGAGAAATATATAAGCAAATATTATACCTGAGTGTAACGTTGTCCAGAAAGAGAATTTTTCAAAGGTTATATTTACACAAATTTTAAAAATATGGACAAAAATTAAATGGTGGAGTAGAAAGGGAAAAGTATTTAATTAAGCAAACTACAACATTTGTAGAAACACAGTTTTAAAATCATTAATAATCTCAATTAAGTAGTAAAAGTTAGTAATTCCATCAACAAAAATATATCTAATTTGCAAAAAGGAAAGAGAACAGTGTCCTTATATGACATTGTTGATTAACTCTCAATATTAAAATTTCAAGTATATACAAGAATGTATTGAAACGTAAAATTCTCTTTTAGAGAAACAACCTCAAATATGGGCCCATTGGGCCACAATTGACATACTTTTTTTTAAATAACCACGGGATGGACCCCAGCAGCTCTTTTTATTTATTTTAAATAGCCACCGTGTCGAATTCCGCCATAGTCAACGCTTCGTCCGATGATAACTCTACACAATTTGAAAATTTGTCGCAAAACCGTGATCAAATAGGACGAAATGGCAATAATGGCGGTAAAAATCATGGCGGTGGTTTCGGTGGTAGCAAGGGTGGTGGCCACCGGAGTGGCGGCAGGGGCGGCGGCCAGCAGTAGAAGTCCGGCCAGACGTGGCAGTCGCGGGCTAGTAGGGCAGTGGACCAGCACATTGGGCCTGGCAGTGGCCTTGGGTTGTCCCGCCCTGCCCTTTTCCTTCGAGAAATTGGGTCAGGCCCAGTTCGAGGCACAGTAACCACCCACAGCCTAATGGCCAGCAGGCCAACGTACTTGGGCAACAGCCGAACCAGTGGCATCAGTCCCACTCGGTAGTAGCAACTCCAACCGACATCGAGGCCGTGATGCACACTCTTGGGCTCAATCCGCCCGATGCAAACTGGTACATGGACATCGGAGCAACGTCTCATATGACGTCCTCACAAGGTAATCTCTCGTCCTATTTTAATTTGAGTAATAATCGTGTTATAATTGTCGGAAATGGTCATTCAATTCCAATTTGTGGTTACGGTAATACAAACTTCCCCCCCCCACACCGTTAGCTTTAAAAATGTCCTTTATGCTCCTTAATTGATTAAAAACTTGATTTCAGTTAGAAATTTTACCACTGACAATTCGATTTCTGTTGAATTTGATCCTTTTGGTTTTTTCGTGAAGGATTTTCAGATGGGTATACGTCTAATAAGATGTGATAGTCAGATCGAGCTATATCTAATCACCACAACCACACATCAAGCCACGTTACCACCCACTTTTGCAACTTTAGCTACTTCATTATGGCATGAACGTTTGGGTCATCCGGGAGCATCTGTTTTTGCCTCCCTTAAATAAAATAAATTTACTGAGTGTACTAAAACTCGTAAGTCTCATGTTTGTCGCTCGTGTCCTCTTGGAAAACATGTTAAATTGCCTTTTGTTGCTTCTAATTCATGCAATGTTATGCCTTTTGATATTATCCATAGTGATATTTGGACATCTCCCGTTTTGAGCTCTTCGGGCCATCGATATTATCTTCTTTTGTTAGATGATTACTCTAATTTTTTGTGGACATTTCTTTTGTCTAAAAAGTCACACGTTTTTTCACATTTATCTCATTTAGAGCATTTATCCGCACTCAATTTGAACGGAACATTAATAATATTCAATGTGATAATGGTAGAAAATTTGATAATGGGTCATTTTTTGGATTTTTGCAAAGCTAATGGTTTATATTTTTGTCTCTCTTGTCCATATACCTCATCTCAAAATGGAAAAGCGAAAAGAAAATTTCGAATCGTTAATAACATTGTTAGAACCTTACTTGCACATGTCTCTCTACCACCATCATTTTGGCATCATGCATTACAAATGGCAACATATCTCCTCAATATACTTCCAAGCAAACAATTCGCCTATCAATCCCCTCTAAAAAATTTATACCTAAGGGACCCATCTTACTTTCATATACGGGTATTCTGATGCTTATGATATCCTCTTTTTACTTCCACTACCATCAATAAACTTCAATCCCGTTCTACTCTGTGTATTTTTTGGGATATCCGTCAAACCATCGTGATTACAAATATTACGACTTATCCTCTAATAAAATCATCGCGAGTCGTCACATAGTTTTTGATGAATCAAATTTTTCCTTTGCCAAAATGCATTGTTCAGTGCCTCATACATACAAAATTCTTGACGATAACATGCCCCCGTATTTGGTCCACTAGTTGGCCTCGCAAACAAGCACAATAATTTCAGCCAACCCAAATACATTCTCCCCAAACCCAGCTCTTTGGGCTCGCTTCTGAGCCCGGTGGTGCCCGGCCAATGACGCCTCCATTTGGCGACTGGGTGGTGGCCTAGTCTCAGGCAGTGGCAGCCCAACGACTGCAAGACCACTCCCGGGCAATCCATTCCCCACACTCTCGATCTCCGGAACCATCACACGTCAGCCCAATATCACCTCCCCTATCCAACCAACTCTAATTTCGGCCCAACGGCTAGTCACTCATAGTCAACATGAGATTTTCAAATCGAATAAAAAATATGCTCTTCACACCCATGTTACCAAATCACCATTACCTCATAATCCTGTATCTACCCTTAATGACCCGAGTTGGAAAATGACTATGGATGATGAATATAATGCTCTTATTAATAATAGGACTTGGGATTTGGTGCCTCAACCACCTGATGTTAATGTGATTCGCTCTATGTGGAATTTTAGTCATAAAGAAAAATATGATGGTACATTTGAGAGGCATAAAACCCGTCTTGTGGGTGATGGAAAGACTCAACAGGTTGGTGTGGACTGCGGTAAGACTTTCAGTTCGGTAGTCAAACCATCAACTATTCACACGGTACTAAGTCTGGCTCTTTCTAAGGCATGTCCTCTACATCAGCTTGATGTAAAAAATGCATTCATGCATGAAGAACTCAACGAAACGGTGTACATGTATCAGCCCATAGGGTACAAAGATCTCACTTATCCCAATCATATATGCTTACTGAAGAAATCCGTGTATGGGCTCAAACAAGATCCTCGGGCCTAGTACAAGAGGTTTGCAGATTATGTTTCTACTATTGGATTTTCGAATAGCATGTCTAATCATTCTCTCTTCATATGCCGTCAGGGTAATGATATAGCTTACATCTTTCTTTATGTGGATGACATTATATTAACTGCTTTATTTGATGCTCTTCGCAAGTCTATCATGCCTTTTCTTAGCTCAGAATTCGCTATGAAAGATCTAGGGCAATTGAGTTACTTATTAGGGATAGCGGTAACATGTCATGCATGTGATTTATTTTTGTCCCAAAAGAAGTATGCAAAAGATATCGTTGAATGAGCTGGCATGTCTTCGTGTAAGCCGTCATCCACTCTGGTTGGTAATAAACAAAAGTTGAGTGCTACTTCTAGCACACCATATGCTGATCCATCTCATTACCGCAACATTGTAGGAGCCCTACGATATCTTACTTTCACGAGGCCCGACATATCTTATGATGTGCAACATATTTTTCTATTCATGCATAACCCGATGGAGGATCACATGCATGCTCTCAAACGCATTGTGCGCTATATTCAAGGCACTCTAGATCATGGCTTGCATCTATATCTGTCTTCGACAACCACTCTTATTTCCTACATAGGTGCATATTGGGGTGGATGTCTCCACGTTTGGTTATTGTGTCTTTCTTTGTGATAATTTGATATCTTGGTCCTCCAAAGGACAAATTACCTTGTCTAGGTCCAGTGCCGAAGCTGAATATCAGGGAGTTGTCAATATGGTTTATGAATCTTGTTGGCTATGGAACCTTCTTCTGGAGCTTTACTGTCCTGTTCCGAAGGCGACATTTGTTTATTGTGATAGTGTTAGTGCGATTTATCTCTCAGGGAATCCAGTTCAACATCAACGCACTAAACATATTAACCTGGATATTCACTTTATTCGCGAAAAGGTTGCTCGTGGACAAGTATGTGTCTTACATGTCCCGTCACGCTATCAGATCGCCGATATTTTTACAAAAGATCTTCCGCTTCGACTGCGGGGGTGTGATAGGATATTTGATAATAATTGTGATTTGTACATAATCTTTCAGTATATTTCGTATATGATAGGTGTATATTTAATCATTTACTACATTAATTCTAATCTAGGATGATGCTTATATTATGGGTATATTTACTAACCCTTTGGAATGAAATCTTACATATTTCTCGGTGGAAACTTTTGCTTGATGCCAAATCGAAAAGTTGGTGGTACTTAAGATGAGCATGAAGATGTTTTAATTTCTACATGTTAGGGATACTTCTGTATTAAGCACAAGGTTCTTTTGGTTTGAAGTTGGATAAAAGATAGTGTTTGCTTAGTCATTTCCGTCATACTGTAACAAAGATTAGATATACCAGTTGTGAATTCCAAAATAGAGTATGTCGCGCCCTATTTCGACCTGCTCGGGTCAAAGCGGAGCGCGGACATGTCAGGTGATTCCTGGGTAAATGATTGAGGAGTCGCCACCTAATTATCTTTTACGGTGAATTAGGACACCTAAATATTAAACTAAATGCTGCAATGTAAACTCCGTTTTTAAGGTCTGCGAAACTAGCGAGATTCTAGGTAAGGGTTCTTTATTATCCTAAAGGGAAGGGGTTAGGCATCCTTTAAGATCCGTTAACTTACAGTTATCCGGTCAAACTCAGTTTAATTATTTACTAGAAAAATGCATGTTTTACAAGTATAATAGATTAAAAGATATTTGCAAATAATTAGTAAATGATGCATTTTATACAAATACGTATTCAGATGACATAAACAGAAAGATACATGTAAAATTTTGGAAAATACGCATTTGTGACGATAAATTATTTATACTACCAAAGAAGTAAAATTTTGGGAATCATTGAATTGTAAATTGACAAAAGATAAACTTATTCGGAATGATTAATAAAGCGAATAAAAGATGACAAAAGTTATTTTTGAAAATCTTGAATACGCGTGACGAGCCTAAAATAAATAAACTAGCGAAGGGTTTCTAAGTTTGAATTCAACCGAGCCTACAAATAAATAAGCTAGCGACGGGTTTCAAATCTTAAACTACCCTATGAATTAATCCTGAGTTTGCCTATTCTAAGCATTTCAATAGTTACATAAGTGCGATAAATAATATTACAATACAAAGCGGGATAAAAGCTGAATTAAAGAAAGAAATAAAATAAATAAACTCTGAGGAATAATTCCAGATTATTTACTTTAATCCCGCTGAGTTCAAGAAAAGCGGTTAGAACAGTTAAATACAAATAACTTCATATCGTATTCAAAGCAGTGAATGTTTTGATCCGCGAGGGCTCGACTTTCAATTTTGAAAAAAGAGCATTCAATCCGCCGTCGTATTTGCAAACATATGACTAACGTGGTTTATTTTTATTGTCTCGCCTACTAAGCGTGTTGGTCTCTCGGGTGAAATAGAAAAGATCACTATAATCACGTCGTGGCTGAATATATAACTTGTTGGTTATTTTAGTCACCTCGCCTACTAAACACATGTTGATCTTGGAAAAAGGTTTAAGCCTCATCATTGCCCGGAAGTTATATTTCCGTCTTTGCAAGCGTGGAGGCCTCAAAATCGACGGATATTTTTCATCGGCCTTGTAGTATCGTGTTCAAATCGGTAAAAATTAAAATGAAAGCGATGGCTCAACGGCAGCGGTGAAAGCGATAAGCAGAAAAATAATTCCAAAAAAAGGCAGCGGTGTTTAGTTTAAAGCAGTAAAAACAGTAAAAGCGGATATTTGAATGTTGAAGCGGTGGTGAACAGGAAAGCAATGTCGAAAGGTGCGGTGTTTATTTTAAAAGCAGTAAAAGCGGTAAAAGCGGTAAAATAGTAATCTGGCCGGGCGCAAAACAGAAGCAGCGATGTTAAAGCGATTGTTTCGACCCAGCTGACAAATGGGTTTAAAAATAACTTGATAGGTAAATTTGAAACACACGAAGCGATGGGCATCGAGAAGCGACCCTAAAGTAGCAGAGCTTTTAGTCAAGAACAGCAATGAATTGTGCTAAAATACAGCGGTGATAAGACATCAAATGAGCTCAAATGCAAGCGATAAAATGTTTAGAAAAGAAGTGTAAATGGTCAGATTGCAGGCGTGTGCGGTGCAAACGCAGCTGAGCCAGAATAGTGCGATAATTAGCCCAGTGTTGCGTAGCAACTCGAGCACTAATCGAAAATCTGCCAAACCCATAACGCAGGAACTATTTAAAGATGACATATATCCAGGAATCTCAAAGTCTTTCTTTGGATACCACAACTATTGGTAGCCTGACAAAGACATAAAGGGAAGGTAAACTTAAAGACCAGTCACTCTAAACTTGAATTTGAAAGATAAGAAGACCAAGGGGGCTACCACCGTTCATTTCCGATCTGCATGACAAGATTCAAAAAGGCTTGAACCTTAGGTATAATGACAGTTATCGAAGAAGGCTAAACCTGACCGAAGCTTGTTCGCTTTCAGACATAATAAGATAATAGACCAGGATCTTGTGACAAGACAACTATGAAAGAAAACATTCAGCAATAAACATAGAATGCAGACATGGGCGATAATATAACCACGACAAAGCTGGTTCAAATACGCGAAATGCTAATACATATATCATTAAATCAAGTTAGTAAACATAGCATGATATAAGATAACTTAAAGACTTTATATGATATATGTAGGCACTTAGCACTTCAACGGGTTGACAGACAAATTAATTAACTATCCAAAAGATGATATTTTAGACTGCAAATTGTCTGTCACTGGGCCAAAAAATGCATATTTTATTAAGGTAAGCAACGTCACATTAATAATATGCTCTAAGGACTTTCATGCTAGCACGAGGATCAAGCTTACACTAAGATGAGCAAAGATGGATGCATAATCACTCAAGATTGACATGGAAGATAAACAGAGATTTACATGGCCATTGTGGTGTGGAAACAACATCTTAAGTATGCGAACCCACAAGCATTGGGACATGCAATCATAAGTTAATCATTCTAGGCGTATGTCATAGTTAACATGACCACTTAAGAAGACTATGTTAACAAAACTCAATCATCTAACAACTTTGAATCATATCCTGGAGCATACGGGTCGAACTTCAAGAAACTTTAATAGGAACATACATGATTCATTGCTTGTCTTAAAAACCATAGGAATCACATAAGCCAGTCTGAAGCATCCAAAACACACTCACACAATCACTATAGCCTTGCCATTGCTTAATATGAGGCTTGGATGGCTTAAAATCGAGACGCAAATCATATATTCAAGCTTTCTAGGCTAGACATGATCTTTCCAAATAATCTAAACTACCAAACTAACATTCGTATGTTATGAAACCTACTTAAACAAAACACATACATACATCATATAAGTTTGAATCAGATCTTAACAATGACATATTGATCATACACAAACCACTAAAACTTGACAACATGGAAATATGCATGCTCACATGAACCAATTTAGAGAGACCAAGGCAAAATAAACACTTACTCTTGTAGGCGATTTGGACATGTGTGCATAACTCAACAAGCAAAGGCCTTTTATCCCCAAGTGATACCTATTCAAATCATACTCCAAAACCTTCTATAACTTGGAACAATTTCAGGCACCAAATTATACTTTATATACTACTACAGTCGTGATTGCAAACCAAGAGTAAAATGCACCAAGGGTTAAAACTTAGCATGATGTAAACTGATTCATTAAATATAAGGCACTAATGCAAATGTCATTTAAATATCTCAACAAATAGGCGTGACACTTGATAACTTAGGAGACTTACATGTTAATATAGAGGCATTTTAACAGACAAGGCAGGTGTGCCATCAATTCAATATATATGTAGACATAGAGAGATGGCCAAAATTCATTAGATCTTACCAAAAATGTCACCATTAAGTCCATACATATTTAATCCAACACATACTTCCTAAATACCCGATTTTAGACAAGAATCATACTATAAATTGAATAACACTTATTAATTCGAGCTTTAAACTAGCATCACACATAACACATATTTGAACTAACATAGGCTAAACATACTCAAATTTAGACAGAAACTAACAAATTACACACAATGACAATGCATCAAAATAAAATTGAGAGGAATTAGAGTTTACTGGATGATCATGCAAGTAGCCTAAATAATAATCTTGCTAGACAAATACTTAAAACAGCATATACATCCCATCATATTAACGTGAACTTAACAAAGCATTATCTAAGCACCAAGCAGTTAACCAAAGCGAGGTTCATAAATCCATCGTACTCAAACAACCATAAACAAACTCCTATATAATTAACACACAAAAAGCACAAAATGTAGAAAACAAAATAGAGGAGATATATTCGCGACCTTCTCGAGGCGTGACAGGCGTGTTTCGAGTTGTCGAATCCTTTCGGCCGAGATGTTATTTTGGAATTTCGATTTTTGCGATTGGAGTCGATTTTTAGGATCTTTGCTTTTGTAAGTTTGTTTTACGATGTTTGACCCGACCAGGAATGTGGCGAGAATCAGCGGTTGACAAGCGAAATTCAGATTTCCTAACACCACAAACCAATAATTTCAAACTATATTTGAATTTTTGGATTGAAGAACATCATGAAGAATAAAGAAATGTTCTTATGAGTTTGGATTTCTTAAATTTCGGACCTAAAAATGACAAAATTCTAAGAAACCCGCTTCAAAGACAGATTTTCGACCTCCTCGAAGACGGATTTTGAACCTCTTAAATGAAGAAACAAGGGGATATTTATAGGTGGATTTTTCCCCCGAAGCGAGTTTGAAATTTGAATTAAAGGTAAAGAAAATGCGAATTTTAGGCGGATTTTAGGGAGTATGGGTATGGTGAAGTGATGGGAGGGGTGTGGTGGTGTCGAGGGTTTGGTGGTGGCGGGGGTGAAGGCGGCCATGTGGGGTCGGGTATGGGGTATGGGGTGTCGCGGCGGTTTGGGAGAAAGGGCATTAGGGTTTTCGTTTTTGTTTTGGGTGGGGGCGTTTGGTTTTGGGTATAAGGGAATAAAAAAATGGGCGGGTCGAGTGGGCGTTGGTAGACGGGTTGAGTGGGCTCGGGTTTGTATCGATTGGGCTTGGGGGAAATTGTTTTTGGGGTTGAAGTTTTGGTTAGGGAATAAAAAGGGATGGTTGTTGGGCTCAGGCTTGAGAAATTAGGTGGATTGGTTGGGAGATGGGGGTGGCGATTGGGCTTGGGGGAAATAAAGGGGAAGGGAATAAGGGGTATTGGGCTTGGGGGGTTGGTTTGGTTAGGAAATTAGTTTGGGTAGGAATTGTTTTGGATTGGGAAAATAAAAATGGGTTAGAAATTGAAAAATGGGTTATGGGTTTAAAAATATAAAAGGGGTTTAATATTAAAATATTATTTTTGTTTTGTAAAAGATGTGAATTATTTAAAATAACATAACGACGTGATAATGATAAAATATAATATTTGCGAAATGTTTAATGCTTAAATAAAAAAAAAAGGAAATGCGATACCATTTTGCGAAAAATAAAATAACATAGAATATTATGGATAAAACTTATGATTATTATAAAATGCAAATGATATAAAAAATGTGAATAATAATGATAATGAGATATATACACACACACATATATATATATATATGCATGTATGTATATAGATTTAAAATTGTTTTGAGGTGCTAAAAATATTTAAAACTGCAAATAAATTGGAAAAGACAGGACAAAATTGGGTGTCAACAGAGTATTGTGGCATAAATTCTGTCAACAAGTGGTTGGAGGCCTCATCTTTATGTGATATTTCTTTGTGGATTAAATTCAGGTGTCTGCTTATATACCAAAAATGATTTTGTGCATTTAAATATAAATGGACATGTTTAAAATATCATTTTGTGCACTCTAACGTTTTTCTTCTAAAATCTGAAGCTGATCATATTATGCTAACTCCCTTTTGAAACTAGAAGTGATATGCCCGTGCAAGCACGGGCCCAACACTTTACATTAACTTGTGTATTTTATTTGGAGAAATGTCATATGAAATGTCAAAATCATTGTAATTTAATAGGACCGAAATAATTCTATATACATATATACATTGTGCATTAAAGGATACTTTGGTCTCCAATATATGTGAAAAATTTATTAATAGGATAATTTCGTCTGCAATATATGTGAAAAAGAACATTACTATATTGTTTAGTAGAGCCACTCTAATATGCCGAATATCCAAAAAAAAATACACAAATTGATTGCACCTGCAAATACCTCACAAGCACATCAAAAGTCATCATTATCAGGAGTTGTACCCATCGATTTAATAGCCAACTTTTGTCATCCCAAAAATCAAAACATGAAGGAGAAGACAATTAGCTTCTGAGCTTAAATTCTGGTACTGTTTTAGGCTTCTCTTTGATCTCAAAGTGAGTGTCTTTCAAAGTCGTCTTCACAAAATATTCATCTTCAAGCTCTAGATTACACAATCTTTTACTTCCGGCACCGACATCTGCAGCTTTCGCCATCGACAATATATGTATACATAGACACTGGATAGGAAGTAAACTCCAAACAATTAAAAGAAATTAAGACTTAGAAGAGTGCCAAAAGTATGTTTACTCTTCTTCAATTTCCACATTAAAAGAAGAATAATGTAGTGTATTTACTCTTTGTGTTAACATGTTTGACTGGACCTAAAGCAGCCCAAGATCGAGATGATCAAGATGCTAGTGAATCAATCTAACACTTGGGGAAAATATCTAACATTTAAAATTCAAATTCAACTGTAAAAAAAGATTAAAAATGATAGCCAATTCAGCAATCACTATAGAGATGAAGAAGTTATCATTTATTATTTCATTTGGTAGGTCTCATTCACAACTGAGGAAGCGAAATTGTTTACCCCCCAAAAAAAAAAGATATAACAGTTCAACTATAGTGTTTATTGTTTAACTATCACAAATCAATATTTCAGAGACATAAAAGTAAACAAATATGAACTAACCTTCATCCTTCCAAATCCATTACTAATTAAATAAAAGATAAACAACGTAACATAAATTGGAACAAGAGAAATAAATTTTTAAAACTTAAATTTTTGTCTAATTACTAAAAAAAAAGCAGCCCAGTGCACTAATCTCCTGCTATGCGCGGGATCCGCGAAAGGACTGGACCACAAGAGTCTATTGTCTAATTATTAATTATAGAATTTTTATTTGAAAACATTATAAAAGTAATGTTCGAATTGATATAGAAATTAGTAAGATTGATTTTCATACTTCAAATTCTTTAATTCTCTTCAATAGGGAGAGGGTATAAAGGAAGAAGAAAAAAAAAGCAAGAAATTGTTGATATAATGAAATTCTCTAAAAGCAACTATATGCAAAGTCCCGTGCCAGCACGGGCCCAACAAATTCTATTAACAATGGTCTTAAGTGAGATACAATATTTATGTTTTAATATTATTCTTGATAACAAATTTTTATTATCAAATAAATATTATGACATATTTAATATTAAAATTTCAAAAGCCTGATAATCACATAGTTGTTGATATATTTAAGATCATAAATTTCAGAAGTTTTTTTCCCCTTTGAAATACTATTGTAGATTGAAAAATAATAATAAAACTCACATTAAGATATAGTATTGATTTTAATTAGGTTTGTTTTCTTACTTTTCAAATAAATAAAGTAATAGAGTATATGGCAACAACTACTGTTGAAATAATGTAATTGAGATAATCTATTGATTTTAGCTGAATTAGTATATTA
Source organism: Anisodus acutangulus (assembly GCA_029783415.1). NCBI lineage: Eukaryota > Viridiplantae > Streptophyta > Magnoliopsida > Solanales > Solanaceae > Anisodus > Anisodus acutangulus. The sequence goes on along the minus strand of CM056501.1, from coordinate 48,562,033 downwards.
AATGACTATTAGTGGGGCCCGCAAGGTAAGAAAAAACTCAAGTAACAAATGAAGAGTTATAGACAGAAAATGTATGGGCATCAGTGGGCCCACTTGTTTTTCCATTTCTAACGTTGCTAACAGTCTCAGTTTCGGTTGGTAAAAAGTAATTAAACTAAAGTGGAGCAGATTTCTTGGTCAGCGGTGGACAAAATACACTCATGCAGCAAGATGGTACAATACTCTTGAAGCATTGAAATTACAAAATACCAAACATAACCCCGTGTAAGCAAGCTAGCACGTTGACGGACAACATTGTGCTTCTAGCCTCTCTCTATATAAAAGTATCGTTTCCTTTCAAAAAAAAATAATGAAGTCCAAAAAGGGGGGAAATGGTTTTATCAGTTAAAATTTATATATTTTGTAATTTGTTTAAAAAGAATAATATATTTTTATATTTAATAAATTTAATATTTTTATTTTTAATTATATATTTTATAAGAATGACATAACAGTTAAAACCTATAAAATTTAAAGAATATGTTTGACATACGCACTTTTAGCTTAAGAAAATTATAAAATTAAACTTATATATATATATATATATATATATATATATATATATATTATTTTATTTTTATTTTTATAAACCCGAACGACTACTTGAATAATTTTTCCTTTTTGTCATAGTCATAAGTATCTAGATTTCTCCATTATCACAAGCGTGTGGACTATAAATATACAAGTCTTATTAAAGTATTAAACTAGGGAATGATGGCCCATGCCAACACGATCCCAATATTTTCGTAAGTTCTTATCCTTTTTATGTTATTATTATAAGTTTTTCTATTTTTTATGTAAATAAATTTTATCTAGAATAACTTAATCATATATTGATTGACTTATTTCGCATATAAAAAAAATATTATTACACGTTATTTAATAGTATTATATTTACCCTCACAAAGGTAGAATTCAATCATTAGTTGATTTTTACATTAAGTTAACAAATACTTTATCCGTTCCTTTTTACTTGCCCCATATTACATGAGTATTTATAGAAATTTATTTTATTAAATTAATCTTATTAATTATGTTTTAAAAATTTAAATTGATTATTTGTATTTTATGTAGTTACTTAATGATATTTAGGACTAAATAGAAAGAAAATTGAACAAATTGAAAACCAAAAATGAAAAGAGTCATGATTAAACACAAACCCTAGCAGAAGTAGACGACTCTCCTATATAAAATTCGGACCCGTCGACGATGGTCGATTGTTGGTTGTTGTTGCCGGGGACGATGGTCGATTGTTGGTTGTTGTTGTCGGGGACGATGGTTGATTGTTGGTTATTGTTGCCGGAGACGATGGTCGATTGCTGTTTGTTATTCCAGCTACGGGCACATTTGGCTGCATTTTGATCGCATCGGAAGGTTTCAAGTTTCGGACATATTTGACTCTTTACATGATTTTTATTGAATTAATTATCCTGTATGTCAATTGTGGCCCAATGTGCCCATATTTGAGGTTGTTTCCCTGAAAGAGAATTTTACGTTCCAATACATTCTTGCTTATATTTGAAATTTTGATATTGAGAGTTAATCAATATTGTTATATAAGGATACTATTCTCTTTCGTTTTTGCAAATTAGATATATTTCTGTTAATGAAATTACTAACTTTTACTACTTAATTTGATGATTATTAAGTATTTTAAAACTGTATTTCTACAAATGTTGTACTTTATGTAAATAAATACATCTACCCTAATAAATACTTTCCTCTTTTAGGGTAGATGTATCCTAATACAAGATATCATTCTTTTTTTGAATAAACTAAAAGAAAAACAATGCAATTGGGACAAGAAAAATAAAATTTTAAATTTTAATTTTTGTCTAATTACTAATTATATAAATTTTATTTGAAAACATTATAAAAGTAATGTTCGAATTGATATAGAAATTAGTAAGATTGATTCCCATACTTCAAATTCTTTAATTCTTTTCAAAGGGAGAGGGTATAAAAGAAGAACAAAAAACATGAAATTGTTGAGGTAATAAAAGCATAATTTTTTCTTTTTGCCATAGTTATAACTTATAAGTATACAGATTTCTCCATTATCACAAGCGTGTGGACTATAATATATAAGTCTTATTAAACTAGGGAATGACTGCTCGTGCCAACACGGCCGGATATTGTCATAAGTTCCTATCCTTTTTATGTTATTATTATAAGTTTTATATTTTTTATGTGAATAAATCTTACCCAGAAAAATACCAATAACACCAAAATACCCGGAAAAATTCCACAAAATTGAATCCAGAAAAAATAAAGTATGCACAGATATTGTTGGGATTCTATGATACTTTATAGAGCAGTACGAGAAGTAATAACTATTACAAATGTTCGAAAGGATAAATAAATGGTCAATCTTCAAAACTGCCGCATGTGTGTTGTGTCTTGAATCTTGATCACCTTGCAAAGCCAATGTTGAGAACTGCTGCAAGTTTGTTGTGTCTTGAATCTTGATAACCTGAAATCAAGAAACAACTAAATCTGGATGGTTATAACGTTGTGTGTTGAGTCGAGGATAGCCCTCTATCCTTAAGACAAGATTGCCCCGTATATATGCTTTTACGTTAGCGGGCAATAGTCTCTCAAGATAAAACAACACTTTAATCTCAACGCTACAAAGCCAATAGGTTGAGCATGGCGAAGAAAATAAATATGACTTGACTTGCTGAAGATATGGAATAGGAAGGAAGAGTTTATGTCTACTCTTCTCTTTTATCTCTGTGTATATAGTGTGTCTCTGTAGTGTATATCTTGTGTATATGAGGGTGTTTACTCACTGTTTTTGTCTGATTTTCAGTCACTAAAAGTGCAGTTTTTCGCCACTGTTTTGATGGTTTCTTGCTCGCTTTTGTGTCGTTTTGAGTTTGTTTTCCGCCTGCTTTGGCCTGTTTCTTCTTATTTTTTTCCTCTGTTTTCTGATCTGTTTCTTACTATTGTTTTGAGCCAAATGAAGCTCAATATATAGCATGCAAGAGGGGCTGTCCAACTGCCAAAAACAAGGCTGTAATGGCCATTAAAGGAGGCCATTAAAACAGCCAAGTAATGGCTATTAAGGCCATTGAAAGAGGCTGTCCAAATGCCCAAGTAATGGGCTGTTAATGGAGAGTTAATCAGCCAAGTAATGGACTGGTTAATGCTCCAAAACGCAGTCCAACGGTAGGCAGAAAAAGTCTCCAGAAATTCTGGGGACCAAACTGTAAATATTGAAACTTCAGGGACTAAACTGTACATATGAAAGAATTCCGGTCCAAACTGTACATATAAAACTTCAGGGATCAAACTGTACATCTGGCAGAGTTCTCTGATCCAAAAAGATAATATTAGACAGCCCCAAACCCGTGAACCCGACGGGCGGGCGGCGGCGGCGCGCGTGTGGGCTTAGCCTTGAACCCAAGCACATCTAAGTCTTCCCTCCTTTAAACACATGAGATACCCCTTGGGGTTCCAAACCCTTTACCAATTAGAGACTTATATAGAGAGCAATTCTTCCTATTCCCACCGATGTGGTAGATTTGTCCCACACCACATTTCCATGTCTCAAACACCTTACTTCGTGGACCAATATCTCTTTCATTTCTCAACGAAATTAGACGATTCTTGGCCCTACGGTCATCTACTCACTTCGTAGATCATGCATGTGTAAAGAGACAAGGTCTCCAATATACGGAAGACAAGTGTTTAATTCATCAAAGATGGGTGGACGCATCTCCCCGCCAAAGGCTAATTTCCAACAAATATTATGTCTAACTTGCGCCTTGTGTAAGTGTCATAAATCGTATGGCTCCGTTCAGCGAAAAATAAAATAAACGCGTATGACTCTTTGTTGTGCATATATAGTGAGAAACAGCGCTGACCACAAGGATAGAGACAAAATGCAATTATACATACATGCTAACACTGATATAAACTCTAGAGGTGCTATTTATGAAAAAAGAATGGGGTCACTTGTGTAACTAACTCTATCAGTATACTACGTGTCGTAAAAATTTCAAAGAAATTAACTTGGTCCAATGTTTTTCTGTAGTTATTTTTTTTGGGATAACTATTTAGTAAATGATTTTTCTTTTATTTCCTTACAGCTTATTGGATTTCTTGGATAGTAGTTTGAAAATATCTTTTAAGGAGACTAAAAATCACGATCTAAAAATTATAAGTTAAAACGTTAGAAGACAACCTAATGTTTTATATGTAAGGCTAAGAAATATATGAGCCAACATTAGATCTGCATCTGACATTGACCGAAAGAGTATTTTTTCAAGAACTGTCTTTTATTTCGCCGGAATTCGTTGATTGTTTCGTACGAATTTACAATGGAAAAACTCTTGTTTGTTGTAAGATTATTGAAGAAAAGGTTGGTCATAAATTTGGAGAGTTTGCTTCTACATTCGAGAACAAATATTAGACCGGGAGAAAAATAAGGGAAAAAGTAAAGTCCTATTTCGGTAAGACTTGATCTGAATCGTAGTTTAGATTGAAGTTAGTTTAGTGAGGACGATCGCGAAAGTCACCTAATGGGTTAGTCTTTTAGTTCTCCCAGATTAAAATATCAAAGATGGACGATGTAGATGCCTGGGGCGGACACGATTTCTTCTAAGGCTAAACGACCACTATAAGACACCCATGACTATAACATGTCGTGAAAGAAGCACGACGAGCGTTTCTTCGATAGTGTCTCCGTGGCACAGATAAATGTAGATAGCATGAACGCAAGGGGCAGAATACCAAGCCGAGAAATCCGGGCAACCATTCCCCTATGTGTCCACGACCCCGGTGACCCAAGTGTTAAAATAGGGACAAAAGAGGAAGTTGGGTAAAACAGCCGGCCCATTATGATATTTTCTACCCATCCAGGCCCACTACGTGGACCGTCATAATTCACAGATCACAACACCTTCATTCTCTCAATTTTCTTTGTTCTTCGAGAAAGACAATAGGCTTCAATCTCACCCTAATCTGCTAAAAATCAGCTGAATTTCATCGACTCATCACATCTCTACTTCAACGTTCATGGTACGTACCTCTCTTCGATCTCTATATTTCTATATTTTTTTTTCGCCACCAAAATCGAAATAAAAATTTATTGCGTTTGATCTTATTGTGAATTTTAATAAAAAAATTATTGCGAATTTATAGTTTGAAAATAAAAAATTTATTGCGAATTTATAGTTTGAAAGATGGGATTTAAGGTTAGTGTTAAACTGATTTAGAATGGCCATTGTATATATTCCTATAAAGAAGAATGAGGAGAACCCTAAGTATTGCCTTTGATCTTATTTGATACTTGGATAAGTTATCAAGGAGAGCTTGTTGTTTCATTGATCTGTTTTCTTTGAAAAAAATTGGGTTATTTTTGTTAGATTTGAGTATGCTATAGTTTATGAAAGTTCGTATTTTTAACCTAAATTCCTTATCGGAACTCTTAAATTCATGTACCCACTAGCTTCTTTTTTTTCTTTTGTTCGTGTGTGTGTGTGTGGTACTTTGTAGTTTAGAATGAGTTACATGTATATTGGTTAAACAAGGATATTATGGAGTATGTCCCTGTAGTTGGAATTACGCCCTTTCGAGGTAAGCAACAATTTTCAGGGAAAAGAAGAGATTTTTACTCTATTACTTTGGAAGAAGAACAACATCATACCCAGTGTATTCCCATAAGTGGGGTTTGGGGAGTATAGGATGTGCGCAGACCTTACCCCTATCTTTGTGGGGTAGAGAAGTTGTTTCCGATAGACCCTCAGCTCAAAATAAATGTAATCGACTCTATTACTTTGGAAGGCTTATGTAATTTTTTCGAGAGATATATGCAAATTAAATTAGTACCTAAACTTTGATAACAATGTAGTGGGAGATGTCTTGCATCTGAGATTCCCCACCCCAGAAAAAAAAACCCAGGACACATACACATCAAAAAGGGGGAAAATCCTTTTGTTTCTTCCCTTTTCACCCAATTCCCTTAGCATCAGGTATTAACAATCTATTTTCTGTATATTTTTGAGGTGTTACTCTCTTGATCTTATGTTTGCAATCTATCAACCCTGCTTCCTTGAGTTTAGCAAAGTGTACCCCATCCGAAGCCCGGGAAAAGCGATGGGTTGTTGATGATCTCCTAGAACAGTTGAGACTGAGTATTTTGTAATCATGATGTATAGACCCATTACTTAGTTAGTGCAATACAATAAAATCTTTTACCTTTGTAATTTTGCTTTGCTCAATCTCGCCCCTTATGAGGGTAAATTTACTGACGTGTGACGTGTTCTTCTGACAGGCACCTATAAAGGGACTTCTTTCTCTGCAAAGGACTGCATTAGCTCAGCGTTCTGGTGAAAGATGGGGCCTACATGGTAGGTTATTTAGCACTCAGGCTGCCTCAACTGCTAGCACTCCCCAACCTACACCACCACCACCACCTCCTGAGAAGACTCACTTTGGTGGCCTTAAAGATGAGGATCGTATTTTCACAAACCTCTACGGATTGCATGACCCTTACCTCAAAGGTGCCATGAAGCGCGGAGATTGGTACAGAACAAAAGATCTTATCATCAAGGGTTCTGACTGGATCGTGAATGAAATGAAAAAATCTGGTCTTCGAGGACGTGGTGGTGCTGGTTTTCCATCTGGTCTCAAATGGTCCTTCATGCCAAAGACAACAGATGGCCGTCCTTCATATCTTGTCGTCAATGCTGATGAAAGTGAACCTGGAACGTGTAAAGACAGGGAAATCATGAGACATGACCCACACAAGTTGTTGGAAGGCTGTCTGATTGCTGGAGTGGGAATGAGGGCTAGAGCTGCTTATATTTATATCAGGGGAGAGTATGTGAATGAAAGGTTGAGCCTTGCGAAGGCTAGGAAAGAAGCCTACGAAGCTGGATTGTTGGGGAAAAATGCTTGTGGATCTGGTTATGATTTCGACGTATATATTCATTTTGGTGCTGGTGCCTATATTTGTGGTGAAGAGACAGCTCTTCTGGAGAGCCTTGAGGGCAAACAAGGCAAACCAAGACTGAAGCCTCCATTTCCAGCTAATGCGGGACTATATGGATGTCCAACAACTGTTACAAATGTTGAAACTGTAGCTGTTTCACCAACCATCTTAAGGCGTGGGCCAGAGTGGTTTGCTAGTTTTGGTCGGAAGAATAATGCAGGGACAAAGCTGTTTTGCATCTCAGGCCATGTAAACAAGCCCTGCACGGTGGAAGAGGAAATGAGTATTCCATTGAAGGAGCTGTTAGAGAGGCACTGTGGCAGTGTTCGTGGAGGATGGGGCAATTTGCTTGCTGTTATACCAGGAGGTTCATCTGTTCCATTGCTTCCCAAGAACGTATGTGAGGATGTACTAATGGATTTTGATGCACTCAAAGCTGTGCAGTCGGGGTTGGGTACTGCTGCTGTAATTGTCATGGACAAGTCAACTGATATTGTAGATGCAATTGCAAGGCTCTCGTACTTCTATAAGCACGAGAGCTGTGGTCAATGTACACCCTGTAGGGAAGGCACAGGGTGGCTTTGGATGATCATGGAAAGAATGAAGGTTGGCAATGCAAAGTTGGAAGAGATTGACATGCTCCAGGAGGTGACAAAACAGATTGAAGGGCATACCATTTGTGCCTTGGGTGACGCTGCTGCTTGGCCAGTGCAGGGTCTTATTAGGCACTTTAGACCAGAGCTAGAAAGGAGGATCAGGGAGCACGCGGAGAGGGAGCTACAACAGGCTGCTGCTGCTTAAAATGTTGATTCTTAAACCTGTGTTACATTTACATTATTGTGTTGATAGTAACCATGGATCCTCCACGTGATAAAACATTCATCTAAAAAGATTTATTCCACGTAAACTCTAATAAAGTGAGATTGATTTCCAAATTCAGTAAAATACTCTCTTTATATCTAGGTTCCTTTTTTTTGTTTGATAAATGGGTCTTTTTGATGCTCTGATTGTTTGGATTATCAAAAAACATACTACTAACATATACAAAGTACTCCAAGGTGTATCTCTCAGGAACTTTATTTTCTTTGCCCTTTTATAGTACTACTGACCTCTCCTTGACCACTGCTACTTCAATTATTTCTGTCATGACAAAGAATTGCCGAAATTTCTTGCCCACCCCAGAGAAAGCAAATCTTCTTGTGACCAATATAAGAGAAACAAAATCCAAAAAAAGGCAGGAACAGTCATAACACTGGCGACTTTAGTGGATTTTGCATGATAACCCTGTGCACGGGGATGTGTTCTTTGATCACTGGAATCGAGGGACACGTCTCCCCAAAAGCTAAGATATTAATGAAAAAAAACCTGAAGGGTGTGGCTAATTATAAGCTGATTGAATATAGCAAAATGATCTAAACAGCACTGTGATCGTCCAATTCGCATGTTCCATCTTCATGTATGAAGTTAAGGTATCTCGTCGATAGTCATCCTATTGTATCGCTGGAGAGTCCCTGTAACCAGCTCTGCCTTTGACAAATTTAAGCACTGATGTCTAATTTTTGAAGCATATACGCTTTATGCCTTTACCATTCTGATTGTTGTTGGTACATTGATAATAACTAAATTACTTGTACTTGTCGTGGCTATTTCATAATCGTAACCAAAGTCATCGTTTAATAGTTATTTTGCTTTCGTTCATGTCTTTGTTTTTCAGTTTGCTGTTTGATAAGATGTAATAAATTTTGATTAGTACCAGAAGAATGAACGTGGAAGGGGAAAGCAGGACGCAAAGCCTCCCTATATCCAGCCGCTTCTTATTGTCAAACTTGTGTAAAACTATTGTTACATTGTTGGTACAATGGATAATTTATATTCCAGAACTGCTACATCTAATGTCTGTAATGTTTCCATACATTATCAGGCCATGCCTTTGATAGTTGAAAGATGTTTAGTATTTGTTGTGTTGCTTTAAATAAAAGTTACACTTTGGCAATTTCAATCTTCCATATTAACAGCTTTTGTACTGTTGGCCTCAAAGTTCCTTTGTTGCTCAAGGATATTTCTGCTCAGTCTTACACTATTACTCACACTTGGATGTCACATCTTTGAGAAATTTTAGATCAAATACTGCAGGCATTAGATCTGTTCTCTCGTTGTATATGAAGCTGACAGCTCTATTTTCTGTCCTTTTGCGTGTGAGATTCAGCTATGGCCGGCCAAAGGGACGGGTTCGGGGTGGGGCGGGTCCCGGCGGGACGGGACAGGACGGGGGACCGGTACTCGGGCGGGACTGGCGGGTTCTGCCAGTGTCCCGTCCCGGTCCCGTCTGAAAAGGGGCCCGGTATTTATCGGGTCGGGGCGGGATCCAGTTTTTCATTTTTTTTTCCACTTAAATTTTAAAAAATTAATATATATAAAAACACCTCAATAATTGAACAAGATAGTGTAATAAAAACATCCCAAAACTGTTTTTGTGCCTCTTATATTATTTAATAGAAATATAATTTTTTTTTGTAATACAATTGTCAAAATTGCAACTTTGTGGTGTTGAAAGTTGCAAATAACATACTAAAATTGCAATTAAAAGAATTACATATTTAAAAACACCTTTTCTAGTTTCTTTATAATTTCTTGTGGTTCTTCGGTTGGAATTGGTATTTGTTGGTCAAATTGCTCGACGTCGCTTCCACCTCCGTTGGATAAGATGTCGTTGTAGTTTTTGTCTTCTTCTTCGTTGATCTCCGATTGACCGCACCTTCTCCGCTCCGCTCTTATCCAATCTCTGAATAATACTGCATCTCCAAGCCGTCTCCCGCTAATGAGTGTCTCTGCTTTCCTATTTGAAATCTGCCGGCAGAAAAAGCGCTTTCAGACGCTGTTGATAACGCTTGAATGTTCAACACATCTCGGGCCATCTTTGACAGTGTCGAAAATGTCTTCTCATTCTCCTTCCAATATTTCAGCAAGTCTTCACGTCCTTCTTCATTGAGTATTGCTTGGTACGGTACAACACCCTGCAAAACAAAAACATCGAATTCGCTAACTTGGTTAGTAGTGTTACCACTATACATTCTACTTCTAAGGCTTTCAATACTAGCCGCAGAAACATCATATTTTTTTTGAGGTTGTGTTAAACAAGAAGAAAATGGTATGGAAGTCGGTTGGTTGCTAGCACTTTCTTGTTGGTAATACCTATATACTTTTTTGCATTCATCTTGTATGTTAGACAACACTTCTTCTTTAGTTTGTTCAATAGGTGGTGGGTCATTTGGATTTTTGGGAGTTGGGGGAGGTAATACTGCTATACAATCATAAATAGTTTCAATAAGTGTTTTACAACCGCCTATTTTAATAGTCGAATTTAATACAACACCAATAATATAAATAGTGGGAATAGGAATAATTTTTTTATTATTTTGATAAATATTTTTTTAATAGGTGCCTTATAAGCTGATTTTTTCATATATTCACCAAGTAGTAAAAATATTAGAGCTATATAAAATAACATAGTTGAAATAGTAGAATAATATATACCGAAAAATTCATTTGTTGCTTGAAAATTTTTATCTAGAAATACAATAAGTTCTGAAATTTTTTCCCAATCTATCTACAACCATATCAGTTGGAGTTCGATTATGGGCATTTAAAAATAAAGTTATAAGTCTTCTATAGTCATAAGCAACAAGTAGGTGCTCGTATAAAGAATTTCACCTACTGACTACTTCTTCGAAATTTTTCGATAAGGTAATCCACAATCGTGATAATTTTTTTATAATCTTTTTTTCGTTGTATTCTATTACTTTTTAAAATAAAGTTTATAGCAAATTGTGTTTTATTAAGAATGTATGCAAAAGGTGCTAGACCATCCTTTACAACTAAGTTATATATATGACACATATTTTATATGAAAATGATTTGAAAAAAATGGAGTTAAAAGATCTTTTAAAATTCTAATAGCATAATTATTAGAAAAAGCGTTATCTAATTTAATAGTCATAATTTTATCAGTTATTCCGTAATAATCGCAAACTTGATAAATATTTTCTGAAATAAAAGTACAAGTGTGCGTATCATCTATATATCTATACGCTAAAATATGTTTTTGCATAGACCATTTATAATCTATCAAATGACAGGTTACCGTTAAATAATCATAGTCGTTAGTACTACGGCCTATATCAGACGTGATAGATACTTTACCAGGAAAATGATATAAGGAATAACGTAAATACTGTTGATATTCATGTGCAAATTTAAATACATCTCTCTTAACAGTTAATCTAGGAAAACCATTAAAAGCAAGATTACACATATCTCTAATATAATAAATAAAATCAGGAAAGGAAGGAAATGAAAAAGGCAAACCCTCCACAACAATTAATTTTGCTATTGCTTCTCTATCTCTATGTTTATCGTATTTAGGGCCTACAATTCCCCCCGTCATAGGGTTAATTTGACCCTGTACTTGGTCCGGAACAATAGGTAAACCTTGTCCCGACTGAGAGGGCATTGACGCACCCGATTTTTCAGCCAGATGTTGGTTCCACCTAGCTTTGTGAAAGTTTTATACGTGTCTCAATAAACGCCCCGTCCCACCCTGACCTTTCCCATTTTAAATTTAAAAATATTTTTACAAATTTTACATCTAACTACTTGATTCTCTTCGTCCCTATCAAAAAATTTCCATGCATCTGATTTTAATGATCGTTTTGTTGGGCCTCATCTCATACTAGGGGGAATAAGAGACGTTCCAGTTGGAGATGCACTAGTGAGTGTGTCATCTATATTAGTGGGTGTTTCATCTAGATAATCTTCTAAATTAAAGTCTTGTTGAGTTTCAGAAAATATCTCATTATCTAAATCTAATGGTATTTCAGGAAAAAATTCAGTATCAACCAAATCATCATGTCTAGGAGTAGGATGACTAGAAGAAGTACCATTTCCGTTGTTACTCCTACTGGAAGAAGCCTGACCCTTACCCGTAATCATACGTTTCAATCCTTCCATTTTAATTATACAAATAAATAATTAAAGTAAATGAAAATTAAGTGCGCTAAATAAAAGAAAGAAATAATAATAATTTAATGAAGGAACGAATGTACCAAACGCCGACGTAACGTCGACGTGTAGTCGAGAGGTTGAAAATTAAAACTTTGCTCGATGGAAGATTCTCAAGCTAGTTGCCAACTTCACTCCCAAATGAATAAATAAAATTGAATATTTCGTAGACGATGTACGAAAGCGGAGAAAGTCGGGAACCGTCGGTTACCTTTTGAATCAAAGTAGCGACAAGCCGAGTATTACGACTACAGGGGGAGAAGCAAAGCCAGAGACGCTTCGCTCCTCGCTTCTTTCTGGCGACTAGCTTCTCAAGTGGGCGGCTTGGTAAGCAAGCTATCTTCAGCATCGGTAAAATCCCTATCAATAATAGGCCGGAATTGTGGGGAAGGAGGCCCTCCCTACTTCAATGGAAATGGGGGAATCGCCGTTTCACAACCGCTCCTCTCCAACTTTATAGTCAAGCAAGTACAAGTGGCTTTCCGCGCCTCTCTTTCCTTATAGTCAAGAGAGTTGCTTAGAGCTCCTCTCCAACTTTATAGTCAAGCAAGTACAAGTGGCTTTCCGTGTCTCTCTTTCCTTATAGTCAAGAGAGTTGCTTAGAGCTCCTCTCTAACTTTATAGTCAAGCAAGTACAAGTGGCTTTCCGCGCCTCTCTTTCCTTATAGTCAAGAGAGTTGCTTAGAGCTCCTCTACAACTACCTTTCGCCCAACATGATCACGAACGAAGACAGAGACTTATAGAGAGATAGATTGAGAGATTAGAGAGATTGTAGGAAGATTTATGAGAAAGATGAAGAGAAAATGAGGTATTTATAGTTGAAAAATTGAGTTAAAGTGTAAATATAATAACTTAGAGGTTAAAAATAAATATTAAGGAGGTAGGGGGGGTTGGGGGAGGGGGAGGGAGAGGCAAAAAATGGCCGTTGTACACTGGCCAAAATATAAAATGGCCGTTGGTGCAACGGTTATTTTGTGCAAAGGGGAGGGGTCGGGCGGGACATGGGGCGGTGGGACCGGGGCGAGGTCGAGACCGGGACATCCCGTTGGCCACCCTTAGATTCAACTAAAGAGAAATTGATTAACATTTTAAATGTTTTATTTTTTGAATTTGATATGAAAAAGAATTAGTACATTCTATTTAATCTTTAATATCTAAGGTTTACTAAAAAAGTAATTTAGCCTAATTTTAACTTCAAAAGCAGATCATTCATAAACGCAATGTCATAAATTGATACCAAGGGAGTATAGGTTTCCCTTTGGGGACATTATAGGATGTATGGGGGAGTATAGGTTTCCCTTTGGGGACATTATAGGATGTATGGGGGAGTATAGGTTTCCCTTTGGGGACATTATAGGATGTATGGGTTAGCGGCCATGGAGTAACAGTAAAGTTGTCTACGTGAATAATTACTAATGCTTGCATTAGGGTAAGCTGTCAAGATCACATTTTTTGGGGTGCGGCCTTTATCTGAATCTTACGAACACCGGACTAAACTTTATGGATGAAATTTATCTGCAAATAGTTCAGTTAATTGAGACTAAACTTTATAAACTTAAACGTGGATTATGATTATGAACCCTCAAATTCAGGACCAAAAAGGGAAAAACAAAAAAATACTAGTTTGTCTCACTATCTGTATCCATTTTGCAGACCAACGTATTTTAAAAAAAAAAGACCAAAAAAATAATAATCTGTAGCTGTACTATAACCGAGAGATATTAAATAATTTAAGCAATCTATTTAAGGAATAAGTTTTTGGTGCACTTGAGTTGTTTACATACTGGTTTTGTTATGAACATAACTAATCTAAAACCAGTATATAATCTAAAGGAGCACTTCAAGTGTGATGGGGAAAAAAGTTAGCAGCGCCACTTAACTGACATACAGTTATAGGTTCTCATCCGAGAATCTCTCCAGTTGATGCACAATGACCACTGCCACGAGACAAATATCACGTGTTACTTATATTCCAGTTACTGAAAGTCTGCAAGAAGAGAAGCTCAGTGGCAGTTGATTCCCTATCATTCGTATTGGAGAGTTGATGCACAATTTAGATTCCAACTCCACACCGAGAAAGCAATTGTCAGATGCATGCAAAGACAACCCATAGACCATCATCGGGGGTAAAAAAAAAAAGGGATAGACAAACGAGATCTAAAACAGTTTACTTCACTTGTACAAAAGTTGTAGCCTATGAAGCAACCTCGATTTCATGGTCGGACTGCAAACCACATTCAAGCCTGATTGCTGATATTAGCTCAGGAGATATTGCCTGCGGTTCCTTGTGCTCTCTGTTGTTTCTCGAATGTCTGGTGTCATTTCCATTAGAAGTAGCACGGTCTCCACCTGGTCCCCAACCTCTATACAATATGACTTTGCTTGGTTCTTGTGAAACAAGAACACCACCTGTAGCTTGCTGCAGATGTTGTCAGTGTCAAAAGATAGGCTTTCAGTAAATATGGGTGGTGCCAAATGAAAAGAGAATCTAAAATAACCTATACACAAACCTCCAGCTTGAAAACCACCTCCCTAACTGAAGTCCCTTTTGCCCTTCCTTTGACATTCACAATCGCAAGAGGATACTTCTTGAAGTGCTCTTTGATATTTTTGGCAAGTCCAGTAACAATATTGCTCCTCCCTGATTTACAGATGCAAAGGAAGACGGAGTTTAAGGTCAGAAGTCGCCAAGACTGCTTATGCAAAAGTTTAGTTCTTGTTTTCAAAACTAGCAACTATATACAACTGACTTAGGAGTGGCAAATTGGCAGGTCAGGTCGAATATGGGTGGGGGTTGAAAACTGGTTAAATAAAAATGGATAAAATGTCCAATCTGCCCATATTTAACACGGATAAAGAATGGATTAACCATACATATATATTCATATTATCCATGATTTCAGGAATAGTTAGGTGAGAACACAAGCTAAAAGCTAAAACAGGGTTTTTCTCTTTGATAAGGTAAAAGTAAAAGCCAAAATAGGGTTAGACTCCCACAAAACAAGACAACAACAACATACTGAGTGAAATCCACAACGTGGGGTCTGAGAAGGGTAAAGTGTACGCAGACCTTACCTCCACCTTGATAGGTAGAGCGGCTGTTTCCGGGAGACCCTCGGCTCAAGACAAAGCATAATCACAAGCAAAGCAAAGTAAGATAAACGGTCAGATTCAGACAAAAAATTAAAGCAGTATGAACATGCTGATAACAAAATCGAATAAGCCATGGTAGCGCATTCTAACAAAATGAACCAGTAGCTAACACAACTAAATAAGATAAACAAAATACACTAAAGAACACAACAGCAAAAATCAAATTACATGGGACTATAAAGCAATACTGCGCCTATAAGTGTGATAAGTTAATCAGGCCTACAGTAAGAACACTACAACTATCATTTTGTAAGCGTAAGTAGGACTACGCTCGACTACCTACTACCCTTCTACCCTAATTCGTGTCCTCCACAACCCCTATCTAAGGTCATGTCCTTAGTAAGTTGCACATGCGCCATATCCCGTCTAATTACCTCTCCCAATACTTCTTCGGCCTACCTCTACCCCTCCTGAACCCGTCCATTGCCAACCTCCCACACCTCCGCACTAGGGCATCTGTATCTCTACTCTGCACATGCCCGAACCATCTCGGCCTGGCTTCCCGCATCTTATCCTCCACCGAGGCCACTCCTACTTTGTCCCGGATATCATCATTTCTAATCATATCTCTTCTTGTATGCCCACACATCCATCTCAACATCCTCATCTTCGCAACTTTCATCTTTTGTATGTGTGAAGTCTTGACTGACCAACACTCCGCCCCATACAATATAGTCGGTCTAACCACCACCCTATAGAACTTGCATTTAAGTTTTGGTGGCACCTTTTTGTCGCACAAGACTCCAGATGCGAGCCTCCATTTCATCCACCCTGCCTCAATACGATGTGTGACATCGTCATCAATCTCTCCATTCCCTTGGATAATATACCATAGGTACTTGAAGTTCCTTTCTTTGGAATGACCTGAGTACCAAGCCTCACCTCCACGCCTGTCTCAGGGCCGCTCCCGTTGCTGAACTTGCACTCCAAATATTTTGTCTTGGTCCTACTCAACCTGAACCATTTAGACTCCAGAGTCTATTTCCAAACCTCCAGCTTGGCGTTCACTCCACTGCTAGTCTCATCAATCAGGACTATGTCGTCTGCGAATAACATACACCATGGTACCTCCCCCTGGATTTTTCGCGTCAGTCCGTCCACACCAAGACAAATAGGAATGGGCTAAGAGCTGATCCCTGGCGCAACCCCATCATCACTGGAAAGTGCTCCGAGTCTCCTCCTATTGTCCGTACCCTAGTCTTGGCTCCATCATACATATCCTTGATCGCCCTAGTGTACGCCACATGTACACCTCTAGCCTCCAAACATCTCCAAAGAACCTCCCTAGGGACTTTGTCGTATGCCTTCTCGAGGTCGATGAAAACCATATGTAAGTCTCTCTTTCTCTTCCTCTCCCTATACTGCTCCACCAACCTCCTAATAAGATGAATGACTTCAGTAGTCGAACGCCCCGGCATGAATCCAAACTGGTTCTCGAAAATAGACACGCCTCTGCTCAACCTTATCTCCACGACCCTTTCCCAATCTTTCATAGTGTGGCACATCAACTTGATACTCCAGAAAACAAGAACTCATGAAAAATAATAAGCACACAAATAGGTATCGATAATATGGATATCCATAGTATCCATCTGGATATCCATTTTTAGTGGATAATATTCAAATGGAGAGCCCATTGCACCTTGTTTTTCTGGCCTATCTTCTTTTTAGTTGCAAGCTCCCTCCGGCAGTCCCTGGACGGCTCTCGTTCTTGAGCATGTTGGGGGATGATCCATTTTTAAATGGTTAGTTTTCCAACCCATATTTAATGAGTCGGATTGGATGGTTACTTGTTTTTTCAACCATTTTTCCAGCACTAAACAGACTGACCACAGTAGGAGGAATACAGAGAAGTTCTCATTACCAACAGCAAGCACTGGTTGCCTCTTCATCTTGAGGGCTTGTTTTCTGAGAAGCAGCCTCTCCCTGTTGGAAAGTTGTATTTTTCTGGAAGGCATCCCTTCGGACCTACTCCCGGTGGATCTAACTTCTTGTTGAGGTTTTACAGAATCAACTTGAGACACCTCTTTTTTATTGTCAACTTCCCAATGTTTGTTGAAACTTCTGGTCTCAGAAAAGTGGATCTTAACTTCTCCCTGTAGAATCAATGAGAAAAGCATCCGAAAAAAATTACCATTAACCTCATGAAGGAAAATAAATAAGCGTAATAGTTGTGAAGAGAAAAAAACGAAGTTTACCTTGGAAGACATGGAAACAGATTCACCCACTGCACGAAATGTTTTTTTGTCGACGTTGAACATGCTTTTTGACTCTTTGGTTGATGAAACAGATTGATGCTGAGGTTGAATTGTATCACACATAGCCTCAGCCTTGCCCTCATATTGGAGAAAGGAATCACTTGGAATTTCTTGCTGAAAACTGTGGTCGATGTCCAAGGAATCACTCGGCAATTCTTTCTGAGAACTGTGGTCGGTGTCCGAGGAGTCACTTGGTAATTCTTTCTGAGAATTGTGGTCAGTGTCTTCTGCAGCATCCCCAGAATCCTGAATACAAAAGCTAAATAAGCTTTCTCTCTCTTCAATAGTCACACTGCAAAATAATACAAGGTGCAAGAAATGATACTACAGAGTATGGAGAACGCGAGGACCATGCAGATGAAACATTTAATACTTTGATTGAATATAGTATTTTTAACATATTCCATAACCATCATAGCTCTTCTTTTCCATCATGCTCAGTACTCTATGATATAGAGATTCATCCAAAACAGTTTGATTCTAGAAGGAATGTTGTTTAATTCAACTTTGAAAAAGGCACTTTTGTTGGAAAAGAAAAACACTTCTAGCCCACTTTCCTGATTTAAAAAAAAACACTTTTAGCCTTGGAGAAGCTTGGCCAAACAGGCTTTAACTACACATGGTCCTAATAGATTTAGTGAAGCATAAAGAAGATGCCTGCAACTTGAAGGCAAGTTGTTTGTAACTATGGGGTATCTGAAAGACTTTTGAAGGTGACACTGTTAGCTTCATGTGACCATTTTCTGATTATTGTACCTTGTATTTGGCTGATAAAGGATCTCACATGCAACAAGCATCAAAGATATGAGAAGCAAGTGGAAACATCAAATGTTTCTTCAACAGTAAGTAACAAAATATAGTAATATATTGTATCAAAATGTATTAAATTTCACCTCAGAAGTGCAAGGACTTGCTAAACTAGACTGGTAATTATTTCCGCCTGCTGCATCAGATATTCCCATCACAGGTACCTGCATATCAACTATATCCGGAGATTGACTATGAATCATCTCCTCATTTTTGGCCTGAAACGAGGCAAATCATGCGACATTTAGATATAATTTAGAAATGAGCTGGTAACTGGAACATAAAAATCAAAGAAACTCTGATAAGGTAAGATAACACACCAACCGTGACTTTAAAGCCTCTATATTTTGTGTAAGCTTTAAGACATGTAATTTCAACGACTGCATCAGAAAACAAAGTAAAAGAAAGATAAGCAGTGGAAGAGTTTTGGCAGAAGCATCAGAAAGAAAGACGAATGAAAATAAGAGGAGAAAATGGAAATCTATAGAAATAAGAAACCTCAAGGGTAGAGAAGCTTACAGAGTTCCATACAAAATGGTTTACCTGCACCTCAACTCAAATGTGTTGCAGAAATACATTGATACTTTTTCATTACTTCCCTTTTTTATTTTTCGACTGGTAGAAGTACAGTGATAATAATAAACGGAAAAACATTTCTAGAAACAAGTGCCAGCAAATTTAACTAGTTGAGAGAACAAGAATCAGAAACTGACACATAAAACACATGAAAGTTTCCTTTATAAAAAAACACACATCAAAGTACCGACACATAGGTTTAATCCTTATGTTAAGTTACATAGTTAATTGTCTGTATTGGTTAAGGGCTTCCAAAGTGGTTTATAAAGGTCTTGGATTACTCCAAACCATGGCCATAAGGTTCTTTATTAAATGTTGGATTCTTTCACAGCCAAACTTACCATGAACCCCATGTTTATGCCTAGATGTTAAAAGACTCTATGTATTTCCACGAACAAAAGTAGATCACATAAAATAACACAGTTGTTGATACCGAGTGACAAAGTTGGCTATTCTTCAGACCTCACAAAGAAGGGTCCTTTTGGAGATTTTCTTTTTTGATAAAGTTGGTTTCTTTCCAAGCATTTTAATTTTGAAATTAGCTGGAATACTAAACCTCAGTATGTGGAAAATTCTTCCTTTTTCATTCCAAATCGGCAACTTTTCTTAATTTTTAGTAAAAACTGAGATGTATAGCTGCAATAACATTTAAGAGGGTAGAACGTTAAATTTTGAATGGAAGGAGAGATAAGTATAGTTGATAAAGGGGTCAAATCTACTTCAAGTCAATTACTAAAATAAAGAGGTATTATATCTGGAATCTTCTAGATGCATTTACTGGCACCTTAACTACTAGAACATTACCTGACGCCGCTGAGCCTCTATAGAACGCTTCATTGCTTCTCTTTTACTTAGAAGAGTCTGAGGCCTCAAAGAGGCAGGCCTTTCATAATTCTTTCCCCGGTACACAATGATCGCATAACCCTTATTAACTCGTTCAACAGCAACTAGTATTCCCCCACTCTCTGCCTCCAACATCCTAGCTATTTGGTGGACCTCTTCAACGTTTTTCCTCCCGGTTATTACCTTTACTAATTCCCTATACTTCCAATGAAGGTGCATGTTCTCGACTGTTCCATCAAAGACTCCCCGCCTACCTGAGCATGAGCAGAGAAAGAGATGAGTCAAAACTTCCATAAATATGTTGGCAAAAGAAATAGGCTTGCACTCACCAAGAAGTAAGAAAGGCTTCATTCTCAAGCCAATCTTCCGCAACATGTATCTTTCTTCTTCGGTGATTCCCTCTTTATCCATATCAGATTGCTGTGGCACCTCATCCTCCTCAAGCTTCACAAGGAGCTTCTCTGCCTCAGCTTTCTTTTCCAATGCCTGGCATGAAAATATAAATTATTCAAAAACAATATGCAAGAGAGTGGACAGGTGCAACCATTATGAACACATACAGTGGTTAATTTATCTGCAGTTCTCTTGATAGCAGCTTCCATGGAAGTAAGTTTCTTTTTTTCTTGGACACTTTTCTGGTTATTTCTGTTTGCATGTCCATCATCAGAAACACTTCTTGTTGTGGATTGTTTCCCTTCCTTAGCATTTGCTACTGATGAATTAAAACCACTCCTCTTTTCCTCTTCAACAACTTGCTTTCTCCGTTGTTCTATTGCTGAAGAGACTGCAGAGGGCAAGAAGTCCTTTCCTCGGTAGAAGACAATAAATTCTCTGTCCCTAGAGAGCAAGGTTCCTCCGGTCAGCCACTGCAAAGTTTACTTTTATGTGAAACACAATAGGATAAGTTCTAAAAGAGCCAAGTGTTGCATAAAAACAAAAATAACTAAACCAATTTCACAAACCTTAAGCTCTTCCGCCATAAGTTCACTATTAGTGTTCTGAACTCCTCTTTTAACGGCAACTTTTGCAATTTCACATTTCTCCCAAAGCTTCACAATTGCAGCAGCCAATCCTTGGAGTTTTCTGTTTCTGCCTGATAAAAATACACGAGCAAGTATAAACAAGTGTTTTCTAGTAAAATAACAGTCTTGCAATCAGATTGAACTTACCTAATGCAAAATGGCAAGGCAAAGGTCGACCAAGTCTCCTTAGTGTTGTCATTTCATCATTTGTCAATTTAGGTTTTACTCCATACGGAAGTAGACGGAAAGGTCTCTTGTACCAAGGGACTATAGCTGGCAGAAGATCTGCATCGATAGGCAATGGCTCACAACCCCACCAATCGGTAAAGCGAGGGCCAAGTCCTTCCAGTAACTTGTCAGCTTCTTCAGTATGTTCTGCCTCTCCAGGGAATTCAAATCGGACTCTGTCTGGAGAACCTACACCCTGGATTACACGTGGAGGAGATTTTCTATCCGATGCATCAGATTTTATGGCATCCATGTCAGATGAGTCAGTCATATCCTCTTCCGTACCCATGAACAAGTCGGGACTAGCATCTTGCGCATTGTTATTCTCGAAGCTATTTTCAGAGAAATAAGGATACTTGTAATCAGCTCCTCTATACAAAATTATATTACTTCCAGATCTCCAGATAACCAAACCTCCAGTTTTCTTCTGTGAATATTTAAAATAAGCCAAAAATAAATGATAAGAATTATGGCAGAGGTGTAATGCATATTAAAACAAATTTACAAGTTACGAATTCTACCTATGAAAAGGCATTACAGTTAAACACCAAACCTTTTAAATTCCTGATAAGTAAACCGATGCCATAGATAACATATTTGAGGCATCTAGAGGAAAATTAAATTCAAATCCTCAGAAGTCAGAGTTAGTGATGAAAATAGTGCAAAGCAATGACCATAAGTACACAAGGATCAGGAAACCACCTGCATGAAGTTCAAGTCTTTTTTTTTTCAATAAGGTAAATGTTTAATATAAAGGTAGCAATAAGGTACAAATACAGCAGAATAAACTACTGCTAGAAGCAGAAAAACTACTACATATGCCCTATCTCTTCTAAGAAATCTAAATACTGATCCATGTTTTCCATAACTCTTTTTACACCAAAAAAAAAATAAAAAAATTCACAATATCTAGTTATTATCCTGGATGCATGCTGTTTTGTCCCTTCAAAGCAAATCCTGTTTCTCTCCAGCCATATTGTCCAAAACACACATAAAGCTCAAGTCTTTATCATTGGTATTTGATATACTTATAGTTAAAATGGTTTTAATTTCCCCAAGTTCTGACTAGCATAAAAATTTCAAAATGGAGAAAATATGTCTCGAGCAAGCAATTATGGAGAACATTCTTCTAGTATTCATGTTCTCTTGAGCACATTAACTCACTTACTTTTCATTAGTCACTTAGTTGCATGTGAAACACAGAGTGAATCTGTTCAACTTACTTTCTTACGTCAATTCAAATCTAAACACGAAAATCTTGAAATAGTCTTAACTGAGTTCATCCAACAAACAAAACAAAAACAACCATGTAGTTCCAATTTGTTAAACTTATGACAATTGAACATTAGGGAGTAAGTATTCTTGACCTCTAACAACTCATGAGTCCTCTTCATATTCAACCTACATATATCCTCACAAGTAATCTTAACTAGCTCGATTCGCCTCCATCTTTCATGAATACCATTCACAATCCCTTCAGTAATCCCAGCTTTCCCAATCTTCAACTTTTTCCTCAACCCAATCCCAATTGTCCTTAACCTCCTTAATTCCTCAATTGACAAAGTTAGTTCAGCCAAACAAGGCGCTCTTTCTTTCTTCTTATTCTTCAACCTCTCTTTCAAGAACTCATCTCTCAGTTCATGAAACGTCTGTATAGAATTCCCTAAACCGGGTTGCGGTACCGGGTTTTCGGGTGTGCTCCAACTGGTGTCAAGGGTATGCCCGACCCGGTATTTGGGTAAATGGGTGGGTAAAGGAACAAAAATTTGACCCGGTGAGTTAGAATTGGGATTGGGATTAGGGGTTTCTTGATTTTTACGTTTTTCTTCAACAAAGCCAAGGCTACGGAGTTTATCTGCGATTCTTTTAATGGCGGATTGGGGTATTGCTTCAGTATTTGGTGACGAGGCGAAAATGAGTATTGAGGTACGGGGGGGAAAGGGCCTTGAATGTGAGGGGTTTATTAAGAGGGTTTTAGAAGGGTTTAAGGGATGGAAGTTGCAGAAAGGAAGCAACATTGGTGTTGAGGAAGATGATGGCAGATGATGCTATCCTTACATTGAGAATTTGAGATGATCAAATGAGTGGGAAGATTTTTGTCTTGCTATCTTTTTAGCCCCTATTGTTTTAAAGACACCAATTTTCACCCCATAATTGCAGAAGTAAGCACCTAAAATTTATTATGATGTTTATACTTTATACTAACTACTAAGTGCCCATCTTTCATTTTTTTTTAATTTTACTTGAAAATAATATTTAACCGTAAAAAGTTGTATTTGAAATTTTCATCATCAAATGTTGATTTTCAATTAAAGTAAAAAAGAAATTTAAAAAAGTGAATAATTCTCATGGCCAAACAACTCTAAGATTCTCATGGCCAAACAACTCTAATCTAATGAATGTAATCTATGTTTTTTTTTGCATATGTACTAATATTTAACTATAGTTTAGTAATATATATTTTTATTTTAATTTGTTAACTTTTATAATTAATTGCTTCATTAGTTATAAACACCGGATGCGATCAAGTATTACCTTTCATATGAGAATTTTACCCTAAAGTGGACTTCCCAATATAAATCCAAATTAATCGAGCCCTTGTACTTTATTACATATTGTATGTAATTAACCAATTGACGCTTGAGAACACGCGCAAAAAGTTCAAAATTAGAATCGAAAGTGTATGGAAATATTTTACCATGTGTCCACAATTTGAATAAGTCGTAGTTTGAGTGTAAATAAAATTTACTTGCGAGTTTAAACTATTGTCTATGTATTAAACATAGTATTAACAATCATAAAGTTTTAACACAATTATATTATCCAAAAACTAACAGTAATTGACTAAACTAAACGTGAAGAATATCTGAAGAATGGGTAGGTAATTTGTTGCGATTAATCAAATTATAGGATAAATTATCCCGAAACATGTAGTGCAACTAAACCACCCTGTGGCTTAGGTTAGCGACTTCATTACTTGTTAATGTGTTGGAACAATAGTTTCGTCCATGCAATAATAAATTTAAGATTTAATTACCGTTAGAAATAGCTTTCTATCTTCATCCGTAACACTTTTATTCATACTCGTACAAATGTTTGGAAAATTTCATTATCTAAAATTTCAATGCTAAGTGATCTTTGGACGCAAATCACTACAAAGACTTCGTGGCCATCTGCTGCACTTCACAAGCTTACTGGCATACGCACAAAACAAATAACTATCTTTTATTATCTTTCGTTTAAGGTAGATCTTTTTCACTGGCAGAACTTATTTGTCTTACTAGTAGTTACCCAGAGAGAGACACACACACACACACCATTTGCAGCCCTTGCATGTGCTACGTGACCAGCAGGCAAAAATAAGCCAAAAATACAAAATACGCACACATTTTAGAAATAGAAATACACAAGACAACAAACATCTCACCAAATTGAAGCAAAGTTGCACTAAACGTCAATAGTTTGCCTCGGGTTAAACACAAAGCATAACATACAGAAACTCCAAACATACTCGATTACGAGAAGAAATTGTCCAGCTAACTAACAATCCCCAAGCCGGATCAGGTCCCAGCTTTCCGACGGCCAACACGAGCAACGAAACCAGCCTTGATGGGAGCAACTGATCTTCCAGACCCGCACTGCAAGAAAATAGACAAGCAAGAACGATTTTGCATCATTCAATATTTTCCTATTACCCTTTCCAAATTGGAAAAAGAAAAACAAGGGGGAGGAGGAAATTTTCAAACAAATTTGAAAGGTGATCCCCTTTGAAAATAAGGAAGCGGTCATTTTCCTCTTTTTTGAGTTAAAAGCAGGTACGCCATTCTTCACCTCTATTTCAGGTTAAAGTATTAGGAATACTGAAGAATTCTTCTTCTTTGATTGGTTAAAGAGATAGGAATACTAAAGCATCCTTGAAGGGAAATTCTCACAAGATCAAAAGCATAAACAATTCATTCAAGAAAAGCAACCCAATATAATTCAAGACAAATGGAAGGCCTGAGATCTCATTTTACTTGGGCATATGATCTGACAATGTGAAACTTCACACTGTCCCAGATGCCTAACAAGTAGTAGCCTAGATTCTAGAGGCACCAGCACTTGTTCTACTACTTCTACAAAAGCTCAAAGAGAGAACATTTATACACCCCACTCATCCTGTATCCCATGGTTTCAGAGGTAATAAAAACCTCAAAATACCTAGACAATAATCTGCCACATAGAGTATTCTCTATTTGTCTGATGGAAGAAAGATATGCTTTTACATTCACAATTGTTAAGGTCGAATGCAGATAATAAATGGATATCGCGTCTATTTTAGAAAAATACCTTCTCGCATCTGAGGAAGAAGAGACGGTTCTCCTTTGAAAGGATAGTATCTGGACTTTTACAGCCATTGCAAATAACATACTCATCTGCAAGCAAAAGAAAGTTGCCGAGAGAAGGATGTTATATTATAGGAGGATGCAAAAGCACATAACAAAGCCATATTAATAAGAAAAAATAAGGAAGAAAGTCATTTCTGAAATAACAGCAGCCTGCATACAGATCAGGAACTGGCAACGGGTACTTACTGACATATCGCCGGAGGATTCCTTCAAAATTCTTAGGAGCAAATCTTCCCTTTATGACCAATCTTTGCTGCCCATCAAGTGATCCACTGGTCCCCATTTCAGCCAGCAAGAAAGTCATAACATGCTCTGGCTGCCTATGCATCCTATAAATAGCAAATAATTACTCAAGCAGTGCAATGGAGGAGGACATACAGAAAGATAAACTGACCAAAACTCACAGGGAATCTAATGATACCTTCCATTAGTGATACCCACTTTAACGCAATACTATTGATCATGAGACATTAGACACCATTGACAAGTTTCGGAGACCAACTTCAATCAACAATCAGATTTTATACCATCATCAGGTTTGTAAAATAAAACTCAGCACCTAAACTCAATCAATTATAATAAACTAAGGACCCGTTTGTCCATGAGATTATTCACTATTTTTGGGAATAATTTTTCACTTTATCTCAGAATCAGTGTTTAGCCATGAAAATTCCAAATCCAACTTCAAGTTGGATTTCAAATTTGAAAAATAACCTATAACTTGTTTTCCAACTCCATCTTCATAATTCCAAATAACGTGCTCTCTTCTCTCCAGAAGTATAACCAAACACAATTCCAACTTCATAACTTCCAAATAAAGTGGAAAATATTTGGAATCAATGGTCAAACACCTACTAACTATATTCTTCAAACTCACTCCTTGATCTTCACACCAAATACAATTGTGTCAAACAAATTGCAAATAGAGAGAGCTAGTTACTAGATGTACACCACCAAAGCGCTATTTCACTGCAGCAAGATTTCATCATGTAAAGTGTTTGATGTTTGAGCCAACTTGGGTATTTATGATGCATGGAGTGGTTTTCCACAGAAATTGATAATTTCAGAGTGCACAAGATTCTGTGTTTGATATTTGAGCCAACTTGCGCTATTAACTTATTATGATGCATGGAGTGGTTTTCCACAGAAATTGATAACTTCATATTGGAATTATTAGCTCGAAAGCCAAACAAATCTTGGGCATAGTCGTCCCAAATTGGTGCTCCAAGTTTTCAGGTTCTACTTTCTATTGACGAGAATAAATTACAATACTGGTCCAAAAACTAATCCATGCTGTTGATTTATTACCTATCTCAAGAACACAGCAGCAGGGTGTCAGAAATAGTGAAATCATTGTGGCAAATAAAGATGCAGGTTTCTACGCAAATTACATATTCTTAACTAGTTAAAACAAGTAATAACATTTCTTAGCCATGTAAGGCAGCAATGTAATATAAGACTATTTATGTGGTGAATATTATGGTCACTACTCATTAATATCAAAGTACAAGCATTTCCAAGCTGTGAGGAAATTGGCATGGTGCAAAGATTGTCTACAGGTTGTCTTACTAAAGCAATTAGCATATGACGCATGTCATCAAAACAAATAAAAAATGCACATCCATGATGCTGAACATAAAACATTCAATCGAAAAGGACAAGTGGGCGACAATAAATGATGCAAAGTTTACAAGGAAAGAGAACCAAGTAAAAACGAAAAAAAAACTTACGTCTTGCAAAGATCCATGAAATTCACAAACACAGTTTTCTTTGTGCCTTCACGAAGAACTTGAGGCGGCCTCATAACTGTCCTTCGCCTATCTCCAGCAAGCTCAGGATTATTCTCACGGAGAATGTTGAATACTCTGCCCAGAAGCTGCAGAATTGAAAGCGAAAATCAATTGCTATTAACAAAAAGCCTAAAAGCAAACCAGTAGTGCATCAGGAAACGACAATCAGATCTATGCTACTAGTTCCACATATAGCAAATCAAGCAGGCAACCTTTGCACAAAGAAGTACAATGGACATCCTCTATTTGGCAATATGCTCCTAGTCTTAGCACAGATTCCTTGTACCGCCCTTAAACTTAGTTTGTCTTAGGGTTATTGAGATATCCATTAAAAGTTTACATAGGCATAAGATAACCGGCAAAGTATTACCAAACATTTGCCAATTTTTTGAAACTTAGGGTGCCTTGGTTACACTTACACAAGGTTTTTTAACATACGCCTGGACTGTTATCACTCAGTTCAAGTTCATGCCGGGAGTAACTACATATTATCTGGGGCAATCTAGCGCATTCTGAAAGCCTCTTAACAGTAACAGGTATATGCAAAAAATACGAGCAATTGAGTTTATACCTCCTCGTATTCATAATCTCGATCAGTTCCCTCCCAAGGTAGATGTTGTAGGACAATTTCTCCAGCTTCTTCATCATCTCCAGGGTGATCTAGAAGAAGAGAGCAGGTTATATCTCAAATATTACCACAATTAAACTCAGCAAAGCTGAAAATCAAAGATCTCACCATCCACTTCCTCGCCAATGCTTTCCTTTTCATCACTCAGGAGATCAGTGTGTGCCTGCACAATTTTAAAATGGTCTGATGGTCATGACAACGATTCTCAAGAAAATACTCCTAATTTCTTCTAGCACTGAATGAATTTCACTGAAACATTTGAGGTCATAAGAATAAGCCGTTGACCATTTCTGTGGCACTTTAACCCCTTCGTGAAATCTAATAATAAGACTGGCCATGTTTTCCCACCCTCTTTTCTGTTCCCTCTCCGTGTAAACATACATGTTCTTATCGCAAAATTCAGTCCTCCGGTTTCCTCTTCCAGGAGGGTTTGGTGCCAGAAAATAGAAGAGGGTGCACGGTATTCACTATTAATTCAATCAAATCTTTTTCCATGTGGGATTGAACAAAACTAACCGGCTTCTTCTTCTTCTTTTTACCAGAAAACGTAGCCTCAAGGCCCTCAGAAACTGCATAGCAAAACAAATGAGAGATCACATTCAAGGTTCAGATTTTCTTCAGTAGTCTTTATCTTCGGAGGGACATGCATGTGCGAGAGTGTCTCTATTTGGGGTTTTGGGGAGGGGGCAGGAGGTTGATTAGGCGACTATACACTACCACCTCTCTTGAGATTATGGAAAAAATTAGGTAAAACCAGGTTTTAAAATTAACGTACCAGATAAATTCTCAGTTTTTTCAGCCAAGCTATCAACAGAGTCATCTGCAGGATCTTGAATTACAACCTTCTTCTTCTTCTTCTTCTTTGTAGGATCAAAAGGTGCTATCTGCAAATGTGTAGAAAGAGAGGGAAAAGATAAAGAAACCAATGTAGCAATCACACACAAAATAGGCTCAATATGATCTCAACAACATATCAATTTGAAAATGGATGCAAAACCACTTAAGTGTTTTGTGTTGCATATTTGGATGTAACTGAAGAGGTAAACGACGCTTTACTTCTGTATTTTATGTTTCTAAACTGCTTTCATATGCGTTACTTGAGCCGAGGGTCTTTCAAAAACAGTCTCTCTACCTCCACGAGATAGGGGTAAGGTTTGCGTACACTCTACCCTCCCAAACCCCACATGTGGGATTACACTAGGTATGTTGTTGTTGAAGAGGTAAACGACCAACATCATATCTATCTACAGTTTCAAGAAAAATCTGGCTAAAACCTAACGGGGAACCAAATGCTCCTTCCCCTGCCTTACACCCCTAGCAAAAGCATAACAAGTTCGAAAATTTAACTCCTTGCTAACAGGTTTGAAAATTCTACTTTTATTCTATATTCTCTTCAAGGTCATTGCAGTCTGTTTTGCTCTGGATTGTTTTGCAAAGAGAAGCAGAACTCCTATTTTACAAAAGTCTTTATTGATGTTATTCTAACTTCCCCTTAAGCACATAGATTACTACTCCCTCCGTTCCATAATAAGTGGTGTTTTTAGCTTATGCACACCTCTTAAGAAATTGCTCACTCCTAGGAAATTATGAGTGCTTTTACTAACTTACCCCTAATTAATGCCTAGAAAATAAAAGCTACTTAATGATTCTTGATTATGTAAATAAGGATAATTTGGGAAAATAAGGTCAATTTCTTCTTGAAATCCCAAAGTACCATTTATTTTGAAACAAAATGAAAAGCTTAAAACACCACTTATTATGGGACGGAGGGAGTACCATCAAAGAACATTAATCTATGAAGAGACACTGTTTGAAGAGATGATTTCATACAACTGTGAACAACGGACTTGTGAAAAAACTAAGCACTTTATCCTTGCAACGAAAATTTCATGTAAAAAATTCTCAAGGATTTTGGCTTATCATCTTTTTCAGGCTACTAATCTATGTCTATTATAAACAGTTATTTATTGCGGCATTTAAAATTGTGTAAACAATCTTTGGATAAAATTAAACTCAATCCTCAATTAGGGCTTCTTATTTAATGTGTTGGTTAAAAAAAATTGAAAAGTATTCGAACAGCCTTACATAGTTAACAAATTCTACATAGTAATTACTATACTCATACATACAAACAAAGAGGCATTGATGCAACGAGATATGGCAAATTTCCAACAAAAATTACGGAACAAGCTCAACTTACATCAGCGACCAACTCGTTTTGATTCTCTTCATCTGCCATGACTACTGCAAATACGAATCAACAAATTATATATCCAATTCGGAGTAATATCAGACAGCTAAAACCCTAAATCCTTATAACCGGGTAAGGCACTTGCGTTAGGCCCCAACTTTTAAGGCCCAAAAATATGAAGTATTATATTATTATGTAATTTAATGTGTGTGTGTATATATATATATATATATATATATATATATATATATATATATATATATATATATATATATATAGATATATATATATATATATATATATATATATATATATATATATTATATAGTTATTAATAAAGGATTTTAAATAAGAAATTTATTAGAGGTAGGATTGGGTGAATTAATACGATAAAATGTTTTTTGTTAAATTAAATAACATATTTATCCTCTTATTAATTCTATTTTTTCTTCGTCTATGTATAACCTTTTTCATGTTTTTTATAATTTTACTTTTTAGTTTCAACTTAAATTCTTTAAATTAACTATTCTTTTCTGTCATATTTGATTGATCCATCACAAAGTAAGTTTTTGTGTCTCGTCTTTTTTAATTAAGAAATTCTTAAAGCAAGTGTCGCAAGGTTTAAAATGCGATGAATATGCGCTCACACCATTATCGTTTTCATTTAATACCATATTTTGTATAGAAAGAATTTAATAACATGTCATGCGTCTAACTAATACATCGTGTGTTGTGCTTAGGGGTGGGCAAAAAATCTGGAGAACCGAAAAAACCAAACCGAAATTCGGTTCGGTTTTTTCTCGTATTTTTTTTTTTGAAAAATCTAACCGAATCAGGATTTAGTGATTCGGTTTTTAAATTTTGGATACGAACCGAACCGAAAAAACTGAATTAAATATTTAATTATTCTTATTTTTTAATTCTAGGCTACTATTATCGCTTGAATCATAGTCATTGAAGTCAATCTATGAAGCTTTTATGGAAGTCGAATGTGGCATGAATTTGATTAACATATCACGAAAACATTTACATAAAATGTAGGGAGAGAAAGTAGTTGTAAATTGGTGAAACTTTAAATGGTCATAACTCTGCGCTCGGATGTCTGTTTTACCCGATTTATTTTTTGATTTTGGGTATTTTTTTTAGATGGGGCCGGCCCAAACGGCCGCAAGGGGGTTTGGCGCAGCCAATTTTTACGGAAATGTCTGTTATACCAATCAATTTGTGTTTTCCCCCAAATCGGTTTCTAATTTTTCTTTTTCTTTAGTAAACATCTCACGATTGACAGGAGATTTCAACGTCGAAATTTCATTGTAGTGTAGGTGTGAATGTCAATTTCAATTTTGGAAATTCAATTAAAAAAAAATCCTCGACCCGACCCGACCCGGCCAACTAGAAAAAACCGATATAATCCGATACGTTCGGCGATATAAACCGAACATATCAGTTTTTTTTTTAAGTTATATTCGGTTTTTTTTTTGAAAAAATAATTTTTATTTCGGTTCATATTTTTCGGATACAAAACCGAACCGATATAGACAAGGAGAGTATAGAAAGAGTAGAGTCTTCGCTCAGTCCATGAGAGAACTCCCTCTCTGATTGACTTCATTCTAGTTGGTAGGCAGAGGATAGTAGGCGAAATTATATGAATTGAATGGGACTTCAGCTTCGACAATCGTATCCTCCCTCCAGCAAATAAGGTGGAGTGGGCAAGGCAGAGAAGACAGGAAAACACAAGCTCAAACTTCAGCATTTCCATTTGATTCATCATCTGTAACATCTATCCATTCCGCAATTCCAATCAACCGATTCATTGAGTAACTCTTGAGTAAACTATTAAACTAATAAGAGCTGTATCGTCTAACTTCATTCAAAAATGAAACTTGCAGTTAGAATCAAATTCGAAAATTATTTCTATTTTGATCATTTCTTAGATTCTGAAGGTGAGAGCCTTAACCCTCTGGTCTGTGGGTAAACCCTTCAAAAATAGAAAGCCAGTGTCCTCTTTGAAGAGTTCTTCGGTGAAAGGATCGCTAGCATCCAAGGATGATCTGAGTTGAGGTCCACCCGTACTTATATTGCAGCAACAATTGTCATCTGTATCAATAGGCAGTTTAAAACGCTAGTGAGCAGTTCGTCCTTCCGGGAGTACCGAAGCTGCAACACCAGAAGTTGTTGTTGATAAAGCTATAAATCCCTTAGATCGTACAGTAGCTAGTAAAACGCAATATAAGAATGTTTTTCCAGTTCCTCCAGGCCCGTCAATAAAAAATGCTCCTGGTTCGTTTGAGAATATTCTATTAAGGATGGAGCTGTACGCTTTTTTTTGTTCTTTATTTAGTTTTTTATATAGCAACAAATCTTCTTCTGTTACAATAATGTTTCGTTCTAAATGGATGTCTCTAGCCTCTTGCATTATTCTAAAAGATGTAAAATATATAATATTTTCTGATGTGAGTTTAAATTCATTTATATTCCATCCCATTGAATGTAATAGATCGTTTATGTGGTTTAGAACCAAATAACGAATATTGTTTGGGTTGGAAATTTACAAAATGTGAAATTAAGTATATCCCATTAATTTATGACTCGAAAAATTGGACACGCACGTCAGAAACGTCGTTTCCACACACGTGCACACGTAGTGCCAAGTATCGCAAATTTCATTAGTGAAAGAGATATTGGTACGTATGTAATACGTTTGAGACATAGAATTATGGATGATTATTGGCCAAATGACAAAGTATTCCACGTTGGTAAAGAAAGAAAGATGTGTAAGATTAAACGAGTCGGAAATCGCCGCGGAGCCGTGAAGGGCCGCGGCGCCACAACCGTCGGCGCCTCCCAGGCTGCGCCGCCGCGCAGAATGGCTGGTCAGCTACTGGAGCCGCGACGCTTCGGAGGCAGATTGCTGCGACGGGAAGTTGGAAAAATCTGACGTTTGGGCTGATTTTGGAGCATTGATTCTCCATTACTTGCCATATGAATTCATCCATTATTTGGCTGAATATAACCCCTTATTCAAGTGCAATTACATGGCTATTGAAGGCCATTAGTTGGCTAGGTGAGGGGTCTTCTACTTACACTATAAATTGAGGCATTTGTCTCAATTGAACACAACACTAAACACTTAGAAAATTCTCCAGATTTTCAGAGCTCATATTCTTCCTCTCTAGCAAAGTCACTAAACTCAAAGTTCTTCAAGAGTAACACTT
This sequence comes from Anisodus acutangulus, assembly GCA_029783415.1. NCBI lineage: Eukaryota > Viridiplantae > Streptophyta > Magnoliopsida > Solanales > Solanaceae > Anisodus > Anisodus acutangulus. The sequence continues at coordinate 48,528,896 of CM056501.1, read as the reverse complement.
GAGTTTCCTTTGCTCACTTGTTAAAGTTGTTGTTGTATCTTGGGAGACTATTGCTCAACACCGTAAAAGGAGATATACGGGGCAATCTTGTCTTAAAGAAAGAATGTCATCACTCGACTCAGCGAATCACACAAGCAGTTTGTTAAGGTTTTGATTTCTAGTTTATTGTAATAGTTTGTTTATCCTTTCTACTATTGTAATAGTTCTTACTTCTCGTTCCCTACAACAATTGTATCCCAACAGTTTGTTTGTATGTTTGGCATGATTGTTAAATCTTCAGACATGGAGCTTTCAAATATTTCCCATAATTCTTTCGGATTAGCGGGGTTACAATATACTAATAGCATGGGAAATAAACGTCGTAGACTGTATGGCATTTGGTAGTTTGCAGCTTCTGACATACATTCGATTATGTTAGCAATAGAAGCTAACAATCCTCTTTTTTCTGCACATTCTCTAAATGTGTTGTAACGCTTTTCGTTTATAGACCTCAGATCTTCGTATGATTTTGGTCCTCTTATGGTTAGTTATACATGTGATATACATGGGTTTGTATATCATGTATATCACGGTTTCACAAGGCAACTTACCTTGATTATGGCTTAAACGCATTATTCGATACATCTACACTTGTCTCGTATACTGATGCTGATTGGGGTGGCTGTCCAGATACCAGCCGTTCCACGTCCGACTATTGTATGTTTCTTGGTAATAACTTGGTCTCATGGTCTGCAAATCGTCAGTCTACAAAATCTCGTTCTAGTGCAGAGGCCGAGTATCGAAGGGCACAATGTGGTCTCTAAATCATGTTGGTTGCGTAATCTTTTTTTAGAGCTTCATTGTCCTATTCAGAAAGCTACATTTGTTTATTGTGATAATATTAGTGTCATCTACCTTTCTGGTAATCCAGTTCAACACCAGCGCACTAAACACATCGAGATGGATATTCACTTTATTCGCGAAAAGATAACTCGTGGACAAGTACGAGTCTGTCATGTCCCTTCCAGGTATCAAATTGCAAACATCTTTACTAAGAGTCTTCCCTCGGTCCTTTTTGAAGATTTTAGGGACAGTCTCAGCGTACGAAGACCGCCCGCTATGACTGCGGGGGTGTGTTAGTTATACCCGTGATATACATGAGTTTGTATACCATGTATATCACGGTTTCACAAGGCAACTTAACTTATGTTAAACCGTGGTATACACGGTATACAAGCCCGTGTATATCACGGTTTTGGAGTCAAATTTGAATGTAAATATTGTATTAAATTAGGCTTGTACAGTTACCATAATTATAAGATTCTTGTACAACTAGAATAGGGTTTTGAGAGTAGAATAGGAATATGATTTTCCTATTATGGAAAATTATAAATTGTATATATACTCTTTTTCATTAATGAAAATAATCAAGGGATTATATTCTTTCACTTATGTTCATCAATAATAGCCTAAGGTAGTATCTTCCTCCTTCGGTTGGATGACAACTAACGATACGTCCGATAGCATAACCTTGTCGTCTGCGTGACCACATTTTATCAGTCACTGACCAGACAAAGTGTTGTGGGAATTCTTTGTACAACAAGTTAAGCTCTATGGCGTGTTTATTTGTTTCGTTCATTGGAAAAAATTCTGTCAACATTGTTCTCCTATTTGTAGGATTTTTTACGATTGAATTCAGATTTGTAGTCGTTTTAAACGAGACAAATTGTTGATTTTTAAGATGTAGCTGTAGTTGGTAGACATTGGGATTCATCTCACTAATAGGAAAGGCAAACAAACGCCACATAGCTTCTGGGAGTGATACTCATCTGATCGACATTCCTTTATTTCATCTATTTCTGTATTAGTGTCATTACTCTGTAGATTGAAAGCAATTTTATCGTGACAATTAAACTTGCTTAGTAGGTAACGAACGACCCATGAATTGTCAAGATATTGGGTTCTAACCTTTACAAATTTTCCAGTATCTCGTCTTCTGTAAATTGTATATGAATTCTCACCTTTAGATGTTTCTGTTGGAAATTTGCCTTTGGCGGGGAGATGCGTCCACCCATCTTTGATGAATTAAACACTAGTGTTCCGCATGTTGGAGACCTTCTCTCTTCGCACATGCATGATCTACGAAGTGAGTAGATGACCGTAGGGCCAAGAATCATCAAATTTCGTTGAGAAATGAAAGAGATATTGGTCCATGAAGTAAGGTGTTTGAGGCATGAAAATGTGGTGTGGAACAAATCTACCACATCGGTGGGAATACGAAGAATTGCTCTCTATATAAGTCTCTAATGTGGTAAAGGGTTTGGGACCCCAAGGGGTATCCCATGTGTTTAAAGGAGGGAGGACCTAGATGTGCTTACGTCACACGGCCCTGAGGAAGCCAAAAGACCCTCTCTTTTGTTGAATCATAAGGACTTACTTCAATTTTTACTCTATCTCCTGGCAGTATCCGTATAAAACAAAGGCGATTCTGTTCATGCTTCCCGTCCGGTCTGTGGGCTGTGGGACTTTCTGATATTATCTTTTTGGACCAGAGGACTTTGCCAGATGTACAGTTTGGTTCCTGAAGTTTCTTATGCAGTTTGGTCCATGAAGTTTAATATTCCTGATTTGGTCCCAGAGTTTACGGAAAGTTGGTTTTGGGGTGGCGGAAGGCGAAAAACTTTCGCCTACTGGTTGACGATTTTACGGAGCATTAATCAGCCATTTTTTGGCTGATTAACTCCTCATTTTTCACCCTCATTCATGTCCATTATTCAGCCTTCTTCAATGGCAATTAACAGGCATTACTTGGCTGTTTAATGCCCTCCTAATGGCCATTAACAGCCATGTTTTGGGCAGTTGTACAGCCCCTCCTCCTTGCTATATATTGAGCCTCATTTGGCTCAATTCTGGACTGCAAAACAGCACTGGAAACACAGCAAAACAGACAGAAACAGTGAGAAAAATCACTGACAAACAGTGAAGAAAAACGACTGAAAAACAGTGTGACCAAACCCTTACATATACACAAGATATACACAACAGAGACACACTATATACACAGAGACAAAAGAGAAGAGTAAAGAGAAACTCTTCCTTCCTATTCCACATCTTCAGCAAGTCGATTCATATTTGTTTTATTCGGCAGACTCAACCTATTGTCTTTGTAGCGTTGAGATTAAAGTGTTGTTTTATCTTGGGAGACTATTGCCCGCTAACGTAAAGCATACATACGAGGCAATCTTGTCTTAAGCAAAGAGGGCAATTCCTCGACTCAACACACAACGTTGTAACCATCCAGATTTAGTTGTTTCTTGATTTCAGGATTTCAAGATTCAAGACACAACAAAGCTTGTGACAGTTCTCAACATTGACCTTGCAAGGTTATCAAGATTCAAAACACAACACGCTTGCGGCAGTTTTGAAGATTGACCATTTATTTATCCTTTCGAACACTTGTAATAGTTATTTACTTCCCGTACTGCTTTATAAAGTACAATAGAGTACCAACAGTTTCATTGGCATAACTTTTAGGATATTTAAATTTACAAAATCCTTTTTTCTTCATGCATGAATTTGTAGGATTTAAACTGCCTCAAGGACCCTTAATAACCAAAGAATGCAAATATTGATTTGTATCAGGATCTGGTAGTTCAGCACAAACAATTCTATCATAAGCCTCAGGCGTCAATAATTTATACTCATCTTTAGCTCTTTTTAACTATATCTGACTTTAGCTCTTCTAGCTTTGCTTTAAATACTCGGCTTATTAAATCGGGTCTATTTTGTATTTCATCAGTTGGTAGTAAGAGCTCTTCTATTTCTGGCCATGAAGGATTACATGTCATCGTTAGAAAGATATCAGGTTTTCCAAAGTGTTGTACTAACGCAATGGCGTCCATGTATCGACGTCGCATATCTCCTGGACCCCCAGTAAAGCTAGCAGGAAGGAATGTTTTTCTGCCAATATTTGAAGCTTGTCTTTCTCCTAGTCTTAGAAGATCAATAAGTCCTGCTAATACTTCAATTCGGAATAAATCTTGATTGAATAATAACAAGTCCAATCTTTGTGTTTCAATTTTTATGTATTGATCTACGGAATATTGTTGGAATAATTTTCCAGAATGTATAGTCTCATTTTCTTCCTCATCTCTAATTTGAAGTTTGTAACAGTAATATTCACGACAGGATACAGTGCACTTTTTTTGTCTTTCTTTCTGCAAAATTTCTTCTTTGATATTAACAAGTCCATCAATTGAACACATGTTGATGTTTGCAGGAAGAACGATTTCTAGGAGAGTTGGTTTTTTGTAGAACTTTTTGGATGCCGCAATGCCACCCGTTTTGACCGTAGGGAAACAACAAAGGATACTGTAAGCAAAAAAGCTTTTTGAATTATTCATCTAAAGACACAGATCAGACATGCAGAAAGAAGAAGTCAGTCAAAATCGGAAAAGACCAACCCCCAATAATTATACCCAAATTGAAACACAAATATGGCTAAAGAAAACAGCGGAAAAGGAAATATCTAATTTTTTTGCCTTTTCATGGTGAGGAAATCGAAAGTTCACCAATAAATCCACCCAAAAATAAAATTCATATAAACAAGCAACAACGAAAGAGGAAGAAGAAGCTAAGCAAATAAATAAGAAAGAGAAGAAGATTTAAGCTACTGACAAAAATGGATGAAGAAGACGAAACTTCCCTACAGAAGGCTAAAAGTGAAATGGGTTAAAGAGTAGGAAGACCAAGACTTATGTGAAGACTCACTTAACATGCATAGGGACACGTGTTGTATGAATAGAAATAAAGAGAAAGTGATGCCTTTTGTTTGCCAAACACATTTATCTGTTAAACACTTCTAAAAATTTTGAAAGAGATGCATTTCATCCTTTTACAAATCCTATGTCTCCAAAACAACAAGGACGTATTAGAAATTATAAAATAATATTGTGATAAATTATGCAAATATAACGACTTCAAAACATTCTCTTACTCTGCACCAATAGTTGGATACTTGTGGAATAGTTAAAAGGATGCTGCATCCCATTATTCACATTCAACCATCATATTTTACAAGTCAGAATCACAATGAATGTTGAAGAAGCCATACAATATGCCAACAAGTGCGTATGTGAATGAATGTTAATGAGCTTCACAAGTATCTCCTATTTACAATGGAATTCATTGATCACTGAATAGCAACGCGACATGAATAAACACAGTATATGTATCCCCTTTTGCATCAATCATGTGAATTGTGGACTTTCATGCAATGGCCATGCGACTATCCCTGTGTATGGATTATGTTAGTTAAGGAATGAAATCAACACTGAGACAAACGGTAATACTTTTTTTTCTTCATTTTATTCAATCCATTGAGAATCTACAACATCTAACTTTTTCTTTAGCAACTTTCCTACTGCTCTAAAGTCTAAACTCACATTTTAGCCTGCAAATACTGATCCACAGTGATAGGTTTAGGACCACCAAACCAATTGATCATAAATATATCTTCAATCTCTAATTTGAAGATCTGGAAATTGTGACTCTTGGGCCAACCTGCCATTGGTTCAAAATAGTGACAAATTAAGGGACATATGCCGACAGTAGTACTTTAGAATGGTAGCTCAAATCAAGAAGATGACATTTACCTTTCATCTCAGGGTGTTTTGTGAATAAAGCAGTTTGAGCAAAGCTAGTTTCCTTTGGATCTCCATTAAGCACTTTCAACTAAAACAGCATAAAGACAATGTATGATAATGTTAGCAAGAGTGTGGACGATATTTTTACAGTTTAGGACAGAAACTACAAAAGAAAGCAGCAACTATTAGTTTTCTAGACAACAAAGCCATAAGTTTGCATATCAGCAGCTTGTTCATATGCTTACCAAGTGTATCCATTCACATCGTAATTGTTTCAATTAGCAGAACATAGAACTATAGAAACCATAGTAAAAAACAGATTCTCCAATTATACATATTATGACATTTACAAGCATTGATCAGCAATTAGATCAAATATTAGTAGTTTTTTTAGTTCCCTTTTATTTCAGCTCCAAAATAAAAATTTTGAGTCCAAATGATTACTAAGGATCACCAGTTATGGAAAGTTCAGGCTAGCAGTCTGTTTCAAAATTAAATGTGTGCAACACCATGCAAGTATACTTTCAAAATTCCTGCAGCAAAGCATATTATTGAGATTTCAGGAAGAGTCAAAAGTAAACAAAAAATGTTAAATACATGGTAAAAATTGCCACTACATATTCAGCCTAGCATAAGATTCACAGAAGAGCATTAATATGTTGTTCATCCACAAATGCACAAACTAATTTTTACTGCTAAAGGGCATAGCAACTAAGGGTGTGTTCGGTATGGAGGAAAACATTTCCAGAAAATGTTTCAAATTTTCCCATATTCGTTGGCCAAAATTTATGGAAATCTCTAGGAAAACAAGTTCCTGAAAAATGAAGAAAATGACTTTCCTGTGAAAGTGGGGAAAACAAGTTCCACAAATGACACTCCATATTGATTGTGTCCACTCCACCCTCCACCCTCCAACATACCTCATCTTCACCCCACCCCCGTAGCCAGCATCACGCCCACCCCACACCTCACCCCCCTCATAGTATTTGTCTAGATTATATACAAATGCTTTTAGGAAAGTATTTGTTGCTTACGTAGTGAACATAAGAAAATAAGAAGCCCACTTATTTTTCCGGAAAACATTTTCTGAGAAAACATTTTCCATCGTACCAAACACACCCTAAATGTAGAAGAAAAGGGAACACTAAGGGGATGCACTGAACTTTGGTGTGAAGAAAATGGCCTGGAAGAGTGGGATACAGAATATTCGACGAGCTGCAAAGAACTATTGTTTAAAAGACAACTTCATCTAAAAAAAACTCTTGTTTAAAGGAAAAGAGTTATTAGTGCAACCACCTTTCCTGTGAGGGTAATTTTGGCACAAGACGGGTTCTCAGGATCTGTCTTGCCACAAGTTCCAATGGCGTACTCACCGATTGTAAATGACGATCTCTGGTCTTTTAATGCATTTCTAGCAGTGGGATCAAGCGTTGTTAAGTAAAAGTACGGTATGCCACGGCCTTTGTCTGGTAACCCATCACTAAATGAGACAACATTCCTGCACAATAGAATGTACTTCAAGATATTCAAGACTACTTAAACAAGTCATGATTGATGACACGACTAGATTGAACAGCAGCAAATCCATAAAAGATTCCATTCAACAAATCCTCTATGCTGAGAGCTTCTAAAGATTGCAAAGTGCAAATCCCTTCGAAATTGAACAAAGAGCTATATCCTCAATTAAAATTCACCATTCAACTTTTTTAAGTAGACATCCTTTTCCTAGAGTGATACTTGATTTACGATCATGCAACTTTAGAACGCGATAAAGGAAATATTGTAAATTGTATGCTAAGACTAATCATGAAACAAATACATTTCCAATACAAAATAAAATGATGACAATCTTCTTGACCCCTCTCCTTATGAAGTTACATAAAATAAAAGACATTTAGAACCCTTCCTTTTTCCCTTTTTGGTAGTGGTATGAGAATTCTGAACATCAAGAAATACATGACTGCAGAAAAGCTTTCCAAAATAGTGCACTTTTAGAATTTAAAATTGTCAGATAATATTGATCCATCCATAAGCAGAACTTAACATACCCGAATGGTGCTCCTCCCATATCACTTGCTATAGTACTGCAAAAGAAAGGTTACTAAATCAGCTTTCAGTCAAAATTGCTAGGGATTTTTGCAATCTGTTGCTATCATTTATTTTCCCATTCCCAACACCAAACTTTAAGCCAGTATTGTTGGCTCGTTTGGTATGCGGGATGGGATAGACAAGGATATCCCATGCGATTAGCTATCGCAGCTTCTATATGCGATAGCTAATCCCACCATTTTATCACATCCGATGGGATTGTTATCCCTTATCCCACCAACCAAACGCGAGATAAAATAATCCCGCATTTTATCTCGGGATTGTTATCACTTATGCCACCAACCAAACAACCCCATAGCCAATAAGTTGATTTTAGCTGCTACAAATGACAGCATTAGCCAACAACCCACTGTACATGTTAATCGACAAGGGGGTGTTACCGTGTATATCACGGTATACTTTCAGAAGGGAAACATACTTAATAAGAAAAATGTGCCTTTACACTTAAATAACCATTCAGTATTGACAAGATCTATATAGGGTCATGAACTATGAAGCTGCATCTGACCAAAACAGAAACAAAAACAAGAACAATCAGTCAATCAACGACCCTCGATCCCAATCTAGTTGGGGTCGACTAAAAATAACAAACCACAGTAAAAAATTCAATCTTTAAGACAAACCGATACCAATTCAAGAATCGCACGCAAATAAAAGCACCAAAGGTAGAGAAAAGAAGGGAAATACATACTTGAGGACACCCCAAGAACTCTGAGAAACAAGCCATCGAGCAAATCTGGCAGCATCATCCGGCTTGGGTCTCAACAGTGACAGTGAAAGAGGGCGCCCATCAACAGATTCTTGGAAAAAAGCCAAGAAGAAGACTAAAGGAAGTAAAATCGAAGCTGCCCTGTTGATATTCATGATGTTTACTGTATTCTAAGTAGAGAATGGAGAAAGAAATGTTGGAGTTCTGGTATTTATACTTGTCTTTTGATAGTACAAATAGGTATTGTTCAGTTCAAGGACAGAGTTAGGTTGTCATTAGTTCTTATCTGACTGTTTGGTTTTTTTCCCATTAAAATGACATGTATTGCACAATTGCCTAATAATACTGAATAAGATGCATGAGTATAAGAATAGTATTGATATTATTAATATTATAGTTTACTAATAGTATTGAATATGGTGATTAGACTTAAATTTACAATTAAATATTATACTATAATTACTAGTATTAGATTATAAGGATTTTGCAATTATAACTGTTAACTGAGAAAGCCAAACGGAAAGTGCAGTGTTTTAGTAGTACAACTTTGTATCAGAACAGAACAAGAAGTTCCTGGAAGGAACAGGATAAACATGCGCGGGCACGAGAAAAAGTACAGATTAAAACAGGCTGCCGGCGTCATCGGCACTAAACTGTGATGAATAACGTTGGGTTTAAAAAGTGATAATTCTTGTATTTTCTTTTGGAAAAAAGACGGCAGTTATACCTATGTCACCTTTTATTTTCTTTCTTTAGGCATCTTTTATTTTGTTTGCCGCTGATGTTAGATATTTGCTTTAGGATTCATTTAATTTAAATTTTCATCGACGAGTTGTACTTTTAAAATAAAGTAATTTTATACCAATCATAATTTTATTTTTAAAAATAAAATATGAGATATCGGATTAAGAATAAATAACTCATCACATTTAGGGGTCTTTAGACATTTGTGCCAAATTAATTGTATCAAATTAGGTGGTGATAAATGTGACTGAAGTTGGGTGGATCAAGATGTGCTGAGTCAATAGATGAGTCAATGTCCAACACTGCATGAAACTTGTTTGGGTTAAGATGGATTGAGTCAAGATGAGTTAAATAATGGACATAACTCAATCAGCCCACCTCAACACACTTTTCTAACTTTTGACAAACTAAAAATAAAAAATTATTAAAAAATAAAAATTCAAATAATTTTTATTATAGAAATGAAAAAATAAAAAATAAAAATTTAAAAAATAAAATTATTATAAAAAATAAATTAAAATTTTAAAATAATTAAAAAAAGAGTTAATCATATTTTGTAGCTTTTACACTTCTAAACGAGGGCTATTGATGAGTAAGTTTGGACTGATGATTTGTGATGAGTCAACTTGAACTAGTTCAACTCAACTCATCTTTAAAATCACTCTAGCCCAAACTCATTAAAGTTTGGGACGACTGGGCGGATCAAATGAATTTGGGCTAATTTTGCCACCCTTATATCAAATCAAGGGTGTCAAGGTAGCGACTAGGGGTCCGAGGAGGGACCAGCTAAGGTGCGTAGATTGTTTTTTTTTTAATTTGTTTTTATTACTACATAGGGAACGGAGAAGGAAAAATGGGGATTACAAGATGGAAAATCGAACTCTGAACAATAAGGTGAAAGTTCATAGTCAATCAACTGATCTACTAAGCTTCTTTGCCTATATCAGTTAAAAGGCCTATGTGCGCTTGAATTTTCTAAAAGTTTGTAAGTATTAAAATGTTTTAAATGCATACCAACAATTAAAGACTTAAAAACACTTACGGAAAAAATGTTTCTTATTTTTGCTAAGTATAATTTTGAACTTTATATATTTGAATTCAACTTGTTATTTGTAAGTTTGTATTTTGAATTCTAAACTTGTAAATTACACCATTTTTTCTTTCTAAAACTTGAAATTACATCTTCTTAAAAATCTCATTACCTGGTTGACGTCAACCTTTTGAGACACTGTTGATATCAGATTTTCTTGATCAATGCTCCCGCTGCTTATAGTCAGGTCCAAGTGACTGGATCTCGTCGTACGTTTAGTATTCTTCTTGATTTTCTTCTTGCATATGAAAGTTTCTTTTCTCCACTTTAATCCAATCCCTAAATAAAATTAACTGTTCTAAAATGTCTTTATGTATGAATGTCTATGTTTTTCCGTTGCAACCTTACTTGGGTAAAAATAATTTTTAAAATTACGGCTGAAACCTTAATATTATCACATTCATGATCATCTTAAAAAAAGCCGAATAGTACTGGTTGGAAATTAGCCTTTGGCGGGGAGATGCGTCCACCCATCTTTGATGAATTAAACACTAGTGTTCCGCATGTTAGAGACCTTGTCTCTTCGCACATGCATGATCTACGAAGTGAGTAGATGACCGTAGGGCCAAGAATCGTCTAATTTCGTTGAGAAATGAAAGAGATATTGGTCCACGAAGTAAGGTGTTTGAGACATGGAAATGTGGTGTGGGACAAATCTACCACATCGGTGGGAATAGAAAGAATTGCTCTCTATATAAGTCTCTAATTGGTAAAGGGGTTGGGACCCCAAGGGGTATCCCATGTGTTTAAAGGAGGGAAGACCTAGATGTGCTTGGGTTCAAGGCTAAGCCCACACGCGCGTCGCCGCCCGCCCGTCCCATCCGGTTCCGGGCTCTTGGGTCACGGGCTGTGGGGACTTTCTGATATTATCTTTTTGGACCAGAGAACTCTGCCAGATGTACAGTTTTTGGATCAAAATTCTTTCATATGTACAGTTTGGTTCCTGAAGTTTCAATATTTACAGTTTGGTCCACAGAGTTTCTGAGAAGGTGACGAAAGGCAGAAAGCCTACCATTGGGACTGGCTTTGAGGCATTAATCAACCATTACTTGGCTGATTAACTCCTCCATTATCACCCTCCTTCATGTCCATAATTCAGCCTCCTTGATGGCCATTTACAGCATTTACTTGGCTGTTTTAATGGCCTCCTAATGGCCATTAACAGCCATATTTTGGGCAGTTGTACATCCCCTTCTCCTTGCTATAAATTGAGCCTTCTTTGGCTCAATTCAGGGGCAGAAACATAGACGAAAATACAGTGCAAAACATGCCAGAAAATAGAAAAAAGCAGAAAGACAGAAAATCAAGCATTTTCAAGACAAACAAAGGGCTGAAAATTCAGCAAAACATTGGCTGAAAATTCAGCAAAATAGTGGCTGAAATTCAGCAAAACAATGGCTGAAAAACAGTGACCAAACCCTCACGTATACACACGATATACACTACAGAGACACACTATATACACAGAGACAAAAGAGAATAGTAGATAGAAACTCTTCCTTCCTATTCCATATCTTCAGCAAGTCGAGTCATATTTGTTTTCTTCGTCAGGCTCAACCTATTGGCTTTATAGTGTTGAGATTAAAGTGTTGTTTTATCTTGGGAGACTATTGCCCGCTAACGTAAAAGCATATATACGGGGCAATCTTGTCTTAAGGATAGAGGGCTATCCTCGACTCAACATACAACGTTGTAACCATCCAGATTTAGTTGTTTCTTGATTTCAGGTTATCAAGATTCAAGACACAACAAGCTTGCGGCAAGAAAAGAAGATTGGCCTATTTGTTCAACAAGATTCAATTTCTGAAGATTGAATATTTGTTCATCCTTTCGAATATTTGTAATAGTTATTACTTCCCGTACTGCTCTATAAAGTACCATAGAATACCAACAGTACTTTAAGTTGTCACTCCATCATTGCGAAATATTGAATCATCCTTATCATATCAATTTTTTCCAAAAGTGACATTAAATAAAAAGATTGTTAAATTGTATAGTTCAATAAGAATTTTAATAGTAGTTCAATCATCATCTTCTAATATATCATGACAAACTTTAACATGGACGTTGTATGTTAATTTTAGAAACCAACAAGTTAGACCAATCGTTGATTAACATTTTTATTTATCTCAATAATTACGGATCATCAACACTTACATATGTTGATGGGTTGTTCATTATTCGATGATATGGGTCTATAACGGTCGTCACGATATTCTCATCAAAACAAAAAAGAAAAAAAATAAGGCACCAATATAAACAAAAAAAAACGAAGATAAAAAGCACTATAGATACCCGGGTAACTTGAGCTAATGTAACGCACCAATTTATTTTTCCAGGTGGCACGCAACTTTGGAGTCTTGAGTGCACAAATGTTCCCAAATCATTTCTCGTCTTGAGAAATACAAATACTCAATACTATAAGGATGATGAATTACCTCATAAAATTATGATCCATTTATTTATTAATTTAATTTATTTTAATTCATTTAGTTTAGTTTCTTTAGAAGTTGAAATGTGTGTCGGACCGTTAAACAAATAATAGGTATCCACACCTCCGATATAGTTAATGAGTAGTGTAATAAGCGACCATTTCACATGGTTTATTGATATGCACTATAAATAATAAAGACATTTAATTTAATTAAATACTTAAGCAAATTCTAAAAGATAAATAAAATAATAAATTAATTAAAATTAGACGGCTTGGGTTACAATCCTTTGTTTACGCAATCGCAACTCAACCTATTTCAGGGAGAAGTGCACAAATATCCACTTTTGCGATCACTTTTAACTTGTGAAGCTTGACAACTTCATACATTCTCATATAAAAGTGTGGTCTTGTGAAGGCCAACCACCAAATGTTTTTGGCCTGATGTTTGGTATGACTTGTCAAGGTAAAGTCTGGACATTTTTTATTGAGTTGCGTGTAAAAATTGATTAATATCTTAGTCATGTATGTTTTTTCATGTATGCATGTACTTCAGTCGTATATGTAAAAATTTGACTAAAATGTCAGTCACGTGATCCCAAAATTAGACGGCATGGATAAAATTGATCCTAAATGATTTATTTTTGATAATTCAAGAGTGTTTTTTATTCTTTTCCATTTATTTATTAACTTAAATTATTTTAATTAGTTAAATTTATCTCAAGACGTGCACAATGTCATTCTGAATTACAAGTCCACGCAAAAAAATAAGTAAAAAAACCCAAAGAGTTTGATGATTCTACGGAAGTCCGGTGGAAAGCAAATCCCGACAAGTACAATCAAGGTCAATTAGGATTTTAAAAGATTATTTATAGATAAATAAGTCAAGTTAATTTTAAAAGATTATTTATAGATAAATAAGTCAAGTGAATTTTAAAAGATTATTTAGGATTGTAATGACTTAAAAGATATTTAATTTTTTTTTTTACAATCAAGATTTTTGATGTTTGAATTTTAAAAGATTTATTATAAGATTTATAAAAATTCGAAAGGAGAATGAATTTTTACAATTTTATTTGATGAAGATAGTCTAAACTCTAAACTCCGGTGTTAAATCATATACAAATGAGAATCTCTCTATTTGTTACTTGGCTGATTTTTCTTTATTTTCTCACTTGGGTGTGAACAATTTGCTGGGTTTCTTCTTACATCTGCCTCTTTGACATGCCATTACTAATAAATTATGATACAAAAGTTCGGTTGTTTGCTGCAAGTTCTGGTTTCTTTCTTTTCCTGAAGCCTTTTTCCCGCAGTTGTGAATTTGTAAGTATGTGCTTAATCATTCTTCAGCACTCTATACGATATGCTTTTTACTAGTTTATAGAATGGTGGAAATTTGCTGAAAGCCTTTTTCTTGGCAATTTGCTGGGTCTTCAACTGGCGTGATTTTTTGGTGGGTGTGAACAATTTATTGGGTTTCTTCAACCGTCCGAATAACCATTTGTTTCGGATTGAGGAAATTTTGGTGAATTGGAAATTTGGGGAAGTTGTTGTTGTTGCTGGGTTTCTTCAGTCAAAATTACCCTTTGCATCTGCTCGGTGATACCTTGTTCACGAAAAAGAGTTCTTTATCTTCATAAAGAGTGTTCATCTCTCTGGGTGACAAAAAAAAATTCACTTAAAGTCTGATGGGATATTGTGAGATTTTTTATAAGATTTGGTATTTATATTTTCATTAAAAGTTTCATAAAATTTTAATTAATTTTTTTTTTTTAAATTAGCAAATTTTTGAATATCAAATTTTTTTTTGTTACTTATTTAAAATTTTAATTGAATATCAATAGATTTGAACATACTCTTTAAATTATTTAAAAATTTTAATTAAATAATATAATACTTATTTATTCTAAAATAATTTTTTAAAATCGTAATTGAATACAGGCGCAGACTAAATAGGCAGCCACACCATCGCCCCGATCCTAATTACACAAACACACATAATTCCTTTCTTGAGATCTAACGATAATAATCAAAGTCAACAACAATGGGACTATTCAACTACACCGTCGCCGGCGGTGCTTTCATACTCATTGGCGCTTGGGAATCACTCGTCTCCATCTCCGACGCCCTCAAAAATTCATCACCACCGTCCACTTTATCTACAGATAAACATACCCAAGATTCTATTTTTTTTTCATCAATCACCTTTATATTAATTTTTATCCTTTCATTCCTTTTTATTCTCAATTCCTTATTATCCTTTTTCGATGCACTTAACTCCAAAGACAACATTGGTTCCGTTCTTCAATTACAGGTGTTCGCTATTTCTCTTCTTTTCTTTCTTTATTCGGTATTGGGCCTTATGACCCGGTTAAAAAAATCGTTTCTTTTACCTTCCCCAATCCTTAATTTGCTTTGCCTCTTCGCTTTTACTGAGGAATTCTTGTTGTTTTATCTTCAAAGGAAAGACCCAAGTGGAGTTGAGAATCGTTACTATGATCTATTACTTGTACCTATTACTATTTGTGCATTTTGTTCATATCTTGAATTGAAAAACCCGAAATCGAGTTATACTAGATTAGGACGTGGGATTGGGTTAATATTACAAGGTATGTGGATTCTACAAATGGGGTTTGCTTTTTTCTCTGATTTGATTGCACAAGGATGTTCTTTGCATGAAAAAAGTAGAGGTAATTATACGGTTAAGTGTAAAGGTCATCCTGAGTATCATCGAGGTCGAGCTATCGCTACGCTTCAGTTCAATTGCCACCTTGCTCTTCTTGTGACTGTGATCTGCTTTGTGTACTCAATTGTGTGTAAAAAGAACGGTATTAGTCACGAACATATGAGGTATAGACCTATCGGAGCTGAAATGCAACACTTGGAAATGGATAGTCAAGCTCATTTTACATTGGATTCTGATGAAGAAGACAATGAGAACGGGATAAAAGAAGAGATGAGTGTGGAAATGCAAAAGGCTATTGAGCCAGTTCCTGAATCAGAAACGAATGGATATCATACCCGTCCTTGAGGTAATCCATGGTTAGAATTTTTTGTTGACTAGGTATAAAGATCTATTCTTTGCAGAGGTAGTTATGTTTTAGAGGTTGTATAAAAGATTTGAGAAAAGAAAAAAAGAGGTTAACGTCTTTTTATGTTTGATGATTCTAGTTCAAATTGCAGTGTCGTGTTAGAAATTTTCTTTGAAGTGACATAAATGTATTTTCTTTGTGTTGTGTCTGTGGAAGACTCGCTCTTTGATACTAATGATAAAAAAAAGGAACTTATCCAAAGGAGCTTTACTATATTTCGATTTTATAGTTCATTCTCTATATTTAGACTTTTAATAATGAACTTTCTTTTTTAAGATTTTAGAGTTGAGGCTGTTGAGTTTCATCTTTGTCTAGACTCTATGCGTTGTACAGAAAAGTGCAGTTCATAGAAGTCGTGAACTTCCTGTTAGTGTCTCTAATTGACATGCTGTAGATAAGCAAGAGAAAATTTGGTTTAATGGACATGATATATCCATTATATCTGGCATTTCGAACAACGCGTAAGGGCAAGCTCAGATGTCTATTATTTACAAACATACAAACATGGTCACAATTTTTGAAACACTTGCATTACTCTTTTCCTATGAACAAATTATTTACGCGTTTTCTTGATACTGCTTTTGAGAGATTTGAACATGACAGTTCTGGAAGAGTTGGGGAAAAGGAAAATGAGATCAAGTGATAATGATGTTTTGGTAATATTTATGGGGAAAAAAAGATAAAAAGATAATGATGCTTTGGGCTCCATTGTTATATGAATATTGTGTGGTCTGTGGTGATATTTTGATAAATGTCTCTGAGTGTTAGGTTGAATGCTGTACTTCCTATTTGTCATAAGCCTTGATGTATAGAGTTACCCGGTACTTGTGCTAGTGGGAGATAGCAGGTACACTGTGGAATTAGTCAATGTTGCGCGAGCTTCCAACTCCACTTTTATATAAAAAGAAATATTGGAGTTATGCATTCTTTGGCCTAACATTTGTAACAGATGTTTGTTCTTTTTTTAGAAAGTAACGTGTCCAGTATAACGAAGGGAGCCTTGGAGTAACCGGTAAAGTTGCCTCCAGGTCACATGGAGGTCATGGGTTCAAGCCGTGGAAACAACCTTTTACAGAAATGTGAGGTAAGACGGCGTACAATAGACCCTTGTGGTCCGGCCCTTCCCCGGACCCGCGCATAGCAGGAGCTTAGTGCACCGGGCTGCCCTTTAACATGTCCAATATATTCATTAAATCATCAGCAAAGAGTTTATGCAGGAAGCCAAAATAAGACAGCTACATCAAGTGAAAACAGGAAAAAATCATCGTTCTTCTTGCAAAGAACTGAAAACATCTAGGATTGATTCAGATCATCTAGATATTCTGATTTACTCCAAAAACTGAAGTAAGGAACACAATTCATCTTAATCTTCTGTCGAGAGCTACTTGTATCTTCAAAACATCTATAATTTCTTTCCTTCCAGATTGGAGTTGTGCATTCTTTGGCCTAACATTTGTAACAAAAGTTTTGACTTGAGACTAGGCTGCTGCTACAGCAGCTACAGTGCCTCTTAGTTAACCAGCACAAAGTGGTCTACGCTATACCAATTGGATCTAGGTAGAAGGCAGCATAAAGCATAATTCATATCTCCATGCACTGAATTACAGGAATCAGTTGTAATTTGGACAACTAAAATGCATTTTGATGAACTATTCCCTTGATCCTGTTATACATATTATGTTATCATATTCATGAGTACATACTTCGGTGACGTTTTTCCTCAAGAAGTATATCTGAAGATCATTAAGGAAAAGAAAGGTCAAATACTTTAGAGGCTTTAAATGATTTTAATGGTCCATCATGTCTGGGCATGATAAGGAGAGTGGAGTTGCAGACTTCTACATAGATGATGACCTAACACCGAAAAGAGCTTGGTCATTCTAAAACATTGCGCAAATCCAATTGATTTTTGAGAGTATTCCATGGAGTCTGTTATCTTACTCTGTGTATGTAAATTCATCGACTAGGTCATATTACTCATGAGTGCGGGCATGCCTTACTAACTTTTCTGCAAAAAAAAAGTATTGGCACATTTCCAACCCTTAGGTTCTTGTGATCTTTGACTGTTTGCATGATGTTTCTTTTTAATATCGACTGTCAATTGGTATCCTTTTTGTTCAGAGCACCTCTATTACACTTCAGCGACGGCAATAGAGCATTTCACCTCGACTGAATTTGAACTTCACCACTAATTTATACATAACCTGGCTGCTACGAACTACTGTAATATGTTTTACTTTCATATGCTAATTCATTGGCTGGCTATTATTTGGTTATTTTTGGCATCAAGAGTTTCTAGTGCATACACTCGAGTTAAGGTCAATAAAGAACTAGGTATTCATCCTTCCATAAATGAATGTATACATTACCGCTGAATGTACTAGCAAACGATATTGGTTGCAGCATCTCCTAAACATTGAAATTCTAGTCATTTATGAATTCAAATGAATAAACCTGTAATGTCGACATCAACTTTCTTAAATTGTCTCCATATTTGACAAAGTTTTCTTACGGATATTGTTAATTATGCCCTTACCGGCCTATCAAAGAATTTATCTCCGATTCAATCCGCTGAGACTTGGACTGCTTTAACTTAGAATTCTGTTACATTAATGACCGATTAACAAGCAAACTTAGGAGAACGAAGAAAAATAAGTCTGGATTAGAAAAAGATGACAAATAAATGAGAAAGATTTGACGAAGGGGCTCATCGGCAGTTTGGAAGGATATCCATGGCTTGTTATCTCATTACAGCCATAAATGGTGATTGCAATTTGGAATAGCCCACAAATAGAGTTTTGTTGTTTTTACTATCTAAAGTAAAAGAGGAGGTGCACTAGATAGGAAACCAAAATTTATCTTCCTTTATATACAATGTTGACGATATACAAGTGCAGAACCTTCAATTTCTACTAGAAATGAATGAATGTCACTCACATCGCAAAATACAGCATTCGACAACAAGAAGCTATCAGCAGTTACTACAACACTCTAATTAACTGTCATGCTCCTATAAAATCGACAGAAAATCATAAACATCAGAAAACTTGCTGCACTTGACAAGGCCAAAAAACAGTAATAGTTGTCTAAACGGGCTTTTCTCATGTCATCGGCGAACCAGTTCTGCTTTTCTCCTGTTGAACTTGTCAAATGTTCAATCACGGTTATTAGGAATGAGCTGAAGAAACTACCACACCCGAATACACTAGTATAAAGGGCTATACCTAAAGTTCTCATATTTATCGGAACTTCAGAGTAAAAGAACTCTTGCATACCGACAACTGTGAATATATCTGAAATTCCCAAGAGAATGTACTGAGGCAGCAACCAGAATATGCTCATTGGCACATCTTCTAAAGTTGAAGTCGCCATATTTCTGGCAATATCAAGTCTTTTTCTTTCGGTGACAGCTGCAATTATCATTGCTATTACTGAAAGGAACATCCCGATTCCCATTCTCTGCATCACAGTGATACCTTTCTCATTACGTGTCAAAACACGAATGAAGGGGATAAAGAACGTGTCGTACAGAGGCATGAGAAGGATTATAGATATGGTGATTGAACTCTGAAATGCAGCTGGTGGAATTCGGAAGCTGCTTCCGATGTTTCTTTTCATTGTCATACCTTGTTTAGTGAAAAATGTTGCAGGTTGTTGAAAAATCACTGCAAACATCAGAAGCATAGTCCATACTGGCAGTAGAGGTAGTATTACTTTTAAAATTTTAACTATCCCATTCTCCGATTTTTTATTTGCGCCCTCCATACTGCCTGAATCTTGTTGGCAGAGCGGTGTATTTTCAAGTCTACGAACAAAAAAAAAACCATAATGAGCATTACTTGGCCAAAAAAATTAATTGTTTTGCCTCTATTAAGTTATACGCACGGACAACATGTCAAAAATTTACACTGATTATCAGTGCAATTTGACATGTTATAACATGTTAGCTATCATTTTTACTAGGTTATCGATACGTTAGAAGTGAGTTGTATGTACTAGCTGTAAAGAAACACTTACTCGATCTCTACAACCTTTGACTTGTTAGATTCTGGTACGGCGATCTCACCACAGGTCAATCTTGAGGTAGCCGCTCTAATCGCTTTAACTATATGATCTCCCAATGACTTGATATGAATAATTTCGCCATCCCTGTTGTGTGTATAAAATCGGTTTCCGAATCTGAAGACTACAACCGATACTATCATGGCAATCGAGGGAATGGCGAAACCTAAGCCCCATCCTAACGTGTCCTGTATGTACGACATGACAGAAACTCCAAGTAGGCTGCCACAACAAATGCCAAAATACCACCATTGGAAAAATGTGCTCTTCTTCTTGGTGTTCTGCTCATTCTTTGTACAGGGCAATTCCTCTTCATCATCCAATTGGTCTGCTGCAAAAGCTTGTAAGGACGGGTTGTAACCCGCTTGGCCTAGTGAAATTAAATGCAGAGACAACGATAACGATGAACTGAAGCCCGAGTTGTCCACAGAAGTCCACGGCCATTGTAATGCCAATGACGTCAAAGCTAAAAGACCCTAATTGTTTAATTGTCAAAGAGAGTTATTATCAGTATATCTTCTTTTCAATGAGGCAATAATATTAATCTGGTGTTCATATTAACATTCAATTGAAACTTCTTTACTATTTCTTAATGTTATATGCATTTCCTTATCAATGAGACAATAAAATGTATACTATTAGAAGATAAAACAACACTTTCAAGACAAACAACTGTTTATAACAGTAATTATTATTATCATCATAAAAACCAAACTGAACAGTAGTGGCAAATCTTTATGCACTGAGCAGACATAATAAAGCGCGACAAATTAAATAAGTCACACCTGAAGAGGCAATAACCTAAGTAAATGAGTTGACAATAAAACAAACTGTTGTACACACTTTAAATAGACATTTATTACGTGCAAGATTTAGGTTATAATGCAATGT
Organism: Anisodus acutangulus; assembly: GCA_029783415.1. NCBI lineage: Eukaryota > Viridiplantae > Streptophyta > Magnoliopsida > Solanales > Solanaceae > Anisodus > Anisodus acutangulus. Next base: position 48,508,144 of record CM056501.1, on the reverse strand, counting down.
TATTGCGCTATACAGACGAAAGAAAAGGTGGGTGATGACTCAGGCTCCACGTACACGGTCTACCGTGGCTGTTGCTAATGATCTCCGTGTAGATAAACCACCAATCAAACCCATATATGCAAAAAATCAGCATATTTCTTTTTTCACTCCCCGATAGGGGCATAAAGTCTTTTTTAAGATCAAGAAAACTTTCCGATTTTGATAAGTAAATTTACTCTACTTTGTCTTTTTAATTAAAATAGTCAGTAGTCCTCTAATAAATGAATATACTACATTAGGCATGTTAAATATACATAATATACACACGATATACATGTGTATATTATGTATATTTAGCATAGATTGTTCTCGGTTTGTATAGCATAGTGACTGCCCATCTGTGGGCATCCTTCTCCTTGTACAAATGTGTAATTAATGTTATAGTCTAATTAGTATTGTACACTTACCATACTTGTATAGTTAGTCTCCAAATAGAATAAGGTTTTAGGAGTAGAATAAGAATATTATTCTTCTATTATGAAAATATGTAAATGTATATATACTCTTTCAATCAGTGAAAATAATCAAGGGATTATTTCTTTCATGGTATCAGAAGTCTAGGACTAAATTGCTTTCGCTCTTCTCCAAAATTTCTCTCATTTTTTCGTGCCCCTTCTCGGCCAAAAACTGCATCGATTTCCGTGCCCCTTCCTCGAATTTCGTGCTAAATTTTACCTCATCTCTTCCCAAATTTTCTACAAAATCACCTATTGTTTTTTCTTTATGTCGACGACAAAGAGCACGTTTTATCATGCCCTTGTTGTTTCTAACATCAAGAATCACATACCTCTCATTCTTGAAATAGAAAACGTCCAATACGCGACGTGGCCCGAATTGTTTAAAATTCACGCTCGCTCTCATCAAGTCATCCATCACATAATCCCCGCGGCTCCTAAGGATACGGAGGTGCTTCAACGTGAGGATGATCCTAACTTATGGACAACGCTTGATGCCATCGTCCTTCAGTGGATTTATTCCACTATCTCTACTAATATGTTGCAGATGATTATTGAGACAGACGCTACGACAATGACTGCTTGGGATAGGTTGCATGACATATTCCAAGATAATCAAACTCCAGAGTTGTTACTCTTGAGCAGGACTTTTCCCACGTCAACATGGAAAATTTTCCGAATGTTTCAGCGTATTGCAAAAGGTTGAAGGAATTGGCGGACCAACTCCGCAACGTTGGTGCGCCCTTTAGTGAAGATCGTCTGGTTCTACAGATGGTTGCTGGTCTCTCCGAGGCATTTAGTGGCGTTGGGACCCTACTTCGTCAAAGTAACCCTCTCCCAGCGTTCTATCAAACCCACTCCATGCTTACTTTGGAAGAAGCCGGATTGGCTAAGAAGGCGGCTACCGGGGCAAGTTCTGTGGTCATGATGACGGCCTCCACAAATTCTCCAGAGTGTTGATAATTCGGGCAAAAACCGTGCTCACGATGGCGACAAGAATACTAGGAAAAATAATGGAAGAAACCGCGGTGGCAAACGCGGTGGTAACGTCAGCAGTACCGACGACAGTAGGCCCCACCCCATCAACAGTAGGCCTCAGCCCCACTGGTCCATCCTTGGGCCCCCCTGGCTGTGGGCCTAAACTAGTAGGCAGTGGCCCAACAATCTCGGTTGTTCAGCGCCTCCAGCCCACGGTAATTGGGCCCAATTTCAGACTTCTTTTCGGCCCAACTACTCCAGCCCAGCCTCGGTCCAGCGATCTAGTGGGGTACCGGGTCAGCAGAGAGGCAGGCCTGGGCCCCACCAGACCCATCATTCAGCGGGCCCTATTTCTACCCACATCGAAGCCGCGATGAACACGCCTGGAATAAATCCTTCGGACCCAAATTGGTACATGGACACCGGCGCCACTACTCACATGACATCCGATTCAGGTATTCTCTCATCTTATTCCAATTAGAGCAACAATCGTGGTATAATTGTTGGTAATGATAATTCAATTCCAATTCGTGGTTATGGTCATAAATCTCCCCCTCATCCACCATTTATTTTGAAAAATACCCTTCACGCTCTAAAATTGATTAAAAATTTGGTGTCTGTATGAAAATTCACCACTGATAATTCTGTGTCCATAGAATTTGATCCATTTGGGTTCTCTGTGAAGGATTTCAAAACGGGGAGTCCTCTCATGAGGTGTGATAGTATGGGAGATCTTTATCCTATCACGCCATGTTCCGGTCCATCGAGTCAAGTCTTGCCGTCAACATTTGCATCCCTTGCTCCTTCCTTGTGGCATGCTCGTCTAGGTCATTCAGGATCGTCTATTTTGTCTTCCTTAGAGAAAAATAATTTTATTTCTTGTAAGGGTGAGCGTAGCACACCGAATTGTCAATTTTGTTCTTTAAGAAAATAGTTAAGTTGTCATTTGTAGACTCTAATTCTCATACTTTAATGCCATTTGATATTATTCATAGTGATCTATGGACGTCTCCTGTTCTTAGTTCTTTGGGTCATCAGTATTATATTATCTTTTTGGATGATTATTCTAAATTTTTGTGGACTTTTCCAATAGCAAAAAAATCTCAAGTTTTTTCCATCTTCTTAAAATTTAGAGCATTCATTAGAACCCAATTCGAACGTGAAATAAAAAATATCCAATGTGATAATGGCAAAGAATATGACAATGTGGTGTATCGGGAATTTTGTGCAAATAATAGGATCAATTTTCATTTTTCTTGCCCTTATACGTCTTCACAAAACGGGAAAGCCGAACGCAAAATTCGTACCATTAATAATATTGTCCGCACTTTACTAATTCATGCTTCCATACCCCCGTCTTTTTGGCATCATGCTCTACAAAATGGCTACATATCTTCTTAACATTATTCCTTCCAAAGGTATGGCGTATTCTTCCCCCTACAAATTTTATATAATAAAACACCTTCGTATTCCCATCTTCGGGTCTTTGGGTGCTTGTGTTATCCGTTATTTCCGTCCACCACAATTAACAAACTTCAGGCCCGGTCTACTCCGTGTGTGTTTTGAGTTTTCCGTCTAATCATCGTGGTTATAAATATTTTGATTTATACTCGAATAAAATCATCATTAATCGCCATGTCATTTTTTATGAATCCCAGTTTTCGTTTGCTAAGGTTAGTAATCCCGGGCCTAGTACGTATAATTTTTTGGATGATAGTATTTCCCCGCATACTATTCACTATTTTTCGGACGTGTCCCGCACCCCTACTGTGCCAGCGGGCCCACTGCCCGCTGGTCCTCTCGAAACGTTAGTCAACTTTGTCCCGATCCAGTGCCGAGGCCGAATATTGAGGGGTAACTAATATGGTCTCGGAATCATCTTGGTTACGTAATTTGCTGTTGGAGCTTCATTGCCCTATTCAGAAAGCAACCTTGGTTTATTGCGATAATGTTAATGCCATCTACCTGTCTGGCAATCCGGTTCAGCACCAGCGCACTAAACATATCGAGATGGACATTCACTTTGTTCGCGAAAAGGTTGCACATGGTCAAATACGCGTCTGTCATGTCCCGTCCAGGTATCAAATTGCCGACATCTTTACAAAGGGTCTTCCCTCGGTCCTTTTTGAAGATTTTAGGGACAATCTCAGCGTTCGAAGATGGCCCGCTATGACTGCGGGGGTGTATTAAATATATATAATATACACACGAAATACATGTGTATATTATGTATATTTAGCATAGATTGTTCTCGGTTTGTATAGCATAGTGACTGCCCATCCGTGGGCATCCTTCTCCTTGTACAAATGTGTAATTAATGTTATAGTCTAATTAGTATTGTACACTTACCATACTTGTATAGTTAGTCTCCAAATAGAATAAGGTTTTATGAGTAGAATATGAATAAGATTCTCCTATTATGGAAATATGTAAATGTATATATACTCTTTCAATCAATGAAAATGATCAAGGAATTATTTCCTTCAAGGCATAGTCGGGATAGCACTAAGGGATCGTTTGGTTTGTTGACAAAGTTATTCGGGGTTTACAATCCCGAGATTATCATCCCACATCTTTACGAGATAAAAAATATGAAGATTTTGATACAAAATGTATATTGATATTAACTAACACTCATACCAAACACGGAAACACGGAATAAATGTAATCTCAAATTTTATATCAGAATTAATATCCTTGTAGGATTCAAACTATGAACTATATTTACAGCCATACTAGAAGCTTCTTTTATGTCTAAAGGATTCACTTACTTATATTTACACAAAAAGAAATTGTTTTAAATCTATTTACTTAGCATTATTTAAGTCTATTTGCATAGCATAATTCATAATTGTTTTAAGTTTTACTTAGCATAATTTTCTAAAGAAGGAGATTCAATTAAACTACTTTTAAGCTCGAAGCTCCTCAAACCTACAATTTTACTTTAACCAGAGGTTGTTGTTGTGTAATAGAAAGTTAAAGAGACGAAATGAAAGAAAACTTACGGCAAAATATAGAGAAGAAGAAGCCAATACAGTGGTGTATCGGTCCAAATAAGAATCCGCTAGAGGAGCAACCAGGAGTGGCAGCATAGACGTAATACCACACCAATTGTTAACCATCTTTGCCGCCGCTGAATTGCTCATTTTAACCACATCTGTTAGATATGTCACTAAGTTTGACGCCACCCCTTTGAATGCAAACCTCTCCATTCCCGCTATCACTGCCAATTAAAATCACAATCCACACGTCCATGTAAATACTTTATCTTCAAAAATTACAAGAATAACTACGCCTCAGTCCTAAACCAGTTGACATATAATTTTTGACTGCTTCATTTAAGTTCAACTCATATCATCATCGTACCAGATAAAATTATTGAATTAAAACTAGCTAAGGAATAAAGTACTGAAGATGAAATCAAAGAGGAGGGAGGGGATTACCTATGAGGAGAATACATGGTTTGTTGAGATTTCTTCGACCTTGTCCTCCAGCCATGAAGGGGATTCAGAAAGAGATGTAATTAAGATGAAAAGGAGAAATTGGAGAAGATAACAAGGCTAATTAATTATATAATGTTGTTGCTGCTGCTTTCATCTGGTCTCAGTATTTCAGTCACTACACAAACAAACACAGTAGTGTTAATATATAGGGCCGTACTCAAAAGATCTCCTTATGCTTGGATTGGCTAGCTCTATTCCAACAAGACAATTAACAAAATATATAGTGATTTAAAGTAGAAAAAGAAGTTAAGTCCTTTTCTTATTCCAAAAGGTGGAATCTCCCACCCCAGGAGCCCCACCCCGGTCCGACAGGTCTGTGAAGGAGGTAAATCATGATGACTCAATTGATTTTAAAGGTTAGACCAGTACCACGCTGCGCACAACGGGCCCTCCTTTATTTCAAGAAGAAACCCACACACTGCCGCTGATGGAGACTTATAATGGAACAATGGACAATCACCGAAAAGCACTCAAGAAATCAATATGATCTTGCATAGGAAAGAAATGTTCCTAAATTATTTCCTACTTTAGTCTTGGCAGACAATATTGTCGCACCTGTGTGGACAAAGACAATATTTGTGAAAATGTAAAGTAAATTTAAGATATCGTTCTTATGAAAAATACAACAAATTTTTAATTTCTTTGGATTTACTTCAATTTTTGATAGATAACAAAACTCACTCAGAGATTGTCATTATATTAAAATGATAATCAAGTGTTCTAAATATCTCAAAAGTGTAATGAGATGATAAGTATTTATTCGTTCTTAACAAAAAATTTCAATTTCGAACTTTGCTTTAAAATCATCTTTGTAGAAAGAGTTCTATTCAAAATAAAACTTTTTAATATAAATTCAAATTAATTAAACCTAAAATGATTATCAGACATGGAATGAAAAAAAAAATCAACTTTTCTAAAAGATTTAAAAATGGAAACACTAATCACTAAATCTACTTTAGGCAAAGTTGTTAATAGTAACTGATTTTAAGTCTAAAAGGCATGCATTATTATTAATTATACAGCATTCCACGTTTTCAGTTGGCAGTGTCGCCTTAATATGTCTTGATCCAATAAAGCTCTCAAGATTTCTTACTCCAAAACGTATGTTAGTTTGATTCATGATGTTGCTTGACATATGTCAGTTGGATTACCTCACAACCAGCCAGGTATTAGCTTCGGAAATATAATATATTTAGTAGTAATTCTGTCAATTGGATAAGCAGAGAACATCATAACATTTCATTTCAAAAATTGGCAAAACCCACTGCAACAATTAAATACTCCTACTTATTTAAGTTAAACAGGAAAAGTGACTGCTATAACTTCGAGTTTAACGGATTTTGGCGTTTTATTTATTAGTAGATTATGGTTTAATCCTAAGAACAATCCTTTTTTGTGTGTCTCTTTTTTTTTTCTTCTTCCTAAATTGAAAAAATAACAAAGCTTTACTCTTTTGAAAATTGTGTTCTCAGATAAGAACATAACACAACGTTCAAATAAAACTTGGCGCACTGCATAGAATTTGTTGGGAGATTTTACTCTTGTACTTTATAAAACAGTACAAGAAGTATATAACTATTACAAGTATTCGAAAGGATAAACAAATATTCAATAATTCAACTAGAAATCTGAAATTACAATTGTTGCACAAGAAAAACTGAAAACTGTTTTTGCTGAGTCGAGTGTGACACTCTGTTCTTAAGACAATATTGCCCCGTATGTATCCTTTATACGTCCTGGACAATTTGTCTCCCAAGATAAAACAGCAATGGAACACTTGAGCAAAGGAAACTCAAGTGCTACCGTGAAGAATATTGAGTAACGAAATGATGCTTGGAAGTTGTAGGAAGAAGAGTTTTCTGCTTGTGTAAGCTTCTGTATTTTCGTGTATATTGTAAGTGTTAGTTTTTGGTGCTCAACAATGGTGTAAGGGGGTGTTTATATAGGTGAGGGAGGGACTGAAAACTGCCTCCATAACAGCCAAATAATGGTCATTATGGAGGTAGTAAAGTCACCAACATAAATGGTGAAAGACCAACGGATTGGCCATTTATAGGAGGAGTAATTCAGCCAAAATAAATGGCTGAATTGAGTGCTTGGCGTCGCTTTGACTGTCCAAATTCGACTTTCAAAACCAGGGATCAAATCGTACATCTGAAAGAATTCTCGGTCAAAGCGTATACGGCCCAAAAGATAATATCAGAAGACCCGAGAGCCGGACGGGCGGCGGCGGCGCACGTGTGGTCTTTCCTCGAACCGAAGCACATCTAGGTCCTCCCTCCTTTAAACACATGGGATACCCCTTGAGGTCCCAAACCCCAAACCAATTTTGAGTCTTATATACACAACAATTCTTTCTTCCTCTACCGATGAGGGAGAATTGAACACAATACCACACTTTTTCATGCTTCAAACATTTCACTTCGTGAACCAATATCTCTTTCATTTCTCAATGAAATTTGACGATTCTTGGCCCTACGGTTATCTATGTACTTAGTAGATCATACATGTGTGAAGAACCGGATTCTCCAACATACGTAACACTAGTGTTTAAGTCGTTAAAGTTGGTCGGTCGCAACTCCCGCCAAAGGCTAATTTCCAACAGAATTTTCCAACAAATCCTCGTCTCCGAATCCCGTACACAGCGAGAACTTAGTGTACCGGACTACCCTTTTTACTCTTCCAGAAAATTGTCCAAAGAGGATTCATTTTTCTCTCTTTTGACATTACAACCGTTAGGCATAGGACTGATCAATTATCAATACCATTTTTTTATAATGATGGTGTTCAGATTTTTTTGCACATACATTAATTTTATAAGGTTCTTTCTATTATCTCTCACTAATGTAACAAATAATTTGGTCTTTATGAGATTTGAATTTGAAACCCGATGATTTTTCTCCACTTACACTTACAGCAAATTCCACACATTTGGTAAGTTCATTATAGTGGACCACTTTCAGAGATCTTCTTAAATTTGATTAGGTAACACTAATTTTTATTAATATTTGAGATATTACGCTAATTACCTCCATATTATTTTATAAAATCATTTAAAGTTATTTATCATTAATAAAAGGTAATTTCAATCTTACCAATTTGATCATCCTTACTCTTTTAATCAACTAAGTACTCCCTCCGTCTCCATTTATGTGTCACCATTTGATTTGAAAAGAATTTTAAGAAAGAAAGGAAGACTTTTGAAATGTGTGGTCCAAAATAAATTTTATATAAATTTGTGGCTTGTAAATCATCTCATAAAGTTAAATTATTTCTAAATATAAAAAGATGACATTCTTTTTTGGACAGACTAAAAAAAATACTGTCACATAAATTGAAACATAAGAAGTATTTAAATTACATTAGAGTAAAAAGGCATAAAATATTAGGAGTACAATCAGAATCTTTGAGATAGATCAAGAATATGGTCCCGGTTTATTCGTGAGGGCGGTTATTTTTCAATCAGTATGTCAATGTATGCTGGCAATACGCAAGGAAACTTGCACACACTACGAACTTTAAGAATAGGCAGGAGCTTTCTATAGGCATGAGAAGTTTGATTTTTCATGAAAGCAACTTCCAGGAGAATACAATTCTTTTGGGGAAAGAAGTAGGAATGGAACTAGAATTTTTATTAAAAAAATTTAAAATATATATAAGTAAATATATGAAATAATATATGAATTCCAAAGAATTTAAGAGTAACATTGCTCACATTATCAGTTTAAAGTCCGGATAAAGGAGGATCAGGAATTCAGGATTACAGTAAGTTGGCAATCAACCAACATAAAACTAATCAATTTTATGATAAAATTCCCGTAATACAATTTTAAAATGATTATTTAAATGATTAAAATAAGAAAAGTGAATATAATGTCGTAAATCAAACTAAAAATAGTCCCTTTTATAAAAGTTTCCTAAGTAGGAATTTACTAGTATTATACTTTATAGCACCGTTACGCCTAAACTTTAATTTGTGTCTTAGCTAGGGGCTGCTGAAAGAGATACCAAAACCACGCAAGGAATCAATTAGTAAAATGTGCAGCTTGTGAGTTGTGAATGTTCATTGGGAAAAACTGATTAGCAGGTATATGCTTTCCTATTCAACTACTTATGCATGCCAGGCAGAATGAATTCGAACTTACAATTACTCTAACAAATTAATTAGGAAAGAGACCGGACCATCTAGCCTTTAAATTATGTTGCTCGAATTAGCGCCGATAAATTCATGTTGAATATTCTAAACCAAATGCATGTTGTATCCTAGCACTTGTCAAGGGATGAATCTAAAGTTTTAGCTACAGGTTCGGCAACACTTAGCAGTTTTGGTCAAAATTCATATGTATGTTAAAAGATCTATAAATCATCTATTCATAACTTAATAAGTTATCTTTTCTAAAATCTAAAAATTATACACTCGAAATTTTGAATCCGCCTCTAAATTTAATTAAGTAATAAAAGCTAAACTCGTGAATATTTAATTACAATTACAAATAAAATTCAAGTCAAATTACACAGTAATCGTTGATCATTTAACTTAATTAAAAATCCAGTTGAATTATATCTTTGATTAAAATTATAAGTTAGTTTTTTACCACAAAATAATAATGATGATGAATCTGACCTCTAAAATCCGTACTCATGTTGGATACCCCCATTCTTATCTTATGATATGATAATAAATCTAAATCTAAATCTTAAAATCAGATTATAAGCTAAGGTCAACTAATGAATTCTTTTTAAATCATTCATAATGTTCCATTCAGACACATTTGCAATACTTATAGGAGTAATTAAGAATTAATGAGTCCAATAATAGTACTCCAGGTCACTTCAAATTTCCGATACACATCATCAGCTAATCTATGTGATGCAAGATCCTTTTTGGAACATAAGATGAGAGTGTTGACATAAAGTTGCTACAATGACAACATAGAAACTAAAGGAAAAGGTTTTCATCTCCAAGGCAGACACAAATTGCAACAAGTTACAAATCTTTTATTTTGCATGATCATAAGGACAATAATGTTAGTGTTGGATGAGCAAGTAAATTGTTTCAATTGGCAGTGAGTGGTGGTTTAGTGATATGGAATTCACTTCATCACTCCTTTTGACTCAACTTTTTCTTTGGCTCTTTGCGTAGTGCTTGGAAACTCCCTTAAGCTAATTAACTTTAAGACCAGACGTCGTTTAATCTTCCGATATTCTCTACTATCCAATCAGTTAAAGCCTAACGACGTCTAGTCATCTGAATTCTCACGCCAATGCTCATATATGCACCATTTCTAAAAAAGAATATATCTTTATTGCTAGATAGATAGAGTTACAGCTTTTTATTATGTGCAAGTGCATCTCTCTATCTTACATTAACATATCTACTACTGAAAAAGGTGTAAATTTAACCTAGGTTTAAATTCAAGCAAATATATTAGGGGATTTATTTTTTATCTTTCAAAATTTTGGTTGACAGAGTTAATCACTATTTGCGTTGAGAAGATAGCAAGTATGTTGTAGAATCAATCAATGTTGATGCAAGATAGCCCTAATACCATGATTATAAGAAAATAAATGTAACTCTATCAATCGCAATAGATGTGCTTTAAAAGAATGGAGCCTGGTCCAAAATAAGAGTAACTGATAGAATATTTCTAGAATATTCTTTATACATCTCATATATTAGGTAAAATTGTAGGTCAATATTAATTAAGAAGATTAGTTACCTAGTTTGTAAAGGAGTAAATAATTATGTAATACTATATATATTGTACATAATAATCAATTCAAACTTTTTGCGCCAAACACGGCCTTGTTTTTATTTTTTTCTGTTCCTACACCTCTCCATAAAATGGCAAAGCTGAACGAAAAATTAGAACCATAAACAACGTAGTTCGTGTCCTTCTTGCTCACGCCTCTATCCCCCCTCCTTTTGGCATTACACTATCCATGACGACCTATCTCTTAAACATTCTCCCCATTAAGTCTCTCAAACACAAGCCTCCCACTCAAGTTCTCTATCTTCGGGATCCTTCCTATAAGCATTTAAGAACTTTCGGATGTCTATGTTACCCCCTCCATTCCTCCACTCAAATCAACAAGCTGCAACCTAGGTCCATCCCATATGTATTTCTGGGTTACCCGCTAATCATCGTGGTTACAACTGTTACGACTTGTCTAGCCAAAAAATAATCATTTCTCGGCATGTCATGTTTGATGAGTCTCAATTCTCCTTTGCCAAACTAAATTCACCACTTCCGAATTCCATGACTTCTTAAATGACGGCCTTAATCCCCTTCTAATTCATCACTTGCAAAATCAGTCGCTGCCGTCACCGGCACCCGACCTGCCTCCCTTGTCCCATCTCAGGTGGGCCAGCTGGCCCCGCCACAGGCTCCTCGAAACAGACACTCTCGGTTGCTCGAGGTCACTGCCTCTCCTCAGTTAGTGACGACACACCTTCTCCCTGATTCCGCCGCCCTGTTTCGGCCTACCAATCTACCCCAACAGCTTCTCGATCCGTCCACCATCTCACGACACCCATACAGACAATGGAAACCCTTATTATGCACGACATTTTCAAACCCAAATGACAATTTAATTTTTCGAATTCAGTTGTCCCATCACCTCTTTCTCTCAACCCGAAACATGTATTATCCGATCCCAATTGGAAATTTGTCATGATTGACGAATATAATGCTCTTACTGAAAATAAGACGTGGGAGCTAGTGCACAGTCCTCCTTATGCTAGTGTTAGTTGTTCTATGTAGATTTTAGACATAAAAAGAAATCTGACAGTTCTTTTGAGAGGCACAAGGCCCGTCTTGTAGGTTATGGCAGGTCTCAATAAGTGGGCGTGATTATGATGGAACCTTCAGCTCGGTGGTGAAACCGGCAACTATTCGGATCGTTTTCAGTATTACTTTGTCCAAATCATGGCCCATTCATCAGCTGGATGTCAAAATACCTTCTTGCATGAAGACCTTCATCAGACTGTGTATATGCATCAGCCTTTGGGATTCAGGAATTCAGTCCATCCAATATATGTGTGTCATTTGAAGAAATCGCTCTATGGACTAAAATATGCTCCTCGTGCGTGGTACCAACGGTTTGCTGATTTTGTATCCTCTATCGGTTTTTCACATAGCAAATCTAATCATTCACTTTTCATCTATAGCAAGGGTAACAACATGGCATACATTCTGTTATATGTTGATGATATTATCCTAACTACATCTTCTGATGCACTTCGTCGATCCATTATGCCACTCCTTGCCTCTGAGTTTGCTATGAAGGATTTTGGGCCCCTAAGTTATTTTTGGGCATTGCTGTTACGAGAAATGCAGGTGGCTTATTTCTTTGTCAAAAGAAGTACGCCGAAGAGATTCTTGACCGAGCAGGCATGTCGTCTTGTAAATCGGTCCACACACATCGGTGGACACTAATTCCAAACACAGTGCCTCTTCGGGTTCTCTATACGCCGACCCGACTCACTATCGCAGTTTAGCAGGAGCATTGCTGTATCTCACTTTCACGAGACCAGATATATCCTATGTCGTGCAGCAAATATGCTTACACATGCACAACCCGACGAATGAACATATGAATGACCTCAAATGAATTTTGCGATATGTACAAGGTACTCTTCATTTTGGCTTACACATGTACAAGTCCTCACTCTTCGACCTCACCTCTTATTCTGATGCTGACTGGGGTAGATGTCCTGACACTTGTCGATCCACATCGGATTATTGTGTGTTCATTGGAGATAACTTGCTTTCTTGGTCTTCTAAAAGATAACCTACTCTGTCTTGATCCAGTGCCGAAGTCGAGTACCTAGGTTTAGCGAATGGTGTCTCTGAGTCTTGTTGGATACGCAACCTTCTCCTGGAACTTCACTGCCCCATCCATAAGGCTACATTGGTCTATTGTGATAATGTAAGTGCTATATATCTTTCTGGAAATCCCGTTCAACATCAGCGCACTAAACACATTGAAATGGATATTCACTTTGTACGTGATAAAGATGCTCGTAGACAAGTTCGTGTTCTTTATGTTCCTTCCCGATATCAGATTGCTGACATATTTACTAAAGGGCTTCCGCGCATACTCTTTGATGATTTTCGAGCCAGTCTCAGCGTACGAGAACCTCCCGCTTCGACTGCGGGGATATGATAGAATATTTCTAGAATATTCTTTGTATATCTCCTATATTATGTAAAATTATAGTCAAATTGTAATTAAAAAGATTAGTTACCTACTTTATAAAGAAATAAATAATTATGTAACACTATATATATTTTACATAATAATCAGTAAGGAAACATATTCATTCAATAACGAAACATCAAATTGAACATCGTACTTTTCCTAAAGAGATGTGGATATAAAGCAGCGGCACCAAAAAATTAAATCAATGGGTGGTAGACCACCGATGTATTCTATCGACAATAAACGACATATTAATATATCTTTATTTACTATTTAGTATTTACTCATTTGACGAACAGGTTCAATTGATTTTGTAGTACATTACATCTTCTTTTTTAGTTTTATGTCATTTTTGTAAAGACATCTTTATTTTTTTACAGCGTAATAAATCTGAGAATGAAACAAAAGAAATATTGTTGAATCGCTTTCTTCTATTCAAATTACAAAAAACTATATATAACTATTTACTTGGGTACTAAATAGTTTGTATGTGGCAAATGAATAAAGTGTTTGAAAGAAATAATCCCTTTATTATTTCCATTAATGAATATGGTATATATATAATTTACAATCTCTAAATATGGAAAATTTTATTCCTACTATCTAATTCCGTTGACTACGAGTAACGGGCCCTTGACTCGAGATAGAATTGGGCGTATTACGGTCAATGTGTGGGGTGGTGACGGACTGGCCAGCAGGCCCAGGCAGACGCTGAAGTGGGCTGGGATTGCGGAACAATACAGAGATTGGTACTGGGCCGTGATTCTGGCCCACTAGGCAGATTGTTAGGACCCGCGGACACGGTATTTTGTGGGCCAGCAAGCAGTGGGCCTGCCGGCATATTTCGGTCACGGGATAAGTCGGATAAATGGTGGATAATATAAGATGAGACCTCGTCATTCAAAAAATTATACGAACTAGGCACGGAACTACACACTTTAGCAAACGGAAATTGAGTTTCATAAAAAATAACATGGCGACTAATTATGATTTTATTAGAGGATAAATCAAAACACTTGTAACCACGATGATTAGATGGGTAACCCAAAAACACACAAGGGGTAGAACGAGCTTGAAGTTTGTTAATTGTATTGGATGGAAAAAAGATGATAGCATAAACACTCAAACACCCTAAGATGATAATACAATAGATCTTTATTGTAAGGAAGTTTAAGTGGGGAATTATATGCTAGGTTTTTGTTAGAAAGTACGTTAAGGAGGTAAGTAACCATTTGTAGGGCATGATGCCAAAAAAAAGGGGTACGAAAGCATGGGCTAATAAAGTTCGAACAATATTATTAATGGTACGAATTTTTCGTTCGGCTTTCCTATTTTGTGAGGACGTACGAGGACAAGAAAAATGAAAGACTATGCCATTAGCATCACAAAATGCCCGAAACAATCCATTATCATATTCTTTGTCATTATCACATTGAATATTTTTAATTTCCCGTTCGCATTGTGTACGGATGAATGCTCTAAATTGTAAGAATGTGGAAAAACCTTGAGATTATTTTGCTAAAGGAAAGGTCCACAAAAAATTAGAATAAACATCCAAAAATAGAACATAATAACGATTGCCCAAAGAACATAGAACGGGAGAGGTCCATAAATCACTATGAATAATGTCAAAAGGCATCAAAGTACGAGAAGTAGAGACTACAAATGGTAATCTAACATGTTTCCCTAGAGGACAAGAAGGACAAAGTGGAGTACTACGCGTACCCTTACAAGAAATAAAATTATTTTTATGTAAAGAAGAAATAACAGACGACCCCGGATGACCCAAACGTTCATGCCACAAGGAAGGAGCAAGGGCGGCAAATGTAGATGGTATGGCTTGACTCGTGAAAGTGGTGGAGGTTGTGAGTGGATAAAGCTCTCATCTACTATTGCATCGCATTAGAGGTATCCCCGTCTTGAAATTCTTCACAGAAAACCCAAAGGGATCAAAATTAACAGAAATTCAATTATCAGTGGTGAATTTTCGGACAAACACCAAATTTTTAATTAGTTTAAGGGCATGAATAGTATTTTTCAAAACTAGAGGTGGATGTGGGGGAGACAAAGTAGTATGTCCATAACCTCGAATTGGAATTGTGTTGCCATTACCAACAATAATAACATGATTGTTGCTCAAATTGAAATAAGACGAGAGAGTACCTTGATCGGACTTCATATGAGAAGTGGCGCCGATGTCCATGTACCAATTCACGTCCGGAGGAGTTAATCTAAGTGTATGCACTGCTGCTGTAATATTTGAAGGTGTCGGGATCTGATTTGGGCCCGTAGCATGAAAAGCCTGAGAGGCCGAGGCCCAAGCAGGCCTGCCTGCGGCCCCGGCCCAGAAGAGTACATGCTGCCACTGTTTGGATCCGAGAAGCTGGGCCTGGACTATTGCTGAAACTAGGCCCAGTTACCCGGATATGGACTGGGCGAGAAATAGGGGATGTTGGGCCAATGGCCACTGGCCCAGATCCACGACCAGGGAGCCCACGATTGCGACTAGTTGGCATGCGACCCACTACCCCCGAGGCCCACTTCCCTGAGGCCCACTGCTGCTGCCACCACTGTTTCATCCGCCGTCGTTACCACCGCAATTTTCCCATTATGTTTACGATTTTGACCCTTTTTGCCGTCACTGTTGCTGCGATTTTGGCTTGAATTTTTAGAGAATGAGTGTGGGTCATCTGACGTTGTCATCATCACGATAAAATTTGCTCCGGTAGCCGCCTTTTTAGCCAAGTCGGCCTCTTCTAATGTGAGCATGGAACGGGCCTGATAAAATGGTGGTAGAGGATTACTTTGACGAAGCAGTGTGCCAATGCCATTATAGGCCTCAGATAGGCCGACAACCATCTGGAAAACAAGATGATCATTGGTAACAAGCGCACCAACGTTGCGGAGTTGGTCCGCCAATTCCTTGAGTCGTTTACAATAGGCTGAAACGTTAGGAAAATCTTTCATGTTGACATGTGAAAATTCTTGCTCAAGAGTGACAGCTCGGGAATTTTTGATATCTTGGAATATATCACGCACCCTATTCCAAGTGTCCATTGTCGTAGCGTCGGGTTCAATAATCGTTTGTAAGAGGTTTGTTGAGATAGTAGTAAATCCACTGGAGAACGGTAGCATCAAAGGTTGTCCATAACGTAAGATCATCCTCGGGGGGGGGGGGGTAGGCACCTTCTCCACGCCAGGTACCGAGGGGATTATGTGGTAGAGGACTTGATGCGAGCGTGCGTGAACCTTGAATAATTCCGCCCACATCGCGTATTGGACGTTTTCCATCTCGAGAACAATAGGGATGTGGTTCTTGATGTTGGAAACTGTAAGGGCAGGATGAAACATGTTCTTTGACGTAGACATAACGAAATAAAAATAGGTGAATTAGGGATTGGGAAGAAAATTGGAGAATAGAGGTGGAGAAAAAGAAATCAACGGAATCCGAGAAAAGAAGGGGGCAACGGAAGTGTTTGAGAGAAGGTATTTTAGCCATAGACTTCTGATACCATGAAAGAAATAATCTTTTGATTATTTTTATTAATGAATAGGGTATGTATACAATTACAATCTCCAAATATGGAAAATCTTATTCCTACTATACATCTAATATCCTAATTGTACTTATACAAGAATTCTACAACTATGGTAAGTTTGTACACTAATTTGATTACAACAATAAACCCATTGTTTCCGTGATATACAATGTCGTGTATATCACGGGTTGTGTCAGTGTTGTATAACTATGTTGCTCAAACTCTTCAAAAATATTATCGCATTGTGTTGTATTCCTAAAAAAAATATCACTTTTGAAGGATCTGACATGCAACGAACGATGTTTTGAAGAGTACGAGCAACATAATTGCATAGTGTCAATAAATTTGCAATTAATAGCAATGACTTTAACATGTTGAAAGTACAATTATGTAACGCATACACACCTGCTTTAAACTTTAATCACGCAAATAAGGCGGGAATGCAATGCGCCAATTAGATGCTCGCCGTTGGGAATGCTTCAATTAAATGCTCGTCGGTAAAATTACCCGATGATTATGAATCTACAATTAAATCGAGTTTCAGCGATTACCATTAGTTGCTCCCTTTTGCATATTCGATCTCGTCGGAATTGCAAATTAAGCTCTTAAATTGAACATTAAGATTGAAGCTTTATAAGATCATATTCATGGACACTGAGCAAAATATGCAATTAAAACAGGTTAAGCTTGAGATTGAGAAAAAAAATTGAAGTAAAGCATTCTGTTACCGCTTTTTAAGGGGTTTTTGAATTCTTCAAACTCTCTTATAGTTCCCAGAAAAAGGGGACTGTTTTTTAAATATAAAAATTCAATCCTTAAAAGTTAAAGCTTGCCAATTTTTGAAGAGCATTGGACCCGTTCACTCCACCATGGAGGTACCATTTTGAGAATAAGCATCATTTTCCAGAAAATTGAACTACTTGCTTATTGAAAGTATATTCCAGATTCAAATGAGGAGCAAAATACGGTCATAAAGTTGCCCAAAAATAGTAGACGTGGATGAATCTATAATGTCGACGTCAAACTTCATTAGAAATTATGAGAGAAAATGTTCAAAATGGTCGTTAATGTCTGAGTTTTGGTTTTATTTAATCCTTAATGCATAAATATGGTGGAAATGGTCCTTAATCTATTCCAAAAGGTGATCAATTTGATCCTAAGCCATATAAGTGAAGTTAATTGCTATTTTTGTTGTCGAAATAAATTGAGGTCTTTCAGTATGTGAAGTGCACGTAAGCTATCAAACTACACAACAAAGATACTTTCTTATATCGTTCAATCCCTGAATTCAAAACCAACATCAAAATTCCTAATCCTAATTTGAAAGAATCATGAGAAAACTTTTAACGCAGGGCTAGGGCTTGAAGAAATTAAGTTGCAATTTTATAGTGAATATATGTAATGGAGTATCGAAGGAATCCTAGAACGTCTTTGATTAGGCTAAGTAGTTGTGTATGGAGAAAGATATGGAGTCAATTTATTTTACAACAAAAGTAGCGATTTTTTATTACTTACATGGCTAAGGCCAGGACCAAATTGATCACTTTTTAAAATACATTTAAGGATTATTCCCATCATGTTTATACATTAAGGACCAAGTGGAACCAAAACCCATACATCAAGGACCATTTTGATCATTTTCTCGAAATTATGATATACACCAATTCTAATATCTAGCTTACTGCAGTATTCTTACTTTGAAAATAACAGAGCAAACGAACTAACAGATCATCTTAGCAATCTGAACAATAGGGAAAAAAGAAAGGATTTATTTTTTAATTCCATCTAATATAGAGATGCTGGGCTCAAGAACATGTTTGCCATTGCTACATGGCTTATTAGACGGCCCATATTTGCTAACTTATCAGCGTGCTAGGAGGAAAATTCACACTTATATCAGCAGTTAGATGTACTGCATATTCGTGGGAATTGGAATATTAGCGCATCATATACATGAAATCAAGTTTACGAAAAGCTCTAACGTAATGAGAAACACAATATTCCCCATCCAAGCATACAGCCAGTTACTTTCCGAGGAATTCTTTTTTCGAACAAGTGTGTTTCAAAAAGACTCATTTCCACAATCTGTCGGGCAATGTCATCATTAGCTTAATAACAAAAACATGTACTATATATTCTAATAACAACATCAACTACTACCCTATCTGATCCAAAAATTACCTAAACATTCTAATCACGCATACTTTAACATCATCTTGAAAGAGAACCATGTGCAATGCAGTTCTCCTTATTATAAGATGGATATTCTGTTAACACCATCAGTTTCAGTAACTTAAAGTTCTCCGGGTATTTTCTGAAAAAGCTGTTACAGCAGGAACAATTCCCAAGCCCTCAAGCCTCAACTGACGATGTCAAAAGACCCTAGGCAAACCGCAGCTGTGAGAATTTCTACCTTCATCTGTCCAAAATACAGTAGATGTTAAAAGTTGCGATTTGGAAAGAGTTGCAGTTGTGGTCCTTAGAACACCCTAACTCAGCTTCAGTTGGACAAAAGATATACAAGTGCTCTGCCTTCACTAGTGGGGCCTTAGTGCCAACTTGTAAGCCTGTATCTCCATGGGTGAAATGAGGACATGCCCATCATGAGCTCCATCTCCAAAATGGCCGCTATAACCAAGCATCTCTATGTCGTCATGCAAAAGATTTAAAGAAGTAGCCTTCGCATTCAACACAGCCAGACTCTTGAACATGTCAAACAGATTAACGGGCACATCAGCTACCCTTGAACATTCTGAACTGCCCTTTCGACAGTAAGAAGAATCCCAGTGTCGTCTCTGAAAGACTAGGGCAAACCTAGGCTCTTCAAGTTGCTGTGAGGCATACTTGAGAGGGCGAGGAACCTTGAAGTTGACAATATGCAAGTCACATGGTAAAGAAGCTGTCAGGGGAGAAAAGGTCCTAGGGGGTGGCTGTACAGAGATTTCCTCAGATTTCTTAGCAATGAATACATGAAGAGGATAGTTTAGGTGGGCATCAACCAAATGCGATAGAAGAGAAGGATTTAGAGGATGAGGACCTGTAGTGTGGTTTGCAGCTGCTGTAACATTAGACTCCACAAGGATATGGAAAACAACATTCATTGCACGGTTATCCATCACTCCTTGGCCTAGACCACGTCCATCATCCCTTACCAATCTCCTGTCAAGCATTACCTCTAACCATCCATCCTTGAGACTTGCAACACCCAAAGACTGCCTAGTGTGGACAGAGAAGCGGTGTCCATTTGGTCCTTGCATAAATGCAAGGGAAGGTATTGGATAATAGTTGCCCTGTGTAGGGATCTTATCATAGGTTTCTCTCCGGCTCATCTGGAATCCATTTAGATCAGAATAGAAAATCTTTTTGTTTTCAATATCAGTCTTGTACCTAATTATCAATTCCCTGTCATTGAGTTCATGACCAAGAAGCTCAACATGATACTCCTTCTCAATAATGTGTTCCTGTATGGAATTGTGACCATTATATATACGGGTGCTATGGGAAATTGGAGATTTGTCCCATGCTGTCATTGGGTAAGAATAAACCTCCTGTACCAAATGGCCCTCCGAGACAACCATTATCCCACCAGCTCGTATAATTGGCTCAGCCTCACCCTCCGGTTTGAACAGGTAGGCTCCACCTGTGCTAGAGTACATATCAACTTCTTCATCAATAACATTTTGTCTACCATCACTATGGCTTACTTTCTGCAACAAGCCAAACTGGGTACTAAAGGTGAGAGTCAGATGTTCATTCTGGATTGCTGATTCATTGCTGTCCAACTTTGAGCAAGTGTATGGTGCTGGGCAGGAGAAATTTCCAGAAGACACTGATATTCTAAGTTGTGCAGGTATGGCCTTCTCACATCCTGCAAATCCATTAGCAACATAATATGTTTGCAATCCCAAGGCAGGTACTGAAGCTTTCCAGTACACACGATGTCTTCTAGAAAAAGTTTTTTTCTTATCATGTGACAATTCTGGAGATATCTGGCTTTTAATACATGTCCAGTTTGAGTCCAAGATTGTAACATCCGGCCTCTCAACAGTGACCATGACAATTTCATTTCTTGTCTGCTCTGACGGATTAAAAAGGACCACAGTCTGAACAGTTCCTTCACGAGCGCTGATGGCTTTAACCACTGGTTGAGCATCATACTTAGATCTCGCCTGTGCTGGTTCAAACTGAGAAGGATGTTGGTCATTTTTCTCATGGCGGATCCCTAGCAATACCTCAATAGCCTTAGACATAAAAATTTGAAGGTCTTGCAATGCCAAGTGCATCCGTGTTCCATAGTCCTGCACCACATGGTCCTTGGCAGTACCAGTGACCCCATCATGATGCTGAAAAAGTGCTAAGTTCCTTCTCGCTGCAGTCAATTTGTAGGAAAATCCAGTAGGCAACTTTTCACACTGTGGTCTCTGGCAGTATCCTAATAGGAAAGCCATCAACATTTCGGCACTGCGAAGGTTATGCTCCAAAACACGATCAACTGCCTTGAAGAAAGGCCTAGAGACATAATAGCCACTCCAGTAATCCTGTTGCCTGTCAGCATAAGTGAAGAAATCACCTGACAGAGAAGGAAACCCCCCAATCTCACCAGATCCAATCTCATGTGGACGAGAATAGTTTACTCTGTCAGCCTCATCACGCAGCGTTCGGAAATAATCATCTAAAGTACCAAAATTTGCCTCTGCATTCAAGCTAGGGTCAGAATTGATATAATCAAACAGCATTTGGTAATTCCGAAACTGAGCTTCTGCTTCATCAACACTGACATACCGGAAATCATCACCTAGGGGAATAAGAAGTGTATTTGTTCGATATAGTGTTGATTTCTTTCTATACTGATCCAATAGTTTAAGTGCTCTTTCCTTCACATTTTCCTGGGTGGTCTCCTCAGGATGTTCTCCCCAAGGACATCGTTCATAAGGAAATCCATACATTCGAGCAAAGTCAAACTGACAACAAATTGCAGGCTCAGGTCCACAAGTATGTGGAATATCATAGGAATAAAATGGCATCATATGGACAAAAATATCAGTTCTTTCTTCAGCATCCCAGCTCTGTCGCCACACATATTCCAAATTCTGATATAAAGCCAGTTCCTTCTTCAACTCATAATGAGTTCTCTGTATTAGCATGTTCTCGAAACCCATACGCCGCAAAAGATATGCCATAGTTGGTGAATAACCGAAGGGATCAATGGACCAAGAATTTTTAGGAATTACACCTATCGTCTCATTTAACCACATATTTCCTTCTGTAATCTGAGCATGAATGCAAAATTAGATATCTAGATTAGTGAATATTGAAGAGAAGTACATAATGGAATGAGAAGCATACGAATATGAGACAAACAAGAATTAAGAATTAATAGGATAAGCACCAAAATATGCAAAACAAAGAAGGTAGAAAGACCACTTCATCTCCAATTCAATAGAAAATTAAATCTAGATCAATTTACATTGGCAAATAATTAGCAAAATCAAGCGACCAACAAACGACATAAAACCTACAAAATCTTTTCTTGATTGTTAACGACATAAAACCTACAAAATATGAAACAATCATGACGCGAAATACCATATAATAATTGATACCCCATTGGTTAATAATCTCAAATAGTGAAATAGATTTAACAAGTTCCTATGCATGAGAAATTCCAGTTACGGCCGAATACTAATGATTCTAGAAGAAATTTCCTATGACATATTTATTAGAGAAAAGGACTGGATGAATTTTAAGAGTTTTAGTTGTGACTTTCATATATAAGAGGTATCTTTTTTGATAAATATATAAAGTAAAATACACCAGTTCATATGCAATTGTAGCCTTTATGAGTGTTCGATATCTCATTAATTTTCTCAAAATGAACTATTATCTATCAGTCTTAAATATAGCATATTCACACTATTCCTTTTAACATACATCTAATGAATAATAAACTAGAAGCTTTTTACTATTCCTAATATTATTAATCATTGAAGAATCAATTGAAATCCCAAAGCATAACGACATAGACCACTTATTCGACCTGTCAAGTACTCCAGCAATCAACATCCACCACAAAAACATTGAGAAAAAGTTCTAGAATTATACTTAAAAGGACAAAAATCACCATAGCACTTCTCTAAATAAAAGAAATATAGTTTTCTAATCTCTCATAAATTACAAATCATAAGCAAGAAGAACTTAGTTATATCCTATACTACGGCCATACGGAAGAAATAACCTCTTCTTTTTTTTTCATTTATAGATACAATCCATACTACGTGATATTTCAAATATGCATAGGTGACTAATGGAGTGAACGTTAAACAGAAAGCTTCTTGTTTACCTGTTCAATGATTGCGAAGTAATGTGAATTAGCCTGCAGAAAAAAGAAAAATTAAAAGGCCGTAAGTCAACCATAATCACATAAAATTGCCAAAAGCTCCAGTTCCTAAGGCAGTATCAGGATTAGTAGGGACAAATTTGAATCCTTCAAAAGCAATTTCAACTATCCAAATATCTGTATTCAAACATTTTTTTCTAATAATAATTATGGCGTTTCCTTTTAAATATTTTATCCAATTTATGCTCTGGAAAGCTATTTACCACTGCGATAATAGGAAGAATCACGACTCCTTCAGAATAAGCTGTCAAATTAAAACCCTGTAGACTTGTTCTTTATATCTGCATATCATATTGTTTCAACGCTATGTAACATTCATGGAGCCATGGAGGTTTACCTCATCATTCATCACCCAACCACCTCCAACAATTTCTAGCTGTCCACTCTTCACTAGATTGGTAAATGCCTCTTTCTTTTCATCGGTTGCATCCCTCCACCATCTCTCCAGATAGGACATCTCTTCCCATATAAATTTCCTCCGGGAATCCTAAAAGGAACAGAATTCAACAACCAAACAAGTTATTCAGAAATTTAACAGCCACAATAAGCAATGACAACAACTACCACTACTAATATGCCTCATTCTCAAACTAGTTGAGGCCTCTTATATTAATATTAATATATATATACAACAACAACAACATACCCAGAACGTGGGGTCTGGAAAAGGTAGAGTGTACGCAGCCCTTACCTCCACCTTGGTAGGTAGAGAGGCTGTTTCCGGGAGACCCTCGGCTCAAGACAAAACATAATCACAAGCAAAGCAAAACAAGAGAAACGGTCGAACTCAGACAAGAAATTAAAGCAGTATGAACATGCTGATAATAAAATCGAATACGCCATGGTAGCGCCTTCTAACAAAAGGAAGCAGTACATCTAAATAAGATAAATAAAGTACACTAAAGAACACATAGCAGCAGAAATCAAACTACATGTGACTATAGAGCACTACTGCGCCTATAAGTGTGATAGGCTAATCGGGCCTACAGTTATAACACTACAACTATCATCTTATAAGCGTAAGTAGGTAGGACTGCGCTCGACTACCTGCTACCCTTTTACCCTAATTCGTGTTCTCCACAACCCCTATCTAAGGTCATGTCCTCAGTAAGTTGTACCTGCGCCATATCTCGTCTAATCACCTCTCCCCAATACTTCTTCGGCCTACCTCTACCCCTACTGAACCCGTACATAGCCAACCTCTCACACCTCCGTACTGGGGCATATGTGTCTCTCATCTACACATGTCCGAACCATCTCAACCTCGCTTCCCGCATCTTGTCCTCCACCGAGGTCACTCCCACTTAGTACAGGATATCATCATTTCTAATACTATCTCTCTTTGTATGCCCACACATCCATCTCAACATCCTCATCTCCGCAACTTTTATCTTTTGTATGTGCGAAGTCTTGACTGGCCAACACTCTGTCTCATACAACATAGTCGGTCTAACAACATATATATATATATATATATATATATATATATATATATATATATATATATATATATATATATATATATATATTCATTTTGTTACATTTGGACCAGTTTCTTTCCAATAATCAATAAAGTGGTTTCAATTACATACTATCATAAATTGAGGAAGAGGGGGATGCTTATTGTTTTATGCCTCTGCTTTTTAAGTGCTTTGCAAGTTTTGATACCCACTTCCGATTGATTCAAAATTTGCACAGGGGCATTAGTTCAATCATGTAAGTAGGGTGGACATAATTTGTGCCAACCCAAAATTCAATTCAAACTGCATGAATTTTGATTTTTTGGTTTGGAGTGTGAATTTGGTTTTTAAAAAGTTTGGAATTTGGACTGGAGTGTGGTTTTGGCATGTTGGAGTTTGGGGATCCGAAAATCCAATATGTTTTTTACCTAGCGTCAGGCCTCAACAACTAAACTATACATAACATATTTCATATTAACTAGCTAAACCCAATAATAGAACACATACTTAAACATTACGCACCCTACAAAGTAGAGGTAAGGTCATCATACATTCTACCCTCTCCAGACCCCACTTTGTGTACTTTGTGGGTATGTTGTTGTATACTTAAAACATTACAATGATTGAATACTTGTAAACCGTCCAAAGACTTGCATATGCTATTAGTAGTACAGAATTTTGTAGTGTTATATTAATTTATATATTCATTCTGGTCTTGGCCCAGTTTCATTCCAATAATCAATAGCAGGGTTCTCGAAAATTAGGATGGTCTAAGCTCATACCTAGATCAGCTCAATTAAAACGATCAGATCAAACTAAAAAAAATCATATAACTGCAAATGAACCTTAATTACCTTTGGAAGTGTTTCAACAAGGGTATCAAGGATGTGTTTGGACTGCCTATCATAATACTCCTCAACGGTAAGCTTCCAACCAGGATCATTATGTGAATGTGGAACAACAAATATCTTCAACTTCTCCGAATCCCACTCGTTACCTTTATAACTCACCTTCCAACCTTGTTTCCAAGCCCCACCATCTTCATCCTTAAACTCAATCCTATCATACAAATCCTTCGTAGTAATATCAACAACCGCACCCGAAACGGCGTCGCTTCCAGGTGATTTACGGTAAGTGGGCTTTTTAAGTCGAGGGAATCGGGTTCGGGCGGCCCGGAAATGTGATAAGGGTTTAGGAACACCGTAGCTGTAGATGATGAGAAGGAAAATGAAGAGAGAGAAGGAAAGGCCAATTGTGAAGAAATTTGACAGAAAGAAGTCACGCAGTGCGCTGCGTTTGCGGGATTTACGAGGTTGTCGGAGGGAAGATGGTTTGCTGGTGGGGAGGAGTGAATGAGCCCACCCAGCTCCGCCGCGACGGGAGGAGAAGGCCATGTGATAGGGCGGTGATTGGTGGTGGAGGAATCAGATCTGCTGAAATTGGGTGATCGGAGAGACTATCTGAAGTAGTGAGTCCAGTGTGATATTGAGAAGGAAGACTTGTGCTAAAGTAGGAAAAGTCTGATAGTACGAGTATTTCTAAATTGACATCGATCACAATCACAAAATTATTTATCGTGTTTATTAAAAATAAATTTTTTAAATTATTTATTATTTTAAAATTTTAAAATATAATTAAATTTTTTTATTTATCATTAATAAAAATTACACGTAAATATTTAATAAAAAAAAGTTATAATTTATATATAAATAAAAGTAAATTATATCAAATATTCTTCTTAATTAATATTTTTTGAGGGACGAATAAACTAAAAAAATTATAAATAATTTGAGACGGGAGGGGAAGGAGTAATATTTGTCTCGGAGTACTAGTATTTACAAACTCATATATGCAATATTTTTACCTTGATTATTCAAATGCTTTTAAACAACAATTTCGAAATAAAATAGGATTAATTTATTCTGTATTTGATTGAACTTCTGATTTCAAAAAAGGAAAGTGGCCATCACAAATTCTTTTGGCCCAAATTTCACCTAAATATACCGAAATAAATATCCAGCTCAAACTATTAACACAAATAGCCCAGTCAAAGCCCAAATCTATTAGGAGCTGGCTCCTCTCCCGTTCTCCAAAAGAATTTCATTTGAAGGCAAAATAGGAAACAGACGAAGGAAGAAAAAAGCCGGAGCAGTACCAGCATTCATCGGTGATACGCCGGAGAAGAATCTGGACTGAGATCTGATGGTGGAGCCGCCGGAGGAGAAGTCAGATTAGATAAAGTTGAAGGAGTCGGACTCTCCGGTGTAGGAGAAGCAACATCGGCTCCAGATTCCGGTGCCGGACTTGGTGAACCTGCCGCGCCGGAGATTTGGAAATCCATTGCGATTGGAGGGGTGGAAGATCGGAGTTCTGGTGAAGTCTCCGATGCGGACAATTGAAGTGTAAAATGGACCTACTTCTTTAACCAAATGTTCGTCAAGGTCTGCAAGGATGAAGATTTATAACTCGCTAACTGTTGAAATTATCTTCACCAAATGTTTGACTAGCGTCAATTGTGTAGATGAAAATTATGGAATTGGGAAGTGAATTCAAACTTTATTGGGTGGATCTGTACAGATACATTACTGAACAAACATAATAGCAAAGAGAATCGTGAAGGAAAACACTCAAACTGTCGCCATTGATAACAATTTCGAAATGAGTTTTTACACACAATTTCTTTTGGTTGTAATCTACAATTATACTTACTAATATGTGTATAATTAGTAAGTATACGTGATTATACATTTATACAATAATTATATATTTTCTATACATATACAATAATGATATATATTTTATACAACAATGATACAGTTTCTATATATGTTCTATATAAATATGTGTATAATTAGTAAGTATATATGATTATATATTTATTATACACAAATTATATAACAATGCTACATTTTCTATACATATACAATAGTGATACATATTTTATACAATAATGATATAGTTTCTGTATTCACATATTTTATATAACAATAATACAATTTCTATACATATTTTAAAATTAGTTTTAAAAGGCTCCCAAATAAATTATTTTAAACTTCAAAATTTCACCACAACTGGAAATCCCTACATAAATAACCAAACAAAAATAAAAACCCTAAATTTTAGTCAGATATAAATAAAAAAATGGTGATCAATTGTCAGTTATGCTACTACTCTCCTCACAGATATACTGATATACATATACACTGCTTCACAGATTTTACATATATTTTATACTCATTCCAGACCATGCTCATGTTACAATTTTAGTTTCATATCTTATTATTTCATGTGTCTGCTTATTCTTTCAGTTGCTTTACATACAGTACAATTCAAATGTACTAACATCCCTTTTGCATCGGGCGTGGACTTCACGGTGCAGGTGCTGAGTTTTAAAGAGATGGATCTGCTCAGTAGAATTGCATCAGTATCAACTAATTGGTGAGCCCCATCTCATTCGGGGTGTCAGTCTAGTTATTCTTATGATTATACTTTATGATAGAGGTATACCAGGGCCTTGTCATGGTAAACAATTTTGCAGTCAGACTCATGTTCAAAGGTTTCGTAGACTAGTTTAGTATGTCATGTCAGCATTGTTTTTCATACTTATTATATTTTCAGATTATTCTGCTATGATTATTTCAGACTATAAATACAGTATTATGTTTTACATGTTTTAAATCATTACTATAGCATATTTTGATGCCTATGTTGATCAACAAGCCATGTGGTTCGCTCAGTCACACACAGTCAGACACTGAGTGTCGTGTTTCGTCCGGGCCGTGATTCAGAGCGTTACACACTAACCCCTTGCCTGATTGTATAATTGTGTTGGATCCAAAAGGTGCGGCATTTGAATAAGTGGTTGACT
Organism: Anisodus acutangulus; assembly: GCA_029783415.1. Taxonomy (NCBI): domain Eukaryota; kingdom Viridiplantae; phylum Streptophyta; class Magnoliopsida; order Solanales; family Solanaceae; genus Anisodus; species Anisodus acutangulus. The sequence continues at coordinate 48,479,700 of CM056501.1, read as the reverse complement.
ACGATTGGAGACCTCAGTTTTCTGCAAAGTGTCTTGTGGTTGGTCATAGTTGCCCTAATCCACCAAGATATGAGCCTAAACCTCCAAATGAACAACTAAGAAGACAAGTCAGGAAACCTGTGCAAGAATGGAAGACTACAAGGCTGGTGCATCCTCCTCCTGTTATTAGTTCAGACTTAGCTCCTCAGAGTGTAGCTGAGGTTCCTACTACTTTTGAGCCTGAACAGCACTCTTTCAACTAATATAGTTCAAGTCGCTGGTACCCAAGTGGAAACTATTTCACCAGATGTAATCCAGGTGCACCAGTCAGGTGATCAGACTCCAATAGATACAGGGAAAATAAAATAGACTGATTCTGAAGATAGAGTTAAATTTGACAAATTTTCCTGAGCCAAGGTTCAGACCTGACAAGAATGGATTTGATGTGGTTGTTGGTGGATCATATGGTAAGGTGCAACACCCTCTTGATAAAAGAGGTTCTTCCAAATCCATTTAATGTGTTGGTTAATTTGAAATGTTAGAGGGGTCAATCAGTGACATAAACAAAAGGAGTTGAAGTTATTTTTGAAGAAGCATCAGATTGCTTTTGCTGCATTGGTAGAAACTAGAGTCAAAAGTCATAAAGCTAAGGAAGTGTTGAATAATATCTTATCAGGTTGGGGTATGCTCAATAATTACCAAGAAGTAGTCAATGGTAGAATATGGATAGTTTGGAATCCAATTTTTTATAGTCACTCATATTAGAGCTACTCCACAATCTTTGCATTGTCTTGTTGAGGGGATAACTGGAAACATAACATGCTTTTTCACTACAGTGTATGCATTTAATTCTCTGGATAATAGGAAAGGCTTATGGGAGGAGTTGCTGGATGTGGGTCAATATGTGGACAAACCTCGGATAATAGCAGGGGATTTCAATGTTGTTTTACATCTTAATGATAGGATATTTGGTGCACCTGTTACTCTAGCTGAAACTAGAGACTTCACTGATAATGTTCAAGCTCTTAATCTAAGTGAATTGCCCTGGAAGGGTGGCTATTATACTTGGTCTAACAAACAATTAGGTGTAGACAGAATTTGTAGTAGGATTGATAAAACTTTTGGTAACTTGGATTTGATGTTGAGTTGGGGTCATGTAGTTACACATTATGACTTACCACAGCTATCTGATCATGCCACTATGTTATTATCTATTGAGAAGGTCAAATGGCTAGTCAAGCCCGTATTTGAGTTCTTTAATGTATGAGCAGACCACAATGATTTTCAGCAGTTGGTCACTGATAGCTGGTGTAAGCAAATGGCTCCTGGAAAGATGGCTAATGTTTGGGCAAAATTGAAAGCATTAAAGCCACTGCTGAAGAAGCTCAATACTGAGGAATTTAAGGTTGTGTCCACTAGGCTCCAGGTGGCTAGACAAGAGTTACTTCATATTCAGGATCAAATTACTAGAGGTTGTACAGACTCTCTCCTCCTTGAGGAGAAACAAGCTCTGTTGGATATTGAGAAATGGTCTGGGATTGAAGAAAATGCTCTTTAGACAAAAATCTAGAGCTAGGTGGATAAAGTTAGGGGATGCCAATAACAAGTACTTTTCAGCTATGTGCAAAGATAGAACTCATAAGAAGTTAATGTTGAAACTTACTTCACTAACAGGTGTTAAACTCAATGTCCCAGAGGCTATCAAGAAGGAAGTGATTGACTTCTATAAGTCTTTGATAGGGGCTAGTGCTCACTCTCTACCTGTAATTAATCTCTTAACCATGAGAAGAGGCCCTACTGTCACTTATGACCAAGGAGTGGATCTTTGCAGAGAAGTAACTAATGAGGAGATCTCAGAGGCCTTGGCATTTATTGGGGATTATAAAGCACCTAGTGTGGATGGATACAATGCTCATTTCTATAAAAGGGCTTGGTCTATAATTCAATAAGATATACAAGATGCCATCCATGATTTCTTCAACACTGGTAAGCTATATAGGCTAGTGAATTGTACAGTCTTGACTCTTATTTCTAAAACTGTAAAGAACATAGATCTATTGCCTGCTGCACCATCTTATATAAAATCATTGCCAAAATACTAGCCTCTAGAATGCAACAGGTCATGTCTTGTATCATTAATGAGGCTCAGTCAGGCTTTATACCAGGAAGGAAAATTGTTGATAACATCATCCTAGCAACTGAGTTAGTCAAAGCTTATACAAGAAAACATATATCAGCAAGAAGCATGATCAAAATTGATTTACAAAAGGCCCATAACTCTGTAGAGTGGATATTTTTGGAACAAGTGTTAGAAGGGTTGTGCTTTCCCAGAAAATTCATCAAGTGATTAATGGAGTGTGCTGTGTGTTCATATTGTTAACTACACCATTATGGTGAATGGTGAGACAACTACCCCATTTGATGCAGCTAAAGGGCGTAGGCAAGGGACTATTTCTCCTTACTTGTTTGCCATTATTATGGAGTATTTGAGTAGATGTTTGTGTGAACTCAAAGAGATAAAGAAATTCAAGTACCACCCCAGCTATCCTAGATTGAATATATCTCACTTGTGCTTTGTTGATGATTTACTCCTCTTTGCTAGGGGAGATCTTTCTTCAGTAACTGCCTTGTACCACTGCTTTCAAAAGTTTTCACAAGCCTCAGGCTTATAGGTAAATATTGTGATAAGTTCTATATATATTTTTTTTTGGGGGGGGGGGGGGTGACTGATTCTGTGAAACAAAGTATCTTGCATAATTTGGTTTTGGATGTGGGGAACTTTCATTCAAATAACTAGGCATTTCATTATCTACTAAAAATTCTCTTATACAGTGGATTTCCTTGATAGATACAATTGCTATTAAAATCTCCAACTGGACAACTAAGAAACTGACTTATGCTGGTAGAATTCAACTTGTTCAAACTGTGCTCTTTGGGATACAAGCCTACTAGTCCCATCTCTTTGTTATACCATCCAAAGTGCTTAAGTTGATTGATTCTTATTGTAGGAGCTTTACTTAGTCAGGAATCAATACAATATCAAAGAGAGCACTTGTTGCTTGGGAAAATACTTGTTTACCTAAATCTGTGGGGGGGCTTTACATTATCAATATTCAGTTATGAAATAGATCTGCCATTGCTAAAATCTGTTGGAATCTAACTCACAAAACTGATAAATTGTGGATTAGGTGGATCCATGTTTTTATATCAAGACAGATCAGGTCTATACTGCACATATTCCCAATCAAGCTTCTTGGATGGTTAGGAAATTAATTGCAGCTAGACAAACACTAGCACAAGTTCAGCTTCTGGATCAACATACTACAATCTCTATAAGACAGATATGTCTAGCTTTGCTTGGTGCCAGACCATAGGTTGCTTGGAAGAATTTGAATATTGCCAATAATGCTGGACCAAGAGCAGTAATCACCATGTGGATGCAGTTGCAGAATAGGAGGAGGATGTCTTCACCCTATTTAAGTTGAGAGTATTTTCTAATACTCTGCAAATGTTGATTATTATTTAAATAACAATCCTAAAAAGAATAATATTTGAAAATCACCCCACTGATAATTTCAATGATTAATAAAAAATTTCTTAACATTACAACTCATGCATTAGAATTCTCGCATAACTCTCCGTGTAGATCCCTAATGGATCTGTTGTTTCACATACGTGTTAGTTGTAGTGATTGTATTTCAGAAATTTGTTTATGCGGTGAATAATAACGAATGTACTATAATGTGACTAAGTAATAACAAAATAAAGTATGAAGTGTTATGCAGCGGATAACGATTTATTAAATACTTCGATATGCAAATAACTATACTTGTAGATATATTATATCCAACAAAGATCAATACTAGATCAATTTATGTATAACTCAAAAAGGATATTATTTAATACTTTAAGTAAACAATGCTTTAGTTATATGAAATTATTCTTCTTATTCGACCAATCAAACACTACATTAATCACATTAAATTATATCTCCCAAACCAAATACCACACAATTTTATTAAAATTTTATAATGAAATTATTTGTCTTTAATCCTTCTAACGCAAAAAAAAAATGAGGGGATTATTGGATTATTAAACGTTATAGAGGGTAAGGAGTGCACCAAATAACACAAAACATAAATATCATCCCTAAGAAGTTGATTTGATTTAAAAGCATTTTAGCAGTAAAAGCCACTTAAATATCATCTCTCTCTCTCTCTCCAGCTTTGACGCGAAGGAGCGATTCTCCTCTCTATCGTACTTGCATCCAGAAACTTTCTGTTACAGGTAAAACATTCACCTTTGCCCCTTCATTTGGTTATAATTGAGATCTGTATTTTAGCATTCGCTTTATTTGGTTTGGGTCGACCCGGTTTAAGATCCACGCAGAAATCCCAGATCCAGTTAGGCATGTGTTTTTTTGTTTGATTTGATATCCCCAATGGACATAATTGTGCCCATAGATATCGTTTTTAGCTCTACCTTTCTGTTTTATGTGTGTGCGTTTCGGCGATCCGCGAATTGGTTGTTATCATTCGGAAATCTTAATCTAAATTAGATAATTCTTGTAAAGGAGAAGCGAAAGCTGCTTAGAATAGACCGGTTTTGGTTCAATATCATATTAAGGTATACCGAACAAATGAGTTAAAATAGGAAATAGAAGGAGAAAGATCGTTGCTTTTAATTAGACATTAGTGCAAACAGTTCATAACAGGAGTTAAACTTTGTCTTAGAACCTCGTAGAGGAGAGGGGAAAGCTGCTTAAAATAGACCAGTTTTGATTCAATATCATATTTAGGTATACCGTACTAATGAGTAAAAGTAGCAAATAGAAGGTGAAAGATTGATGCTTTTAATTAGACATTAGTGCAAACAGTTCTTAACAGGGGTTAAACTGTGTCTTAGACCCTTGTGGATAGGAGTAAAGAATACTGAGGTAAGACATCTTATTGAGCATGGAGAAGCACAGGGAACCCCAATTTTGCTCTTGTGAGCCGTGCTTATGGTATCTTTGTGTTAATTGATTGACTTCTTTCTTTGAATGTACTTTACAACAACATATCCAGTGTAATAATCTCAAGTGGGGTCTGGGACGGTAGAGTGTACACAGACTTTACCCCTACTTTGGGAGGTAGAGAGGTTGTTTTCAATAGACTCTCGGCCCAAAATAAAGCAATAACAAAGTAGATCAAATAGGTAAAAGAAATACGATCCCGAGGAGCACACATGATTCAAATTGCTTCACTCGAGGCCGAGCTAAGAAACTTCAAGCCTCACAAGCCATGTTGATGCAAAAAGAGGCTTTGGAGATCTTTGAGGAGCTTCATACGAGAGCGTATGACGTATGTATGATTGCTTGGTCGTGTAGAGTGAAGATGAGATGGAGGGGAACGATGGTGGTTAGCCATGCAAAGAGGTTATTTCCTAAATTCAAGCCATCATCCATAAAGAAGACTACCAAACAAGGCTCTTACTTCATTAAGGGTATTATTGTAATAACTAGTCTAGTTTTCTTTAGCTTGTTTAGTATAAATACCATACTTGGTCATTTCATTACTTAGATTTTGATGATTGATGAATTGAGAGTAAAACTCTTGTTAGCTACTTTGTAGTGTTAGCTAGCGATTAGTGTATATTATAGAGTGATAGCACAATTAGGGTGGATTCCTTGGTTGTCTATTGAACTTGTTCATGATTCTCACACGAGATCACTCACTTGTGGAATCATCTTCATAGCATAGGTACTTTTATGGATTAATCTTTAGGAGGTCTTTGGTTTGACATACCTTTGGTTGCGTATTGATTTATATTCTTGTGTCTTGCTTTCTATCCGGGCTGTTGCTTGATTTGGTTTATTTCATTGAGGTCTAAGCTTTCATATAGTTTAGGTTGCTTTGAATGCCTTTGATTGTATCAACTTTATCTTTCAATTCCGCGTATCAAATCCTAGAGTTTCTCCTTTAGGATTCTATCATTTGGTATCAGAGCTTAGGCTAAAGGATTGTATCTACAATTTTTAATCCTAGGTTCTTCTATTTTGAAAATCCCAAAATGCAAAATTCCAAAAAAATCCCAAAAAATTGTTGTTGTTTTGGTGGATTTTAGGCCAAATTTGAGTTTCTTGATTTCAAAAACCCCTAGATTTCAAATTTTGCGGCATTTGGAGTTGTATTGAAGATACTACCATCGAAGGACCTTGAAGGTTTGAACTTGAAAGTGGGTTTTGGTGAGGGAAGGTGATATTGGCTTTAAATGTTTGTGGTTTTGTTCTACTCGTCAAGGAGATCTTGGATATAAAATTTGGTGGCAATTGGAGGTCATTTGGACAAGTATTGAAGACTCCAACATTGAAGGACCTTCAAGCGTTCAAGAACTTGAAAGTGGGTCTTGTTGAAGAAGGTGAAATTGGAACTTGAAACCTATTGGGTTTCGATCTCTACATCAAGGAGAGCTTAGATTTAAATTTTGGTGCAATTTGATGTTAATTTGAGGTGGATTGGAAAATTGGGTGGTCTTCATGTTCTTGAGTTATCTTCATAAATTCATGATGAAGAAGACACTCAAAAAAGTTTTTGATCCAAAAAAGTTTAAGTCAAAAAGTGTTTCTAGGTAGGGGTGAGCGGGTCCGGGTACCCTAATATTTTTTAACTACCCGGACCCTACCCGGTAAAAGATCGGTTCCTAAATTTACTACCCGGAACCTACCCGTAGCAATCATTACCCGGAACCTACCCGTAGCAATCATTACCCGGAACCTACAGGACCTGCGGGTCCCTAGGGTTCCTGCAGTAAATAAAAATACAAATTAAGCAACAATTTTTAAGCCTATGAGAATAAAAGAGTTCTAAAATAATTTCATCAAGTAGTTTTTAGCACGCAATCGGAGTTTTTAGTACCACTTTATAAGAAGTTTTAGAAAACTTATTCATTGTAGAAAAGTTAATTCGGTTACCAAAGCCTAAAATTGCAAGCCAAATTTGACACTCAATTAATTGAACGTGTTGATTTCAAAATAAATTTGAAAATATCTGAATTAAACTTATTTTCTTGTTCATAAGCTCTTCGATACAAAAGAAAAGCTTTATTATACTAGTAAATCCCTAAATTTCATCTTCGCAACTACAAAAATATACACAAATTTTAAAAATAGATTTACATTTCAAATAAAAAAGTAATACAAATTGAAGATGAGTATACGCTTTGAAATAGAACGAAGCATATGATATTAAAAGAAATTGAAGAGTTAGATATGAACCCATATGCATTTTAGGAATGACGTGAACACAACCAAAGGAGAGAAAGGCAAATGTGAAGCTTCAATAGCGACAACGATGAAAGTACACGAGAAAGCTTCAACAACGGCGACGATGAAGCTCGGTGGTGTAGCTAAAGCGTCATTGTTATTGAGAGAGTTTTGGGTGTTTTCTCTTAGGGCACAAAGAGCATTTTAGAATAAAGGGGTGAAAAAGCTAAAATATTTACGTCTTGGGGTGGGAAAATCAAATGCGGCGTGCAACAAATAATTTTGGAGAAAGTTAAAAGTGGTCCAAATGTTTCTAAAAAAATTAAAATATTTAATATTTTATAGGTTTGGAGTATCGGTTCAGGTCGTACCTGTCTCTATTTGGAATCAGGCAGGACCCAGACATTGATCGGTTCCTAATTTTACTACCGGACCCTACGTTATTATAATATATCTACCAGGAACCTACCAGTTAGTGTTCGGTTCGGGTATCTGGGTACCTGTGCAGTGCTCTCACCCCTATTTCTAGGGCTAAAAAAAGAAGGTTTTAGGTTTGGTGGGCCCCCCAATTTCGGCCATTTCAGATCCACGTCAGCAGGACCCCGCCACATTAGCACCACGCATGCACCAACGCATCAGCGCCTGCACGTGTGGCTGCCTCGTCAGCCAACCTTGTCAGCAATCCACGCCCAGTCGCGCCCTGTTGGCGTGTGGGTCCAACTTCATAGAGTTGTCATTCTGTTAATTTCTATACCAGCGCCTTAGTGAGTCATTTTTTATTTCGTGCCAAGTTTTCTTAAGTTTTTCTGTTTTATTTCGTTGAACTTCTTTGACTCTGTCCGTTAGCTTTATTGAGTTGTCCGTCTATCGATTTGACAAGAATCTATTCCTCCACATAGGCCAAGTGACCTTGTGAATTGATTGGACAAAGTTCTTTACCAACCTTGAAAAAAACACTAGAGTGTGTAGAGTTGAGTGAAAACACTAGTGTGTGGTGAGTGGAGTGCAAATACGAGTGACGTGAGGAGCTTTTACTTCTAACTTGTTTGCTCGTTTTGTAGATACAAAAAAAAGAGCCATAAGGGAAAATATACATTTTCTACTTTGAGAAATATAATGAATAGTGCTTTTTATCCTAGAACTAGTGTGCCATATTCTCAATATGGCTATGATGTTGAAGGTAGGAGGGGAGTATCGATAGGCAATGGAAGTAGAGAAAATGTGATACTTCAAAGAGAAAATGACCTGAAGAGGCGAATTCTTAAAATGAAGGTTAGTGCCTTTGGTTGTGAGGGTTATTACCTTGTGTTTGATGATGGTAATCATGGCAACTACATTACACCTCAATCGGTTGAATGGTTGAGGATACCTTCTGTGATGAGACGGGATCCTTACTATGATCAAAGAGGGTGCTTGGTTGATATGAGCGTAAATGTATTCATTACACATGGTGAGTACCAAGAGGAGGTTTGGTGTGATGTGATTCCCATGGATACCTTATCACATATGTTTGGGATATCATTGGTTCCTGGAACATAGGGTTCCATCTGAGCAAGAATGGTACAAGTGCATAGTGGATGCTAGAGGGAAACTTCTATTTCCACCCATGCATCCTAATCCCGAGGTGAATGCAAGTAAGCAACATTCCAACATAGACTGGCCAACTTTGTGTACAAAATCTAGTGAAGAAGATTACTTCGAATGGGAGCACAAGTTGGGTGAGATCTTTAAATGCTACAACTAATTGGAAGAGAAGAAAGTGGAGCTAGCTTCTAGCACCCTAAGAGGAGCCCTTATTAAACACTGGGAGCATGAGAATGTAAAGGGGCACCCAATTGAGACTTGGAGTGCCTTGAAGGAATTTTGGAGGTGTCGCTTTTTCAATCCATATGGAAAGAAGGAGAGAACCAAGCACATTCCGAAAAGGAAAGAACCACTACAAGAAGAGAAGGCTACTTCAAGTGAAGCCAATGAAAAAGAAGAAGTAAAGGGTTCATCAAATCCTTCACAAGAGATTCTTAGCACCAACTCTTATGAAATTGAGACAGAAAAGATTGAGAAGAGTAAGGGAGAGAAAAGTGACAACTCTAGAGAGGAAAAGGGAGAAGTTGTGTGGAGTGACGTGAGAGGGTTGTCACAACACAATTCTAACTCATGTAACTTTTCCTTTTTTTCTAGTTATCTTGATAATGGTGCAGGTATTCTTGGAAGCAAACCGAAAGATGAACCTCAAACTTTGAAAGTTCATGAGGTAGTTGAAGGCTTCCCAAAGTAGAAAATGTGTTCCGCCATTTAAACCCATGGTAAAGAAGATAATTTGTGTGAACTTCAAGGTAAAATAGCTAATCTTGACACTCCAATTAATGTGAATGTTCATGTTGTTGACTTGAGTGTGAATGTTAGCTTGTCCTTTGTTGGACTTAATGAATATCTACCATGTGATGAGCTTAGTTCTTTAAAGATTGTTGACAATATTGTTAAAATGGGTGATTCCACACTAGTTGATCCTATTGATGACCGAATTGATTCTTCTTGTGAGATCAATCTGTGTACACCTTGTGTTGACACTAGTGATTTGCATGTTAGTATGTTGTCATGTAATTTGATAGCTCACACACTAGTTGATCCTAGAGATGACTGAATCAATTCTTCTAGCAAGATCGATTCGCGTCCAACTAGTGTGGGTACTTGTGTTGATCAATTTGTTTACTATGATAGTCCACTAATTGAGGAAATTGGTGATGTGCTTAATGAACCTCAACTTAGTGATGATGTTGGTGCGATTGATCATATAGATAGTCATGAAAAGGAAATTGCTTTGGAAAATGACAACTGTTTTTATGAGAGTGAACTTACATGTTTAGAACCCTCATCGTTTATTGTTCTCTCTTTAAGGATAATATCTTAATTGATAATGACATGACTATTGAAAGTGAAGTGCATGGTGGTTTGTGTTGTGATGATGAACATGTAGCCATCTTTGGAGGCTACAAGGTATTTGGTAATCCACCATGGGAGGATGATGCTCTCCCCGTTGATGGAAAGTCCTTCTTGAGGGTTTGTGATCCATTTGATGGACCAATGTTGAATTTGGGAAAGGCTTCTGAAAGTGAAGATTGCTCTTTAAAGAAGGGGAGCGATTTGAAAGGAAAAGAACATACTTTTTGGAAGGACTATGTTAGATCTTCTAACCTAAAGAGTGAGGAGATGCTACTCAAAGCTTGGCATAGGATCGATGAGCTTAAAGGTAAAACTCTCTTGATGAACTTGATTATGTGATTAACTTGTTTGCAAAGCTTTATCAAAGGAGGAGACTTGAAGGGGAGTTTTGGAGGGAACCTCATTGGACAACAACTTGGTATGATGTCACATCTTGTACTTCCTTCACGGACGGTATGTACTCGTGGCTCATGCTTATTCTTAGGCTTTCTAAAGCCATGGAGGTAACTTCCGTGTGTGATGAGTATTGTAGTAGCACTTATAATCATTTATGTGATTCTTTCCTAGTGTTATTACTTGAGTTCATGTTGGGCTTGCAGGAGAATGTGAGCAAAAGAGTGTGGGAATCGGTGTTGACTTGAGAGTGATTCCTTTCTTGGAATGGGCTAGTGTAATGATTAGACTCTTGATTTGGGTTGATATTGTTTGTGATGTTACACCGTGAGGGAGATCACTTGTTTCTTGACTTAAGGGGAGATATGTGCTTCTTGATTGCTAGGACCAATGAGAACGTGCATGTTTGTTTTCCTAAATTCATTGGGTTCCTTAATTTATCTTTTTGTCAACGTGTCTTGAATAGCAAAGTGTCTTGGGCATTATTGGGATACATAGTCTTTCTCGATCCTTATGATGCGGTTATATCATAAAAGTGAGCCATTTAGTATGTTGGTTGCATGCTTTGCTTACTTTAGGTAGTATCATTTGCCTTATGATGATTACCTTGTTTGTTGTGTGCGAGGATATGCACTCATACTCTTCCATGTCTTGCAAGGACGAATCCTTTTCAAGAAGGGGAGGATGATACGATCCCGAGGAGCACACATGATTCAAATTGCTTCACTCGAGGCCGAGCTAAGAAACTTCAAGCCCTACAAGTCATGTTGATGCAAAGAGGCTTTGGAGACCTTTGAGGAGCTTCATAGGAGAGCGTATGACGTATGGATGATTGCTTGGTCGTGTAGAGTGAAGATGAGATGGAGGGGAACGATGGTGGTTAGCCATGCAAAGAGGTTATTTTCTAAATTCAAGCCATCATCCATAAAGAAGACTACCAAACAAGGCCCTTACTTCATTAAGGGTATTATTGTAATAACTAGTCTAGTCTTCTTTAGCTTGTTTAGTATAAATACCATACTTGGTCATTTCATTACTTAGATTTTGATGATTGATGAATTGAGAGTATAACTCTTGTTAGCTACTTTGTAGTGTTAGCTAGCGATTAGTGTAGATTATAGAGTGATAGCACAATTAGGGTGGATTCTTTGGTTGTCTATTGAACTTGTTCATGATTCTCACATGAGATCACTCACTTGTGGAATCATCTTCATAGCATAGGTACTTTTATGGATTAATAGGAGGTCTTTGATTTGACATACCTTTGGTTGCCTATTGATTTCTATTCTTGTGTCTTGCTTTCTATCCGGGTTGTTACTTGATTTGGTTTATTTCATTGAGGTCTAAGCTTTCATATAGTTTAGGTTGCTTTGAATGCCTTTGATTGTATCAATCCTCTATCTTTCAATTCCGCGTATCAAATCCTAGAGTTTCTCCTTTAGGATTCTATCATGAGAGGATTTGGATCTGCACTTTTGGGCCCATAGATTATTTGCTTAATAGTTTCTTTTGGTTTCTCAAGTACTTTGTTGTGTGCTTTATTGCCTTAACAATCTCTTTTGACTATCTTAAAAAGGTTTATGAGTTAAGCTGCAGTCTTTTCCCAAGATAATCATCCCTATCATGTATATATATTGGTTCATTGAATGTGTAATATGAGTTGTATGTAACCTAATCCATTTTGAGTTGGATTCTCTGCCTCCGTAAATCAACGGCTATTGCCTTTTAGTAACTTTTGTATAATCCTCCCCGTAACCCCTTTTAGCGATAAACCATTAGTTTTCTCTTCATGCTGCCTGCATTTATGATAAAGGAAGGTTTCTCCTTTATCTTTCTCTTCTGTGTATTCAAATGAACAAGCTCAAAATCATGACATGAGAAAGCTCTTAATAATTTTTCTCTAAAATTTGTATTTGCGAAAATTAATTCACTTGGAAGGTTCTTATGAGGTCATGGGTTCAAGTCGTGGAAACAGCCTCTGGCAGAAATGCAAGGTAAGGCTGCGTACAACAGACCCTTGTGGTCCGACCCTTCCCCAGACCCCGGGCATAGCAGGAGCTTAGTGCACCGGGCTGCCCTTTTTGGAAGGTTCTTATGTTGTTACTTTTGCTTATTTATGATATATATTTTAGTTTGTGTAGTTGCATTTCTGTTATCAGGCTTTGTAACTGGTTTTGGGTGAAGAATCTGTCTTTTTTCTAACCATAAAGGGGGTGGGGAAGAGCACTCTTTAAAATTTTATCTTTTTTTAACTTACATATATACTAAAATTGGATCTGAACATAAATGTAGGAGCTGTGAGATATCAGTAGCAGCAAGGGAAAATGCCAACACAGAAGATTGAAACTGGTCACAATGACATAGTTCACGATGTTACTATGGACTATTATGGAAAACGTGTGGCTACAGCATCTTCTGATACCACCATAAAGATAACTGGTGTGATCAACAATGCTGCTTCGCAACACCTTGCTACTTTGAGTGGTCATACCGGTCCTGTTTGGCAGGCTGCCTGGGCTCACCCCAAATTTGGCTCACTCCTTGCTTCCTGCTCCTACGATGGTAAGGTAATAATCTGGAAGGAAGGCAATCAGAATGAGTGGACACAAGCTCATGTTTTTAGCGACCACAAATCATCGGTTAACTCCATTTCATGGGCTCCTCATGAACTTGGGCTTTGTTTGGCTTGTGGTTCTTCTGATGGTAATATCTCAGTGCACACTGCTAGGTCAGATGGTGGTTGGGACACTACGAGAATAGACCAAGCTCATCCAGTTGGGGTAACATCAGTTTCATGGGCGCCATCAATGTCTCCTGGTGCTTTAGTTGGTTCAGGTGTTCTTGAACCTGTTCAAAAGCTGGCATCTGGTGGATGTGATAACACTGTGAAGGTCTGGAAGTTATATAATGGCGTTTGGAAGATGGATTGCTTCCCTGCACTTCAGATGCACAGTAACTGGGTGAGAGATGTAGCCTGGGCGCCGAACCTGGGACTACCAAAGTCAACAATTGCTAGTGCTTCAGAGGATGGTACGGTTGTCATATGGACTGTGGCAAAGGAGGGAGATCAATGGGAGGGCAAGGTTCTTAAGGACTTCAAGACTCCTGTTTGGAGGGTCTCATGGTCTCTAACCGGAAACTTGTTGGCAGTTGCTGCCGGGGATAACAATGTCACATTGTGGAAAGAAGCTGTTGATGCGGAGTGGCATCAGGCCTCCATTGTTGACCAATAGAGTTGGAACTTGGAAGTAATAGAAATTTAAGTTTTTGTGTTCCCCTTCTACCATTCAGACCTTTTTCCTAACTGAGTGAGAGTTAGCCCTTTAATTTGAGGACTGTTTATTTACTTATGATTTGATTCTTCTCCTTTTATTCAGTATGCATTCAGTTTCGCTTAAGCTAGGGGAGTTGATATTGTAGGAGGTCATATACCTTTTTCTTGTCTGGCCTGTTCTGTATGCCTTTGTTATGTTGCATTTTGAATAGACATCAAGCTATTTTTGTTCCTATGTATGTCCCTTGTTGATTAAACGTGTTAGGTTTCATGAGATGACCACTTTTCATGATATTCTCTTCCCCTTCTCCCCGAATTTAAATTGTTAGGGAAAAAATATGAAAAACTCGAAAATAAAAAAAAATCTTGAGCTGCGGAAAAGCAACCTTATTACTACTACCATTTTTTTCTTGCACGCTTCAAATTATCATCACATGATGATTCCTTCCATCAATCTGCGAATTTTACTTCTTTTTAGACAAAAATGTAATGCTCCTAAATCCAAACTTGGTTGAAGAAAGGGGTTTAAATTCTGATGGATTGCTTAACCCATCTTGAATCAGTTAAACCCAAACAAAAATTTGAACTGATTAGATTTTATTTATTAATAAATTGCACGGCTTTCCCTTCAAATGGGTTGGTCTATAATTTTTGCAGTTGTGCCGAATCCCATAAAAAAATTATGGCCCAAAAGGCAGAACTTTCATATAAAATAGGGACAAAAGGGCAAATGACACATTTATTGACATAACATATCTTAACCCATTCAAGCTTGAGTTTGGATATGACATGCTACTTAATTTATCTTGACCATTAAGTTATGATGTATTTATTGGCTCAAAGCGTTTTAATCCATTCATTTGACAATGTTACATAAAATTATAGCACAAAATCAATCTGCTTATATCCTACTCTCCCCAGATTTCATTTGTGAGATCATTTATTGTTGTACATAAAAATCATAGTAGTTGGTAATGTTGCAAGCTGGGCAAACTTGCCTTGGTGTCAAAGTTGGGATAAGATTGTTATACGTTTTGCATACACAAGGATTTTACGTGGAAAACTCTTTTAATTAAGGGAGACAAAAATCACGATCTATCTCTAATAGGATTTCCTTAAAATTTCATCAAACAATCGAGCAATTTTAAGATTGCAACTCTTCCAACCTACGGAACTCACCATTATAGGGTAACTTCTTCAAAAACTCTACATAGTCTAAGAAACTCATTATAACTCTGAAACAAACACATGATACAAATTCACTAAGAAAATCCTTATAACTCTCTTTAAGAAATCATATTTATTAAGGGTTATTTTAAAATTTTAAATTTGACTACTAATATTTTATATATTTATTTAATGATAAAGGTAATATTGAGACAAAATTTGATTTATTAAAATAGATAGGTAAAATAAAAAATTTATTCGTAAAGGAAATGGACCGAAGTATAAAATATTCAAATTAGAGTGAAGTAATTAAGGTAAATAAAATGATGCCCCGCCAAATTTCATCATCTTTAGCGGTTTATCTCGAGTGTTGATAGGGTTGCTTTAACTCTCTAGAAATGTCATCATCAGATGCACAATGGAAAAACCCTAGCAATTATAGCCGCAAGGATAAATCGCTCGGTCTTCTCTGCTCCAAGTAATTAATCTCTCTTCTCTTCTCTTTTTTTGCATTTGTGTTGTATGTATGAAATTCTTAGGTAGTAACCGTATGTAAACCGCAATTCCATCTTAGAACAAAGCGATTATGTGAAAAAATATACTTGTCTTGCTCGTGTTGGTGATTGATTGATGAGAGAATGTTGATCTCACGAAGGTTATTAGGGTTTAAACTTATATGATTTGAGTTTAGTTCGTAATTTGAGATTATGAGGAGCAAATGAAATTATATATACGGGAAACAAAAGATAACTTCCTAAGCAGATCCATGTACAGTCAAGAAGAAACTGGATGAGTAGTAATGCTTGTAGTTAGATTGAATTCAAATGAATGAACTCAAGTTATAGACATTAGTTTCATATACTCATAACTCGAAAAGCCTACTCCACAGAATTAAATGAAACCAAGAGAAGTTTACTAGATATCATCATGACAATCTAAGAAAAATAATGGAAAGAAAAACACCTGAATTGAGAATGAAGAGCTTGATCCTCTCTTCTCTCTTCATCTCTTTCTCTTTGTGAGCTCCCTCAAAGGGTTTCTCTTCCAAGTTGAAGTTCTAAATATGGTCCATGACCTCCTTGGAATCACTTCCTATCGGAAACTCCACGTTTATAGAATGCAATGAAGATCTTCTCCGTAGCAGATTAGGACTTCTCGCAGCATTTATTTTGGAGGGACACAGTGGTGGTTTTCTACCGCAGCAGCTCTGAGCCACTATTATGCAAATCTTTAGTAAATTGGCCATGTCTCTTTGTAGGAGTTTTCTATCTTAAAAAAAGTTTGAATTGTTGTAGAGTTGAAAACTAGACTTCACAGGCTACTATATAAATCATGGCTCAGCTCGTTGGAAAATTTTGAATACTAATTGTTGAAGTTGAGAGAGTATCTGGTGTATTGATAATATGTTCTTTGCCAAAAAAAAATTGTTTCCTTCATCTAAAAATTAGATAGAAATGTGTAGAAGAAGCCAATGAAATGCCTTAAAAGTAGGGGTGAGCACGGGTACAGGGTACCCAGATACCCGACCGGAACCGACACTAACGGGTAGGTTCCGGGTAGATATATTATAATAACGGGTAGGGTCCGGGTAGTAAAATTAGGAACCGATCAATGTCGGGTCCGGTTCCGGCAAATAGAGACAGGGTACCCGGACCCGGAACCGATACCCGGAACCTATAAAATATTAATATTTTTACTTTTTTTAGAAACATTTGGACCACTTTTAACTTTCTCCAAAATTGTTTGTTGCACGCCTACACATTGATTTTCCCCACCCCAAGACGTAAATATTTTAGCTTTTTCACCCCTTTATTCTAGAATGTTCTTTGTGCCCTAAGAGAAAACACTCAAAACTCTCTCAATAACAATGGCGTTTTAGCTACACCACCGAGCTTCATCGTCGTCGTTGTTGAAGCTTTCTCTCAGGTACTTTCATCGTTGTCGTCATTGAAGCTTCACCTTTGCCTCTTTCTCTCCCTTGGTTGTGTTCACGGCATTCCTAAAATGCATATGGGTTCATATCTAACACTTCAATTTCTTTTTAATATCATATGCTTATGTTCTATTTCAAGCGATACTCATCTTCAATTTGTATTACTTTTTTATTTGAAATGTAAATTTATTTTTAAAATTTGTGTATATTTTTGTAGTTGTGAAGATGAAATTTAGGAATTTACTAGTATAATAAAGCTTTTCTTTTGTATCGAAGAGCTTATGAACACGAAAATAAGTTTAATTCAAATATTTTCAAATTTATTTTGAAATCAACACGTTCAATTAATTGAGTGTCAAATTTGGCTTGCAATTTTAGGTTTTGGTTACAGAATTAGCTTTTCTACAATGAATAAGTTTTCTAAAACTTCTTATAAGGGTACTAAAAACTCCGATTGCAGGCTAAAAAACTACTTGATGAAATTATTTTAGAACTCTTTTTTATTCTCATAGGCTTAAAAATTGTTGCTTAATTTGTGTTTTTTATTTACTGGGTACCCGGGAACCTACCCGGACCCGCAGGGTCCGGGTAGGTTCCGGGTAATGATTGCTCCGGGTAGTAAATTTAGGAACCGATCTTTTACCGGGTAGGGTCCGGGTAGTTAAAAAATATTAGGGTACCCGGACCCGCTCACCCCTACTTAAAAGCATAGACAATTTAAGTTTTGTACCATTGCTTTCTTGACCTGATAAGTTTTGTACTATTCAGTTTCTTGAAGCTGTGTGATCGGGAAGGTGTGGACTCAATTGGTTTGGACAATGCTGCCGATCAATTAGGTCTTTGCCCAATCTTCTCATCTTTCAATCTTCATATTATCTTCCCAACCATGTCAACACAAATATGTAGATTTCTTCTTGCATGTGTTCACGCAGAATCTTTTTGTGGTTGTAGGTGTCGAGAGGCGTCGCATTTATGATATTGTCAATATTTTGGAAAGTGTTGGGGTAATTCTTTATCTTTTCATCTTCCTCTCATAATTACATGATTGAATGACTAAGGCAGTTTATTTCAGGTTTTGTCACGTAAAGCTAAGAATCAGTATAGATGGAATGGGTATAGTGCAATTCCTAAAGCTATAGATTTGCTTAAGGTAGTTTTTATCCATTTTCCTTGTCTCATACGGGTAATGGCTTGGGGGTTTGATATTATTTTGCTTATTTTGTAGAAAGAAGGACTAAAAGATCTGTCCACTGTCTCCTCCAATCGCCACAATGTTGCAAATGTATGTACACCGTGCTTCTTTCTTCGTCCACCCTTCCCACAACGAGCCATCTATATAGGGTGATTTGAAGTAGGGTGATTTGAAGTGGGACTGTAATAGTTCAACTGTAGATATTCTCCCATTAGTTCACTCAATTAGTTACTTTGCTTTTCTCAGCGATTGCATCTTCTTCTTATCATGATATAACACGGAAGGCTTCTTCTACTAGGTCATAGCTTGTAATCATTCAGATCTTAAGGAAAAAGGAGAAGGCGAGACTTCTGGATCACATAAGATTGGTAAGTTCTTCTCTATAGGGTGTGATGGTAGTGATCTTTGAATGTGTGCAATTCTTGAACTTTTTCTTCAAGTGGAAGGCATTATTCTAATATTCTGAAGAACTGTTGAATATCATATATCACATTCGATATTTAATGAGACTAATTTGAGGTCTGATTATGTAGACAACCGGAAGGAGAAGTCTTTGATGCTTCTTGCCCAGAATTTTGTAAAGCTTTTCCACTGTTCTGATGTAAGTGGAGGATACAGATTTTCTGACTAGTTGTGAACTGTATGCAAGCTAATGCCTTACCTTCTTTAGGTTGACATGATCTCTCTTGACAAGGCTGCATCAGCTTTGCTTGGCGATATCCACGATCCTATGGCTACGAGGAGTAATTCATGTTCGTATTATGTTGTTATGGTTAGATTATGATGGAAAACTTGATAGAAGAACTCGTTATCTTTCATGAATATTTTGCAGCAAAGACCAGACGCTTGTATGATATTGCAAATGTTTTTCTGTCCATGAATCTCATTGAGAAGGTTGGTCATAGAATTTGAATGATCAGTAACTGAATATTCTCAAAATAATGAAGTAGAGAATTATTTCCTCTGATCTTTATCTTTGCAATACATATGTAGATACGTAGCCCAGATAGTGGAAAACCAGCATTTAGGTGGATAGCCTGGAAAGAAAATCCTAGGACTGGGTCCCCTGCAGCTACTAAATCAGATGATTCAACGAGGAGAACATTTGGAGCAGAGATCACAAATACAATTCCCAAAAGATGCAGGGCTGATTCTTCATCTGATCAAATGTCAAACGGGCAGGTGAAAAGGTTGAAAGTTGCAAAAGATGATGAATTGAAAGATAAAAATAAAGTGACGTCAACAGAGCAACTTAATGAACATGATACAAAGGAATTTGTTTTTGGCCCTTTTGGTCCAGCAAGTCTGCCAAAATCAGGAGTTTCTGGAAAAGAAAATTTGAAACAGACTCAGAACTGGGAGGAACTGGCATCTAAATTTCGCCCTCAGTATCAGAATAAGGGTACTTTCTAATCTCATTTGAAAAATTTGAAGCACCTTTCATTCTTCCCATTACAAGTGGGTAGGGAGGAGGGCATGGCACCTTTTTGGGCTATATTCTCATATATGTTGGTCCAGAAGTATACTTAGTTTACAGGCTCCTCATATCAAGGCAGGGTCTCGGGTTTGAACCTGTTTCTATTCCCCTCTCCCTACTTCTCCTCATGAACAAAAAAAAAGAAGAGGAAAGACAGAATGAAAAAGGATATTCATATACCTTTTTATTTATATGTTCATATAATTAAAGATCTTTGGTAATTAGACTTCATGATGTTGGGCAACGTATAAGAAATGCCACAAACAAAGAGAAGAAATAAGAAAACTCTACCTTTTATCACTAAGTCTTTTGCTTTTCTGAAGATGATACTCCAATTTGTTTGGTGCTGTGTTGTATACTTTCCAATTAAGCATGATAATTTTGCACGCCCAGTAGTCTATAGCATGGCTTTGTGAAGATTTCTAGCTGTCAACTGCTTGTTCCATTTTAAGAGTTACACATGATAGACTACATTTCTTGAATGGAAGTATAGTTTATCCAATTTCTAGCCCTCAATTCAGCTACTATTAGCGTAAAAATTGTTTGTTTGTTCATGTGAATAGTGTTTATATCCCATGTAGTTATTGCCTTAATGAAGAAGTTGAAATGTTTCCATTTGTCATTATGTTACAGCTGCAAGTGAGCTTTTTGCTCATTATGTTGAGGCATGGGAGTTGTGGCAGGTTGAAGCTGCCAATGAGCTGCACAAACAACATGAACATTAACGTAATCTTGGATCTCTTTTATTTCAGATGGTATCAAACACTTTCAACAAGGATATATCTGATGATGTTACTCTCACCGGTGGTTATTGGTTACATCTATCAGTTGAGTGTGCGGTTTATTATCAGTTTGTGCTATCCAAGCCCTGATGCTTAGTGTATGTCAGCTAGTTGAGTGTGCGGTTTATTATCAGTTTGTGCTATCCAAGCCCTGATGCTTAGTTTATGTTGCTGCCGCTGTAGTTCCCAGTTTTATCCGGATGAGTTTCCTACTTGCACGGGTCCATGGGAGACAATCAATCTCTCCTACATGCTTAATTTCTCGCAGGAGCTTACTAGGTTGTAAAAGCAAACACCTGCTACCATTACTGCTGTATCTGTGCTGAAGTTCCTTCACTCCTATTCAAACCTTTTGAAGTGTCTCCAAACTGAACTTTTTAAATTTCATTGAGCTAAATTAACCGTGTTGTAAATATTATGCAGACATCTTAAAGCTTTGGTTGTCATCTCACTGTGGGAGGAATGTAAATTAGAAATTGAATTTTTTGCATTTTTATTGTTCAAGAGAAAGCCGGAACTTTTTCTTCTGGCAGTATGTGGTCTGTTGGCCAACTTAGGCTTGATACAGAGATTTAAGATCAGCCGTATCCGACAAGAGTCTCATTCCTTGAGCTTAAATGAGCCTTCTCCTACATGCACATTTTGCAGAACAGATATAAACGTTCAAGTTCAACTATTTGCATCCTTTAATCAGTTTTATAGACTCCAGCCCTGGTTACCCTGGCCATGTTGAAGGTTTCTTGATCTTGATCATATTTCTGGATGTACTTATGTATAGGATAAACGATGCTAAACTCGATCAACATATAGTCTTGGTTCTCATTCATACATTTACCCCAAGTTCTTGCTTCAAACTCTTGATGCGGTAATGGTAGGAGAGTCTGATCATACAGCATAACGTCTAAAGAGCATAATCCAACATAGTGCTATTCACTCATGATAGTAAATGAACAATTTTTGCAGAAAACAACAGATCAATAGTATATGTAAGGATGTACCCTGTCAGAAGGGAGGAACTTGTAGTTATGAATTACATTTATTCAACTTTCTTTCAATATCTTTTAGGCCCATCGCAGGCCAGTAAAATGCATTTCAAGTCTTGTCTCAATCAATGGACGAGACAGAATAATGATGTATCCATATCAAACTTGACACGGGCATCAGTACTTTGGATCGCTGAAGAAGCCATTGATATTTGGCATAATCTCTGGAGACTTGTTTCGAACAAACTTCCTAAGAGCATGCTCAGCATACTTCTCCCCTTCTGAAAAATTGTCCAGCACTCCTGCTACTGTTTTCCTTGGTCACCCTGATATTTTTTAGCGAAAACGAAAACATCAATAAAACTTAGTAACTGTAAAATGAAAAATGAATGCATTTTCACTGTGTTGGTTAGTTGGTTGGAGTGGGGGTGGGGGAGTGGATGCACCAGTAGGTAGAAATCAGTAGCGGAACTACATCTACATGGTCGGTAGGGTGGTCAATTGAAATCCCTTTATCAAAAAATAATATTGTGCAAATTAGGTATAAAAAAAAAAATTGAGATGTATAGTGCAAAAGTGTCTCAAAAATTGGTTTCGGTCGTACATTCTAATCTCAAGTGTGGCATATTCATGTTTTCTATTATCTCCTTCATAGTATATTCCAGACTGCCATGGATAGAAAGATGCAATCTAATACAACACATCTTAAAACTAGATGCCTTCCATTGCCTAGCTGATGCTATACCAGTTGATCAATGAGTAATTAACTTAATAGCCGCCTATCCAAAACAAAAGCCGGCAGATGTATAGCAACATCATATCCAAAGTAATCTCACAAGTGGGGTCTGAAAATGGTAGAATGTACGCAGACCTGAAAAAGGTAGAATGTACGCAGACATTACCCCTACCTTGGGAGGTGGAGGGGTTGTTTCCAATAGACTCTCGGCCGGCAGATGTATAATTAATGTAAAATTTATGTGTAGTCCAGCGAATGTAACTATTTTTGGCCGAGTGGTCATATGTGTAACTTCCCCTTGATCAATTGATTTGATTTCTACCATCAACAAACAATCAATCAAAATCGAACCAAAAGGCAATATCCATTATGGATAGACCAATTTTAGCAGGTTTTCGTTCTTCCATTTAAAAGTCTCACGAAAGAGAGATTTGGAACCTCATCTGATGCTTTAAAGTCCTACCAGTTACACTCTAGAGGCTTTCCCTATTCATTAAATTGTCGAAGAAACTTCAGCTAAAAATGTTTCATATGATTCCAGATGCTCACTACTCAGGTAAATCACAATCAATGGCGGATCTAATGTATCACTTATTGGTTCATTTGAATTCAGTAACTTTGGTTTGGACACTGTTTATGTGTTTCAAAAATCTATGAAATAAATACAAACAATAGATTTTGAAACCAGTAAATCAAATAAGTTATGGTAGAATATTTCGAAATCGAACGTGTGTTCAAATCCTAAATGGCTGAATATATATATATATATATATATATATATATATATATATATATATATATTCTTTCATCAGCGATTGAATAAGCAATAAACATAAATGAGGGATACAGTTTTCACAGGAAGATATATCAACTCATTTATGTTTATTGCTTATTCAAACACAGATGAAAGAATATATATTCAAACGATCATGTCTTGTCTAATCATCCCGAATTCTTTTTTCGATCTACCTCTATCTCTCCTAACTCCAACTACAGCCAACCTCTCGCACCTCCTTGCTGGCCCATCTTCGCCCCTCTTCACATGTCTGAACCATCTCAGTCTTGCTTCCTTCAACTTGTCCGCCACTGAAGCCACTACCACTTTGTCCCGTATAACTTCGTTCATAATCATATCTCTTCTTGTATGCACACACATCCATCTGAGCATCCTCGTCTCCGCTACCTTCATCTTCTGAATGTGGGCATTCTTGACTGGCCAAATGGGGAATCGAACCCCATCACAAGGTAGAGGATTGGGCAGCCTACCAATGGAGTTGCCTGAATCCCCAAATCATCGCTCAACTAACCCTCAATTCTAAGCTATTTGGATGCCGGGTGATCATACGAATTTTTCTCTATATACATGCCCGATCTATTCGTGTGGACGCGTTTTGTTCCAATACTACTAATAAATAATCCCAAAATTGACATGGAAGTTTTCAATCAGACTAAAACACAATCCAGCAAACACTAATCTAAAAGGAAAGTTTATCAAGTATTGTTAACACTCAAAAAATACATTTTAAGTGTGTAGCCGAATCAAGTGGCAGCCGAAGGTGGAAACATCAAAATGAGCAGGCGACAGAATGCTATGTCAACCGAATTGACTCGTAGCCGAATCTACTAGTCCTAGTCTTCGGCTCAAAAAGCTTCATCGGCTATTACAGTAGCCTACCTGAGTCACAATTCTGAGGAACGATTAAGACCCACACATATTTGGACGCCTCGAAGACCAAGTCAAAGAGCATCCTACACCCCAAGAAACGGTAACAACCAGCAGCAGCTAGAAGGAAGTGCCATTAATCGTGCAAGAGGGAATCAAGGAGCAAAAATCGGCACTACCTCCTTATAGTTGGCTAGTAGATTTAGTGGTTAATTTAGTGGCTAACATAGGGGATCACGTTTTATTTCTTGTAGTATAAATATAGGATCATTTGTACAGAAAAGGACACGTTCAATCAATCAAAGAACTGGTTTTTTCATAGGTTTTCATAAGTTGTACTAAATATTGGAATTTGGTAGGTTGCCACTTCTTTGGAGCACAGTTCGTCAAAGGTTTAGAGAGAATTTTTGGATTGTATTTAGTGATTTATTTTGGGCTAGTTATTCGGACGGGGCTTGATTTTTTTCGATTGATTTCTCATTTTGCCTTTATAGTGGTGATTTTGTGATGTTTTTATTTGAGAAGATGAGAAGACAATGAATGAGTGGTTAAGTTGTAATTTTAGTTTTCATATTTTACCTTTATAGTGATGTTTGATTTTGAGAAAACGGTGGAATAAAAATTAAAGAAAATAAAATAATAAAAAAATGATGTGGAAAATATGCATGGTCAATATATCAATGTAGTTCATGTAAACAATGATTCATTAGCCATTGTTTTTAAAATATGCACCCAAATTGAATCTTGACTTTCGTGTCTTAAATACAATAGCTTAGCAAACTGTGAAAGAAAACTGTATTGACTATAATATTGCAAAGTGAAAACAAAGAAAAAAAATAAAAGATAACATAAATGGAGCCGGACATGGCAGGGCTTAGCAGGGCAGGGCAAGACATTTTTTTGGACAAAGCTAAACTAGGCAGGGCAGAGCGGGTCAAAAATTTAGTAGGTTAAAGTTTGTCCCGCCCAGGGGTGGCCAGTGGGCCGGGCTCGGGTCTGGCGGGCCGGGTCTGGCGGTCGAGTGGGCCAGGCGAAGGGTCGGGGTCGGGACGGGCGAAGGGGTCGGGGTCGGGTCTGGCGGGGTCAGGTCTGGCGGGACTTGCTCCAGTCCCGTCCCGATCCCGATCCGTCGGGGTCGGGTCGGGGCGGGGTCCGGCGGGTTTTCCTTTTTTTTTTTTTTAAATAACATATGTATAAAAAAACTCAATAAATAAGACAAGATAGTGTAATAAAAACATCACAATGCTGTTTTTGTGCCTCTTATATTATTTAATAGACATATGATTTTTTTGTAATACAAATACAATTGTCTAAAATCTAAATTGCAACTTTGTTGTGTTGTTCAAAAGTTGCAAATTACATAATAAAATTGCAATTAAAAAAAATACATTCTCAAAAAAATATGTTCTAATTGCTTGATGATTTCATGTGGTTCTTCGGTTGGAATTGGTATTTGTTGGTCAAATTGATCCACGTCGTTTCCACTACCTTCGGTTAAGATTTCGTTGTAGTTTTCATCTTCTTCTTCGTTGATCTCCGGTTGACTGCACCTTCTCCGCTCCGCTCGTATCCAATCTATGAATAATACTGCAATTTCCAAGCTGTCTCCGGCTAATGAGTGTCTGTGGTCTCCTATTTGATATCTGCCGGCAGAAAAAGCGCTTTCAGACGCAGTTGATGACGCTTGAATGTTCAAAACATCTCGGGCCATCAATGAAAGTGTCGGAAAGGTCTTCTCATTCCCTCGATTTGACAAGTCTTCATGTCCATCTTCATTGATAACTTCTTGATACTGATGTAACCCTGCAAAACAAAAATATATAACTCGCTAATTTGGTTAGTAGTAGAGGTACGACCGCACATTCTATTTCTGAGGCTTTCAATACTAGCCGCAGAAACATCATGTCTTTTGTGAGGTTGTGTTGAAGATGAAGAAGATGGTATGGAAGTCGGTAAGTTACTGACATTTTCTTGTTGATAAAATCTATATATTTTTTTGCATTGGTGTTCTACGCTAGACAACACTTCTTCTTTAGTTTGTTCAATAGGTGGTGGGTGATTTAGATTTTTGGGACTTGGATGTGGTAGTACTTCTATACAATCGTAAATAGTTTCAATTAGTGATTTAGTACCGTCTATTTTAATAGTATGATTTAATACAGAACCAATAATATAAAATAGTGGGAATAGAAATAAAATATTTTTTAATAGTTGCCTTATAAGCTGGTTTTTTCATATATTCACTAAGTAATAAAAATATTAGAGTTATATAAAACAACATAGTTGAAATAGTAGGATAATATATACCGGAAAATTCTTTTGTTGCTTGAAAAAATTTCTCTAAAAATACAATAAGTTCGGAAATTTTTACCCAATCACTATCTAAAATCATATCAGCTGGATTTTTATTATGAGAGTTAAAAAATAAAGTTATAGGTATTCTATAGTCATAAGCAACAAGTAGTTGCTCGTATAAAGAATTCCACCTAGTGGATACTTCTTGTGGAATTTTTCTATAAGGTAGTCCACAATCATGACAAATTTTTTTTATATTCTTTTCTACGTTGTACTTTATTACTTTTAAAAATAAAGTTTATAGCAAATTGTATTTTACTAAGAATGTCTTCAAAAAGTGATAGACCATCCTTTACAATTAAGTTATATATATGGCACGCGCATTTTATATGAAAATGATCTGAAAAAGATGGAGTTAAACTATTTTTTAAAATTGTAATTGCGTAATTATTAGAAGAAGCGTTATCTAATGTAATAGTCATAATTTTATCGGTTATTCCGTAATGATGGCACACTTGATAAATATTATCTGCAATAAAAGTACCAGTGTGCCTATCATCTATATATCTATACG
The DNA here is from genome assembly GCA_029783415.1 of Anisodus acutangulus. Lineage (NCBI taxonomy): Eukaryota > Viridiplantae > Streptophyta > Magnoliopsida > Solanales > Solanaceae > Anisodus > Anisodus acutangulus. The sequence continues at coordinate 48,453,069 of CM056501.1, read as the reverse complement.
CTAAAATACGTTTTTGCATAGACCATTTATAATCTATCCAATGACAAATTACAGTTAAATAATCATGGCCGTTAGTACTACGACCTATATCAGACGTGATAGATACTTTGCCATTAAAATGATATAATGAAAAACGTAAATATTGTTGATATTCATGCTCGAATTTAAATACACCTCTCTTAACAGTTGATCTAGAAAAACCGTTAAAAGCAGGATTATATATATCTCTAATGTAATGAATAAAATCGGGAGATGAAGGAAATGAAAATGGCAAACCCTCCACATCAACTAATTTTGATATTGCTTCCCTATCTCTATGTTTATTGTATTTAGAGCCTACAATTCCCCCCGTCATAGGGTTAATTTGACCCTGTACTTGGTCCGGGACAGTATCAGTATGTGAACCTTGTCCCGATGGAGCGGGCGTTTGCGCACCCGATTTTGAAGCATGGTATTGGGCATACCTAGCTGGATGAGCACTTACTACGTGTCTAATTAAACCCCCCGTCCCACTGTGACCTTTTTCAGTTTAAAATTTTAAAATATTTTTACAAATTTTACATATAGCTGCTTGATTCTCTACATCCCTATCAAAAATGTCCATGCATCTGATTTTAATGGTCGTTTTGCTGGACCTCGTCTCATACTAGGGGGAATATGAGGTATTTCAGTTGAAGGTGCACTAGTGGGTGTGTTGTCATCAACATTAGTGGGTGTATCATCTAGATCATCGTCTAAATTAAAGTCTTTTTGAGTTCCAGAAAATAGCTCATGGTCTAAATCTAATGGTATTGTAGGAAAATGTTGAGTATCAACAAAATCATCATGTGTAGGAATAAGATGACTAGAAGAAGTACCCTTGCCCTGGTTTCCCATACTAGAAGAAGCACCCTTACCCTTACCCTTACCCTTAAACATAAACATACATTTTAATCCTTCCATTTTAATCATGATAATAAATAATTAAACACAATAAAATTAAGTGCGCTAAATAAAATAAACAGACAATAATAATTTAATGAAGGAACGAATGTACCAAACGCCGACGTAACGTCGACGTGTAATCGAGAGGTTGAAAATTGAAACTTTGCTCGATGGAAGATCCTCAAGCTAGTTGCCAACTTCACTCCCAATTCCCAAATGAATAAATAAAATTGAATATTTAGCAAACAATGTAGACTTGTAGAGAGATATATTGAGAGATTAGAGAGATTGTAGGAAGATTTGTGAGAAAGATGAAGAGAAAATGAGTTATTTATAATTGAAAAATTGGGTTAAAGTGTAAATATAATAACTTATGGGTTAAAAATAAATATTAAGGGGTAGGGTGGTTGGGGAGAGGAGGCCTAAAATGGCCGTTGGCCAACAGCCAAAATCTAAAATGGTCGTTGGTGCAACGACCATATTTGCAAAGGGGGACAAAGAGGCGGGCTGGTCGGGCTCGGACGGGTCGGGCGGGCTCGGATTAGATGCAGCGGGACGAGACATTGTCCCGTTCCGAGTTCGAGTCCCGCCACCGTTTTTTTTAGCAGAGTCGGGGCGAGGTCGAATCGGGGTCGGGCCGTCCCGGCCCACTGGCCACCCTTAGTCCCGCCCCTATTGCCATCCCTATTGGCAAGCTACAACTTTCAAAAGCGCCTCGATGCATGAACAAGTGGGCCAACTAATTTGGCCATTCATGATGGTTCAAACAATTGATTCTGATCCCCCCTCCCCCTTCCCCGCTACTACACAAGCTAGACAATTAAACTCAACACTTACCAATTGCATCATTTCAATCATAATTTTTTTCTATACATTTTAATATTATATATATAATATATCAAATTTAATCGGATAATTATAAATTCACGTGATTCATTTTTCTACCTAAATTCACCACTTACCTATTTGGCTATGTTATTGGGGCGATTGGTTATGTTATTGCGGAGCCAGGATTTAAAAATTATGGGTTTTAAAATTTTAGTCCTTCAAATTTATTTGGTTTTAAATTAATAATTTGTACATATTTAATGATTATTTTAAGATAAATATAAAGTATAGAATAAAATTAATGAGTTCGATCGAATCATAATCAAAACTCTAGCTCCACCCCTATAATAGTATAATTATATTTATTGTTTTTAAATGTTTTACTTAATTAATATTATGCTAATATGAACGGTAAATATGAATTTGAAAAACATAATATTGGCTTCTTGTTATTCTAGAATGTCAAATATTTAAAATTAATTTTTTGATAAAATGATTATTTGGAATTGGAGGGAGTGGTTGTTTGGAATAGGAAAAAGATATTGTATTAGTCAAATATTAGTAGTAATAAATAATAATAATAATAATAATAATAATAGTTAGACAGGGAACACTCTCAAATGCGTAATTATCTAACTTTGTGAAAGGAAAATATTTTATTGATACACTCTATAAATGTCTATAATATCTCTTAATTTCTATTGTTATTAAAATAGTTAGCAGCACCCCTATTTATAATAATAAGAAATCTACTTTAACTTAAAGTAAGAAAATTAATTCCTATATTAATTTGACTATAAATCCTAACTAGACATGAATTAAAATATCAAACCGTAGTCAATTTTGGTTTCTTCCAACTTTGAATTATTATTTTCCAACATTCTACCGTAATTCAAAGTTGTATATCCAACTTTTGATGCACTTGTCACCATCTTTCATTTTTTGTTAAAGCACTTATTTCTAACCTCGTTGATGCACTTGTCGCCAACCATCAAATTTCGTTGAAGCACTTGTCTTCAGCCCCGTTGATGCATTTGTCACCAACACCAAAATTTGTTGAAGCACTTGTCACCAACACCAAAAATTGTTGAAGTACTTGTCACCCACACCAAAATTTGTTGAAGCACTTGTCTCCAAACTCGTTGATGAACCTTGTCACCAACACTCAATTTTGTTGAAGCACTTGTCTCCAACCCCGTCGATGCCCCTTTCACCAACACCAAAATTTGTTAGTTCTTCTCGGCATGATTATTTTTCATGCATATATCATTGACTCGGCGCTTTGCCAACATAATTTTTGGCCAGACGAGCGACATATATGGGTTATAACCACCCGCCGGCATTAGAAACTCTTTGATTCTCTACCATGATCGTAAAAGCCCTGATACCAATTTGAAGGAAAAAATATTTTATTGATAGACTCTATGAATCTCCACAATATCTCTTGTTTTCTCTTATTATGAAAACAGCTAGCAGCACCCCTATTTATAATAATAAGAAATCTACTTTAATTTAAAACAGAAAAACATATTTCTATATTAATTTGACTATAAATTCTAACTAGACATGAATTAAAATATCAAATCCTAATTAATTTTAATTTATTACAACTTTGAATTATTATTTCTAACACTTAGTATATAGAAAAGTATTTAAAAAAAAGAAAGGAACGAGCCTGATTTTAATTATCTAAAGTAAATGATTGAGAGTGAAATACATTTGTATTTTAAAGGATATGAATATGTGTTCTTGAAAGGATGTTTAATTACAGAATATATTGTATTTATTTCAGAACATATAAATATTTTCGTATGATAACTGCTCAAAATAAAATTTACAGAAAAATAAGATTTAGTTCAGGAGTCTTTTGCTTTCAAAAGTTTAAATTTCAAGTGCCCAAGTCAATTGACACACACATGTTTAATATGGAATGGATAAATTAAAAACAGTTATTCTTTGCACTTTTGATGTGGGCTTCTCCTAATTATTTTGGCAAACTCACCAACTTTTGCAAGTTAGTACTTCATTCTTTTTTTAATGCTAATTTCTACACGCGCGAATGACGCTTAAAACCTTATTATTAACAAGTATAAAAATCAATTTTTTTTACGTAATATAAAATTGTAATTGAGTTATTAAAGAAAAATTAATGGAAAAGTGTAAATTTAAAAAATATGATACTAAAATCTAATGGACGCCATTTACATAACCATTTAATGAAACAAAAGACAAGAATATATATATTTATTTTTGACATCAAAAGGAAACTTCTAGAATGAGATTTAAGTTTCATGATAGGAGGAGTTATTTTTAATCTTTTTACGGCAAGGAGAGAGAGAGTCATTTCCATCTTTCTTTTTGAAAAAGTGAGTTATGTGCACTCCACAATCTCATCAAATCTAAAAGACTTGTATCCAATGTTGAATTAATCTTTAGCCAACTGTATATAGTACTTCTTTTTCAAGTACTTCTTTTTCAATAATAAAATGAACGGAAGGAAATAAGCATTAAGGCAAACTCATTAATTTCGAAGTTAGTAAACAATCTAACTTTAGCGTAAATTAAACTACATGAAAACTTATTGCACTTCCATTTACGATATATTAAAAAATTCACAAATGACGGAACTTATTCCTTTCGAGAAAAAGAAGAATGTACTAGAATTGAGAATGAAAATACTAATAATGTTTGAGTGAAAGAAGATTTGATAAATTTGTTGGTTATTACAAGGATTGCAAGAAACGGAAATTACAAGTAACTGCTTATGTAAGAATTGAAATTACAATTCAACTAGAAAAACTGGAAATTACAATATCATAATAAAACCGAAATTACAATTTTTGTAGAACAAGAAGACCGGAAACTGCTTTGGTTTTTGCTGAGTCGAGTGTGGCACTCATTCTTAAGACAATATTGCCGTATGTATCCTTTATAATGCTCGACAATTCGCCTCCCAAGATAAAACAAAGAATGGAACAATTGAGCAAAAGAAACTCAAAAGCTACCGTGAAGAATATTGAATAACGAAATGATGCTTGGAAGATTAGGAAGAAACCGCTTGCTTTCGCTTTGTGTATTTTAGTGTATGTGAAGTGTCCTCAACAATGGTGTAAGGGGTGTTTATATAGGAGGAAGAGGGGTTTGTTTGATCGCTTCCATAACAACCATTATTGGCCAAATAATGACCATTATGGAGGTAGTAAAGCCACCAAATAAATGGAGAAAATTGCCAACGGATTGGCCATTATTGGAGGTGTAATTCACCAAAATAAATGGTGAATTGAGGCCGAACGTTTACGTTCGGACCGTCGAAATTCGACTTTCACGAAAACTTCAGGGGACCAAATCGTACATCTTGAAACTTCAGGATCAAATCGCACATTTGAAAGACTTCGGTCCAAATCGCACATCCAAACTTCGGGATCAAAGCGTATTTCGACAAAGTTTTCCGGCCCAAAGATAATATCGAAGGCCCAGCCACCGGTGAACCCGTGAACCCGACGAGGCGGCAAGGCGGCGTGTGGTCTTTCCTTGAACCGGCACATCTAGGTCCTCCTCCTTTAAACACATGGGATACCCCTTGGGGTCCCAAACCCCAAACACATTTCGAGTCTTATATACACAACAATTCTTTCTTCCTCTACCGATGAGGGAGAATTGAACACAACACCACACTTTCCATGCTTCAAACACCTCACTTCGTGAACCAATATCTCTTTCATTTCTCAATGAAATTTGACGATTCTCGGCCCTACGGTTATCTACGTACTTAGTACATCATGCATGTGTGAAGAACCGGATTCTCCAACATACGTAACACTAGTGTTTAAGCCGTTAAAGTTGGTCGGTCGCAACTCCCGCCAAAGGCTAATTTCCAACAAAATTCACTTATTTCGTTATTTTAGAGAGCGAGAAAAATATAAGAGGATTGAGAATAAAATATACGGTCATTGTTTGTAATAGGTGCTTCCCAAGTATAAAAAACAACGAGTGAAATAAAATAGGATCAATTTAATACTTTCAAATAAAAGTGCAGCCCGATGCATTAAGCTTCCGCTATGTGCGGGGTTTGGGGAAGGACTGAACCACAAATATATGAATATAAGTATATTTTACCATTGTACAACCATGTAAGTCTATGATTCAATGACTTTTTGTACTAATATTCAAACGTTAAAAAGTACTTATAGTGACCCGAAATGGAATATACTTAATAAATTTATTTTTGATAGATAACTATATTTGCTGGACCATTTAGTTGATAGGGATTTCAGAAACTAGAACAAGTGCCTTAGAGTAAGAGGACAAACAGAAATTAGTGTTAAGGTGTGGTGCCGTGGATGAGTGTGGTTCTTTTTTTATTCAGAGGTTTCTGATTTGAGTTTTGAGAATAATTTTTTTTTTATAGAGAGTATTCCCATAAATGAGAGCAAATATTTTTTTGGTGTAAATGACCGGGTTTTCTCTACGGAACACCAAGTGGAAAAAAAATTTTAGTGGTAAGGTTCCCAGCAAAATAAAAAATGACCGGATTTTCAAAGATTCTCTTAGCTTTAAGGAAGGAGTTCACAACCAGGCATAAAAGAATGGTGAATCCGTAAATAAACCAAATAACAAGGGCATAGTGTCAACATGTTCACAAGCCAACAAAAACACGAAAAGGAATTGGGTGGGGGGGTGAAGAAAGATGAGGAAAAGGAAGACGTGAGAACGAACTTCGCCGGAAGGCATCGAAAGCCACACAAAAAAATTAAAAGGAAAAATCTCCGTCTTTAATGGCTGCCTCCTCATCTAGGGTTTTTCTAGCATCACTGAAGCCACGTCAGCATCCTCCTTACCACCTACCCCTTCCTTTTACCAACCACCTCCTCATCCGTCCGTTACTTCCTTCTCTTTCCGCCACCGGCAAACGGCGTTCTCCCGCCGTTAACTGTCTTATTTCCGGCGTAGACGGCGGCGGCGTTTCGGACGACTTCGTTTCCACCAGGAAATCTGGATTCAGTAGTGAATTCTCCGTTATAGCTAATATGCTAAAGCGAATTGAACCGTTAGATACTTCTGTTATATCTAAAGGCGTTTCGGACTCTGCGAAAGACTCAATGAAGCAAACGATTTCCACTATGTTAGGGTTGCTCCCTTCCGATCAATTCTCAGTCACTATTCGATTTTCCAAACGACCTCTCGATCGCCTCATTGTTTCTTCTATAATTACCGGGTAACTAATCTCTGCATTCTAATTTATGCTGAAGTTTAAAATTAGTGATTTGTTAATTGGTTGGATGTTCTGGATCAATCTACATAGAGTTCATGGTCAAAACCACATATGAACTATCACGTTTTTGCGAGTTTTACATCCAAACTATCATGTGTTCCTTTTTACTACTGGAGCTATTAACATCTATGTATTAAAACTAGGGCTGGCCAGTGGGCCGGGCTCGGGTCTGGTGGGGTCGGAGTCGGGGTCGGGTCGGGGCGGGAGAAGGGGTCAGGGTCGGGTCTGGCGGGGTCGGGTCTGGCGGGATTTGCTCCAGTCCCGTCCCGATCCCGTCGTTATCGGGGCGGGGTCCGACGGGTTTTCCTTTTTTTAAAAAAAAAAATAACGTATGTATAAAAAAACTCAATAAACAAAACAAGATAGTGTAATAAAAACATCACAAGGCTGTTTTTGTGCCTCTTATATTATTTAATAGACATATGATTTTTTTGTAATACAAAATTACAAATATAATTGTCTAAAATCTAAATTGCAACTTTGTGGTGTTGTCCAAAAGTTGCAAATTACATAATAAAATTGCAATTAAAAAAATTACATTCTCAAAAAAACCTGTTCTAATTGCTTGATGATTTCCTGTGGTTTTTCGGTTGGATTGGTATTTGTTGGTCAAATTGATCCACGTCGCTTCCACTACATTCGGTTAAGATTTCGTTGTAGTTTTCATCTTCTTCTTCGTTGATCTCCGGTTGACCGCACCTTTTTCGCTCCGCTCGTATCCAATCTCTGAATAATACTGCAATTTTCAAGTTGTCTCCGGCTAATGAGTGTCTGTGGTCTCCTATTTAATATCTGCCGGCAGAAAAGCCGCTTTCAGACGCAGTTGATGACGCTTGAATGTTCAAAACATCTCGAGCCATCAATGAAAGTGTCGGAAAGGTCTTCTCATTCCCCCTCCAGTATTTCAGCAAGTCTTCATGTCCATCTTCATTGATAACTTCTTGATACTGATGCAACCTCGCAAAATAAAAATATACAACTCGCTAATTTGGTTAGTAATAGAGGTACGGCCGCACATTCTATTTACGAGGCTTTCAATACTAGCGCAGAAACAACATGTCTTTTGTGAGGTTGTGTTGAAGATGAAGAAGATGGTATGGAAGCCGTAAGTTCTTGGCATTTTCTTGTTGATAAAATCTATATATATTTTTGCATTGGTGTTCTACGCTACACAACACTTCTTCTTTAGTTTGTTCAATAGGTGGTGGGTGATTTAGATTTTTGGGACTTGGAGGTGGTAGTACTTCTATACAATCGTAAATAGTTTCAATTAGTGATTTAGTACCGTCTATTTTAATAGTAGGATTTAATACAGAACCAATAATATAAATAGTGGGAATAGGAATAAAATATTTTTTTATTTTGACAAACATTTTTTAATATTTGCCTTTATAAGTTTGGTTTTTCCATATATTCAGTAAGTAATAAAAATATTAGAGTTATATAAAACAACATAGTTGAAATAGTAGGATAATATATACCGAAAAATTCTTTTGTTGCTTGAAAAAATTTCTCTAAAAATACAATAAGTTCGGAAATTTTTACCCAATCACTATCTAAAATCATATCAGCTGGATTTTTATTATGAGAGTTAAAAAATAAAGTTATAGGTATTCTATAGTCATAAGCAACAAGTAGTTGCTCGTATAAAGAATTCCACCTAGTGGATACTTCTTGTGGAATTTTTCTATAAGGTAGTCCACAATCGTGACAAGTTTTTTTATATTCTTTTCTACGTTGTACTTTATTACTTTTAAAAATAAAGTTTATAGCAAATTGTATTTTACTAAGAATGTCTTCAAAAAGTGATAGACCATTCTTTACAATTAAGTTATATATATGACACGCGCATTTTATATGAAAATGATCTGGAAAAGATGGAGTTAAACTATTTTTAAAAATTGTAATAGTGTAATTGTTAGAAGAAGCGTGATCTAATGTAATAGTCATAATTTTATCGGTTATTAAAGTAATAATGGCACACTTGATAAATATTATACGCAATAAAAGTATCGGTGTGCCTATCATCTATATATCTATACGCTAAAATACGTTTTTGCATAGACCGCTTATAATCTATCCAATGACAAGTTACGCTTAAATAATCATGACCAGTTAGTACTACGACTTATATCGACGTGATAGATACTTTGCCATTAAAATGATATAATGAAAACGTAAATATTGTTGATATTCATGCGCGAATTTAAATACATCTCTCTTAACAGTTGATCTAGGAAAATCGTTAAAAGCGAGGATTATATATATCTCTAATGTAATGAATAAACCGGAGATGAAGGAAATGAAAAAGGCAAACCCTCCACATCAACTAATTTTGATATTGCTTCCTATCTCTATGTTTATTGTATTTAGAGCCTACAATTCCCAGTCATAGGGTTAATTTGACCACAATACTTGGTCCGAGACGATGTCGGTATGTGAACCTTGTCCCGATGGAGCGGGCGTTTGCGCACCCGGTTTTGAAGCCTGGTATTGGGCATACCTAGCTGGATGAGCACTTACTACGTGTCTAATTAAACCCCCCGTCCCATCGTGACCTTTTCCAGTTTTAAATTTTAAAATATTTTTACAAATTTTACATATAGCTACTTGATTCTCTACATCCATATCAAAAAAATGTCCATGCATCTGATTTTAATGGTCGTTTTGATGGACCTCGTCTCATACTAGGGGAATATGAGGTATTTCAGTTGAAGGTGCACTAGTGGGTGTGTTGTCATTAACATTAGTGGGTGTATCATCTAGATCATCGTCTAAATTAAAGTCTTCTTGAGTTCCAGAAAATAGCTCTTGATCTAAATCTAATGGTATTGTAGGAAAATGTTGAGTATCAACAAAATCATCATGTGTAGGAATAAGATGACTAGAAGAAGTACCCTTGCCCTGGTTTCCCCTACTAGAAGAAGCACCCTTACCCTTACCCTTAAACATACCTTTTAATCCTTTCATTTTAATTATGATAATAAATAATTAAAGACAATAAAATTAAGTGCGCTAAATAAAATAAACAGACAATAATAATTTAATGAAGGAACGAATGTACCAAACGCCGACGTAACGTCGACGTGTAATCGAGAGGTTGAAAATTGAAACTTTGCTCGATGGAAGATACTCAAACTAGTTGCCAACTTCACTCCCAATTCCCAAATGAATAAATAAAATTGAATATTTAGTAAACAATGTAGACTTGTAGAGAGATATATTGAGAGATTAGAGAGATTGTAGGAAGATTTGTGAGAAAGATGAAGAGAAAATGAGTTATTTATAGTTGAAAAATTGGGTTAAAGTGTAAATATAATAATTTATGGGTTAAAAATAAATATTAAGGGGTAGGGGGTTGGGGGAGGGGGGAGGCCTAAAATGGTCGTTGGCCAACGGCCAAAATCTAAAATGGTCGTTGGTGCAACGGTCATATTTGCAAAGGGGGGACAAAGGGCGGGGTCGGGGTCGGGGTCGGGGTCGGGGTCGGGCTCGGGGAGGGGTCGGGTCGGGCGGGCCTGGGGCGGGCTCGGGTCTGGCGGGACGAGACATTGTCCCGTCCCGAGTTCGAGGCCCGCCAACGTTTTTTTTTTAGCGGAGTCGGGGCGGGGTCGGGCTGTCCCGGCCCACTGGCCACCCTTAATTAAAACACACCTCGAGTTTAGGTATCTATTAAAACACACCTCGATATTTACTACTTGAACTATCACCATCTACTCAACTAGGTGTTTTAATACATAGACGGTATAGTTCATGAAAGAAAAGGGAATGATAATAACTGATAGTTGGAGTGTGAAACTCGCGTCAATGTGTTTTTGACTTGTAGTGGTGTATTCAATTGGTGTTGAGTTGTGGTGGTGAATTTTGGTGGTAGGTATACCTTGTGGAATGCGGAGTACAGGATATCCTTGATGAGGAATTTTGATATCCCGTCGGATACTTTGAAACGCTTCAATTCGTCGGAGGAGAATGTGAATTCAGGGTCAAAGAGCGAGGGGATAGCGGGTGGAGAAAGCGGAGTTGGTGAAAATATGTCTTCTACGGATTCAGAAAGAATAGACATTCAAGCTCTTGGGAATTTATCTCCGGAAGCTCTGTACTATATTAAGCAATTAGAAGAAGAGCTCTCATCAGTCAAGCAGGTGATATTCTTTCTCTTATTAAATCTGAACAAACTATTGTCAGAGTTTGATTATTTGTGAACTATTGGCTCGCCAGTTTTTAGTTACGGAACACATTTGGATACTTTTAGCTTTTCAACTCATGTTTATGGATTGATCTAATTATTTTTACCTTAACCATTTATTTGAATATGCCACTTGAGTATTGTCTAAGACGGTTCCTTTTCTGGAACTCATTGATAAATGGACGTTTGATGATTTTTGGAATGCTTGCTACTCCGTTATGGGTTAAATTTGAGTTGTCAACCACTGCAATTATCAAGTTTGATTGGCCGAGGTGCTTGTCTCATTCATGAGTCCTTTCATACAGAAGACTCTTCATTCTATAAGTTACGCTATGGTCATTCTACTGCCAAGAATAATCTAAACCAAAAGCTATTTGGATGCTTTCTTGTGTGCAAAGCTTAATTAGTATGAAATCCTAGATACTTTACACACATTGGTGAGTTAAATATATAATGTTCTTTGAACTTCTGCTCTCAAAGTTGAGATTATTAATTATCTTACTAAAGATCATGAATTGGTGACTATGCATAGTAGTACACTGACATGGATAGAGTGAGGTTACTAGCAGTTACGTTTGTGACAGACTATGTTACTCGGACTCTTCAAAAATATCGACGGGTGCGTGTCGGATCCTCCAAAAGTAGTGTATTTTGGAGGATCCGACATGGGTCCGGAAGCATTTTTGGATAGTCCGAGCAACTTAGGTGACAGGTTATTATTTAAGAAAAAGTAATTATTCAAAATTTTCAGGCGTGCATGAGTCATATAAAATCAAACTGCTGGAAGAAGAGTGTCTAAGTCCTGCTTTATGCAGTTCATTCTTGAAGCATGAACTTAATTGTAGAATAACTTTCAGTTGCAAAATTAGTATGATAAACACACAAGGTCTGCGGACAAAGATATTATGTATCAGGTAGTTCATAGCATCGACATGGCTTAAGCTCTCCACTTCTTCTCTGTTGTTTCTCTCTGTTTTTATAAATTGTTTTGGGGGAGTATGTTGCTGCTTGCTTAGCACAAAAAGTATCTATGCATAATTTAATGAATAGCAATACTTCCGCTTTGTTTATGAAAAATTAGATCTCTGTCTAGATTAACATGCTACCACTGTTACTTTTACCTTATAAAAAAGAAACATGCTACCACTGTCCGGTCAAACATTTAGCCTCTATCATGTTACTTCAACTCGTACTCTTGTGTTTCTTCAATAATTTACCTTTTGAATTGGCCTACATAGGATTGTGACAGTATACCAGCCCCATTGTCCATTTAAGGTGTCATTTTCCGAATCATTGTTCATCCACATAAAGGTTGTACAACTGAATTCCATAGGATATAAACTTGCTCATCGAAACTGAAAATTTCTTGTTCTTTTCTTGAGTGGCCCACTGCTATGTCTGATCCAACATTGAAAGTAAAAGCTTCAGTTAAACATTACTGATCCTTCTCTGTTTCTCTCAGGAACTGCATTCCCAGCAACAGGAAAGTTTGCAGATGGAGCATATCAACGGAAGTAACAACGATCTGCTGGAATACCTTCGGTCATTGGAATCTGACATGGTAATGTAGTTATTATATGTCATACCGTGTGAAGCCCATGAGGTTAATTCCTGATGTGTCTGCTACTGGAACAGGTAACTGAACTATCTAGACCATCATCCTTTGAGGTGGAGGAAATTATTAAGGAACTTACTCAAAACATATTGCAAAGATTTTTCAAAGAGGACGATGTTAACATTGAAGAAGATCCTAATTCTACTGGTGTCAAAAATTGCCAAAGTAGTGATGCCGAATTATGCGACACAACAGGCACTTCTCGGGATTACTTGGCAAAATTACTTTTCTGGTTAGTATCGTGGCATCTCTCTGTTATTTGTTCCTTTATCATTTCCCCCGTGGACACCAATAGTCTGAGCTTTTCTCAGGTATCCTCTTTAGCTTGCCTTGAACTGATTCTTTTGAGGAGGTCAATAAAAAGCAACTTTGTAATTGGCAGGTGTATGTTATTGGGCCATCATTTGAGAGGATTGGAGAACAGATTGCATCTAAGTTGTGTTGTTGGCTTGTTATGAGCTTGGGAAGTACAAAGAGGGATGTATATTCTGCTTCTCTTTTCCTCCCCTTCTCTTTTTCTCTTTTAGTTCTATTATTTCCTCTCATTTATATAATAATAATCCACATATCCTGTAAAATTTTGTTCTTACAATAGGAATTGTATGGAAGGGTGTACTTTTGAGAATGATAAATTCATTTCTCAGAGCCTCTTTTCCTTGATAGTGTAAATTGATCAAGTACACTCAAAATGATGCATGCAGTCTGCAGCTGATTGTTGTTCTAACTTGTATTTTCCTTCAGCAAATTTTGACGTACGGTAATCATATGTCACATAAAAACCACTACTTATAACCTCTTTACTGATCTCCCATCAACCTTCCACAGTTGATTGCAATGCATTTTTTGGGGACTTGATCAACAAATTTTCCTTTTTTTTAAGAAAAGGAAAGATTCTCATTGTGCACTGCATGATGGAGATTATGTTGGGGGTTTATAAACGTGAAGGATTGTACGATCATTTTAATTTTGTCTTTGAATTTAGAATTTAAATGAGAATTTCGAAAAGCAATGGAAGTCACAATCAAAGTTTGAACGAGGCAGAACTCCCTCATAATTATAGGATAACTAAGATGCAATTATCATTACTTTCTCATGTTATTTGCTGGGTCGTCTGTTAATGGCATGGTTAGTGTTTAAGATTGAAAGAAAGGTGTTCACGCGACTGAGGAATTGGTAAGGTTGGTGAAAATTGATAAGGCTGGCTACTGTTTTCCTTTCCAATTCCCTAGTCAAGTGTGAACACCTTTATTTCAACCTTAAACAGTAACCATACCATTAATAAAAAAAGGAGCTGCTGCTGTGACTGACAAGTCTGCTACACCAGTTAGGGGTTTGTTTATTGGCTGATGGGGTTAGGTGGAATTAATAGTACTAGCACATTTTAGTAGTGGGAGTATGTTAATCTTAATATTGTGGTAGGTATTCCATAACTTCCTTCTATATTTGGTGTCGAGATACAAGCGATCTAGAAATTAGAATTTCTCGACAAAAGTATCTTCGCCTGAACATGTTAAATGACGCATCAGTTAGAACAAATGTATTTTTTAGGAAAATATTGACCAAGTACGAAATAATACTTTAAAATAATTGATACTAGTAAACATATTATGTCAAATATAATTTGATTATTATATGAGTACTGGTTCTGGATATTCATCCAGAAACTGGTATTTTTCTTCTGTGCAAGTAATCTGTCAATAAACTTCTGCTATCCATTTAGTGAGTTCCAAATGTCGAAACATGTTCACAGTATGTCCGTCCTCCCCAGCTTCGCTAAGTTGTCTAGTTAATTAAACCTCGAATCGATACAATAGGCAGGCCTATAAACGCTATGATTGCAGAATTTGCACCCCACAAATTTCTATTTGTTCTCTTCTGAATCTTGTACAGTTCTCTGTTCTAGAATGTGTATCATAAACTATTTAGCAAATTCTAAGTAAGACTTTAGAATTGCTGAATTGGATCTTACTCCTACCTCTGTGAGGTAGAGAAGCTGTTTTCACCCTCGCCTCGAAAGAAAAGACTGAAGTGTGACAACAAATAACATGACAAAAAGCATGGTTGATGTAAAATATATCACAGTAACAATTCGACTGGAACACATCTAACAAAACTTATAAGATTAAAAGAAAATATCACGAGAATACTCTGATTATTACCAAACTAATGGAAGAATAATAATCGTTTTATACAAGCGGTTTGCTCTTATACACAAAAATCACTGACAGAGGACCCAACAAAATCGTCCCCTGTAACTAATACTGGATCAACTATAGACTTGTTCTCACTTCTTCCCAATGTGGAAAAAGATCAAAGAATTATCCCAATGGACAATAAAAGAAAAAAGAATTTTAAGTGTAAACAATCATTGCTCTTGCTGGCCAAAAGAATCATTTGAGCTGTGTCTATACAGATCATAAGGTTCCCATAAAAGATCAACAGGACATGGATTCCCTTGATCAAGCCTAACCCAAGGTTTACCTTTACCACTCCAATGCAACAAACTAACTGGACCTGGATGCAATGTTCTACAACTATTCACCAAATTATCTCCACCAAGCCCATGTTGGTTCCATCTATGATCAATTCCTTCAATTTCCCCTCCAAATACTAACATAAATGGTGGCAATGATCCCAATTCATATATCCTTTTTTCCTTCTGTATTTCCATCCATTTTTCAATCTTTACAGTATAATCTCCCTTTCTCCATTTCCCTAAATCCATAACCATCACCCCTGTATTAAAATAACAAGGCTTTTTCCCTTGAAATACCTTTGATAATTTTGTGTCAGACCAAAAATTGTCATTGAAATAGGTTCTGAAATTAGCATGACAATATTCTGGAGCACCAATAATTCTTGAACCAGTTAATGAAATGGACCATAGCTTTTGTATATCATCAACAATTATCACATCAGAATCAAGATAAATAACCCTTTCAACACATGGCTCAATAATCTCAGCTAAATATGTTCTAGCATAGTTTAATGGATTATCAAGTGCTTGACGAATTGAAGATGATATCAATTTCTTCACCCGAAATCCATCAAAGATGCGAACTTTGAAACTCAGAGATGGAAATATTGACTTAACCATTTGTGTCAATTCTTGAAAATCAGAATCTTTGGTGGCTACAAAGTGGAAATAAATGTTTTCTGGACAATATGTATGCTTGAGAACTGAGTGAACTGCTGCTATTGAACCTCTTAAATATTGGGAATCAAGAGTCATAGCTACATGTATCAAATTTGGGTCACAAATTAAATAATTTGACCCTATAATTGGACATTCTTCACTATTACGATATTCTGGAGATTCAACATATCTCAAATACCCATCAATCTTTGTATTTGGCTCTTCAAGAAAACCTCTGATAGCACTTGCTGGAACTAATAGCAAAACAATTGCCACAAATAGCATAAAGATGACTTTTTTAGAAAGAATCATAGCAGAAAAAGGCTAGAAATTAAATCACAAAGTTGAATCTTAGGGAAGAAGAAGAGCGAAGAATGTTAAAGTAAACGCGTTTAAGGTTTTGTGGAAAGGTTGAGGTATATAACGAAGTACTACAGATTTTAGACGAGTATTTACCTTATTGGTCGTATCGCGTTGTTGGGACTTGAAATATTTTAGGAAAACACAAACGCGTTAGGAGAATATTATTTATAATATGTTTTATTTTATTATTCTTCTGGAAATATGTTTGGTTTGGTTTGGTTTGGTTTGATTTGGTTTGGTTTGGTTTGGTTTTTTAATGTTGTTTTCAGGAACCTGAAGGGAAAATGTTTGGTGTTTGGTTTGGTCCGGTTCAGTGAATCGGTCCACGCATCAGTGCGAAAACATGTGACCACGTGCTCTGTACCCATTTGGTAAATAATTTTTAATTATGAGTTTAAAACTTGTGCACCGTGAGTGTCTTGGGTTAAGTTGATCTGGAATCATAGGAAATTTTCAATCTTTTATTGCAATTAGGCTTAATAAATTGTTTAATTGTTTATCTTTCGAACTTGTGATAATAACTTTTTATATACCCTAATTTCACGGGTAATTTTTTATATTCCATTTTTTTGGGTATGTCTTAATATACACCCACTTATGTGCTTAAACACTTCTACAAAACGTGTCCCCAATGGTGTTCTTCAAATTTTATCGAGATTAATTAATCACCAATTTTCAGCAAATCTGTTAACAAATTTCAGCCCAACGATAAGTCAATAACCATGAAATTGAATTCCAATTCGAAATTCTTCAACTCTGTTTACCCCAAAAAAATTACAGTTGAATTTGTAAATAGTTTTAAAGATACGTGGTTTAATTTGCAATACAAAGTGGAAATCAATTATCAGTAAATCAGTAAATGGAAATAACAACAAAGAAAGATAGCCTTTAATGTCGTAAACCAAGATGAATTCCTTCAGCAAAATTGCTCTGGGTCTTAGCTTAACTGCTTCGATTCCGAGTTAACAATGAGAGCTTAATGATTATGATTACAATGAACCGAGTCGTGCAAGTGTATAATGAGAATGAGATGCCTTTCCCAAATGAAGGTTGAACTCCTTTTATAGCTATAAGTCTTGGTATTGATGTCCAAGAATCATTCTACAATTAAATGATAATAATGGTCTCTTAATGATTAAGGAGTAACGGTTGACGCCATATCTGGAACGGGTACACGTTGTGCTCCTCTGGTTCTAAAGTCGGTGTCAACTAGTTCGGTCATTACTCGGTCCTGTCTTGATATCCGAATTTGTCTCGGTGCAACTCCATCTGATACGAAACTCTGCCTCCATCCTCGAACTCCATACCTTGCCACTGTCGTGCCGATTTTCATCGTATACAAATAGTCCCTACACTTCCTGGATCAAAGTTTACCGAAGTGATAGGAAGTGAAAATGATTTTTTCGTTATCTTCTTTTACAAACTTCTTTTCAAATGACTCCGAAATAGGCGAAAAACGAACGTTTCCTCTTCTCCAAATTATGACTCACGTCTTATCATTCTGTAAACTCGGACACATGTCATCCTCTGATTGCACCATCTCTTTGGTTGGATCACCGAAGCATTTCACAATGATGACCTCAAACCCTATAAAACCTTCTTCCTCTCTTCTCTTTTTCACTTTTTACCTCTGCAATTTTTTCAACTTTACGCATTTGCCCACTCAAATCTTCAAATCCCCAAGTTTCCATATCTTCAAACCTTCAACCTTCAAATCTTCATATATTAATATATTTAAAACTTCATACCTTCATCCTCATGGCTAAAACCACCCGATCTTCTTCAAGACAATCATCTCCGACAATTTCACCACCGTCGGGTACTGATGAAGCCATCGGCGCCGGTGAGATCTCTAATGCTCAGGCCACCGCCGAACCTAGAGCATACGACATGCTTCCGTCTATTTTTCGCTTTGACACTAAATTTTCTGCTTCCATTGCCTCTTCGAAATCCTATCGAGGTGCAGAAGCTAAGAGCTAGCCGACCTCCATTAGTGCCTCCGACCTTGACACAATCCAAAATGACTATGGCTGGACTGATCTCTCCGAAATCGTTATACCCGGCCTGGACGAAGATATTACTACCTACAGATTCGGGTACTCCAATGTATACTCCTATCCGTTCATCTTCAAGCTTGTCCCTTCGATTGACAATGTGATCCTCGAGATGTACATGACTTACAATTTATATTTTGCACAAAATGGTCTGTCTTTTTGGAGGGAGGTTACTTGCCTCCGATTTCTAGCCAACGAGGTCAATGAAATCTTCACGTTGGATCATCTGATTCGTTTATATGTACCAAGGTGTTTCCATAGAGGGATCATTCATATCTCAAAATGAGGAAAATTCTGCATCATCTCCAGCATTGACGAAAATCAAAATTGAGGCTGGATGGAGCGTTTCGTCGCGGTTCTCGCTGCCAAAATGATTCCGACAAGGTATAAGCCTTTCCCGGAGGAATGAAATTTGCACTGTAAGTAACAAAAACCATTCCCTTTCTTTTGTTTAATCTACAACTTTGATGACTTGTCATAAGCCTTTTGTTGCCACCTTTTCAGTTGTTCACCGAATTCCGGCCCATATCGAGGACCTCCACTAGAGATGGCAGTGGATCTTGGACCCGGTGGATCCAAATCCGTTTTATAGGATATGGATCTTTAAAATTTGAACCCGACGGATCCGGATCAGTTATGACGGATCGGATCTGGATATGGATCTTGTATTTGAGATCCGTATCCGGTCCTGATCGGATCCGTGGATCCATTTTTTATTAAATATATCCATAACCTAGAATGTAATTTTATAAGTATCTTCTTATTTTTTTCCCATAATTTATGTATTGGGTAAAGGGTTGAACCAGGATAAGGCACAAGTCATACAACCATGTAATTTGTCTTTGAAGTTTCATTTCTTTTACCTATATGCTCTCTGCAGTTTCCCATATTTTCATTTCTATAAAAAGAAAAAATTATCACTCTTCTTTAAATTTCCCTTTCTTAAATCTGCTAGCCGTAAACTTTAAGTATCTTTCTCTAGTTTGTTTGATCAACAAAAAAAAATTGAGACTTTTGATATATGACTGACATTGTTTTATGTTGTTTAATGAAGTCAATCAGTAGAACTACACGTGGAGCATCAAAGTTGCAACCTGTTCAGCATCACTAATGAAGTCAATCGTCTTTATTTTCTTGTGATGCTAAAACTTTGTTCAGTATTTTGGAAGAATAGTGTCATGTTTGTGTAGGTTGATTGAATGAACTCAATCATTTTTTCAATCAGATTGCATTTCATTTTGTCATAAAAGTTTCAACATGTGGGAATATTATTTAAGCCAAAAAAATTACATGTAGATCCAGATCCGATCCATGGACCCGGTGGATCCGATGGATTCAGATTTGGATCTGATTTTTATGGACCCGATGGATCTGGATCTGGATCCGAATCCAGGTATGAAAAATGGATATGGATCTGGATCTAGTAGGATCCGGTCCAGATCCGATCCGTTGCCATCCCTAACCTCCACACACGGGTCAAAAAAATTATAAGCACTCTTCCGCACAGAAAGCGGACATGAAAAGTTCTCTCCAAAAACCGATGAAAGGCTCAGAACAACGGTTAGTGTTCCCCGAACTCCCTTTTTCACTACTATTTTTGGTACACATTTTTACTTCTTTTTTCAAACACCCAGATTTGCCGAAGGGCACTTTAACTCCAAGGACCAAGCCTGCGGTTGCTCCGGCTCACCCCAATCCAATACTCGACCCAGCCGCATCAGTTCGTCGTATTATCAAGGTATCAAAGAACAAGAAATCCTCAAAATCCAAACCATCAAAGCCTTTGAAGTCACCCTCGGTCACTTCAAAGAGAAAAAGAGCTCCAGAAGCGGGTGGCCCTTTTGGAGTCTAGAACATCGGCATCTCCCCAGATGATATTTGGGTGAGGAAGACTACCACCACTCCGGTAGAAGACATTCCTACCGGAGTTAGAGAAAATATCAATGGTAAAGCTGATGTGACATCAGTCGATGCTGCGCCAACTTCTGCCATTATGCAATCATCGCTGAGCTAGTTCCCGTCATCATTGAGGATGATGATGAGGAGTCGTTGACAAAGAAACCAAGAACTTAAACTCCTCCTCCACTATCACAACCGGACCAAAACTTTGGACAAAAAGATTTTGATTGCCTCTTCAGTGAGGCTGGAAATTCTACAAACCCGGCGCCGCCGATGAACACCTCTGGGTTTGCACACTTAACTATTCCCCAATGGCTTTCCAAATCATCCCGAACACCGAAGAACCATGCCATCTCTTGATCTAAACTTGTGAGCGTTTTCCCATCCCCGAGTGTGGATTTGAGGAAAATGAAGAATGCCCCTCTCTCTTTCCTCGAAGATACGAACTTTCTATCTCGACCAGTCGGGGTTGCAAGCTACCTTAGGCCTATGATCTCAGAGTTTGATAAGGAAAAGATGAGGAACGTCTCGTGGCAATATGCATGCTTCCAATCGGGTATGTACTTTCCTTCCTTATTTGCTTTTGTACTTGTCTCTTTCATATACTAACTTAAGCTCGACTCATTCTTTTACATGCGTTTGTTTTGGTTGTTAAGGGCTTTCTCCGGTGCCTCAAAGAAAACGAAGACCTCAGGGGCCAGATGGATGCCCAAGATAAAGAGATTCAGCATCTTAAAGGGACACTTTAATAAAGAGATGCTCAACTGCAGCATGTCGGTGACATGCGCATTATTCGAACTGAATTGGACTAGGTTAAGGGTGATTACCCCCGGGCAATAAATGACCTCGAGCTTGTTAATGAGGAAAACAAAGCTTTGAACATAGAGAACGACGAGCTTCACAATAATGGCATGCCTTTACCCAAGAGCTCGAGGATCAAGAAGAGGTCCGACATTACCTAGTGTAGAAGAAAGATTTCCTTAATGCCGAAATTGATCGCCTCACCACCGAGCTCACCATACTTGATGCGGAGAAAATCGCTGAGCAGACTGCTATCAAACAGAATTTTGAAAGAGACTTGAAAGAGTTTTAAGATCAAGTCCGCCAACAAACTCTTACCATCAAACAACTAAAAGCCAAGCTCGCAGCAGCCTTCTGTGGTAACACTGAGATTTTGGCCAAATTAAACTAAGAAATGGCCGAACGGGATCAGGCCCTTGCCTAAGAGGATGCTGAAAATGCTGGAACAGTTCTGAAAATCGATCATATCACTTGGAATGTCTGGCGATACACTTTTGAACAAACTCGTGAGGGGATCGAGGACTTGGATGCCAAGATTGCCGATGCTAAGGTTGTGGAAGTCAAAGCCTTCCATTGGTTGAATGGTGATAGCACCGAGGAAGAAGATGAAGACTCCGAGTCTGAATCTAACTAGTCTACTGGCCTTCGAGCCTTTGTTTTTTTTTGTTTTGTTCTGGCCATCTTCCAGCCCTGTTTATGAATATAAATCAAACTCCCTTTTGTTATAGTAGCATTTTCCCAGCTTATCGTATTCGTTATTGGTTCCTCATTTTTAAAAACTTAGTTTAACAAACCTTTAATCCAATTCTGGCTAATTGCTTCTGACTTCGGAGTTTTACTCAGACAAGCTATCACTTAGTTTGTATCGATCCAGATGAAAGTTCTCCCGGTCTTAAAAATGACTTAATCAATTTCTGAATATAAACCTTTATTTTGGTTTGCTTTATACAGGGCAAATTCTTCCGGTTTTGGATCATTTAATGACTAAGTATAAGGACTCTGAATACAAACCTTTATTTTGGTTTGCTTTATACTGGGTAAATCCTTTCGATTTTGGATCATTTAACAACTAAGTATAAGGATCTTATTTTTATGCTTATGAATAAGACGTCTCTCATTCATTTCGGGACATGACATGTTTAAGGGAAAAAGCGGATGTGGTGGTTGTGTGTGGGAGGTACCATAACCCTGTATTGGAATGTGATGCCCGTTGCCAACAATAATGTATTGAGGATGCTTTAAACGAAATAATGTAGGAATATTACATGCAGACCGAGTGAGGTGAGATGTGGCGCTGGAGTCCATATACCAATTTTCATCGGGTTGCTTCATGTTCAGACTACTAAAGGCCTGACCTAAGTCAGTTGGGGACAGACCTGTAGAGGGCTGCATGTACTGGGCCTGGAGTAAGTGGGCTTGAGGCATCTGAAATGAAGCTGGACGGTGGGCTGGAGAGGACCCCAACAGCCCTTGCTGAGAAAAGGGCAATTGGGTCGATGTCTGTGCTGGGCCCGAGGCCCATTGCGGCTGCATGTAGGAAGATGCTGGGCCAGTTCACTGTGTGTAAGGGTTGGGTTGCGGCTGGTGGGAATGGTTTTGATGGTCGCGGCCCTTTCCTCGTCCCCTGCCACCTTTGCCGCCTCCGCAGCCTCTGCCACCTCTGCCGCCTTGGGTCTGCCGTTGCTGAGAATTTTCTAGTGGGTTTGGACCGACGGAGTTGATGTTTTGTGGTGGCGTTTTGACTGCTAGCGCCTTTTGATTGTGCTCGTCCTGTTTAGCACATCTGGTTTCTTCTAACAACAATTGCGAGCGTGCCTTGTTGAAACTGGGTAACGGGTCTGCCTGCTGTATCATTGTGGCCAGAGTATCATACTCACCTTTTGGGAGACCTATAATTAATTGTAAGACCATCTTCGTTTCAGAGAGACAGGGGTGCCGGCGTTGGATAGTTGATCGGTCACGAGTTTTAACTGTTTGCAATAATCTGTCATGTTGGAGAAATTTTCATGACGTGTATTATTAAATTGTTCCTCCAAATACACAACACACGTGTGCTTATTATCTTGAAAATTTTCTTCCAACCTCAGCCATAATTCGCGTGCCGTGGCGCCGGATTTCATGATCTGTTTGACCGCGACATTAAGTCGCAGCCATATAGAATCGTCATCCTCAGGCGGACGAGGGATGGAATCATCAATGTGGTCAAGCACGTTGTAGAGACATACGTGAATACGGAAAAGTTCAACCCATGGGGAATACTGACCGTTTTCTTGATCAAGAATGATCGGGAGGCAGTGCTTGATGTTTGTGACTGTGAGGGCTGAATAAATGGAGGATGAAGAAGATAATTTTGGTGTGTCAGGAGTGACAACGGAGGAGGATGACATGGTGGGAGTTGGTGGAGTATTCATGGCAGTAAATTAAGGGCAGGACAAGAGAGAAAATTTGGAGAAGGGGGGAAATTCTGAGGCAGTGGCCGTCGGCCAAGGAGAAGAGGGGCGGGGGGGGGGGGGGACACTTAGAGAAATCCTAGGAGTTTGGCTTTGATACCATGTAAGACTATAATAATTTTTCTTGGAGAGTATTCTCATTATTGCAAAATATATATAGTGTGTACAATAGAGGAATCCTAATTCGATAAGGATCCTAGTATACCATAAATATACAATAAACATAAATACACAATATATTCCGAATATATGTAGAATATTCGCTAATACTAATTTTATTAAACAAGGATAGTTTGATAAGCTTTTCATTGTATTATTGATTTCTTAATACGTGTGTTTTTGGATTATACTTATAATGGGACGGAGGGAGTATTAGTTATAGTGCCTGACGAGTTCACATGCACGCTGTGTTTTTCTGAACCATTTAGGAGGTGATTCTGTTTATTTTATTCCATATTTATTATATGAGTAAGAAAGGTTAATCAAACAATGATGACAAGTAAAAAGTGTTTCCTCATTAAGAATTTGCACCCAAAAAGAAGATAGAAAAAGAGAAGTTCGAATTAAGTGTTTGTTTTTGCTAATTTCCTATTGTGGAGCATACATTTTTTTATTTGTTAACTATATGTAGGTCTAAAATTTGTGCTTGATCTCTACACATCCCGTCTCAGTTTGTCTCATGCCTATGTGCACAGAGATGATAATTTTCTTTTATTCTTTTTGCTTCACTTCTAATATGTCCGAACGGAAAAGTATATGTTTCAGTTATTATTCTGATTATTTCTTATTACATTGGGAAGACTAGAAAATTTTGAAATCGTTTATGAGCAACATGAGTTAAGTGTATTAAGAGAAGGAACTTAATATTGATCGCATTTTCCCAGATTTTTTAATCTTTTTTATTTTTGTGCCCTTGGTTTGCTAGAAAGTCGGTCAATCTGCCTCCTCGATATACGTTTAATGATGACCTTGGTAGCTTCCAACAAATAATTGCAATCTTCAATAATAGCCCTCATAGGATAACATTGTACATCCTCATTGATAAGTCGAAGGCAAGCATGCATATTGTTTCCACTTCTAGTCTTTATATCTCATTTCTTTTGCTGCTTTTAACCTTCCCTGATACGCCATAATTTTGTTATGGCACTTGAAGTAGCCTTCACCTCACCGGAGTATTCCAATATCCACTATCCTTGTTTCTTTTTTGTCAACTATTTGTATGATTTTCTTATTCAAGATTGTGGTGGCAAAAGTTGGATTGAAACATTGATAAAAACAATGCAATAGCGTTTATTTGTCTCGTTGTTGTCCCCTTCGAATTGACTCTAGCTTGTGAGCACAACCACGTTCACATTATTGGGCATTTTTTGGTGCAAATCCAGTGAACAAAAAGCATCAAACAAAGAAATGATAGTGATAGATTACCACCTCAGATAAATCGACGAGAGAAGATTGCTCTCGTGTAAAGGAACCTCTATTTTCGCTCAATCAATTAATACGCCTCAACCCCAAGCAAGTTGATAATATTAATCTTCAGTGATAATGTGGCTGTCAAAACCAATATTATACATGTTGGGAATACCAAGGTAAAAAGTAAAGAACTAATAAACAGATGAATATGTTGAATGAAAAAGCCTTGTCAATAAGGCAATAAAATTCTTTTATGTTTCAGCAAAAGTATAGGACTTCAAATGTATGCTCTGTACAAATCCACTGTATAAAGCCTTTTCACATGTACTAGATTCATCTAACTTATCACTATCTCTTACATATTGCAGGAAGGCTGTAGCTGCTAGAAAACTTGATCAGCTCACAGGGACACTAGCACAAAGCTTACTGCTGCTGAGGAAACACAATATGGCTCCATGTGATCCCAAGCGAGCAGATTTAATAAACACAGCTTACAAGAAACAATTTATGGCGGAAATCATATGTACAAGAAAATGGCGCAAATGCCATTGACATATGCTCACAAGATAATACACTTTCAACTGAAAACCCCACTCGCGAATCCTTGTTCCTTGGAGTGAAGTCAGTTCAAGAGAATGCCACCATCACAGCAGTCGGACCGATAACCCAAGCAAAACTGGAGTATAAAAACCTGATGGAGTCGGCTAGAAAAGATGTTCTTTGAAGTGACTAAATCCCACGATGTGAATTTACTTTAGAGAGACAGTCTAAACCTTCTTCAACTTCCTGGTTGGCAAAGAGAGGTAATGCATACCATGATTGACAAAGATTCAGAGAGAAGGTCATGTATCATCATAAAGAGGACATCAAAACACGATGGAACCGTTCTACTCTAGCCTGGTAATGACATGCTGAAACTTTTCTTTTACTACCCCGACGGAAAAAGAAGTCCACTGTGTCAAGCACATAAGAGATCTGCAGGGATTTATCATGTCAAAGGAATAATCTTCACAGTGAACTATTACAAATATTTTATAAGTAAAAGAAGTATAGTTGGGAATTAATGAGGTGGACAAGAGAGTCAGGAAGACATAATGATGTGAACAAGAAATTGAAGAAGTCAAACGCACCCACTAAATAGTGAAACTCCCCCCCCCCCCCCCCAAATGAAAAATACATCACTTCAAGGTCACAAACCCTTTTCTTTTCTTGTCTCAGCTCCATTTCTAGTATATTTTCAAGTGTTTCTTCTTATAATTTTCTTTATCTGATATTCTTATATCCTTTTTAGTCGATTCTAAAGTATAATGGCTACTAAAATCACTTACTATTGTTATTATCTTGGCCAAGGACTGATACATAGGAACAAAAAAAGTTTAAAAGTTTAAAAGTTCAAGTGTGAGTTTGTGTGTGTATAATATAGCGCAGAAAGCTCGTCGAGGCAAATAACTTCAGGAGGATTATTAGAATTCTTTTTCAGGGGACCACCCAGCTTCTAAACTTGGATGTCTGAGTGGGATTATTAGATGTTATAATTATAGCAGATGGTCGAAGAACAACTCATTTACCTTTGATGAATTTGAAGCCATCTTGCACTCCAGACCATTTACAAGAATAACATGTTCCATTGCCATGCAAAAAGCAGTAGATTCATCATGGTCGGCAAGTTTCCGCTTATTTCTGCGGATTATGGAAACAAAAATATCAGAGACGGAAAGCAGTGGATGTCAAGTCAAATTAGCATTCAATCACAACGCAGACTGATCAGCATACCCAACACCCTCTCTAAAAAATCCTCTTGTGTCTACTTGGTTTATTCATATATACTACTACTTATTACAGAACCAGAACCACGCCATTTCAATTCTCACGGTGACCAGATTTACTAGTAGAATTAATGTTATTTAGTCGAAAATGGGTCGGAGCAGAAGCAAATAGGAGTACTACAATTTGTTTAACAAACATCATCATTGATTCATTATACAAGTGCCAAAAGTATGAAAATCAAATTGATTAGGACTAGAACAGCATGTGGTTGGAATCCACAACCCACCACCTCTCCCCAACTCAAAGCAATTGATATTTTGGGATCAGCTATTGGAATGCACTACATTTCTATATTAATGCAATTACCTCTTCAACAGAACTACAGTCTGGTAATACTGACATGCACTGCATTTCTAAACTGATTATTAGACGGTTACCTAATTACCTCTTCAGCAGAACTGCAGAAGACTCCTTTTTTCCATGTTTAACCGACAGATAATCATCGTGCAGATAACTTGCAAAGTTGGGATCTACTGCAACTACTTCAGACTTGTCAACTCCATCATCCATCAACTGGATGGACAGACGGGTAGGGAAAGACGTCTACAACACAAAAAAAATCAGTTTTCTAATGCACTTCAACTTCAGCATATGCAACAGAAAAAATAAAAAAGAAAGAGGGGGGGGGGGGGGACGCGTACAGACATAACTAGCCAGGAACTTACACATTCAAACCGGTAAATGCTATAGTCCTGGAGGAGGACATGAGCATTTTTATAATAAGCTGAATCAACAAACTTCTCGGGTTTCCTTAATCTTTCATATTCATATAACTGAAGCAGCTTACCGTCCAGCTCGTCACTCGAGACTGTTTGAAGCTGAAGCACAAAAAACCAAATTACGTTCAAAGAATACCGAGTTGTAGCACACCAAATCATATTCATATAGCTAGAACAAGGTTACCTGTTTGACCAGCTTATATATCAACTTGTCCAACGTGAATAGCACATATGACTGATTTCCAATGATTGATCGGCAATCATCCTCAAACTTTGAATTATCTGCAGATCCATCGAGCAAACTATGCAGCGCACTCATGAATCTGCACAAGCACATCCATTGTCCTAAAAAAACAAACTTACTGAAAGTCTAGTATAACTGCAAGTGAAGAAGACCTACCTATCATAGGGAACAGAACCAGTATCCATTCCAGTTCTCCACTTTGACTCAGACGATGCTGAATACAGCTTTGCTGTTAATAACCTTTCATATAGAATCTACAAAAAGAAAAGGAAGATAAAGAACAGAGCTTAGATCTCCACGTCAAAATTACAAAGAAGAAATGTGGCTTTCAAGGGGGCTTCACATTTAACAGTAGTACATTACACAGCTAGAACCACAGCAAACTAGAAAATTGAACTCGAAGGTGAATATCCTTACCTGGTGTAGCCTAAAAAGCACATAGAATGTTTCATTTCCGTAAAACACCCGCGGGTACTTCATCGCTCCCCCATATACAGGTGAAGCCACATATTTTGTAAGTGGCTTTGAAGTAAGCAAAACCCGATCAGACATTTGCAACACATTGCCATCACCTCCAACATAGTGTGCTTCACTTGTCCCCTCAGCGTCACCTTCACTCTCAGCTTTACCATCAAGTTCATCATGCTCTCCATCATCCTCTTCCTCATGCTCTTCTCGAGAGCACTCATCAGCAGCAGACTCACTGCCAGAAACATCTTCTCCAGCCTCAGAAACATTTTCACTATCTTCATCATCAGCATCTGCATCATTTTCACCAGCAGCATCCTGACAACTGATCTCTTCAGCACCTCCGGTTTGATATTGCACACTTCTATTGTGCGAGGTACCACCTCGAAAGGCAACAAAATTGTCCTCTTCAAAATCACCATTAGGTGATAACTCACCCTCTTCTTTCTCATTTTTGCAGGGATCAACTGAATCGTCATTGTACCCATTAATTCTAGAGCCTTCTGCAAACCCTTCATTACCCAACGGAATCAATCTTGAAGTATCACTCTGTCTCACAAAGAGAAATCATGCCTTAATAATGAGTAGTAAAGATGATTAGCACCAACCATTTTTTACAGAGTTCAGAGTCTCATACCTCTGATGCTGGCACATTATCGATGTTAGACTTGGATACTTGACCATCGTCAGAAGCACCATTACCCCGTCTTGCGCCATGCCCTGGATAAAAAAAAAGCATCACCTATTCTAAGTTTTGGCTAAAAACCAAACAATTCAATATAATGGAATAGGTTTAGACTTGGTGAGGAACATATATACCTGAAGTTATTTGCACTCTTCCATGAACAGTATCTGCTCCCGTAGCAGGAGCTGCATCAGAACTAGTTAGGTGCTCACCAATCACTGCCAAACCATCTTTGGGGAGAGCATCTGCACTTGCAAAGCTTGTCCTAGAAGAATTTACTCGTATGGGGGAAGAATTTGCATCTCTGTTGCTGATAACTTTTGATTGTTTAGAATTCCTAGTAGTAGCATCTGCACTAGGACTGCCATCACTATCACCAATGCTAGTTCCGTTGCTTTTTGGACCATGCTGCTTCAATAAAACATCATTTTCAGAGGCCTCTGAGTCATCAGGATGACAAGGAACACCCAAGATTGGCTCAAGAAAGTTGGTCCATAACCTCAGTGCTTTATCTAATTGCTCTTTGGAGGAGCAAACCTCTTCACATGAATACTTGATAAGTTTGTACAAGTCTTCATGAAGCTCAGAGTCATCATAATAAAATTCAAGATTCGGGGTTATAGGATGTCTACTTCCAGCGGAAATAGACAGAATTGTGTCGTCTTCTTTCTGCTTTTTCTCCTTAATTTCTTTGATCTCCGCCAGTAAGGCTGTTCATCAGAATCAAGGAAGTTAAAAAACAAGAATCACAGCAACTGCTCAATGGAAGATAGATTATAGATACACCAACTATTCATGAAATATGTATACTGTAATTTCCTTCTGCTAAACTCATAGTGAAACCCTAAGACATGCAGAAGTGGAACCAAGAATCCAAAGAACTGTGTCGTAAGCGTGCTACATAACGTAGAAGTGTCCATCTTAGAAAATAAAGGCAGAAAGTTTTTTCTTCTTAATAACTGAGAAATCCCCGAGCTCCAATGGAAGAAAGGCAGATTGTTATATACATGAAAGAATTGCAGATAGAAAGACTAGCATGTATGAAGTGAATTAAAATGCGATAACCAAAGCTTGAAACGTGAGTTGGAGGGATTTCATCAAATCTGATGATGTTGGTAAAGACAAAAAAAAGTGATGTCAGAAGAGGAAGATTTGCAATGTCAGAAGAGCACATATTAAGCGATGAAATGATCTTTCAGCTACATAAGACTGGGAGTTACTCAAAAGTTACAGAGAATAGAAACAAAGAAAAAAAAACATGGCTAAAGCAAGATAATCACATATAAAACAAATCCTAGACTTACATTTTGAGCTAAGATTCTTTGAATCTTGTTGCTTGAAGTAGAAACTTCGATGGTCAAGTGACTTATAATGATTCTTAGCATAGATATCAGCCCAAACTTTGTTAAAATCTGCGCGACACTTGGTCCACTCCTCCTGTTTCTGCTTCAAGCGGGTCAATATAACAGGCAGCGCAAGAGGTGGGTTTTTACGCAGAATATCCATAACATCAAGACCATGATCACCATAGAGTCGTTCAATGCATCTTAAGTTTAAGGCTGCACAATGTAGAACATCATTTACCAACAAGCTACATACTTACATATTTTTATGTAAACTACTGAAACCGAATGGTGAAAGCAGCTTGCTAACGTCTAGGTCAACACTGACAAACCTGTAAACTGGTCCCCAATACAGATTGGACCATCAATTGAATTATCGTTAATGGCATTCAATAACTCTTCTACGCGCTTAGCAGTTGAACTCACTGACTCCAATAACATGTCTAGCTCAAACCTGAATTATTAAAAGTCTCCAATCATCACTGACAAGATGCAAGAATAAAATCACAAAGACAATTTTCAAGAGAACTATTTCAGATGATTTGTGCTCACTGCTTCTTATTTGTCAAGAAAACAGTAGCTTACAACAGGAGTTGTGAGCTCATAGACCTTAAGATACATTCAGAGGAGCAGCTTGTCTGAACTCTTCCTTAGAGATTGATCTGAATCTCTTCTATTTCTAATAATATTTTCACCTTTTTTTTTGTGGGTGTGGGTGTGGGTGTGGTGGTGGTTGTGGGGGGGGAGGGGGGAGCTAAACATACGAAAGGACTTACCTATCATCTTCACAATGAAACAGGCTTTCTTCATACTGATTTCTGCGCATGTGCTTGAAAGAGTAGTCCTCACTCCCTGAAGTCACAGATACCCAATGGTCATTTAAAACCTGAGCTCCAAGCTCTGATTTTTGGCTTGCTGTAGGTATTGGATACTGCACAACAGAGATATAAACAAATCTTTGTCAAGACATAATCCATAGAGATTGATATTCTTCTATCTATGAACGTATTAGGAAAACCAATAGACCAATGTCCTACATCTTCAGGGAGAAGACGATAACTGGGTGTGCAGCGTTTGCAGTTTGAAAGGTCAAGTTCTTGGATGGACTTTCCCCAGTATTTCTCCTTGTATCGGTCCTTTTCTTTAGCATCAGTTTCACGCTTCTGCTCTTTGTCTTTCTCACCTTCCTTTACTAACTTGGAAGCATACCCGTCATTCCACCTACTCTTGCTCATAACACCTGCAAGAAGTCCATCTGCAAAGCAGGAACCAATCAGAATGTAATCACATATATGTGACAGAACAGATTTACCATCATGAAATTCAAGACTTACCAACTTGTTCACAACGCTCTAGAAATTCATGGAAACCCTCCATAAGATCAGAATATTTCCCAAGCAGATCAGCAACCTGAAATCAGCATGCTTTCAAATATCAGACTGACTTGTATATCATTTCAAAGATATTAGTACCACAAAATCCTGTAAAACCAGGATTCAGTTCATTTTCCACCTCAACAAAGAGGGGACCCCTTTTCTCCCTTTTTTCAGTCAAAAAAGAGGACATGTTTAGCATAATGGCTCTATCCCAGGCGGCATGCCATCAGAACCATTTTGCAGCATCAGCAGAGCAACCAATACTGAGTACGGAGAAACCCAACGGAACCAAAGCAAACCATAGATAGCAGAAATTATAAATAAAGATTACTGTCACATAGGAGCAAAAAGGATAGATTAATTGCATGATAGACGTACCAAACTTTGTAACTCGCTCCTTGTAATTATTTCTGTGCTATAAATATGGAGACATTTTAAGAATGCCTGATAATCAGCTGGACTTCGTAGTCTGTCCTTTACCTTTTCACAGAAACTGAACTCTTGGATATACATATCTGACAAGATCAAGCAAATCAAATTATGAAAAGTGAAACCACCTGAAAAGGAACTGGGAACATTTAGCAAATACAGATATTCAGACAACGCTAATCATGCACTCACTTTTTAGGGCATCTTTATCTTCATGAGGTCCTCCAAATTCTTCAACCTTCCGAGCAGATTTCTTTTTATCAGTGTGACGATGCATGCTTAGATCTTCATTGTTCTCATTATCAGGTTCTTTATAATCCTGATCATGAATTCTTCTGTCCCTGCTCTCTTTTTCAGCATGTCTCTTTTGCTCTTTATGGAAATTCATCATTGTTTTATCGTCGTCCAAATCAGCCCGCTCAATGCTAAGGTTATCGCAGAGGAAGCGCTTCAGAGACACCGGATTGAAGGAGGTGAGTATAGTTGTGGGGCAACCAGCACTAATAGACGAATAAAACAACCAGGAAGAAAAGCAAAAAAGAAAACCTTCTCCACGTGGGATTGCCTAAGCATGGGAATAGCTGAGCTCCTCTCATCATAACGTTGGGAAGAAGGCCTGCCAAATGAAGTTTGTGCTGCTGATGCAGTTCCTGAAGTATCTGGTAAGAATCTAGTGAACTCGTCTAGCAAATCTGGATGGTCATTGAAAAGTACGGCAACCTACACATATAACAAATAGTAACAAACTAAACATAAAGATCATCTATAATATCTATGTATCCCAATATAAAAAAATATATTACCTCATGGTACACCTCATTGATTCCCTTGTGCTCCTTCCTATACATGTTCAAAATGTCTAGGAAGGATTTGTACACATGATCATCATTTTGGAAACGTTTCTGCAGGAAATGATAACCCAGTAAGTTAGGAATAAAGTTTTTTAAAGAAGAAAAAGGCATACCTTTATATTAAAACTGGAAGGTAAAGAAAATTAACCTTTATTTTGTTCACAAAGCTAATAGCTTCTTCAAACTCAACTGTTTTCTTTGGAGGAGCCTCATCTTCATCATTGAGGGTTATTTCAAAGCCCTTGGGCAAGAAAGTGTTAAATCCAAGAATCAACCCAGGATGCCCTTTAAACAAGTCTTTCACTCTTGCTATGACACCAGCAGTATCAATTCTGTGAGGAATATCACAGACTTATGGAATGTGTCCCACATAAATCACCAAATCTGAATAGGAACGAGGATGACACTAGACAAATTAAAGTAGCAAACCTTTGCGCCTTAAAGTCTTTCATAACATCAAGGAACAAGTCATACTTCTCCCTTTGGCTTTGAAACATTTCCCTAACTTCCTTCAAATAAGACAACGCATCAGTAGTTGTCAGCTTCGGGTTACTAGCACTAGCACCACCTCCACCTCCGCCAGCGCTGCTGCCACCTACTCCTCCGCCCAAACCATTTCCAGTAACTTGTGATTGACTGTAGCTTCATCCAGGAAAAAGCACAAAGAAAAACATTACCATCAGAACTACAGCCAAAAATTGCCACTTAAATTCATTGTTGTGGACCTCTCCACACCATATACTCCTTAATAGGGTTAGGTTATACTCTCATCTACTTCAAACCAATGCTTTTTTGTGGTAGAAGTAAAAGCTTTTGATAGTATTAAAAATTGACAAAACCCTAGATACGATATAACCAAATAAATAGTAGTTGTGTTGCTAAGTTAGAGCCTTTGGCCTATGCCCTAAAAATGAATTAACAGACCAAAAAAAAAACGAACTACACCCACACAAACAATCACAACATAGGTAAAGATCCAATCTTAATCTTCAGTTGTGCCTGATAATTCTGAGTGGTGTAAGAAAAATGATAGGACATACTCTAAGTCGTTAGATATGGCAGAAAATGGCATCTAACATTTTCTGGTCACAAAATCACACACCACACACCATATAGCAACGAAAAATCACTGATTTACCTAGAATTACCAGGAATTCTGCAAATTCATAGTTCATTCAAAATTGACAAAACCTTTGATATGATACAACCAAATAAATAGTGGTTCTGTTGCTAAGTTTCTAGTCTTTGCCCTAAAAATGAATTAACAGACAAACAAAAGGCAAACTAGACCCACCCAAACAAACGCAGCGTGGATAAAGATCCGATCTTTATCTTCAGTTCTGCCTGATAATTCTGAGTGGTAGAAAAACTGATAAGACCTACTCTAAGTCCTTAGATATGACAGAAAATGGCATCGAACATCTGATCACAAAATTACACACGCCACACACCATATTGCAACCAAAAATCACTGATTTACTTAGAATTACCAGGAATTCAGCAAATTCATAGTTCGTTCAAAACTGACAAAACCCTTGATATGATACAACTAAACAGATAGTGGTTCTGTTGGTAAGTTTCTAGCCTTTGCCCTAAAACTGAATTAACAAACAAACAAAAACTAAAGTAGACCCACCCAAACAAACACAACATGGGTAAAGATCCAATCTTTATCTTCAGTTCTGCCTGATAACTCTAACTGATAGAAAAAAACTTGATAAGACCTACTCTATGTCGTTAGATATGACAGAAAATAGCATCTAACATTTCTGATCACAAAATTACACACACCATATAGCAACTAAAACCAACTGATTTACCAAGAATTAACAATAATTCAACAAATTTAAAAAAAACTGACACAAAACAACTAATAACATAAAAACCACATAAATGAACAGAAAAGAAAAAGCTTACGATTCTCCCCTGGAAGAACCAAATGGCCTTTTAAATGGTGGGTTACCATATCCATCATCTCTCAATCGCTTCATGCTGCAAAAACATAACACCAACAACAAGTTTTACAATCAAAAAAACAAAAAACAAAACAAAACAAAAAAAACAAAATAAACATGCTCCACTCTACTCACCTTTTGATGTTTTTCCTCAGATTTTCTGAGAAAAAAATAAAAGTTTAAGCAGATCTAACAACAACAAAAGGAAGTTAATTCAATTCAATGGTTTAGATCAGGAAAAATAATAATTTTGCTTATATCTATTCATTTTTTTCCTACCTTTTCCTTTTCCCTCTTCTAGGAAGAACTACAACACACAAGTTTGAGAAACACAACGAGGTAAAAGGCAAAGAGGTGAGGCAAAATAAATGAATTAATGTGAAGAGAAAAAAAAGTTGCTTGTATATCTTATGTAACGTGACTTTAGTTTATATGTGTACTTCCAATATCAGACTATGTACATATATATATTGTCACAAAAAAAAAACTGGTTGATGCAAAAAAGGTATAAGTTTGAAATTATTTCCAAATATTTTGACCTGTACGTGGGTTTCTCTGTGTTGGTGATTTCAAAATACCTACAGCTTACTATGGGCTTAAAATTTGTGATAGGTGTGCATATTTTGAAGTTCATGAAATGAGCCCAATTTTTGTTTGTTAGGCCCCGATCTCCTTTGTCAATCAATTTCCCCTGTTTGATTGATAAATTGTTTGTTTTGATATGTTTAATTGTTGAGTTACCGTCTTGATTATTTTTGAAGTTTAGAGTTTAACCTAATAAAATGTGTTCACGTAAAAGTAAAATAGCATGTACGGTACGTTTGATACAAAGCTTAATCTAGTTGAACCGGGACTTACTAACAACTAATTATTGTGAATGCGCAACGTGTCACCCATCTACCAGAGTAAGAGTTGGTTTAACTAATGCATTGAATAAATGATAATTAATGGTAAAGAAAATGATAGTTCACAAATAATTTGAGATGATCAGATATGCATATATTCTTAACTTACGAGACATCACATCTATATCACCAAAACGATAAAATATTAATATATAATAGAATTAACAAGCATATCAAGTTGGAGAGGTCTTCCTATTTCTTTTCGGAGTAACACGACACAAATAAATGTATTTAAATGATCGATGAAAATTTATTTGATTACGCGATATTTATCATTGCAAAATATTGCATACAAGTAAAAAAAAACTATCTCTGAAATAATATATCTTTTAAAAATAAATATCACTCGAAGAGCATTACCCACAACGATTGGTTGTTCTTTATCATATATAAATGAATTTTCTTTACATTTATTTGTAAATTTGAGATGTAATGGAGTCACATTAACAAGACACTAAGATGATAAATTGTGAAATTATAGTTATGAATTTTCTTAACCTGAAAATTAAATTATATTGCATTACTCTAGGTTACATTTGTTGATGATTATAAGATTTACTAATATTCCATAAAAATGCAATTATTTTTTTTGTTGGTATTTTTGGTCAAATAATAAGTTTATAGTCAATGCAATCTACCTCAAATGGTAAGAAATTGGTTGATGCAAAAAAAGGTATAGTTTTGAAATTCTTAAGTCCTGTACGTGGGCTGCTCCGTGTTGGTGATTTCAAATACCTAGGGCTTTCTATGTGCTTAATATTTGTGACAGGTGTGTACATTTTGAAGTTCATGAAATGAGCCCAAATTTGATTTGCTATGCCCCGATCTCATTTATCAATCAATTTCCCCTGTTTGATTGATAAATTGTTTGTTTTGATGTATGTTCACGTAAAAGTAAAAAAACATGCACGAAAGACCTATTGTAATAGATTATAGTAATTTGTAGAATGATAATCGTAATACGTAAAAGTTACATAATGCATGTGATGACCTAACCGCATAAGAAACAATATGTATTTTCACACAATTATAAACTTATAATCGTGTTAATACAAGTCTTGTTTCTTTATTTAGTTTGGTAACTAAAATCACGAATATTGTAACAAAATATGTCTAAATTATTATATATAGAGTAACCACCAAATATCGAAGTTTCTTATATTTTGCTACAAAGTTTAATCTAGTTGAATCCGGACTTACTAACAACTACAATTATTGTGAATATGCAACGTGTCGCCCATCTACCAGAGTTGGTTTAACTGATGCATTAAATAAATGATAATTGACGGTAAAGAAAATGACAGTTCACAAACAATTTGAGATGACGAGATATGCATATATTCATAACTTATTGGACATCAGATCTATATCACCAAAACTACAAAAAAATATAGTAGAATTAACAAGCATATCAAGTTGGAGGAGAGATATTCCTCTTTCTTTTTTGAGTAACACGACACAAACAAATGTATTCGAGCGATCAATGAAAATTTATTTGATTACGCAATGTTTGTTATTATAAAATATTACATACAAGTAAAAAATAATTACTTCTGAAATAATATTTCTTTTAAAAATAAATATTACTCGAAGAACATTACCCACAACGATTGGTTGTTCTTTATCGTATATAAAAGAAATTTTCTTTACATTTATTTGTAAAATTTAAATGTAATGGAGTCACATTAACAAGACACTAAGACGATAAATTGTGAAATTATAGTTATGAATTTTCTTGACCGGAAACTAAATTATACTTCAATACTTTAGGTTACATTTGTTGATAGAGTATAAGATTTACTAATATTCCATAAAACACAACTAATTTTTTGTTAGTATTTTTGGTTATATAATAAGTTTGTAGTCAATGCAATCTACCTTTTTTTTTTAATTTTATTTTCTCATCAGTCAATGCAATCTATCTCAAATGGTAAGAAATTGGTTGATGCAAAAAAGGTTTAGTTTTGAAATTCTTTTGCCATATACGTGGGCTGCTCCATGTTGGTGAGTTCAAATACATATGGCTTCCTACGGGCTTAATATTAGTGACAGGTGTGCACATTTTGATGTTCATGAAAGAGCCCAAGTTTTGATTCGTTATGCCCGACAGATCTCAGAATACATGAATTAATCTCTGGTTCGTGGATAAGCTCACACTAACCCGTCAATTTGGGATCCAAATTCGATATTTTCCTTGGGGCACGCGGTCAGAGCCCTGGCTCCTCCCATTGCTTGGGAGCTTACGGTTTCATGTTCTATTTCACTCCCCTATATAAGCCGAGGCTAAAGTTGCAAAAATAAGAGCTTGAATACCACTTGTAAATAATCCAAGGAGGGGGATAGGATGGAAAAAGGAACTCCATTCATTATTAAAAAAAAACTCTAATAAGAAATTGAAAGATTTCGTTGAAATTGTTCGTTTGAAAATTTCCCGAAAAGCTAATCATAGATTCTTCTAATTGACCGAAGTGAGATGCAAAAATATTCTGACACTAAATTGTTTGTTAATTTTTGTTTGATATGTTTAATATTTGAATTACATTCATGATCATCTTCTAAGTTTAGATTTTAACCTAATAAAATGTGTTCACGTAAAAAAAAACATGCACGGTGAGTTTTAATGAAATTAACAATTTATTGTAATAGATTAAAGTAATTTGAAGAATGGTAAATCGTAATATGTGAAGGTTATATAATGTATGTGATAGCCTGGCCGCCTAAGGAACAATATATATTTCACACAATTTTTAATGCAAGTCATGTTTCCTTATTTAGTTTGATAACTGAAATCACAAATATTATAACAAAATATGTCCAAATATATATATATATATATATATAATGTAACGACAAAAACACCAAAATTTCTTACATTCAACTAAAAACCTAATCAAGTTGAACTTGGATTTATTAACAACTTATTATTACGAATATGCAACGTGTTACACATCTATGAGATTTTATTTCACTGATACATTAAACAAGAGATAATTGATGATGATGAAAATGTTAATTGACAAACAATTGAGATGACGAGATATACATATATTCCCAAGTAACTTACTAAATATTGAACTTTATCACTAAAATGATATTATTATATAAAATAGATAAGAACTAGCACATCATATTGGGCAAAGATCTTCCTCTTTCTGTTTCCAGTATCACAACACAAACAAATGTTTTTGAGTAATTAATAGATATATTTTTATTTATGCGATGAATTTTCGTGGTAAATATATTACATATAAGTAAGTTTTTTCATCTCAAATTAATATTAATTCGAAAAAATCACGTATTACTCAAAAAACATCACCTGCAACTATTGATGGTTCCTCATTCGTATCTAAAAGGATTTTACTTTACATACATTTGCAAATTTGAGATGGACCAGAGTCATATTGACTGGACACTAAGGCAACGTTGAATATTTTGAATTTTAAAATTATACTTTTCAATTTTCATGATTAGAAATTAGACTATTCATACTATATTACTCCAGGTACACATTTGATTACACTTATAAAATTTACTTATATTCCTAAAAAGAGCAATTGATTTTTATTAGTATTTTTGGTTAAGTAATAAGTTTGTGGTCAATGTAATCCATCTCAAAATGGCAAGAAATTTACATTGGTGAGATCTCTTTTAAATATTAATATCAGTTTATATGACATGCGATAAAATATTAAAACCGTTGGATGTTTTATTTGAATTTCGGAATTATGTCCTCATTGTAAAATTAGTGCATACAAGTAGTTTTTTTTTTATCTTTGATTTAATATTACTTATTATGTGAAACCAAACATTAGTAGAAGAGTTTTTTGATCGAGGATTGATTGTTTTTTTATTCGTATTTTAAAAAAAAACCCTTCTTATTTATTTGCAAAATTAGATGTAATGAAGATATATCGACAAGACAATAAGACGATGTTAGATATTTGAATTTTGAATATCTTATGCTACATAACCTTAGGTTACACCAAATGACAATTATGAGATTTACATATTCACATAGTGAAATTAGATTTTTTGGTTAGATAATAAATTTATAGTTAATGCAATCAGTGACGGATCCAGAAATTTTATATCATTGGTGCTCAATCATTTCTAGTTTGGAAATTGCTACATAAAATGGATGCTCAACTAATATATTTAAATGAATTATTAGATTTTATATCTATATTATATTAAAAATATGAAACCTCTAACTTAAAAGTTAAATTACATAAATACTCTATTAAAAAATTATTTGAACAAAACATGTTTACAAGTAGACGACTAAACGCAAGCCTTCATATTAACAGACGCAAATCTTCATATTACAAACGACGACTGCTTCTATCATTGTTCTACCAAGAGTTGTTTTATTCCCAAGCAAATTCCTAAATGACAACAACTCCTCATTCTTTAATCTTCTCTTCAATTTTTAGGTTTGGCCTCTTACACTCCACCAATTTGTCATCTTCTTTCTTCTGTATCTTATCTTTCCTTTTTTCTTTAACAGTTTTTTGCTCTTCTATTTACATTGTTAGACTATTACGTGCATCGATTTATTCTCCCGGCTAATTTCTTGACAATATATACCTCTGCCAAAATCCTTTGCAAGTTCATCTTATGTTACATTTGTTTGTACAATTTGTTATTAAACTGAGATATGTTTTACAAAAATGTTGTATATTAAAAATAATTAGAGTTTAATTGTATTTATATTTGTCGGGCTTTGTTTTCTCTGTTGTCTTTGATAAATTTTCATAATAGTAATATCTCTTAATTATGATGTACATATGATAGGAGCAATATCGATTTATAACTCTGGAGAAACCTATTGGAAGTTCATTCTCTGTTAAATTTACTTTTACAATTTATTATTAAACTTAGATATGTTCTATGTAATTGACTAATTGTTATGTTATACATGACTAGACATATATATGTTATCTCCTTCATACAGTTGATTAAAAGACTATGTGTGACATTTGTTTTTTTTTTCAAACTCTAACAAGATATGTGGTAGCACATTATATAAAAGCCTATACTACTGAAAAATAAATTATATAATCACATAATATCCTATATCAACCAAATATGTCATCCAACGGTTTGTTAAGAGCGTTGGCCGTTTATTTTATTTAAGAACAAATTAGAGGACCTTCGAATTATATAATATAAACAAGACAATACTGTAGATTTTTCTCCAAACCAAGAAAATAATAAGTATTACTTTAAGGTTAATTCAAGATACATCACATTTTCCAAATTTATTATAGCTGAGATTACTCGCAATGAAGCCAAAAAATAAAAATACCTTGATGCGTATAGCATACATATTAGCCTATGATAATAAACTGGATATAACTCATTATCTCATAAAATAGCTAATATTGTATTTTCCTATTGGTGCTATTTAAGAAATACTTGGTCATGTTTATATAACCGTGCAAGGGAATTGAATAGTTTGTTGTCATATTATCCCCGTATACCGACATCGTTTGAAGGGTTTTTTATTTGAAATTGCTCTTGGTATAGGCAGCTTTTTTAAGGCTGAATACATATGCAGTGCCTTAAATTTATCAGAATTTTCTATTGCAGCTCCAAACAAACTAAAGTGTGTATATCACTCTCTCCAAACATGGCTAAGTAAGACCAATAAGGAAATAACATATCATCAAGAAAGGAAAACCCAAAATTGAAAACCCCCTTCATCTGCTCTCTTAATGCCATTCTTCATCTACTTTTTATTTTTTTGTGTTAGCAATAAATTATCTCAGGCTTCTTCAAGTAGCTTCATCACCAATTTTATGTGGACTGAAATGGAAGGCTTTTGAGTTGAATTAATTTCGATATGAGAAAGTGGAAATTGACGTTTCGTTGATGCAAAAATTCTTCTCCTCCTCCTCCTGCAACTCCAACAATGGTGGTATCTGTAACATGGACACAAGTTTATAAAGATTCAACTGAAATCACATATCACATAAATTCTCAAAAACCCAAAAATATACATGTAAAATGTTGTCAATGATACAGTGATTTG
Organism: Anisodus acutangulus; assembly: GCA_029783415.1. NCBI lineage: Eukaryota > Viridiplantae > Streptophyta > Magnoliopsida > Solanales > Solanaceae > Anisodus > Anisodus acutangulus. The sequence goes on along the minus strand of CM056501.1, from coordinate 48,411,295 downwards.
GATTTTCATTACCAAGGAAGCTTTTGCTGGATCTATAAAAATAGTCTGAAAGAATATAATACCTTGATTATTTTCATTAATTGAAAGAGTATATATACAACTTACAGTTTTTCATAATAGAAAAATCATATTCCTATTCTACTCTCAAAACCTTATTTTATTTGTACAAGAATCCTATAATTATGATAAGTTTACTCCTATTCTAGTTGTACAAGAATCCTATAATTATGGTAAGTGTACAAGCCTAATTTAATATAATATTTACACTATAATTTGACTCAAAAAACTGTGATATACACGGACATGTATACCGTGTATACCACGGTTTCACACTTGGTAATTTCCTTGGTGAAATCGTGATATACATGGTATACAAACCCATGTATATCACGGGTATAACTAACACACCCCCGCAGTCATAGCGAGCGGTCTTCGTACGCTGAGACTGTCCCTAAAATCTTCAAAGAGTACTGACGGAAGACCTTTGGTAAAGATGTCCGCAATTTGATACCTGGAAGGGACATGTAAGACGCGTACTTGCCCACAAGCTACTTTTTCGCGAACAAAATGGATGTTCATCTCAATATGTTTAGTGCGCTGATGTTGAACCGGATTGCCAGAAAGATATATTGCACTAACATTATCACAATAAACCAAGGTAGCCTTTTGAATGGAAAAATGAAGCTCCAAGAGAAGATTACGTAACCAACATTATTCAGATACCACATTGGCCACCCGTCGATACTCGACCTCGGCACTGGAGCGGGATAAGGTAGCATGCCGTTTGACAGAACATGAGACCAAGCTATCACCAAGAAATATATAGTAACCAGACGTAGAGCGTCTGGTGTCCGGACAGCCACCCAATCAGCATATGTATAACAGACAAATGTAGAGATCGATGTCAGATATAGATGCAACTCATAATCAAGTGTACCCTGTAAGTATCGGATGATGCGTTTGAGCGCATTTATGTGCTCAACTCGAGGATCATGCATAAACAAACACACATGCTGGACGACATAGGTAATATCATATCTCGTGAAGGTAAGATACTGAAGTTCCCCTGCAAGACTACGATAGTGGGTCGGATCCTCATACGGTGAGCCAGCAGCATCACCCAACTTGGGTTTAGTATCAACTGGAGTGAAAGCAAACTTACATAAGGACATACCAACGCGCTCAATGATCTCAGCCGCATACTTACGTTGTGATAAAAATAACCCACCTGCATAATGAGTGACAGTAATCCCCAAAAAATAACTCAAGGGCCCAAGTCTTTCATAGCAAACTCAGAACTGAGCATGATCATGATAGACTTGTGCAACTCATCAGTGGAGGCAGTTAAAACAATATCATTCACATATAATAGAATATAAGCCAGGGAAGAACCACGACGATATATGAACAATGAATTATCAGACATGCTGTGCGTAAACCCAATAGACGAAACATAGTTTGTAAATCTCTTATACCAAGCCCGTGAGGCCTGCTTAAGCCCATACAAAGACTTCTTCAATAAGCAGACATGATGAGGATATCCGGGGTCTCGAAAACCCAAAGGCTGATGCATGTAAACGGTCTATTTAAGCTCACCATGTAAGAAAACATTCTTCACATCCAACTGATGAATGTGCCATGCTTTGGAAAGATCCAGACTGAGAACAATGCGAATGGTAGCTGGTTTGACCACCGGACTAACGTCTCACCATAATCCATGTCAACATGTTGAGTCTTACCATCACCTACAAGACGAGCCTTATGCTTCGCAAAAGAACCGTCAGAATTATCCTTATGAGTAAAAATCCACATAGACAGAATAATATTAACACCAGAAGGACGGGGTACCAACTCTCACGTCTTATTTGCAATAAGAGCATCATATTCGTCAGTCATAACCAATTTTCAATTCGGGTCATTTAAGGCGGACACTGGGTTACGGGGTAGGGGGAATTTAAGAACATTAGAATTTAAATTAAAATATCTTTTTGGTTTAAAAATATCCCGTTGACTACGAGTGATCGGTCTGTGATTCGGGGGAGAATTAGGTGGATTTCGGGAAATATCGGGACATGTGATGGACTGGCCAACAGGAAGTGGTCCTGCTGGCCCAATACGGGAACTAGGACCTATATCGGAAACAGAAACTGGGGCAGAACTGGACTAGATATGCGGCCCAGTTGCTGGCCCAATAACTGTAGTTTGTGACGGGACTGGAGGACCAGCGGGCAGTGGGCCCGCCGATAGATTTTGCGTGCGTGATAGGTCCAATAAATTGTGGATAATATATGATGATACATCATCATCTAAAAAATTATACGAACTAGGCCCGGGATTATTTACTTTTGCAAAGGGAAATTAGGTTTCATCGAAAACAACATGGCGACTAATGATGATTTTATTAGACGACAAATCAAAACACTTGTAACCATGACGATTAGAGGGATAATCCAAAAACACACAAGGAGTAGAACAGGCTTGAAGTTTGTTAATTGTAGTTGACGGAAAAAGTGGATAATATAAGTACCCAAAGACCCTAAGATGTGAATACGAAGAAGTCTTATTATATAAGATTTGAAGAGGGAAAGAATATGTCAAACCTTTGGTAGGAAGTATGTTAAGAAGATATGTAGCCATTTGTAGAGCATGATGGCAAAAGAAAGGGGGGACGGAAGCATGAACTAATAGAGTGCGGACAATGTTATTAATGATACGAATTTTACGTTCGACTTTCTCATTTTGTGAGACGTTTGAGGACAAGAGAAACGAAAATTTATTCCATTGGTAGCACAAAAATCCCGAAACAACCCATTATCATATTCTTTGTCATTATCACTTTGAATATTTTTTATTTTCCCAATAGAATTGGGTACAGATGAATGCTCTAAATTTTAAGAAGGTGGAAAAAAACTTGAGATTTTTTCGCTAACGGAAAAGTCCATAAAAAATTAGAATAGTCATCCAAAAATAGAACATACTAACGATGACCCAAAGAACTGAGAACATGAGATGACCATAAATCGCTATGAATAATATCAAATGGCATTAACGTACGAGAAGTAGAGTCTACAAACGGTAATCTAACAAGTTTTCCTAGAGGACAAGATTGACAAATTGGAGTACTACACGTACCCTTACAAGAAATAAAATTATTTTTATGTAATGCAGAAACAATAGATGACCCAGGGTGACTCAAACGTGCATGCCATAAGGAAGGAGCGAGAGTCGCAAAAGTGGATGGCAAGGCTTGACTCGAGAGACCGGATGTGGGCATCATAGGATAAAGATCTCACTTACTATCACATCTCATGAAAGGAATCCCGTCTTGAAATCCTTCACAGAAAACCCAAAAGGATCAAAATCAACAGAAATCCAATTATCAGAGGTGAATGTACAGACATACACCAAATTTTTAATTAAGTTTGGGGCATGAAGGGCATTTTCCAAGACAAGAGGGGTGTGTGTAGTGGTGGGGGGGGGGCAAAGTTTTATGACCGTAACCACGAATTGGAATTGAATTTTCATTACCAACAATTATGCCACGATTGTTGCTCAAATTGGCATAAGACGAGAGAGTACCTTGGTCGGACGTCAGGTGGGTAGTGGCTCCGAAGTCCATGTACCAATTCGGGTTCGGGGGATTTAGATTTAATCCAAGTGTGTGCAACGCTGCTTCAATGTCGGCAGGAGTGGAGCCCGCTGCATGGTGGGCCTGCGGAGGCCGAGGCCCAAGCACACTTGCTTGCTACCCCGGCCCAGAACCTGCTCTCGGTAACCATTGTGGCTGGGCAGAATTGGGCATGGAAGCTGAAGCCGAAAATTGGGCCCAATGCGGATGTTAGGCATACGACGAAAAACAGGGGCTATTGGGCCCAGGACCACTGGCCCAGTTCCACGGCCAGGGGCCCAAGGGCTGTGGCCAGTTGGCTTGCGGCCCACTGCCCCGAGGCCCATTACCACCCCCGTTATTTCCACCTCGGTTTCCACAATGATTTTTATCATTACTTTTGCGATTCTGACCCTTTTTGCCGCCACCATTATTGCGATTTTGGTCGGAATTGTTGGAGTCGGATGGAGAAAAGGTGGACTCGGTCATCATGAGAACGAAAGGGGCCCAAATGGCTGTTTTCTTAGCCAAGCTTGCCTCTTTAAGCGTGAGCATGGAACGGACCTGATAAAACTGCGGAAGAGGACAACTCCGACGAAGAAGCGTACCAACACCACTATAGGCCTCAGACAGGCCTACAACCATTTGAAAGATAAGACGATCGTTGGTAATGGGCGCACCAACGTTGTGGAGTTAGTCCGCTAATTCTTTCAACCTTTTGCAATATGCTGAAACGTTAGGAAAATCATCCATATTGACGTGGGAGAATTCCTGTTAAAGGGTAACAACACGAGAATTTTGATTATCTTGGAATATATCACACACTCTATTCCAAGTATCCATTGCCGTAGCGTCTGGTTCGATAATCGTTTGCAACAAGTCGGTAGAGATAGTGGAGTAAATCCACTGAAGAACGGTAGCATCAAGGGTCGTCCACAACTTAGGATCATCCTCGAGTTAAGGCACCTCCGTATCTGCAGGAGCCGTGAGGATAATGTGATGGAGGACTTGATGTGATCGTGTGTGAACTTTGAACAGTTCGGCCTACGTCGCGTATTGGACGTTTTCTATTTCAAGAATGATAAGGATGCGATTCTTAATGTTAGAAACAGTAAGGGCATGGTGAAACATGTTCTTAGCCATCACAATCAACGTAGGATGTGACGTAGGGATTTGGAAGAAAATTTGAGAAGAGAGAAGGCAATAAGGTGCACGAAAACCGAGGGTAATGTCTCGGAACTCGTGTCACGAGAAGGAGGTTTGGGAGAGATAAATTTAACCTGATATCATGAGAGAATATAATCTCTTGATTATTTTCATTAATTGAAATAGTATATATACAACTTACAATTTTCCATAATAGGAAAATTTTATTCCTATTTTACTCCCAAAACCCTATTCTAGTTGTACAAGAATCCTATAAGTATGATAAGCGTACAAACCTAATTTAATACAATATTTACACTACAATTTGACTCCAAAAATCGTGATATACACGGGCTTGTATACCGTGTATACCACGGTTTCACACTTGGGTAATTTCCTTGGTGAAACCATGATATACATGGTATACAAACCCATGTATATCACGTGTATAACTAACATAGTCGAGTTTTTATGTCCAAATTAACATCGTTCACCAGTTAAAATCGTCAGATGACGCCAAGCCGGAAATCAATGATGCCATTCAAGCTTTGAAACTCGAAAGGCATCCATCGAGAGCCAGCACCAAGTCGTTCTCGTCGGTGTTGCCGGCAGCGGTTCCTCATTCACCTGCTGAGATGCATTTCAGGCAGTTGTTAGCACTCTCGAGAGCCGGCTATTTTACATTAATCTATCGAGGCATCTTCATTCCAGCCGGCTGAGAACCTGAGATGCATTCACGGCCTTTGTCTTCATTCTTGTAAGGAGGAGAGAGAAAATGGAAAATAATTAAAAATAAAAACAAATTAGCTACTTTAAAGGTTTTCAACGCGCCTGAGAAGAAGTGGGTAATACGTACTCTGCTACATCAGCAATTGCGTCTAATAGACACATTTTGAGTTGAGTTGATCGGTTTAATATGAACAAGGCTAAGTTCAGGTGTCATATTAAAAATTCAAACAAATTTAAGGGCTAGCATATGTAATCAACCTTCTTTTAATATTGTACAACGCCAACAGAGATAAGTCAGAAAATTCAAAATTTGGACTGATATTTTTCAATTTTCTGCAATTTGATCCATAGTAAAGAAGCGGCTTACCTGAGTTGTTTTGTGGTTCTAACTTTATAGGAGTAATATTAATGACAATTTAAAGTTCTTCAGAACCATATTTCTTCCCATATATAAACTGATTCTTATGTTCTTAAGTTTTAAAGCTTTATTTTAATTTTTCTTTTACAATACCATTCGTAAAGTATTTATTTATTTCGTTTTCTTAACTTTGTTTGTGTCATTGACCATGATCTACTTATTCCATTTTCAAGTATCGAACTGATTATTTTGGTTACTTATTCAAATGCTCTTCTTTCTTATATTTGAATTGTGCATATATTTTCACAATTCATGTAATCGACCTTCATATTTATTAATCTCTTTAGATTTTCTGGAAGGTCTCATGTTTCTTCTTTTATTACTGGTTTAAGTAATTGTCATGGTAGTTCTGAATCAAGAAAGTTCAATTATTTGTGTGGTCATATAGAAGAAGGGTTAAAATGTGAGCGATTATTGACGTGTAGGCGAAAGAGGATTCTTTCATGAAAGATTGCTCATTGTTTGAAGAAATATTACAAATTGAAGAAGAGGAGGAAGAAATCAGCCATAGTATAATGACAAGGTATAGAAGAATCAAGGGGCCGAGAAGGCTTCCAATTTCTATTAGACGAAAAAGATGTTGATTATAATGGTGCAGAAAATAGAAATAAGTAACTGTTAAGTATTATAATAAAATGAAATTACAACAATCTGAAATTTCAGTAAACTGGAACAAGAAACTGATTGTTGGGTCGAGTGATGACACTCTGTCTTTAAGACAAGATTGCCCCGTGTGCATCCTTTCTACGTTCTGGACAATAGTCTCCCAAGATAAAACAACAACTCAACAAATGAGCAAAGGAAACTCAAGTGTTACTTTGAAGAACTTAGTGTAATGAAATGATGCTGAAAAGTAGTAGGAAGAATCTGATTTCGTTTGTGTTTTCTGTGTTCTCAACCATTGAGCAAAGGCTTCATTATATAGTTGAAGGAGGGGACTTATCAACTGCACACATAATTGTTGTTACTGGCCAAGTAATGACAATTAGTGAAGAGTAATTCAACCAAAATAAATGACGAATTGATGTGCAACAGATTAGAGCCTTTAGGGAGAGTTATTCAGCCAAGTAATGACTGAAGCACAAGTTCTCTGCCCAATTTAACTTACCTGAAACTTCAGGGACCAAACTATAAATATGAAGCAATTTGGATCCAAAAAGATAATATTAGAAGAAGCCCACTGCACATCTAGGTCCTCCCTCCTTCAAACACATGATTTACCCCTTGGGTCCCAAACCCAAAGCCAATTTTGAGACTTATAAACTAAATAAATCTTTCTTCCCCCACCGATGAGGGAGGATTGGTCTTTACCACATTTTTTTCATGCTTCAAACACCTCACTTCGTGGATTAATATCTCTTTCATTCCTCAACAAAATTTGACGATCCTTGGCCCTACGGTCATCTACTTACTTAGTAGATTATGCACGTGTGTAGAATCAAAGTCTCCAACATGCGGAACCCTAATGTTTAAGTCATTAAAGATGGTTGGACGCAACTTTCAAATTTCCTATAAAAGAATACAAATATTTAATAGAGGAAGAGAAGAAAATACATCGAGGAGAAGGCAATGGTAATTGAAGATGTGAAATATGTTAGAGGTTAGAACATACAGTAGTGAATACGTGTTACTTTCATTGGTGTCTTGAGGAATATTTTTCACGAAATTTATGTTCTTGACCCGTTAATTTTATATTATACACTTTTTAGCTCTATAAGGAAATTAATTTAGGCATTCTTGAAGTTTAGTAGTGTTTGAGATTTAGTTACTCTCAAGACCCTGTTTTCAAGCATAACCTATATACTTGGGGTTACTACATTCTTTATGAAATTATTAGATTTTTCTGAGATTTAAGAATTATTTACACACACGAATAAACTATATTCTTTGCCTTGAAAAGAACCATCCTTCTATGTTACTCCTTCCGTACATGTTTACGAGTGTATATTTGACTTGACATACTCCTTAAGAAATAATAAATAAAATGATAATTTTACTATATCACCCCTAATTATTAGAAATCATCACTCATTGAGAAATGAGTAGAAAACAATTAATAGGAGTATTTAATAATAAGAATAAAGTAGATATAAAATAGTAAATTAACTCTTGATTATCCAAACTGGATAAATAAAAGTGGACATCTATTTTAATATAGCGCACATGTAAAAATGGATGAAAAAAGTATTTTGGTCATATTTTTTTACTTAAATATCTTTGTCAACTCATTAAATAAGTGAAATTTTCTTGTCTAATTGTGATGCCTATCATAGTTAACATATACCCTATCTAATTAGATTTGTGCTTTGTTATCTCATGTAGAATTATTTGTTCAGACTTTCACTTCAATAATATTGATATTATTTTATAGAAATGTATCATATATTATTTGACATACACCTAGTATTCACAAAGCCCTCAGGGGCACAGGTGAGTTGGTAAGTGGCAAGCTGATTGGGTACAATCACTTCGACGTCGCGGGTTCGAATCCGTGTGGTGACAGTCTTTACTGAAATATTGCAAGAGTTGTTGTTGGGTTCGTGTCCCGTTGGTCCTCTCCCTTGTAGGACTGCCACTCGCGTATATCCCTTAATTTACATCCCACTTGGCCAAGAGGCCTCTGGTACAGGGGGTTTCGCCTTCGGGACTTTCCCTTCACAAAGTATTCACAAAAATTAATCCGCCATGCAATCCACCTAAAATGGCAGGAAATGTCACGTGTTTAGATATCTTCTTATCAGCATTATGTACTGGTATTAGCTTATTTGACGTAAGACAATACGTACAAACAATTAGGAATAAAGTTATTCTCTTGTAACTATAAGAAACTAAAAGAATGAATGATCATTTTCTTGCTTTGCCAGAAAGGAAGAAGATATGATTCAAGAATTCATTTAGTAGAGTAATATTTATTGCTAACAATAAATCTCTACTCATTGAAAATGGGACAAAATATTCCAAGCAACCAACCAATCTCCCTAAGCGTTTTTTTGGGGAAAATGAGCTTATAATTAGCAAGCTGTAGACGTGGCAATAGTTATAAGTGTTAGTAATCTGTACTCTAAAAACCAGTAAACAATAAACACTGAAAGTAAACAAAATCAGTGTTGAAAAATAAGAATAATTTTTCAGAATATAATCGAGCCCACTTAGTTCAAAGTGTGTCCTTAAGGAAATTATTCCCCTCACAGTACTGGAGGTTGATGGAATATCCCCTCCCAGGATAGAACGATTATCTTACCAGAATAGTAGTACTCCAAACGATTATCCCCACCAGTTTTAGTGACTGTTCAAAAGGGTTGCAAACTTCAGAAACAGTACTTCCATGGCTATAAATTCGTTTGATTCCTCAGAATTTTACTTACTAATTTTCTGAACTACAAAATCTTCTTCTTCTTCTGCACGAATCAATTCTGTGTGATATACTACTGTTGAGTGGTTCGCCGCTACCAGAGTTTGGAGTACTACTATTCTGGTAAGATAATCGTTCTATCCTGGGAGGGGATATTCCATCAACCTCCAGTACTGTGAGGGGAATAATTTCGTTAAGGACACACTTTGAACTAAGTGGGCTCGATTATATTCTGAAATTTTTTTCTTATTTTTCAACACTGATTTTGTTTACTTTCAGTGTTTATTGTTTACTGGTTTTAGGATTACAGATTACTAACAATAAGGAACTAATGACGATGGCTAACTGATCAAGGTAATGCATAAGCATGTAAATAGCTGAAGAATCAGGCAAGAATTTAGTGAACTCATCAAACAAATTTGGATGGTCATGGAGAATGTGTCAACCTACACATAAAAAAAGAAATGAAATAGTGACAAATTAAAACATGATCAACATCATATACACTATCCGTCCAAAAATACTTGTCGTCCTTACTAAAAATACTTGTCGTCCTTACTAAAATACTTATCGTTTTATTTAACAAAATAAAATTAAGTAATCTTTTCTCATTTTATCCATGTATTAATTAACAATATTTAAGAGGTTCTTATTCTGTTAAAGTAAATATTTATTCAGGAGAGATAATATGAAGAAATATATAGAGGATAAAATAGTCAAAATACTACCCTTATGAATGTTTTGATAAGGGGCATGTAAATAAAATACTATAAATATTTTGAGACGGAGAAAGCATAATTTTATGCACCCAATTTAAAAATGTTTTTATCACCTGGTGGTAGACTTCATAGATGCTCTTGCTCTCCTCCCTATACATCTTCAAAATGTCTAAGAAGGTTTCCTACACATGATCCTTATTTATGAAACGTTCCTGCATGAAGTTATAACCCCAACAATAAAGTTTAACACTAAGTTTAATTTTATCTATCTATATTTATAATTGTATTATTATAAAAAAGCACGAGACTACAATAGAAATGTTAATAAAAACTTTACCCTTAATAAGTGCGCTATATTTCATATGAGATAAGATTGTAATAATAATGACGTAATTCTTGAAAACTTCATCATTTACTTTTATTCATTGTTTAACCTTCTAAACTTCATCATATGTTTTGTGGCCGTCATTTTTACTGATTCTTTGTATAGTGACATCCGGAATGCACTAAATTTTTTATTAATTGGAAGTTCATTATTTCCACATATTGTGACATAATAAAATCTCTTTTAAATTTTCCAAGTTTTTATTCAAATACCCCAAGTTCACATTAGAAACGAGAAACATTTCAAAATACACATTTTTCTTGTTTCCCATGTCTTTACATTAACTTTATAAGACGAACTCTTAAAATATTATTGCTTTGGATACAAATTTTATAGTACTACTAATTATCATGAGATATACGTTTCATGCAGGTAGATAGTGACAGCAAAGGGTCGTTTGGTTCACAAGGATAAGTTATATATGAATTAGTAATGTAGGAATTAATAATACAGAGATTATTTGTTGTTGGTGTTTGGTTCATTACACTAAAATTAGACACAAAAGACACTATTTAAATATCTATTTTTAAAACTTAAAAAATAATTTATTACAATTATACTTTTGGATGTTTGATCTTTATAGGTTTCTTGGTACAAAACAAGGTTAGTTTTGTCATTTAAACTTTTTATCCATGTATAAGCTATTCATGGATAAGATATCCCTATGATGATGGTATAAGGTGTATTAAATAATCATGGCATTAGTTATACATGCCCCAATACATTAACCAAACATTATAGTACAAAATAATACCACATATAATAGCATCACTATTTTCTCTTAAGGCCTCTTACCAAACGAGCTCTAAGAGAAAAGAAAAAAAAGGCAGACAATTATTATTGAAATCATAAGGCAGGAGAAAAACCTTTAGTTTCTTCACAAAGCTAATAGCTTCTTCAAGCTCATACATTTTTAAACTTGTGCTCTGTCTTCTTTCTCCTCTTCCTTTACTAACTTGGAAGTATGTCCTTCATCCGACTTTCTCTGGCTCATCACACCTACAAGAAATCCAACTGCAAAGCAGTAACCAATAAAAATGGAATCACATATCTACGTGACTAACAATTTTACCATCATGAAGTTTCAAGACTTACCAACTCGTTCATAACGCTCTATAAATTCATTGAAACCCTCCATGAGATCAGGATATTTTCCGAGCACATCTGCAACCTGAAATGAGTAGCATGCTTTCAAATCTATGGTGGTTAAACAACAAAAACCAGACCAACTTGTACATCATTCAAAAGACATTAGTACCACAAAATCCTGTAAAAACAGGATTCAGTACCCTTTTTTCCCCTTTTGTTTGTCAAAAGAAAAGGACATGTTTAGCATAAATGGCTCTAATACTGCTTACAGAGAGGTCCAACGGAGCCCAAGAAAACCGTAGACAACGGAAATTATAAACAAAGATTACAGTGACATTGGAGCAAAAAGGATAGATTAATCGCATGATAGACATACCAAATTTTGTAACTCCTTCCTTGTAATTACTTCTCTGCTGTAAATATGGAGACATTTTAAGAATGCCCGATAATCAGCAGGACTTCGTAGTCTTTCATTTACCTTTTCACAGAAAGTGAACCCTTGGCTATACGTATCTGGCAAGATGGAACAAATCATATTAAGAAGGTTACTAACCAAACTCAGCAACACTATGCCAAAAACAAATGCATACATGAAACAGCCTGAAAAGAAACCGAGAACGTTTAGCAACTTTTAGTGAAGAATAGTACTAACTTATCCTTTAGGTTTCAGCGTGTGACTAGAAGTTAAAAACGAGGGCTTGTAATTCACCATGAATTAATACATACTAACTAATAGATGGCCTTCACATCAGTGTCAACACAATCACAAACCATAGCGCTAATGGTGGAAGATTCTAATGTAGCACATGAAATACATATATTCATTCAAACAATGGTAACCATGAACTCACATTTCATCAGGGCATTTTTATCTTCATGAGGTCCTCCAAATTCTTCAACCTTCAGAACAGATTTCATTTTATCAGTGAGACACTGCATGCTTAGATCTCCTTCATTCTCATTATCTGGTTCTTTATAATCCTGATCATGAGCTCTTCCAGTCCCTGCTCTCTTTTCCAGAACGTCTCTTTTGCTCTTTATGCAACTTTATCAACGTTTTATCGTCGTCCAAATCTAGGTCTCTCAGAGGACCAATAATCCTATCCAACGGGAATGGATTGGCAATAGCAGAATCTGGCATGTATCTAGTGAACTCGTCTAGCAAATCTGGATGGTCATCGAAAAGTACGGTAACTTACACATACAAAAATAGTAACAAATTCAAACATAAAGATCATTTATAATATCTATGTATCCCAATTAAAAAAAGTAATTACCTCATGGTACATCTCATTGATGCCCTTGTGCACCTTCCTATACATGTTCAAAATGTCTAGGGAGGATTTGTACACATGATCATCATTGTGGAAATGTTTCTGCAGGAAATGATAACCAGTAAGTTAGGACTAACGTTTTGTTAAAGAAGAAAAAGGAAGACCTTTATTATTAAAACTGGAAGGTAACAAAATTTAACCTTTATTTTGTTGTCCCACATCGGATATGGAATGGTAACATGACTTGGACAATCCTCACCCTACAAGCTCACTTTTGAGGTTGAGTTAGGCTCAATATTCATTCTTTACATGATATCAGAATTAGACCAATTCCAATTCTTTGTTCACCGATGTTCGGCCCCCAAATTATATTATCCACGCTCCATTTAACAAGGCCCCTTGAGCAAGAAACTCTTGAATCCAAGAATCAAACTAGGATGCCCTTTAAACAAGTCTTTCACTCTTGCTATGACACCACCAATATCAATTCTGTGAGGAATATCATAGACTTATGCAATTAATTTCCACATAAATCACCAAATCAGAATAGAAATAAATGAGGATGACACTATGCAAATTGTAGTAGCAAACCTTTGATTCCTAAAGTCTTTCATAACATCAATGAACATGTGATACTTCACTTGGTCTGGAAACATGTTCTTAACTTCCTTCAAATAAGATAGTGCATCAGTAGTTGTCAGCTTTAAGGTACTACCACTAGCACCAGCTCCACCTCTGCCAGAACCATATATATCAGAACCACAGCCATAAGTAGCCATTCGATCAAATACATTGCTACAGAACCAAGGGTGTGGTCTAACCGTCTTTGAAGTAGGCGAGATTATGGGAGATCATAGCTCAAATTCCAATGAAGTAAAGACGACTAACGCCGGATGATTTCGGTAGGAAGAGTTACCTGTACTTTGTGTTCATTGAAAATAACAAGTGGAATAATTAAGATGCATGCAAGGTTGTCCGAACATAAGTATTGTTATTAAAACTATACATACATATAAGTGGTGGTTAACTTATATTAATCTCATCCTCTTTAAATAATGCTTAGTTTGGGAAAACGTAAACACTTTGAATAGTTCATTCAAAATTGGTAAAACCCAATTAAAAGGGCAGAACCAAATAAGTAAAGAAAAAATCAAACTAGACCACCAAACAAATGCAGCACGGCTAAACATCGACATATTCTAAAAAGGCACCTAACAATTAGTGATCACAAAATAACACACCAATCATCATGTAAACTAAAAGTCACTGATTTACTATTTAGAATTACCAATAACTCAATAAATTTAAATAATCAGGAAGTGAACAGAACGAGAAGAGCTTACGATATTCCACGGGAAGAATTAGTTGGCCGTTTAAATTAATCGTTACCATATACATCGACTCTTAATCGACCCATGCTGCAAAAATAGTACATCAAGAACAAGTAAAAATCAATCAATATTTGGTCAATAGAACGAATCATTAAATCTCTAGTTATACCTTTTCTTTTAACTTCAACTGTCTCTCTAACGTTGGAGAAGTATACGAAAAAATTGATGTGTAAATATGCCTAGTAACGTGACTATATATATTGTTGCAGAATCGTAAGCTCCTTACCTTCTATTTATGTTTGTACAGTAAAACCACTATAAATGAATATTTTTGGGATCTGAAAAATTATTATTTTATATGGAATTATTAATTTATCGATAAATGAATATTTTATTAATTTATCAATAAATTAATAAATGAATAATTTTTATTTTGTACATTATATTTCTCAAATTAAACAATTAATTTTTTTTTGGTAACTAAGAAAAGAAAATAAATAAATAATTAATTAATGATGGTGCATTGTATCTAAGTTTATTAATCTTGTCAAAAAGAAGTTTATTAATCTTGGGTTGGCGTGATTCAAAATAGAATGCATGTACATTAGAATATGAAGTGTTGTGAATTGTTTCAAGTACACAATATAAAGTTTATACATAGACACATGTACTTTAACTTCATATATCAAAATATAAAAATTCATATATTATATCTTTTCTTTCATGACTACTCATTTGAAAGGTGTAAAAAAGTCTACGCTAACTGATGAGATGAGAAAAACATTATGTGAGTACAAAAATAAAAATCATCAAGTTATGTAATTTTAGGAAAGCATAAAATTTGATTTTTTTTTATTTAGGAAGTGCTTTATCTTATGCATATAATAAAAAGGAAGATAAATAGCTCTCTCTATATATATAATATAAAGCTACGACTAGACAATTCTATGTAACACCCTCCATGGCCAACGATCATATTTATCTTTTTTCTCTTTTTTTGATTTTTTTCCTTCATTTTCTCTACATAATCTACTAACTACTTAGATTACCAAAAGCCTCATAAATTAAATTACTCAATTAATTAGGGGAAGGCAATTATTCAGAAAATTAAAGATGGAAAATCATAGTTTTCAAACTGTTCATATTCTATAACTCTTATCTTTTTAGCACAAAAGACTCATGTGCTGAGGAACAAAACTTAACAACAAAGCAAGAGATGTTAACTCTTATCAATTGCACATTATATGATTTCAAGAGCTTCTAAAAAATTTAACTGAAAATGTTAAGAAGTTTGTACTAAAAGAGATGTTAAAGCTATGGCAAAAGCAAGTTGCAGCATGAAGACGAGCAGGATGTATAGGAATGTGCAGGCATCCTTTATTCTTTTTCTTTGTTCTTATTTCTCTTTTATTGTCCTTTTCTCCACATTTATTTCCTTTGTAGTCATTTACGGCTTATACAAATTATATTTTTTTATGCATGTTTAGGATGTAGTATGTCATTTTCTTTGTTGAAATAAATGCTTTAAGTTAACTTATCAACAATTAAAATAAATTAGAGTAATTTTCCTTCAACTTTTCCACTAAATCTTCAATTTTTATACTAATTGTAGGATGAAATAACTTTTACGACAGCACAATAATCAGAATTGTATATCATCATTCTTATTTTTTAATTAAGTGACGTGACACTATGGATCAACATCTAATTTTTTTCTTTCTAATTTTGGCCTTTGGAGCAGTGTTATGACACCTTTCTTAGACCATCAACTTTTTTTTTTTTTATCTCTGTCTTCTAAGATTTTTAGTTTTTTTCACTCATTTTGAGACGACCTCTCAATTATTAAATCTGAATTAAGGTTTTCATTATAGCTCCATAATATCTGTCATAAATGAAAAAATGAACATAGAATTTTGGTAACATAAAAGAGCAATCCTTTTGCCTCCTGAAAAGTTAAGGTCAAATAATTTAATTTGAGCTTTAAAAAAAATATGGCCAGGTCTTTAATTGCATCTGTATTCATGGTCTTTTACTTATTTTTGGGGTTTTGAAATAAGATCAATATGTCAAGATAACCACATGATAATATCTGATCTTTTCGCTTTCTCAGTTGGAACTTTTTTTACTTTCTTCTTGACATATTAAAAGTTCATGATCTACTTCAGATTTAGTGAATTAATGTTGATGAGGTACCTGCTGAATTATTGGAGCACATGCTACTTATAATTATTAATAGTAATGAGACTATTCTCCTTAGCACATTGACCTTACAATTATTATCTTCTCAAATTAACGTTCACAGGGTCTTTGTTATCTTTGAGCAAGGCCCAATCTAGGCTATCTCGGGTGGATTTCCGAAAATCCAGTAACTATTTTTACAGATTCTGTATTTATATTGAAAAATTATTAAATATAAAAAAAATATGGTGGGAGTCCAGTAACAAAGTAATCTCTTAATCCAACGATAGAAATGAACCTATTGAAGCTTTTATGGCCTTTGTGATGAGGGTTCTATTCTCCTTGGGCATAGAATTTTTTTTAACTTGATCATAGACTTGAAATTTCTGAATTCGCCTCTTGTGAAATTTGAAGACATGTAAGTGAATATAACCAACAATAAATTGGTCGTTTTGTTTTCTTTACGTTTTCAGTTTCTTTAGTTTTCATTTCAGTTTTTAATGCATCGTTCCGTTCAAAAACAATTATACGCTTTTTCTTCATATATATATATATACATACAAAAAATTTCATTTATTATATCTTATGCGCACATACAACAAATTTCATTTATTATATCACGACTAAATTTATCAAAATATTATTTTTAATTTAACGATATCTTTCATAACTGTGCGAAGCACAAATAAATTCACTAGTATATATATTAAAGTTAGGAACAAAAGAGGTGAGGTGACACTTCTCATAGGCCAAGAATCTCATTTATCTTTTTTCTCCTTTTTTTTTTTTTACTTTTCCCCTCATTTTTCACATTTTTTAAAAGAAAACCATTTAATGAATGTGAACAATTCCTAATCAACTAATGAACGTGTGCTTATAACATTTAATTGACATTATGATGGACCATTAAATTTTGTAGGTTTAGTCGGAGGATAACATGAGACATTGAAAAGAATAGAATTTTTCTTATTTCCTTATTGTGTTTGATTTAAAAAAAAAACAAAAATGGTTGTAGGTTTAACATGATTTTAAAATTACTATGAGTTTCTGATAGGTGGTGGCAACGTCAGATAGAACGAAATTAACTCTGAAGTGCTCAAAAAGAAAAAAAGGTTGTATGTATTGTTTTTGGTATTCGATAGATGTATATATTATTGTTAATTTAATATGTTGTAGGCTTGTAATTACAGTATCAATTTAAATATAATGATTTGCCCTTTGTTAGGCGTAAAATGCCTATTTTAAATTGTAGGAGTAGTTATACTAAATTTACATTAGATTTTAGTTATTTTTTCATTGTTTTTACAATAAAAATAGTGAGAGAATTGAGAAGTATAATTATGTTTATATTCTCTCAAACAAAACAATTGACATTGCTTCAACTTTTTATATCCCTTATTATAATCCATTAATATCGTTACTAAAATCCTTTAATGATACTAATCCACATCATTATATTTTTACCTCTAGCATATGTATATATAGGAAACTAAAATTTTGATATTTGTTTTTCATTTATATATTATTATTTTTCTTATAAATTTATTCTTGAATTTGTTTTTCCTTCTTTATGAATTTTAGTCGAATGATATTAATATGTTGATCAACTTAGAAAATGTTGCTGTCTTGAATTAATATTTTTTGTTTCACAAGTATATATTATTATTACTTACTTACTTACTTACTTACTTACTTACTTACAAGTATAACATGTGATTCAGAAGGTATTGTACTTACCTGTACTGAAAACAAATATTTCTAAAATATACAAGAGCTACTAAAACACTTTCAAAATTTAAAGGCTACTAAATTTTTATTTTTGGATATGCCTACATTTTATTAAAATTTAATAAGATAATGTAAGACAATTCCTATATAACAAAGTATGAGTTCAGTCGATTAAACATGTTCTGTATGTGGGAACTCGTGTTTAATTTTTAATAATAATTTGATTATAAGCTCTTTTTAAAAAAATATAAAGTGGGTTTTTACGCTTTTTCTTTAGGCTTTTGCTATTGTTTTGTCGAGACAACTTTTTATTTTTTTATTTTCTAAGGTTATGTTTTGATTCGATATTTAGTTTAGTTTTTGAAACTTCAAGTTTTGTAAAATTACCTTTGACATGAATTTTATAAATCAATGCTTAGACCATCTTAAAGAATTTTTTTTAAAAACTTTTAACTGTTGTAAAATCAATCTTTTGAATATTTAAGATTCGGGTATTAGAAGAAGACTATTTCATAAAATAAGAAAAAGTTTTTATGATGGCGCTTCAGGCCAAATTCACCAGTTCAATAACTAACAAAGTAAGGAAAAAATTTCATAGTTATTTCAATATTTAACTAAATATTGTCTCATTTGAGCATCATTAAAGAGGTAGAAAGATGCCTGTCACTTTTTTTTTAATCAAAGCTATCAACTCGGGTAAATGTCACTATTTTGATTTCAACAAGTTTTATGCCACATGTTCTAGATTTAGAAGCACATATTTACCCTTCTTTCAATTACATAAGGATCTTGTTTGGCTCTTTCCACATGTATAAACAATTACGAATAAAATTATTTTCTTATAACCATATATAAGAAAATGAAAGGATGAACGGATTTTTTTTTTATTTGCCAAAAGGAAAGATGATATGATTCAAGAAACCACTTAACAATATTTAATGCTAATTTATATATTTATATAAAGCAGGGACAAAGATCCGCTTACATGGCGCTCTAAAAACACAGCATTAGTATTTATCTTTTTCCTATCAATTAACTATTCGCTATTCTAAAAAAAAACTGGAAAGCCGCCTCTTTTCATCCCAAACGCAATGTGTCTCTTTTGTTTCTTCCTCCCAACGGTTGATTTTTATTCCATCACGCTTCACTTCTTCCTTAACACCACATAACCATGGCTACCATTAAATAGTCCTCTACTTTAAGTACCTATGTGCAAAGATTTTGTCACAACCAGAAGAATTTCTTCACTTCTTACCAGAAGATTTACTCTATTGAAAGGAGATTTTTGTGTTCAATGATCAAAAGAAATACCGTGGAGGATGATGATATTTTTGCGCTCACTGATTAATCTACTCCAGTTTACCGTATAAAGGTGTATTATTTGTTGTGGTTTATGTTAAATGAGAGCTAAAAGTCTATTCTCAGTCATCAGAATGGATTTTGCTAATACACAAATTCTCATCAAATTAAGTAGTTTTTCGGTTAACTTTCGGTTTCCTTTATATATTACGTCTGATTTGTGTAAATATATGTATGGCGCAGGTATGGATATGGAGGATTATGGGTTCGAGTACTCGGACGAGGGGCAGGAGGAGCAAGATGTTGACATAGAAAATCAACATTATCACTTCGAAGGTCTTTTATTTTATATTTGAGAATTTTTCTGCAGAATTCTTGAATGTTCAATGCTGTAAGTAGGGTGATTTTCAGTCTCATTCTGCTTTCTGAGTTGGGCTCAGGTTATGTTTCCTGGAAAATATTTTCTTCTATGAAACTTTTCATTGCTTGATTACCTTGTATTGGATACCGCTCTCCCTGGGGAGAATGTTTCATTTTAACAATATTTTGCTTATAATATGAAAGGTTTGATTCAACTACTATTATTTTCCACATTGTTGTCAACATTTATAAGCTGGCATCTGATCGAAGTCCTCACCGAGATTCCTACTATAATTTTATAGCAAATGCTAACTGGCTGAAAAACTAATACACTACCATCTGAATGGAAACAAGCCATTGCATTTTACAAACAATAAACCTCAACTTTTAAGCAAGTTGTGTCGTGAAAAAAAAATAGAGACAGATTTCATCGCTCCACTGTAAAATAAGAAATTCCAGATGAACCCACAGATCCGGGTACCATTATCTTCCTTCGTCATGTTGTCTCTTCATCTTCGTAATCAATGAATTTGTTAGTTATGATTTGTTATTTTTGTCCCTTTTGAGTTTTAATCAGTTACTTTATGTATGTAAATAAGTTTCCTTACACAATCTATGCAAGCAAGGCAAATGACTTTGACTCTCTCCATGTGGATTCTCAAGAAGGTAAATAAAGAACTTTAATGCTAGAGAGAAGTGTATAATTTCTTCTCCTAATCATAATAGAAACTAAATCACTGACTGAGATACTAAGATATGAAAAATCAATTAGGATATCCTAATATCAATCAAGAGATATCACTAATATGCCCCGCAGGATGGTAGATCGGTCTGATATACCAATCTTGGACCTTAGTGCTTCAAATGGAGCTTTTGGAAGTGGCTTGGTAAGAAGAGCAGTAAGCTGGTCTCGAAATGAAGCGTGAGAAACACGCAAGAGGCCTTGTTGACAGAGATTTCGAACAAAATGATAGTAAATCTCGATGTGCTTCATTTTGGAATGAAAAACTGGTTTAGCACACATAGGTCGCGCCAAGATTGTCACAATAGATAACTGGCAGTTCCTTGAGAAAGAGAGATAACTCCTTAAGTAAATTACGGACCCAACAAATTTCAGCAGTAGCTGAAGCAATAGCACGATATTTAACTTCTGTGGACGAGCGTGCAACAACTCTTTGCTTCTTCGAACTCCATGAGATTGGATTGGAGCCTAAAAACATAATGTATGTTGTAGTAGACGTGCGATCTTCACGCTTACCTGCCCAGTCTGAGTCGGAGAAGGCGTGCAAATTTAACGACTTGCCTTTGCGAAGAAACAGACCATTAGCAGATGTGCCAGCAAGATAGTGAAGAACTTGTTTGACCATAGTCCAATATGTAGTCGTTGGAGCACTTGTAAACTGAGACAATTTACTTACAACAAAGGCAACAAGAGTCTGGTAAGGTGAAATATTATAAACCTCCAACTATAGCCTGATATTATTTAGGATCCTCAAGTAAAGAGCCATAACCACTTATGTCGCAAGATCTGCTTGCCATTGACGTGCACATGGGATTAGCTTCAACCATGTTGGCTCTGTCCAAAATCTCATAAATATATTTCTGCTGACTTAAGAAAATGCCTGAAGGTGAGCGAATAACTTCAACACCTAAGAAGAAATGCAAATCACCAAGATCTTTAATAGAGAAACGATTAGCAAGACACCCAATAAAATCTTCCACCAACTTTTGATGATTACCCGTGATAATTAAATCATTAACATAAACAATGAAATAGAGCATAACTCCATATTTGGCATATATAAATAAGAAGTGCTCTGATTGAGAGTGGAAAAATTCATATGAAATAAGATAGGATTTGAGTTCCTCATACCATGTTCGCGGAACCTGTTTAAGCCCATTAATTGCTTTGTGAAGCCGACACACGTGAGTGGGATATATCTCATTCACAAAACCAGGAGATTGAGACATAAAAACTTTTTCATTTAGAGTCCCGTGCAAGAAAGTGTTGTTAACATCTAATTGACGAAGTGGCCAATCAAATGAAGCAGTCAGTGAAAGAATAACATGCACTGTGGTATGCTTTGCTACTGGAGAATATGTTTTACCAAAATCAACACCTGGACACTGCAAGAAACCTTTAGCAACAAGTCGAGCTTTATAGCAGCTAATACTCCATCAGAATTGTATTTAACACGAAAAACCCATTTAGACCCTACAGGTTTGGCTTGCGGATTTGCTGGTACAAGGGACCATGTGCCTTGACCCTTAAGAGCCGATAATTCCTTATTCATGGCAGCACGCCATTTAGGATCTATTAATGCTTGGCTAACACTCCTATGCTCAACATGTTTGGGTATTGAACTTGAAGAAATAGAGGACCTGATAGGTTTGGGCTTAGACAAGGTTTTGGTTTTGGTATTTGAGTAAGTGGCTTGCAATTTAGAAGGTTGTGAAGCAGTGGATGATTCGACTTTAGAAGATAGATTAGCATTGAGACAAAGTCTTTGAATTGACTTACTAATATTATTTTTGGAACGGGTAAACAATGAATAATTTAATATAGGGGCAGAAGAAGGAATAAAGAAAGTGGAAGAGGTTGGTACTGATAAAGAGGATGAGAAAGTAGAGCGGTGGAGTTCTCATGCTCGTCTGATGAAGAGCGATTGCTGGTGGCGGCCTAATGAGAGGTAGTTCCTGAATCTGATGTAGATGTAACATGAGAGGAGTTACCAGATGGATTTGATTTAAAAGGAATGGTATAATCAATAATGAGAGGGAGCCCATATATCAAAAGTGTTATACTCAGGTCGATCGGCCTTAATTTTTAAAGATGAGTATGGAAAATGATGCTCCACAAAGTTCACGTGCCGGGAGACATATAACCTAGACTTTACAGGATCAAAACAAAGATAAGCACTTTGATTCTGTGAGTAGCCAAGAAAGATACATGGGTTGTAACGAGATTGCAATTTATTTTGATTATAAGGCCTTAACCATGGATAACACAAACAATCAAAGACACGAAACTTTGGTATAGTTTGGTAGTTTGCCATAAAGTTGAATAGGGAGACCGATTCTATAAAATTTTAGGTTGTTGTAGTAAAGGCATAGGTATATTTTTTAGGGAGAATCATCCATAAAATTCTCGTGTATTATTTTTTATAAATTTCTTATTTTTTGTTTGGTCATAGCTTTTGGAAGTATTTTTTTAAAATATTTTTTCAAATATCTGTTTGGTAAAAAAAATTGTTTGATTTTAAAAATCAAATCTTTAAATCCCAAATCTGTTTCAGACCTCTTTTGACCCAAGATATAACCGTTGGCCTATTAAAACTTTAAAACTTGCCCCAAATTTTTAGATTTTATATAAAAAAAATTCTATCTATTTATGATTCAACTAATCGCTATCCACACTTTTTCCCATTAAACGCACGTCTTCTATGTAAATGAACAAATTGTAGTAGCTAGTAATATGAGCATATGTATTAAAATATCTTGTTATGATTTTAGAATAATGTACTATTGTCTAGTTCATTATAAAAATGATAATTTTGTGTCAAACTTATATGTATATAGAATTATGATCTGAGATAATGATAATGAATGTCATCAATGAAGGTTCTATATAAATTAACAAGTGAGTTTATTTGGTACGATTAAATAATCCTGATAATATTTAAAATTATAAGTATAAATCACGTTTCATATATTTTTTTAAAAGTGAAATATATTTTGAATATCTATGACCAAAATTATTTTCAACATCAATTCAAACTTCACCCAAATAATTTTTTTTTAAAAAAATAGAAATCTATAACTAAACACTAGCTCAATACAAATTTAATAGTATTTCAGGCTAATACAAGTTTAATTGAAGAATAAATCATCTCAGAATTAATTATTTACAATTGGTCCAAGATAATTCATCCAAAATTTAATTTCAAAATTATTTTTTTCTAATCCCTTGTATCAAAATCTTATCCTTTAAGGCATCCCTCTCAAAATCCACCAGTATACCTCCCTTCCACTTGTCCAATGGATGCTCTCTTCATCAATTCATCTCTCTCCCGCCTCAAATTACTCAAATGCCCTCCTCAATTTCCTACCTTCTCCCATCAACCTTTTCTCCCACTCAAAAAACTCAATAATTTCCCACTTGTATTAGCTACACTTGAGAACCAACAACAAGCAGAAGAATCAGTGTTTGAAGATTACGATGTGGACGAGACGTATGGTGAAGTTAACAAAATCATTGGGAGTAGAGCAATTGAAGGCGGGAAAGGAATGGAGTATTTGATTGAGTGGAAAGACCAACATGCCCCTACTTGGGTTCCTTCTGATTTCATTGCTAAAGATGTTGTAGCTGAATACGAAACTCCTTGGTGGAATGTGACCAAAAAGCCTGATGAATCCGCTCTTAAGAAGCTTCTAGAAGCTGACGATGGCAGAGATGTAAATGCTGTTGATGAAGATGGACGAACGGCTTTTCTCTTTGTCTCGGGTCTCGGGTCGGAGCCCTGTGTTAAGTTACTCGCTGAAGCCGGCGCTGACGTCAATTACCGCGATAGAAATGGCGGTACGACCAAACCATATTAACTATTATGTCTCACTTAGCATAGTTTTCTTTGTTGTCAGATTTATTGTCGTTCAAACCTTTGTTAGCTTAAGTTTTGTTTGTTGTCTGATTTGTCGTCTTTCAAGGTTTTGCAATTGTTAGCTTAGTTTTCGTTATTGTCTGATTAATGTTTTACAATTGTTAGCTTAGTTTTCTTTGTTGTCTGATTTATCGTCATTCAAAGTTTTGCCATGGTTAGCTTCCGCATGACGCCTTGTTATTTCTATCCCAAACAGGTTTAACGGCTCTGCATATGGCAGCCGGATATGTGAAGCCGGGGGTTGCCAAACTGTTAATTGAGTTCGGCGCGGATCCCGAGGTGGAGGATTACAGAGGACAAACGCCGTTGAGCTTAGCAAGGATGATCTTAAATCAAACGCCGAAAGGAAATCCAATGCAATTCGCGAGGAGATTGGGATTAGAGAATGTGATTAGAGTGTTAGAGGATGCGATTTTCGAATATGCACAAGTGGAAGAGATATTGGAGAAGAGAGGAAAAGGTGAAAATGTAGAGTATTTAGTGAAATGGAAAGATGGGGAGGATAATGAATGGGTGAAAGCATGGTTGATAAATGAGGATTTGGTAAAAGATTTTGAGGATGGATTGGAATATGCAGTGGCTGAGTGTATTCTTGAGAAGAGAGAAGGTGAGGACGGGAAAGGGGAATACTTGGTTAAATGGACTGATATTGAGGAAGCTACATGGGAACCTCAAGAAAATGTTGACCCACTTCTTATAGAAGATTTTGAAAAGGGTCAACAGAAAGTAGTAAGTTGAACTCATTGATTTCTCTTTTGGCTTGTAGTTTTTGTTCTCCTTTTTCTTTGTAGTAATATATTGTTCTTTTGTTTTATGAACTATAGTTATGGGAATTTATGTCCTTCTCAGGTATGTCCTTCTCAGGTTGTCTGATAGGTTGAGGATAATTTTCTTCCTAATATTGTTTGATGGATTATTGACTTGTCAAAAAAGAAAAATGTTCGATGGATTAGGTTATCGGATGAGATAATCAAGCACCTATTTTCGCTCAGTAGAGCTTAGATAACTCTCTTAAGCAGTTGCTTGGTGATTGAAGTTAGCTGTAATCTGTAACAAATGTGAATTAGACAGATTACAGCTAACTGTAGATCATCCTCTAGCATAGCTAAATTCTTAGATTATGCTAAACTGTTTTTCATTCAAAATATCATCTTCAATTGGTGATTGTCTGATGTACTCTGTAGAGGTTGGACACTTTTAACTCTTGAATTTCATGTTTGTTATCTTTGTTGAATGAAAGTAACACCTTTTGAAGGGACAGATTCTAGGAGATAAAATTAGTGAAAAGGTGATGGTAGTTGTGAGTCACTTTTGCCAAGGTTTCATCCTTGTGTGAAGCTGTGTTGGTATTAGAATTCGGAGTATGCAGTCTGAAGGTGAGGTTTTAGCAGACTTATTTTGTTGAGTTAGGATTTAAAGTATGGCTGATAGCTTTTACCAATCTAACATTGGTTCCTGAAACTATCCTAAGCAGAAGCAATTTCAGGTTCTATGGATGATGTTTTCTGTTGTTTCTTATTGACACCAGATCTATGGGAGGCACTGATATTGTGATAATCATGATTTCTGACTCAAGATTCAGCTAATAATATTATGATCTGCTCTATTCCCCAAGATTCTATCACTTTGTTGGGTGCTTCTTTTTCCACATTTCCTATTCCTGTTTTTAATGTTTCTTGTTTCAATAATGACAATTGTTCTTACTTGATTAGTGTTTAAGTTGATATTTCCCTATGCCAGATTTCTAGTCTCGTTTAAGGTCTGTAGTCTTAGTATTAAGGTTACAAATTACCTTTAAATTGATTGAACAAGCTATCTCTATGAAACTCTTACTCTTACAACAAGAAGAACATTAGAAAGTAAAAGAATGAAAGAGAGAACCGATCTAGTGCTACAATGGAAGGTGGAATGATAGGAAGTAACCAGCAGTAAAGTTAAATGTATTGCTAAATGCAAAATTATCTATACATAAAAAATGAGACAAAGACTTCTAAGCAGCCAACAAATCTCCCAAAGAGTTCTTTGAGAAAGAGGAATACCAGAAACGAAAAGGAGGCTGCAAAGATTATTTGGGAATAGCAACCTATCTCGTTTGGTGATGATTAACTGATGAAGGTGTTGCTAGAGTTTGGTGTTCTTTGAAGGCTAACAAGAGAGTGGTAAACTCCACTAGGCCCTTTGGCTAGCAAAGAAGAGTGAGTCCCTTTCTCCACAATTTTGCCTTTGTCCAATACAGCAATTGTGTCACAATTCTGTATAGTACTTAGCCTGTGTGCCACCACCACACTTGTCCTCCCAACCATCACTCTCTCAAGTGCATCTTGTACTACTTTCTCTGATTGACTGTCCAATGCACTTGTTGCCTCGTCCAATAATAGCACCCCCGGATTTTTCAATATTGCACGTGCTATAGCGATTCTCTGCTTTTGGCCTCCTGATAACTGCAGTCCCCTGTCCCCGCACCAAGTTTCATATCCGTCTTTTAATGCTGAGATGAAATCATGTGCATTTGCTGCCTTTGCAGCCTCTATAATTTCTGATTCGTCCACTTCTTCTGATGCTCCATAGGCTATGTTTTGCCTTATGGTTCCGGCAAATAGTGTTGGTTCTTGGCTTACAAGTGCAATGTGTTTCCTCAATGATCTCAAGTGGTACGATCTTATGTCACGGCCGTCTATTTTCACTACACCACTTGAGGGATCATAGAATCTTTCAATAAGACCAAGTATGGTGGATTTTCCTGATCCACTTTGTCCTACCAATGCTGTTGACTTCCCTGCTTCGATTTTAATTGAAAACCCCTTGAAGATAATCACATTGGGCCTAGCAGGGTATGCGAAATTCACATCACTCAGCTCGACATTGCCTGTTATTTTCTTGGGCTTGTAACCATCTGAGTCCTCTGGCTCGATTAATGAATATCGATCCAACACTGCAAAGACCGACCCAACAGCATCTGCACCCTTTGCTAGATCATTAGTCATGGTTCCAGCATCCGCAATGACACGCCCAGTGCTAACCAAAATCATGAATGTCTGGAAGAGGGCTTTAGCTCCTATGTAGCCTTCCGCCATGAGTTTGCCACCATACCAGAAATCAAGAGCCCAGGTACATGTCATGAGACTGTTGGAAGTGCCAAGCCCAATTCCAGCAAACCACGACTGGCGTATACTTTCTCTTTGTGGGCCTTCTTGGGCTTTCTTGAGCATTTGGAGAATTCGGGCCTGAGAGGAGAAGGCTGTTACTGTTCTGAGATTAGAAACTGCTTCAGCTGCCAACTTGCTGCTTTCTTCTTGGGCCTTGATGGACTTTTTAGACATGCTTTTCAATAGCACCCTCTTGCAATAGTAGCACACTATGATGAGAGGCTGGACCGCTATCATGACCCATGCAAGTCTCCATGCGATAACTAGGCCCATGGTACAAGCAATGGTCACCGCTGAGATTGTTTGAATGAGTAATGCCATCCTGTCCCCAACCAAAGACCTCACCTGCACAATTATAAAACCAGCATATGTTATCATTAGATTTTACGTGATTGTGTAAAAATTTCTATGAAAGTTAAGCTCTAATAGTACTAGATGACATACCACATTGGCATCCTTAGCTAGTCTAGAGCAAACAGCACCGGTGGAATTCTCTTCCTTGTCATACCACCCAACTTCAAAAGTAAGCATCTTGGATAACATCCTTTCCCTTACCCTTTTAGTCAATTGCTCTCCCATGGCTGCAAAATTGTAGTGCTGAAGCACGTTGACAAAAAGGGAAAAGAATGCCAGCCCCAGGAAGCACAGAGAATATATCTTAGTTTTCTCCTTAATTTCAGCATGACTTGGCAAGAAATAGACAGATATCATTGACCCCATTGCAAAAGCATACACTGGTTGAACTCCACCAAATAATATTGCTCCTATGCATCCAAGTGTTGCTTCCTTCCATTCTGGCAAATTCATAGCCAATAACCTTTTAAATGAGGGTACTGGAAATACTTGTTCTGTAGTACTGGAAATTGTTGCATTTTCCACTCTACGGCTTTGCGCAGCCGAGTTAGCTGAGCTCGACCTGCTCATAATTGAAAGTCTTCGACTGCTTGTATTTTGTACGTCGTGGTCAGAGGCAAATTCAGAATTTAAATTAGATGGGGCAAATAAACTATTTTTATTTGTAGGCACAATGGATACTTCATCACTGGGTTTTTCAGTTTGTTGGAGACGGACTAAGGAAGTGTATAGTCCGTCTTCTATTTCAATTAGCTCATCGTGTGAGCCAATTTCCTTGACCTGGCCATTCTGGAACACGGCAATAAGGTCTGCATTGTGAATAGTGGAAAGACGGTGGGCGATGATGATTGTAGTGCGGCCAACAGCAGCCTTGTCTAGAGCTTCCTGCACCACTCTTTCAGATTCAGAGTCAAGTGCACTGGTTGCCTCGTCTAGTAGGAGTATTCTGGGTGACTTGATAGTAGCTCTTGCTATAGCTATCCTCTGCTTCTGCCCCCCCGACATTTGTAAACCTCTCTCTCCCACCTGTATGCACAGAGTGGATTCTACTATTTAATCTTTATGAGCTCAAAGTTCATATTTTTTTGTTATGATCTGGTATTATGGATTAACTTAGTTGAGTAAAACGCTTTTTTCGCATTTTGTTAGTATCATGAATGAAATACCGAAATACTCACACTAAGAATATTATTAGGAAATGGTATTAATAATTTTGTGATGTCCCAAATAGGAAGAATGGAATATACTCATTGCAACATATTGAGCAATAATTTTCAATTGATTGGGAACAAAAGTCCTTAACTAAATAAATGAGAGGGAGAAAGAGAGACATACTATTTGCATCACTATTAGTAAAATAGAGTTTTGGATTAGTTTATTAAGTCAAACCACTTCATGACATATTCCATATATAGCAGAACCAACTTGTATAACAACATGGAAAGACAATGATAGTTTGGATAGAGTATTTTGACCTTTCAAGAACTGAGACATAATAAAGCATTAGTTAAGTGCCTGGCCTTTAAAATTCTTTGAACTCAAAAGAATCAATCATTACTCGAATCGTGGGAGCAAAGCTATTCATTAACAGCAACTTGCTTAAAGCTAGCTTGAGACAATAAGTGGAAATCCGCATGATAACATTTTTAGCAAGACAAGAATATTATTCCTTCTTGTTAGTGTGTCAAGTAGCAATTGAGAGTAACAACTATTTTTAGTTTTAGTTTCTCAAGATAATGTAGAGTCTATAGAGCGGCAAATGGGTGGGTTGAATCAAATTTGAATGAGTCAAAAGAGTTATGCGCAACTCACTCAGAGTTTGTTCGGATCAGTATGAATCAAATAACGGATCTTAGTTTGACTCATGCAATATAATCCAACCCTCCCTCCTTTTTTATTTTGCTTTTTGAAAATTTTTCAAAGCTAATGTATTTTTCTTAATTATGGTTTAACTTCATTCAAATTTGATTTTGTAGGTTTAGGTTTGAATTGCATTTTGAGTAACACTTATTTTGACATAATAGTTTGATGGATAATTTCAGTCTCTATTTATCCGTCATTCAGTCAAGTTAACAAACGAATCACTAATCTAACCGGTTTAAATTTGGATGGGTCAATTATTTTGTCACCATATTGTAAGGATAAGGACAAAGACAAACTAGGAAGCTAGAGTACAAAAGGGAACACACCTGGGTATCATAACCTTGAGGCAACTGACAGATGAAGTTATGAGCATTAGAAGCTTTGGCAGCCTCAATAACTTGTTCCATAGATGCATCCTCCTTCCCAAAAAGTATATTTTCTTTAATTGTAGTCGCAAAAAGTGCAGGCTCTTGACTCACTAGACCCATCTGTGACCTTAGCCACTTGAGCTGCAACTTATCAATAGCAACTCCATCCACAAGAATCTCTCCTAGAAACATAGATATAGACGGACTCAAAATTTAAATTATATAAATTCAACTTTTAAGATCTTTTTAGCTATGAGATACCATTAAATTATTATTTATAATTTATTTTTGAAAAAAAAAGTTATACAGCAAATTGGAAGAGTATTAGATTCAAATGAAGGTAGTGCCAACATGTTGCATCCGCCCCTACCTGCAAGTGGGTCATAAAATCTTTGCAGCAGTGCTACTACTGTCGACTTTCCCGACCCACTTCCTCCCACTAATGCCACAGTTTTACCCGTTGGCACTTTTAGGCTAAAATCTTTCAATATTATGCTTTCGGGCCTCGACGGGTATGCAAATTCAATGTGTTTGAATTCCACTTCACCCGTTACGTCGTCCAATGTTTGGCCCTCCATATTGTCCGAATCTATTTTTGGTACTCTTTTTATCACTTCCATTACACGTTCACCAGCTGCACTCGCTTCCGAAAAATACTTCACATTGGACAAACCAGAACCCAGTGATCTGTTCGGAGAAAAAGAAATCATGTTTTATAAATTACTCAAACATGTGCTCAAGTATATGAAACAATAGGAGCACAAACTAAGAGAGCATAAATAATTTTAAGGATTTTGTAGGTATTGCAGTACGTAGTGTATTTGTCAAACTTGTCCTATTTGGAAATAAATGAACAGTCCAAAAAAATTGAATTATCACACATTTCCGAGGTTTCTCAAACTAGTCTTATTTCGGACGTTTGAAAAATAACTCCTGCAACTTTAATATTGGTTTCAAAATATTTTCTCAATGTATGGTTGGAGACAGGAACATAATTTTTCGGGAAAATTATTTATCAATAGATAATCGCACTTTTTGTATGCAAATAATTCAAAATCTTAGTATAAATTTTATCCAATAGGCCAATACTAATACTGGACAAATTTAATCTCAAATTTTATAAAGTATTAATCTATAATCTCAATAACCAAACGACCCGTCAAAAATCTGCTAAAGAATAGTATAAAACTACAGGACTACAAACTACTGGAGCACATAAATTATTTTATGGATTTTGGTATTATTATACTAGTAGTAGTATTTGTCAAACTTGTCTTATTTGCGAAATAAATGCAGAGTAAAAAATGTTCAACCACAACACATTTCTGAGGTTTGAAAAATAAATACTTATGTGTGTGTAATATAACGATATCTTTTCCAAAAATATGCTTTCATAAATATTTTATTAAAAATTAACTTTTCAGGTGATAATATTTTTTAAAGATTGTTTAACGTAAAAGAATGTGAGAAAAAGGTGAAGATAATTACAGTCCACCGATAGCAATTGCAGCGCCGACGGCAAAAACGGTGCCACCACTTGCTCCATTGTACATGACCATTCTGCTCCCATAATAAGACATGAAGGACCAAATTGCAAATACGATGCCATTACTTCCAATTGCTAATCCTTTTGCTAAACCTTGCTTTAATCCCAAATCAACAGTTCCTTGAAGAGCATTAGAGTACGCCGCTATAGTTTTGCTTTCTCCAGCGAATGAATAAACTGTTCTAACAGAAGAAATTGCTTGCTCCACAATTGTTCCAGCTTTGCCATATTCGTCCCTGATTTTTCTGGCTATTCCCATTAGAGCCCTCCCATACATAAGACCTGGAATCACTAGGAAAATAACAAACGGAAATCCCACTATTGCCAGCTTCCATATCATCAAGAATCCTACCACGTAGGATCCAATAAATGTTGCTACGTTCATCAAGAAAACTGGAACCTGTATTAATTCCAAATTATAAACATTGTTAGAATTAATGATTTTATTAAAATTTTAAAAAATGAATTAATGAACAAATTAAGCTAGGAATTAAATTAATAGACCTTTTCACTTATGCAGTCTTGAATTACAAGGCTGTCACTAGAGACACTTGCTATGACATCGGCAGTGCTTGCCACGTGTAGATCAAAGTATCCTACATCCTGCCTTAGAACTGCTTTCAAGTATCTTATTCGTAACCTTGACGCTTGCCTCTCTGCTGTTCTTGTCCAACAAAATCCCTCTAGAATAAAAAATTGTAAAACATATTATAACTTATAAGCAAAAGAAATCGTTACTTTACAATTCAACCAACCCAATAATATAGAGGATCAGGATTTTAACTTGATATATATATATATATATATAGTGTCAAAAATATTGAGTTGCGATTCAGTTAACAATACTGGACACAAAATAGATCTTATCGGTCGGCAAACCGGAGACGGACGACCACGGTCCCGGCCTTACCAGCACCGGAGGTGTACTAATCAATGAATCCACGAAACCAACTTTAGACAAAATACTGGAAAGAGATTTAGACAAACCCAAGAAACACGCGACCCATTGTCCACAGGCAAGGTAAACCAGAACCAAAGCATTCTGCAGTCATATAAAAAACACTCCGTTTAGTAATTATCATACATACGTAAAGTAACAAATCCTTATGTATATAGCTTCTTTATGTGATAGAGTAATTGTGAATACGTATTGAATATAATTTGTTACCTCATTGATGTGGTGTGTGAAATTATCGGTGTTTGAAGTGTTAGAACCACCAAGATTGTTCATGAGTTTGCTGGTGACTATGAGCATCACTGGCATGGAAACTCCGTCGCAAACCGCCCCCAAAAATCCTAAAGTCATCAACAAGATATCGGCTTTATCGGCATGCATAAAAATTGACCGAAAAGAGCCGTAGCTTTTCTTTTGTATCATCGTTTTACTTTTCGTAGTACTCATGATTTCTGATAACTTTTCCTTCAGGTGATTCTTCCAACTACCCTTTTGTTGCTATGCTATTAAACATTGAACAAATATTGAGACAGTTCATAACTCAATGAACCACAACTCATATATGTGAGTTATATATAGGGGGAGAGACCTAAGGGTCATGGGGAATGAAAGGCCTTAGCACGATTAGTGGTACTATTTTATAACTACAAGTAGTTCGTATTGGAATACTAAAATTTTAGCCCATTGTTCCTTTTTGGGACAATATTTCTTTTTAAAAACAAATTGCAAAGCTAACACATCTGTTGTGGGCGGTGGAACAAATGTTTAGTAAATGATTCAATAAGTACTTTTTTGTAATTTTTGAACCTTATAAATTTTGATTTAAAGATCTCTTTGAATAAAGTCATAAACTAAAATTTTCATGATAAAAAGATTATTAGACGTTAGATGAATATAGTCTAATGTTGTATTAGTTTCAAAGACTATATTAACACAACTTCAAATAAAGAACAAAATCAAATTGGGTGAAAAAATTGACATTTAAGAAATCAGCCTATTGAATAAAGAAATAATAAAACTCTGTTAAAATATGCTAGTACTAGAGTAATATATTAAAAATTTTAAATTCATTGTACATGTGCCTGGAGAGTGTAATACGGTTGACTTTCAAAATATTCCAAACATCGTCATGAATGACGCTCATAGCTCGAATGATTTAGTTTCAGCGTCACCAATGATCTCCTTCTTCTGGTAGTTTATAAATAGCTGGAGACGAGCAGTTCATCTATAATAAAAATAAGTAGTGTTCGACAAATTAAATTTATTAAAATATCCCTTTGACAAACTTAAGTCCAAATTTATGTTAACTCGGGATGCTGATGGTTTAGACTTGGAACAAAAATCCTATTTTATTCAGACACAGAGAGACACACGTAAATATAAATATAAATACAAATATATTGTATGGCTGTTAGCGACTTAGATAAGTCTACCATCGTTTATTTCTAATTTTCTCTTTCACTCAATCGTTGCAGGAGAAATGTTTATATAAGCTGACTTTTTTCTGGATATAGGCTGACTATACTGTAAAATAGACAAGATGCGTAAATAAAAGTAAATTGACTCATAGCATCGAGGGGTAGTCTGTAACATGAAAAAAATGGACAGATACTTAAGATTCCGCTAGACTGCAATTGTTGCTAACAGAATTTTTCGTTCGCCACTGGAAAATGGAGGGAAAATTTCATATGTTTATTATAGAAGTTACTGTTCTTTTTCTTTTCATTGACACGTTAAGATCACCTTAGTTTCCTTTTATTATGACAAAAACAAATCTGGTCTAATTTTGTAAAACTCTCACCTGAAATGTGATAGACTACCATGTCACATTTCCGATGACATTTTTATAGAATTCGGCAGAATTTATTTCTGTGATAATCACATCAAAGCAAAATAAGTGTTAGGTGGAATAGACATGTCCAAAGGTCGGGCCGGGTCGGGTGACTTTTTTTCCTGCTTGCCTGACCCTGTTCCGACCCTGAACCTATCTTTTTTAAAAATTCCGACCCTGGCCCTGACCCGTCGGAATTTTTTGGCGGGCCAGGGTCGGGCCGGGTCAAGTATTTTTTTTTTTAAATTGAATTTCCAAAACTGAAATTGAGATTCACCCCTACATTACCACAAAATTTCGACGTTGAAATGTATTGTATATCATGAGATCTTGACTAAAGAAAAAGAAAATTAGAAATCGATTTGGAAAAAAATACAAATTGATTGGGAAGTTTTTCTAAAAATTGGCTGCACCAAACTACCTATGGCTGTTTGACCGGCCGTGTCTAGAAAAAATACGCAAAATAAAAAAAATGGGTAAAACGGACCTCCGAGCGCAGAGTTATGACCATTTAAAGTTTCACCAATTTACAACTACTTTCTCTCCCTACATTATGCTTCCGTGATATTAACAGAACGACTAATAATATAAATATATAATTAATAATCATCTACCGATTTTATCTTATTTTATGTCGAGCTCAATGTAGATTAGAGCAATACATATATTATAAAAATATGCATTATATCACTTATTAATGGCAAAAATATATATAACTACAAAATAAATATTAATGAAGGAAAAATAATATAAATTATATTAAAAAAATATGCAGGTCGGGGTCGGGGTCGGGTCGAGGTCGGGCCGGGTCAGACGGGTAAAATATTCTGACCCTGGCCCGACCCTGACCCTGATCGGGTCCCCGCTTTTTCTGGTCGAGTGGCTCGCTGGTCAGCTTATAACTGACCCTGGCCCTGGTTTTTTCGGGTCGGGCCGAACGGGTCCCCGACCCGGTGGACAGATCTAGGTGGAACAAAAGAATTGTGATCTGTATAATAAATATAAGGGAATATGGATGACCACCCATAATTGTTTTCCAAAAATGGACACACTTCAACGTGTCCATATTAATAGAATATTTCTCAATATTCTTTCATTAATTGTATATCTCCTATTTTAGTTAGAATTATAATCCTTGACCGTGAAGGCATGACGTCATGCAAACCATCCCACATGCTTATAGACACCATTTCCAAGCTTAGCGTTGATTCCGTCCCTTCATATTCAGACTCGACTCACTATCGTAGCCTGACTGGGACCCTACAATACCTCACATTCACGATACCAGACATATCTTATGTCGAACAACAAATCTGCTTGCACATGCACAGTTCGACGGAAGAACACATGTATGCCCTCAAACGTATTTTATGATACGTCCAATGTACACTTCACATCGGATTACATATGTACATGTCTTCGCTCACTGATCTCACTGCCTATTCTGATGCTGACTAGGTTGGATGTACTAACACCCGACGCTCCATGTCTGGTTATTGCGTTTTCCTCGAACACAACATATTATCTTGGTCTTCCAATAGGCAACCTACACTATCCCGATACAGTGCAAAAGCAGAATATAGAGGTGTTGTCAACGTCGTCTCTGAGTCTTGTTGGATTCGTAACCTTCTACTTGAGCTTCACTGCCTGATTCAAAACGCAACACTGGTCTACTGCGAAAATATTAGTGCGATATATCTTTTCGGCAATCTCGTCCAACATCAGCGCACTAAATACATTGAGATGGACATTCATTTTGTTTGCGAAAATGTTGCTCGTGGTCAAGTTCGTGTCCTTCATGTTCATTCCAGATATCAGATTACCGACATCTTCACCAAAGGACTTCCGCTCATACTATTTGATGACTTTCGAGCCAGTCTCCGTGTTCGAGAACCTCCCACTTCGACTGCGGGGGTGTAATAGAATATTTTCCAATATTCTTTCATTAATTGTATATCTCCTATTTTAAGTAGAATTATAATCCTTTTGTAATTAGGTTAATTAGTTACCTAGTTTATATCAAAGTAAATATTCTAGTAACCTTATATATGTTATAAATCATTCATCAATAAAATCAAACAATATATTCTTTTACGTATAAATCCCAATTATTTACGTATAAATCCCAATTATTTTGTGGGTGTATAAACTTGAGAGAGACAATTGGTAATGAATCTTGAGAGCAAGAAGTTAAATATTGAACATCGAAGAAATGAACTTAAAAATTACTGTTTCCTCTTTCAACACTATCTTGTTAGTTTGAAATTGACACATTATATTTACGAGGCATATCCCATCAAAGTTGCATCTGACTGACCGAATACAAAGGTACTCCAATTTTAATAAATTCTTCACGTGCCTTAGGATTAAATGTGCATGAGTTTCTATAGGATATGCATTCGTTTTGTAGACTCTAGTCACAAATTGACTGATCAATACCAAAAGAAAAGAAAAAGAAGAGACAAGAAAGGGAAATTAAAGAAAAGCTTCTTGCATACAATAAATTATGAATGCTTTTTGACTCAATTATTCATAATCTTGAGTCATAGATTTTTCAATCATAGAAGTGAGTGCGCTTGGGCATCCGAAAGTTTTAAAAAGTTTACTACCTAATTAAGCAAGAGAAGATTAATTATTATTCCGCTTCTTCTAAGAAACCAGCAACTCTGTAAACCCTCAAGTTGAGGGACTCAGACAACGCAAAGGTGATATACTCCCTAAGTTCACTTCTACTTGTTAATAATGGACTTTGCACCCCTTAAGAAATAATAAATGAAATGTACATTTATCATGATATCCGTATTAATTGATGTATATAGTCTTAATGAGAATTAGAAAATGATTTGAAATGAGTAATTAATGTTATGGGAAAATAAAAAAAATAATTTTTTTCTCTTGATGTACTAAATTTGACAAGTAAAAGTGAACGGAGGAAGTAGTAAATAAAAATAATTAAATTTCATAAAGATATGATTCTCCCACTGGTCAGGATATATACCCTCAAAAATTAAGAAAAGTTACAAATTCTAGTAAAATAAATAAAAAAAAAGGAACACAGATGAAAACCTCTCACAAAGAAAATTACAAAAAAAAAGGTAACAACTATTTCAAAAAAGAACAGAAATGCGATTCCACTGGCCAATTTCATGTTGCTTCTATTTTTTTAATCCTGTACGATTCCAACTCCAATATTAAATAGGAGTAATGATTAAAATAACGTCGCTCTTGCATGTAGAATTCGATAAACAGAAAAATAAAATGTAAAAGTAGAAAAAGATATTCTATTATCTATAGTCTATACAATAACCTTTGTGTCGACCACTATGTTGAGCTACGGAAAACGCCACAAATTGAAGAATATATCTTCATTGACGAGCGACCTTACCGGACATCGGATGGAAACCAAAATAAAAGATGAGCGACCTGATTTTTTTAACTTAAAAGTGAGAATATGTTTCACAATTTAAAAGTAAATCAAATTTAAAACAAAAGGTTCCAAATAACTATCATATTATTGAGAATAATCATCACCTTCGTCAACAATGGTGGACAGAAAGAGACGGCTCAATGGAATCGGTCTTAAATTTGTCTAATAAAATTTTATATATTTTATATATTGTAATTTTATATATATATAGATGATATACGGATCATTTTGTACATATTTTGATTGCTCCCTCAGTTATATGCTAGCTTCCATCATTAGAGATATTTAGTAACTCTATTTATCAAAAATTAAAAAAAAATTGTAAATGTATAAATAATGTCATACAGTTAGAATAGTTCAAGTCTTATTTTGAAGTAAAACAAATGGTTTAATCCTCAATTTATAAGAAATAATCAACATTACACTAGACTTCATATTTTTTGAATTATCAAAGTCGTCATCAATTTATTTATTTTTAATATTGCACAATGTTTATACTCTCTAATTTATGTGAAGGTGTTTGATTCGATACTGAATTTTAAAAAAAAGATTTTAAAATTTGTGGTCTAAAACATGACATAAAAAGTTTTGTTGCTATAAATCATCTCATAAAAAGTCGGGCTCTTTCTAAGGCATGGCTCATTCATTAGTTAAATGTGAATAATATTTTCTTACATGGTGATCTTAAAGAGATCGTTTACATGCATCAGCCCTTGGGTTTTCGAGACCCCAAATATCCTCATCATGTATGTTTATTGAAAAGTCCTTGTATGGATTTAAGCAGGCCCCCACAGGTTTGGTATAAGAGATTTGCACTTTGTTTGGTCGATTGGATTTTCTCACAGCATGTATGATAATTCATTATTCATATATCGTCGTGGTAATTCCCTGGCTTATATTCTATTATATGTGGATGATATTATATTGACTGCCTCGTCTGATGTTTTGCGCAAGTCTATCATGACACTCCTTAGTTCTGAGTTTGCTATGAAAGGCTTGGGGTCCTTGAGTTACTTCTTGGGGATTGTTGTCACTCGTCATGCAGGTGGGTTATTCTTATCACAAAGGAAGTATGCCGCTGAGATAATTGAGAGGGCTGGTATTACCTCGTGTAAGTCTACTTCCACTCTTGTTGATACTAAACCAAAGCTGGGTGCTGCGACTGGCTCACCGAAGCTCTTGAGAGGATCTTACCCACTATCGCAGTCTTACCGAAACTCTTCAGTATCTTACTTTCACGAGATCGGATATTACATATGCCGTACAATATGTATATTTGTTTATGCATGATCCTAGGATTGAGCACATGAATGCGCTCAAACGCATTATCCGCTACATCCATGGAACACTTGACTATGGCTTGCATCTTTATCCGTCGTCGGCTTCTACACTTGTCTCGTATACGGATGTTGATTGGGGTGGTTGTCCAGATACCAGACGCTCCACATCTGGCTATTATATGTTTCTTGGAAATAACCTGGTCTCGTGGTCTGCGAAGCGACAGTCTACGTTGTCACGCTCTAGTGCGGAGGCCGAGTATCGTGGGGTAGCCAGTGTGGTCTCTGAATCATGTTGGTCACGTAATCTTCTCTTAGAACTTCATTGTCCCATTCAGAAAGCTACCTTCGTTTATTGTGATAATATTAGTGTCATCTATCTTTCTGGTGATCCGGTTCAACACCAGTGCACTAAACACATCGACATGGGTACACATTTTGTTCGAAAAAAGATAGCTCGTGGACAAGTACGCGTCTGCCATGTCCCTTCCAGATATCAAATTAAAGACATCTTTACTAAAGGTCTTCCTTCGGTTCTCTTTGAAAATTTTAGGGACAGTCTCCACAATATTCACAACTCCTAAACCCTAGCTCATCCTTAATTTTCTCTCTCTCTAAACTTCTTAATTACCTTTTAATAAATATTTCTCACTACTTATAGGCAGAAAGCATGATAAATGTGGAGAAATTTGCAGATTTGTGAACATTATTATAAGCCAAGAATATACGCGGAAATTGCTAGAGGTCAATGATAGCAGTTTTAAAAAAAAAAATTATAATAGCAGCTATTTCTCCCAATGAAGTCCGTCAAATATTGGAGTATGCAAAAGCGCAAATAACTAAATAAATAAAGGAATTTCTACGTTACATTGTATAGCCACAATAAAATAATAGCTAGAAGATATACATCTTTTATATTAATTATAATAAAATAAAATATTTTATATGTAATTAATCTATATTTTTGGCGGTTATAATTATTTT
Organism: Anisodus acutangulus; assembly: GCA_029783415.1. Classification (NCBI taxonomy): domain Eukaryota; kingdom Viridiplantae; phylum Streptophyta; class Magnoliopsida; order Solanales; family Solanaceae; genus Anisodus; species Anisodus acutangulus. The sequence goes on along the minus strand of CM056501.1, from coordinate 48,371,271 downwards.
TAATCGAGCAATCAAATAAGTTAAAAGCCGAAACAAAATTGGGGTGGGGGAGGGGGTGGTTGTGCTTTGCGTCTTGTTTTTTTTTTTTTTTATATGTATTTGACTTAACGAGAGGTTTAGATTGCGTCATCTTTTAAAATGAGAGAACTCAATGAGTCAGTGACGTCCTTCCTTACATGATACTTTCACCAATAAATAAAGATTTAACTTTCTTTTTGGTAGGAATAAAGATTTAACTTATATATACATTTAACTGTAAAGAATTTTATGATGTTGATTATGATTTTAATTTATTGTAATAGAGGTAAACAAACTTATTTTCAATTTACTAATTTTACTTTTTATTGAGAGTGATATGTAATTTCTTTTTAGGTGATCTGAGCTTATAAAATTCTTCAACAATTGCATAGATGTTAATTCTAAACTTATAAATAAATGGAATTGAAAGGAATAGTAGTTTGACGTATGTCTGTCAGGTGGGCCGGGTTGGGCGGGACCCAGCCTGATAAATTCGATCCGACCCAACCCGTCACGAACCTGGCTAAGGGCGTAGGGGTGGACTAGGTGGGTTTTATTAGGGGGTTGGGCCAAACAAGGAGGACAACACGTCAGACGGCTCCCAAGTGAACGGTTGATGGGCTAGTTCGGACCGGCCCGACTCACTTCAAAGATTGTCCATATTCTAAAAAATATTACCACTTGGAGACGCATGGGTTCGAACCTCATACATCTCGCATGTAAAGCATGCTCTCAACTATTGAGCTACATCCTTATTTGTTACCTAAAATAATTAGCAATCATATATGGCCATTATAAATGAATTTTTTTTTTAACCTCAAACTTTAATATATTACATTTTGACATGATCTTTAAACTATAAATACCCCTTCATCCTTCTTCATTCGTAAAGTTACTTATTTAATTTGGAAACCATTTACATTTATGCAATGATTTATAGCCACAGAAAATATATTTGACTCATTTAACACCACAAGTTTAAAGTTTTCTCTTCTTTCTTAAACTATGTGTCAAGTCAAAATGGTGAAAACTCAAAAATCCATGGTTTCCCTGTAGAACCCTATTTCGCCCAAGTTGAGCACTTCCTGCATTACCAGGAACCCGATGTTTGGACACAGGGGAAGGGGACCTATTTCCACTAATAGACAAGCCACAATTTGAAAGTTATGCATTCTCCGGAACCGGAGAAACTAAGAAAAAATAGGCTTTTTCAAGGCTCGTCCTCCTCTTCACACATATCAACAACTACATAAATAATTTTAAATAAAATTTAAATTGATAACATTGCAAATTTAAAACACACAAACTTGAACGGCGAAATATTGCAAATCAAAAGTTCAAAACATACAAATTAAACGACAAACATCGATTGAAAATTTTTAAAAAGAGATAAACTTCAAAGTTTAACTTCATGCCTTTTCACCAAGTGCCTACGCAACACACTGGTACACCCACCCACCCACCCCAAATACTTGACGCTCCGGACTTATGGAGACATATGTCACCACAATGTTGACATTTAACATGTTCCACGTCTACTCGCTCAAAATGCATCCACACCGCACTTGAAATTGATCTTCGAACTCGAGGAGAAGGTGGAGGTGGAAGATTCTCCATGAAAGTTGAAAGTAGAAATGTACACTAGTTAAACATAAAATATAGATAAAGAGAGAATTGTGTGAAAATGAATAAGAATGGACGGGTATTTATAGTTTAGAAATAGAGTCAAAGTGTATTTTATTCATAAATTTAGGGGTTCAAATAAAATTGGCAACGATTAATTTTTTAAATTTACAACAATTAGTTTTTTGAATTGGAAAACCACTATTTATTTTTAATTTAGCAATTTTATCATTAGATGTAAATGTCAATTTATTATTATTAGTAAATGTAAATGTCTATTTTAGTATTAGATTTTTTAAAAAAAAAAAAAAAAATCCGCCCTGACCCACTAACTAAAACCCAGCACGATCAGATAAGCCCGCTATATACCCCCCTATCTGGATAGGGGCTGAACCGGATACCCTTTTCTCTTCCCAAGCCCGGCTCCAGTCTGGCCTCTTAACAACGGCCCGATGTGGCCCACTTTAAAATGGTCCGGCCCGACCCACTTGACATGCTTAATTTGACGCCTTGGACATGTTCCTAGGTTTAAATAGTGTGGAACCTTCGATTTAATAAAAAAAATGATACACTTGTCCTTCATTAGTTGTGAAAGGCTTTCAAACGGGTTTATAGTTTCCTAAGACAGTTTGAAAGTATAAGGGGGTGAATTGTAAGTCTGTTTAAAAAACTCTAGTCGACTACTCTATGATTTCAGTCGATCGATGGCGAGACAACCAGCACAAAATTATTAGCTCTTCGATTTACACAAGTATAAACCTCAACAAATATTAACGGTACATAATATAATATGAGAGCAATAAAATAAATGACACCAAATTTTTTTATACTGGTTCAAAATCAATATGGTATCCTAATTCAGTCCTCTTAGATTGTAAGGAGGTTATCTCTTTAAGCTCTTTGTATGTTGTTCTCCGTACAATGGTTGTTGTAAGGTGCAGCTTCTACGTCTACACTCAAACTGTCGTACAAGGTTGGTTTTCCACTCGTTCTCCAACAACAACTCTTTGATTTTCACTCGCTCAGCAAGGAAACAAACAACGACACGACTTCTCGATATGAAGCCTCACTAACAATATTTTTTTCTCTCCTCTCCTTTTTTGGTACACTTTAAATCACTAAGGAATACAATGCTTATTAAAGATAGAGCAAAAAACTTGAGAAGGCTGAGACGAAAGTATAAGTGGTCGTTTGCTGATTGCTTTCTTGAATCTTGGTTGAGATATTTTATTTGAATATTGACTTTCCTTATCTTGATTCTTTAGCAGATCCTTAAGTTTGGTTGTTTTCTAACTTGGACGCTTCCTTCTTCTGATTCATGAACTTTGGCTCAATCTTCTCAGATCATCTTTCGCTGCTTATTTTTGAACTGAGAAATTCTTCCTTCAATTCTTGAAACCTCAGAATTCTCTTTCCTTTATTGGCCTTGAAAGTTTCTTTAATTAATCGGTGATTGTACAAAATAGCTCCTATCAATTATCCTTGTACGGTCATGCTTGATGCTGTTAGAATCTGGCCGTTTGAGAGTGATTACGAGTTTCCTTTTCAATAAGTACTTTCTTGATTATTAATTCCGTAAGCTCAGCCTTGAGACTAGTCATGATTTCCTTCTTTGTCCCTTGAACTTTGAAATTCCATTACGTATCAAATTTATAGCCAATCTTGGTCCTTTAAATTTGATATCATTGTGCAGCTTGTCTTTCGACACATCACGAGTATTGTGCTCTTCTTTCCATTTAGCTTTACGAAAGAATTATTCTTGGACATCTCTTTCCCTTTTGTAGAATATTTTCCTTTAATAAGGTCAAGTAAATATTCTTTCCAGGATTCCTGCATTTTAATTTGTGCAATTCTTTTCTTTCATATCTTCTCCCATAATTCTATCTCATAATAACTTCTTTTCTATATTTGTTTAGATTTTCACCGGATCCTTCTTCCTCTTCTTCAAATAAACCACTCCCATAATTCCATCTCATAATATCTTTATTTCCATATTTGTTTAGATCTTCATCAAATACTTCTTCTTCAAATAAACATGTATAAGAATTTCATCCTGTACCAGAAAGAATTTACCATAAGTAAATAATCTTTTATTAAATATTGTGTTTTTTAAATAAATATTTTTTTTATTACATAAGGGTAGGGGAACACTATTAAATATTGTGTTGGTTAAATTTACCACAAGTAAATATTCTTTTATTAAAGATTGTATTATTTTGTTATCATCAAAATTAATAGGTGAAACCTTGAACCCAACACAGTTCTCTCTCTGCATTATGTTTTTGAGTTGGATGCTATTATTTTTTTTACATGACGTATCATTTAAAGAATATTCATATTAAGTAGTTTTTGTAAAATTTACTCTTCTCTATTCCTAAGATTCTTAAAATTAGAAGAGTTTAGTAGATTAAAACAATCCTTTAGAAAGGAGGAATTGAATAGTAAACTCCTGCATCCTCGCCCTTGGCTACATAATTTTGGCATCGTCTAATTAATCTTTAATTAACGGATCTTAGAAATAAACAAGTGGATATCCCCCTGCTGGCCAATCAGTTATGTAGATGATCTTCTAACTAATTAAGAGCATCATGTACTTCTATCAGTGTTAATTTGAAATTAGTTAATTGAGACACATAGCAATCTATGCGTTGATTTTCAGATTAAAAATTCGGACAAATTATTGAGATATTAATATTGGCAAAAGGAATTGAGATAAATATTCGGACAAATTAATAAATATTACTAAAAAATACATGTATATTTATTGATTTGACGTAAAAATATTTAGAGTTTTAGTAAGTTTTGCCTCTTGCCAGTTGCTAGCTAGAGTCATAATTATGATTTGGAACAAGTTTCTAATGTGTTGCACGCGACGAAAGGACAGTATAATCCTGCACCTACGTACATTGCTCTTTACATCCAAATACGTACCTTTTCTTGTTGGTGATCTCAGTTAGTATATGGTGGTGGGGTTGGGTAGAGATCATCATCATAAAAGGAAAAAAAACCTTTTTTGCTATATTAGAAAAAAAAGAGTCTGGAATTGAACATGATATCTGCGGTAGGGCTGATTTACCGCATTGTAGTAATAGGAAAAAGACATGAAGAGATAGATAGATAGATATATGGACACACATCTAGCTTATGCAAGTGATTTATTCTTTGCAATCATGTGCCTGGTTTGTTTCTTTTTTCCTTTTACAAAACATACTTTACAACTTTAACAATGAACACAATCATAGCTTACCAGTTAAGCAAATGGTTAAACTTTATACTGACTATTGGTGACATAAGGAATTTTCGAGGAATACAAATAATCTTTGATTTTTTTTAGATTTAATGAGCATTTCAAATAGCTCTAGTAAATTATATTTGGAGTATCTTCACCGGTGAATGTAGAATAAATATTTAAATGTTCACTAGGATTAGCTGGGAGCCTGCTAGCTAGACATACATTATCGAATAGCATTGCTTCATTAGAACCATATAATTAAAACAACAAGCAAAATACACATTAAGAGAAAAATAGAATTTCGTAAGTCGTAATGTGTACAAAATAAATTCTGCAATTGAGTACAATCGTTTCTTTCCTCCGTAAAATGGATTTAGGAAGGATTTTTTGTATTTGTGTAGATGCTAAAGTGTTTTGAAAAATGAATACCTTTGGTCAGTTTCATTATTCGTTGTGCTGTTCCGATTTGTCTGGCATTGTTTGACTCGACTTGAAATTTAAGAAAGAAATAAAAATATTAAAACTTGTGGATTAATTTGAACATGTTATAATGTTTGTATATCTACTATAAAGCTTTTTGAAACTCCTTATCTTTAGCATATAAAAACAGTGTGTGACTATAAAGACTTTTTATTAATGGTAAAATGAGAAGTTTAAATGTTTAATGTTAATTATTTTCACACATATAAATATGTCATTTGTTTTTAAATTGATTAACAAGAAAATAGTATCAAATAGATCGAAGCGAAGGGAGTAATATGATATTTACTCACCTTTTTATAATTTCCTGTATGATTATTGGAAAACCTTCTTGATATAAAGTGGATTACATAAGTTTTTGATCTCCCGATCTAATATGAGAAGTGATCAGTTGATATTCATCGGCTTACAAACTTATTGCATATCTTAATACTTTATGGAATGTTGGGGGGGGGGGGGGGTGTTGCAGCAACATAATTGGGAGCAAAAGGAGGAGAGCTTGAGCCTAGAATATAATGTCATGGAGAGGGAATTACAGTGAGCTAATTATAAGGTATTCAGCGATTTGTTGATCAAAGTCAAGAGTGAACCATGAAAATCACATCATTGAATAACAGCCCACACGCACTTTGTTGAGAACGACAAAAAAATATACGAGTGGAGAGAGACACTCAGTAGTTGTGTCATGCATTATCTTATCATTCCCTGCAGTAAAAAGTGTCTCAATCAAGACCCATAACCCAACCAATCTGGACCAAGTGGAACTGGTGTGGTATTGATCAGGGTCTAGAAAAAAGACAAAGTTTGTCGTCAAGATACTCATTTCCTCTCAACTTATGCAAAAATGTTTGATTGTGCACAACATATAAAATTTAAAAAGAAATTTTAATAGCTAAGTCAAATTTAAACAAGTGGCGATCTTTTCAGGAAAGAGATTCAAATTTGTTTTTGAATTCGATGAAATGGTTCAAATTTTTCTTATGTTAATAGTTGACGTCAAATATATCCTAACGTTATAAGAACGCGAAAAGCTTTTCAACACATAAACCTTTTTTACAAGGTAAAATGAGTTAAATCTGCCCTTAAATTATACAAAATAGTCTAGATTGTTCTTTTAAGATTGAAGAAAGGGCCACTGTTGTCTCATTCAACATGTAGAACGTTCAATGACAAGGTCTCTATCTCTCAAGCTCAATTAACCACTCTCAAATCTCAAATCAACCAAAATGAAATTGGTCAAACAATGATTAATTGCACTACAAAGTTGAATTTCCGCCTTCGTTGAAGCTGTATCAACATAATTCTGATCCATCACCAATACACTCAGATCATTAATAGCAACGTGAAGCTCACATCAACCTCCTAATGCTAAAACAAACTTAGTTACACTAAATTTAGCTTCTAAATTATTTGCAACAATACTATTGACTGTCAACGCGGGGTTATGATGATTGAAGACCAGTGGTCTTACGAAAGAGGCAAATGATAACATGGAAAAGTGGTAACAATGAAGGTGTGGGAGAGATCCTTGAATTGGTGATTTCTGTATGTTCCATCTGTGAGTGTCATCGGGATCAAGTGGCGGTGGAGTAACGGTGGTCTTCCTGTGATATCCTTTAGAGTGGAGAGAATCAAGGATTGTTGTGGTGATTGATCTATAATATTGATGATGAATGATGATTACGAAAAATGAAATCTGCACAATTTCACAAAATTCAGAGGCCAATATGAACCATTTCACATAGTTTAAATGCAACTTTAACCTTTTCTCTCGTAAATGGGTCTCATATGTGTTGGAAAGCTCCCGTTGTTAACTATTAACAGAAGATAAATGTATGTGCCATGCCACTTCACATTCAAGGGCTAATTTAGACCTTTTTTCTCACGTGGAGTTGCGGTAGCTAAAGGATGTGATTGACAATCAATATAACCAAATTAAAATGTCCACTTTCTTGTAGTGTAACTGGACCAGTCACTTAGCAAATGTGCCGGAGTTGGGGAGCTTTCCATTTTTGTCCATCACAATTCACAGATATAGATAATAGTATACGAATTCCATTATCATTTGTCTATTGGTTAAGATTTAAGACTAAGAGTACGTGTCAGCCTGAAAGAGAACGGCCTTGCGTGAAATATATATGCACCATCATGGGTTAAAATCAAATTTATTCCAATAGTCAAAGATGTTATTGAAACCGAAAATGAAATTGACAATGACTAATTTCACATGAAGAATGGAATTGTAAAGGCACATGTATTGGTTTCTTGCTGCTTAATTTGGTTTCGAAGGACCACGCATTATAAAAGAGAAAGAGAAAAGCGAAGTTCTTTTCGATCATGAATCTAATGCGGCTTTGAGCAAGTTCAAAAATATCTTGGAATAGATCAAAAAAAATTTTTAAACCAATATATAGTATTTCACACTTCTGAGAACCAGTTTGGATTTATGTCGGGTCGTTCAACTAATGAAGCTATTCATCTGGTGAGGAGACTGGTGGAGCACTATAGGGAAAGGAAGAGAGACTTACATTTATGATGGAGCCAAGACCCAAATAAAGATAGTGGGAGGAGACTCAAAACACTTTCCAGTTATGATAGGGTTGCACCATGGATTAGCTTTGACCATTTTTGTTTGCCTTAGTGATAGATGAATTGACGCGGCAAATTCAAAGTGAGGTATCATGGTGTATGTTATTTGCAGATGACATAGTTCTGATTGACGAGACTCGCGGCATGGTTAACGTTAAGCTGGAGGTTTGGAGACAAACCATTGAGTCTAAAGGGTTCGGGTTGAGCAGGACTAAGACTTACTTGAAGTGCAAGTTCAATGACAAAACGCTTGAGGCTGACGCGGATGTGAGGCTTGATGCTCAAGCCATCCATAAGAGAGGAAGTTTTTAAATATCTTGGATCTATATCCAATGTAGTGGGGAGATTGACGATAATGTCACACATCGTATTGATGTAGGGTGGATGAAATAGAGGCTCACATCCGGAGTCTTGTGTGATAAGAATGTACCACCCAAACTCAAATGCAAGTTCTATAGAGTGGTGGTTAGACCAATTATATTATATGGGGCGTAGTGTTGGCCAGTCAAGAACTCATACATGTTCAAAAGATAAAGGTTGTGGAGATGAGGGTGATGAGATAGATGTGTGAGCTCACTAGGAGAGATATGATTAGAAATTAATGAAGATATCAGGGATAAGATGGGTGTGGCCTCGGTGAAGGACAAGATGTAGGAAGAGAGATTTAGATCGTTCGGACATGTGAAGAGGAGAAACACAGATGCCCAAATGTGGAGGTGTGAGATGTTGACTATAGATGGTTTCAAGAAAGGTAAGGGTATACCAAAAAAGTATTGGGGAGAGATGATTAGATAGGACATGGCGTAGCTTTAGCTTACTAAGGACATGACCTTAGATAGGAGGCAATGGAGGACACGAATTTGAGTAGAAGGGTAATAGGCAGTTAGGCGTTGTGTAACTTATCCTTCCATAATAGTTGTCGTAGTATTACGCTTGTAGCTTCTTATTCTTATATTTATGTTACTATCTATGATTTCTTGCATTTCTATTGGCATAGTATTTTTCTGTAGCTACTGTCCTTTTTTTTCAAAATGCTTTGTCATTCTAGTTTTAATATTTTGTCATGACTTTTCTTTCATTATTTGTTATTCAAAGCTCGTACATCTTAGTTTGTTTATCCTTATTCCTTAATGAATGTGGAGATAGATAAATATGGTGAAAAAGAAAATATTATTAAATTAAGATTAAATAATAAATAAGAATAATTTAATTAAATTATCATTTTAGTTAATATTTTCTTAAGAAACGTAAAAAAAATAAAAATATTACAAGTATTATGGACTAGAGGGAGTATTATTTAGACATTAAAGTTTTCTCTAGACTCTGCTATAATTTGACAAAAATACCTTCACAATATACTTGCAATTCTATTTTTATTAGTAGCAATAATTATAGACCTTAAACTTCTCTTATGGAGACGGACTAGACTTCCATATTAGGAAGGAGTTGGCATCATTCATTATGCAATAGAAATGGAATAGATAGTCACTCGGACCCGGGGTATGGTTGAATGACAAAGGAGGTGAACTTAAAGTTCAGCTGAAGGCCTGCAGCGTGGGTTCGAATCCTGGTGAGAACATTTTGCTCTCTTCTGGTATAGGACCTTGTAGATAATATCAATTGCTCTGTTCTCAAATTATGATTATTTAGATATATTTTGTGATTTACTGATAATAATGTTGAGAGACTAATACTACTACTATCTTCAGAAATAATCTGGCGTAAGATTGAATATAAAAAAAATGGAATAGATAAGCAAAGAGCATCCGGCATGGCAGACCCGAGAAAAACGGAGTTAATTGTGACCGCTGCTAATTTCATTATTACTACATTTATATGCTTTAACTTCTTGTGTTTATTTGTCTTCATCCTACTGAGTGGAAAATGTGGCCCCTCCGGTTAAACAGCGTCACTCCTAAGTTGTTTTAAATGCATATCAATTTTTGATTAAACATATTTTTACATTACGTAAAAAGAATTCCCTCGAGACTTTAAATGGTTTATAGGAACTTTGTTGCTTAAATTTGAACTGTCCAATATGTATGTCCTTTACATTGTTGTCAATTTATTATTACCAAATAAAATAATCAACATGAGAATAACTTTGCTTGCTCCAATTGACTAGGAAGTTTTTTTCTTAAATTATTTGACACCTTATATTTACCTTATTTTTATTAACGGTCTGTTTGAAAAGCCCCCGGTAATTAGAATTAGTGTAATTAATAGGGTAGTAATTACATACCCTAGTAATTATATAGTATAGTAATTATGACGGCTTGTTTGTTTGTCATAACATAATTACAGTGTAATTACAAGAGTACTGTTTGATTGCACAAATATAATTACATAGTTTGATTAAATTTGAAAAATAAGAATTAATTATTAAAAATTAATATCAGACATATATATGCCTTTATAAATGATACTAAACTAAATATTTAAGATACATATTATTTCTTAAAATATATTAATTAATAATTATATATTTGTAACTAATATTATATAAAATAATTTCTATATATTTTCATATTAATAATATTTTAATTTAATTAATTATAAAAATTAAAAGCATATATTTTGTAATAAAATCATGGACGCATGTTTGTAAAAAGATTAATATTTATAACTATAATCCATAACATTATTCAAATGTTTGACCAAAAAAATCTACAAATTATAATTGAAAAATGAACGACATGCAATGTGAAATAACAAGTCAATACTACTAAAATAAATAAATTAAAACCGAAAATATAACATAAATTCAAATTATTATTTTTTAACATAATACTCTTGTGTCAAATTTCAATGTTCCAAAACAACTTAAGTAAATATAAGTCAAAAGAAAAAGAAATTACAAGTTTGTAACCTTATTCAACAATGAAATTATAATTTAATCAATCACTCATATGTCAAGTTTGCTAACGACTCATATTTTCTAAAATTAGGAGGTGCAGTTTCAAAACTATAACAACGCAATTACGCTAAATGAGGAAAATAAACAAAAATAAATTTAAAAAAATAAAAAAATGAGCAATTACGTTGAATCACAAGAAGTAAATGTTGAAAATGAGAAGAAAGAAAATGAAAGATAAATAATGTAAAAATATATTTTAAAAATAAAAACAAAAAAGAAATTAAAATAATAGAAATAAAAAACAAATTTAAAAGGAAAAAAATTAAAATAATAGAAATAAGAATAAATTTAAAAGAAAAGAAATCAATATAAAATAAAAAGGAAAGAAATTAAAAGTTGTCATGTTACATGGTGTAATTACACCAAATTCTTAACCCCCTTGAAAATTGAGGAGTGTAATTACATCCAATTTCTGTCTAATTTGATAATTATCTGGCCAAACAAACACAACAAATTGTATAATTACACCAATTCCAATTCCCTTGGGGCTTTCCAAACATGCTCTAAAGGAACAGAATGAACAAAAACTAAAGACCATAGATATGATAGGCAAAAATTAAAGACCAATGCGTTTGAAGGTCAATTCCTGCAAAAACTTCGTTTTAACCGCTTTCATAACTGCCAACTAAACTACCAATTATCTCCATCATCAACTTACTCATTATTGAAGTGTGTGACCATATGATCTAAAAGCTTAAACTGTTAGATAGAATACACTTTTGATATTATATTCTCAACACGTCCCTCACGTGCTAGGGGTGAGCGGGTCTGGGTACCCTAACATTTTTTAACTACCCGGACCCTACCCGGTAAAAGATCGGTTCCTAAATTTACTACCCGAAACCTACCCGTAGCAATCATTACCCGGAACCTACCGGACCAGAGGTCCGTAGGTTCCTGCACCTGTAAATAAAAACACAAATTAAGCAACAATTTTTAAGCCTATGAGAATAAAAAGAGTTCTAAAATAATTTCATCAAGTAGTTTTTTAGCCTAATCGGAGTTTTTAGTACCCTTATAAGAAGTTTTAGAAAACTTATTCATTGTAGAAAAGCTAATTACCAAAATCTAAAATTTCAAGCCAAATTTGACACTCAATTAATTGAACGTGTTGATTTCAAAATAAATTTGAAAATATCTGAATTAAACTTATTTTTGTGTTCATAAGCTCTTCGATACAAAAGAAAAACTTTATTATACTAGTAAATCTCTAAATTTCATCTTCACAACTACAAAAATATACACAAATTTTAAAAATAGATTTACATTTCAAATAAAAAAGTAATACAAATTGAAGATGAGTATCGCCTGAAATAGAACAGAAGCATATGATATTAAAAAGAAATTGAAGAGTTAGATATGAACCCATATGCATTTTAGGAATGACGCGTGAACACAACCAAAGGAGAGAAAGAGGCAAAGGTGAAGCTTCAATGACGACAACGATGAAAGTACTGAGAGAAAGCTTCAACAACGGCGATGAAGCTCGGTGGTGTAGCTAAAACGCCATTGTTATTGAGAGAGTTTTGGGGTGGGGAAAATCAATGCGGCGCAAAGCAACAAATAATTTTGGAGAAAGTTAAAAGTGGTCCAAATGTTTAAAAAAATAATTAATATTTTATAGGTTCCTATCGGTTAGGCACTGTCTCTATTCTTGAATCGAACCGGACCCGACATTGATCGGTTCCTAATTTTACTACCCGGACCCTACCCGTTATTATAATTTATCTACCCGGAACCTACCCGTTAGTATCGGTTCCGGTCGGATATCTGGGTACCCTGTACCCGTGCTCACCCCTATGACACGTGCTGGCTTGATTTTTATCAGGGTCCAAGCTCGTGATTTTTTTTTTGAGAATGATGGCGGTGCGGTTCGATCCCAGGACCTTTGGCCTGTTTTAATACCATATTAAAGTGTGTGACCATCTGATCTAAAAGCTTAAATTATTAGATAAAACACATTTTTAATATTATATTCTACCCATCACCAACTTCCATCGCAAAATCACTATTGCCATCCACCGCATCAATATTGCCATCCACCGCATCAATATTAGTCACCACTACCAAATGACTCTACATCATAGTCACCATCATCTACCACTTGCACCAATACTCACCCGTCACCACCACCAACATCTCTATGTTAATTTTTACCCAACAATCTTCACCTGACACCATTGTACGATCACATCATCAACTTCCTTAATACAACGACGATCACCACTCAGCACCAATTTACAACTATTATTGTCAATAGTCACTGTCAGTTATTGCTGCTACCTTTTAGAATGTTGTTCATCAAAAAAAACAATTTATATAACACAATATAAGTTAAATATTCTCCAATATTTTGTTGATATAATTATTTTAGTTTATTAAAATTATATAATTTATTAGTCCTAAATAAAGATCCACATATTCAAATACTAAAAAGACAAATAGTTTAATTATGTAGTGTCTAGAAGATCTAAATGTGATATCTTATTATTCACATTTGCATTTAAATTCATAACATATAATCTTAATAAAAATTTATGGTGCCTAAGCTAACATGCTCTAGTCCGTTTTGTGAAATATTTTCCAAACTTAGCTGTTAGACAATATGAGAGTGCGAGTTGCTGACTTTAAGAGTGAACCTAAATTTTCATCAATTTCCCTTTTCGGGAGGATAATTATTTAGAGTAATAAATATTTTTATTTTAATTTTTCTTGCAATTTATTGACTTTTTGGATCACGGTTTAGAAATTTATTTTGAGCGAATTCAAATTTTACTGAACAATAATAGATCGTGGTCTAAAAATTTACAAACATTAGAGACAATATAATATTTTATCCGTCGGTGAATTATATTTACACAGCTTTTAGAAATGTGATCAAACTTTAAATGATGGCCTAAAAAGGTATCATCTGCGTAAATCAGCCGATATCGGATGGGCTGGAGAATCTTGGGCTCGCATAAATTAGTCATGGGCCACTGAGCCAGACTACTCGTAGGAACTTCAATCACGAGATCCACCTCTGAGGAAAAGAAGAGATGGCGGGAAACGATTCACAAAAGCAATTCCTAACTCTAATCCGCGACTTCGCATCTGAAAAATCTCAAGGAGGTTAGTTTTTCCTCCTTCATTTCATGATTTCATCCAACAGAATTCGTGTGAAATTCTTCAAGTAATGATTCAACGTATTTGATCACTAGAAATTGATTTTGTATTCGAAATTATCAGAGCGAAGAATAATAAATCACAAGAAGCGAAATCAAGAGCTTCAATCGGAGCTCAAACTTGCAAATGCTGAGCTCGAAGAGGCGAAACATCAAAAGGAGACTGCTGAGCAAGAGCTCAAAGGCTACGAAGTTGAATTGGCCAGGAATGAGTCCGCCATTCAAACCCTAGAGGTTTTCGATTTCTTTTGTATTTGTATTCGCTGATGTTTTATGGTTAATGCTTTGATCTAATTGAAGCATATATAATTAGCTGAAATTTGAACTCCAGAAAAATAGTTTTTCTCGTTTTTTTCTAAGAGATCTGTTTCAATTATGTTATAGGAAAGGATCGTTTTGATTCAAACGGAATTAGCAGCCTATGGACTTGATTTAGAGGCTCTTAAGGTAAAAATCTAGTCGAGGTTATGTTCTATTTGAAGGCGCACTTGATGATCTGTTTGTTTGTGTAAACACATACCAGAATAATCAGATAGTACTCTCTATGTTTTAATTTATGTGACACTTCGTTTTTCGAGATTCAAATTATGTAAACTTTGACTAATATATTTTTTCATCATATTGACATGAGAAAAGTTCCAACTTATAGTGCTATTTATATAATTTTTGAATATCTAAATTTTAATTTTAAAATATTTAGTTGATCTAATTCAGTTTAACTCCTTAGATTAGTCAAATTGACTCTCGGAAAGTGAAAGGTGCTACATAAATTGGGACGGAGGGAGTAATTGTTTTCTGGTTATGATTTTTGAAGTTTGTACTTCTTAATATTAGATTTGTATTTATACTTATTTATATTTGTAATTTTGAACAACATTATTGTATTGGCTTTTGCTAACAAGGTCACTGTTTCTTCGTATGAACTCACTGGTCAATTGATGATATCTGAACCGTCAAAAGAATAAAGACGCAGAAACTAGGTAATGACATGCTTTCTTCAGTTAACCTCTTAACTCTTTTTGGTCAATTTCAAGAACTTTAACTATGTAGAAAAGGCATCTTTCGCTCCATTTAGTGTTGTGAAAAGAATTTCGTTGCAATTCTTTTTCTCAATGTATCTATCATTGCTTATGCAGAGATGACTTTATTGAGAAAATGCTTGAGCTCAATGCACAGATAAGGTACGGGTTGTTTGTGTGTCCTTACTAGGCAGTAATCTTTTACTATTAAATGCACTGGAAACTGGATGAACTCAGATTAATTAGATCATCGATATCTTTTTGAAAAAGTTGTAGATAAAGTTTATAGCTCCAATACTGTAGCTTCTGCCAAACATACAACAGCTAAGTATAAATAGAGAGATGTCAATTCATGTCCATGCTGTGCCGATGTTAGAATAGCTGATTTAGTCACAGTTCTTCTTTCTTCTAATTTGCATTTACACTTACCTGACCCAAGAACAATTAATAATATGGCATTACCTGGCGGCTGCAATTTTTTTTGAATTGCATTAACATACCATTGCCTAAGTAATACCACTAACTTCGCATCACTCTAAAGGCTGATTCAGTTTGTAATACTTGAAGATTGAAGATCATCTGGTGATATTGTTGTTTGACATGCTTATTATCTTTGATATGTCGTGACTGCTAGCAACAAGTAATTGTGTTTGGGGAGTGATCATATCTGTCTAGCTTCTAGTTATATGAGAAAGTGAACACTTCGACCTGCTGATTTAGAATCTACAGTTTTGCAATCATTATGTGGTTTTTGTTTTGCTTTTCAAAATTAATTTGGTGAGATTGTATGGTAACAGAAACAAATACTTTTTTATTTAGCTGCCAGTCCTCTAGCCCATATCACATTTCATAGTTTAGTTCTGACATGGAAACTACTGAGCTAACAATAAACTGGGTGTGATCCAGCGGTCTTATCGAACTAGTACCTAATCCCTCCTTTGGCAGCTATGCACATTAGTTGTTCAACTTGGTCTAGACATGGATAGTCCAAAGCACAGTAATTTTTTCGCTCTATTGTGATAGTAATTTGAAACCCCGATTCTTAAATTTGGCCGAAAAACGTGTTATTTAGTGCCAGTCTTGCTAGAAAAGCTCTTTCCCTGAGGGCACTGGATATCTCAAACATAGTAATCAAAGTGACACATTAGCTCGACCACAGAATATTTAGGGGCCAGATATAAACCTATCTACTCTCAGTCTAACTCTGAGGCTCATGTAATTTCAATTTGTGACTACACTATATCGAGATTTTGCATTGCTGTTAAAATGGTTTAACTTTTTCCTGCTAAACGGATGCAGGAAATTTCATGAGTTAATGGCCTCTATATTCCGAAATGATAATTGCAGCGAGTCAGCATCAAAGTCTGGTGTGTTAACGCACATAGATAAGCGCTCTTCTTTTTGTGATCTGTTGGCCTTTCTTCTATTATATGGATGTTCAAAATTTCACTGGTTCTTTTCTATACAATAACTTCTTCAAGTTGAATAAGAATAGTTTTACACCTTCACGAGCAGGTCTAGAAAAAACCAGAGCAGAAGATGCTGAAACTTTCAAAATAGACCTCCAGAATGAGCTAGCTCAGATAGTTTCTCAGATCACTAAGGAAGAAGAGAAATACCAAGTTGAACAGAATATTCATACGCAGGCAAGTTACTGTGATTTTGTTAGACCTGTCTGTTCTCATGTCCTTTCTTCTGTTGCTGTATTGGCTGGTTCTTATTATTAGGAGAAATTAATACATTGATCTGTGTGGTATTTTTCAGGTTGAAGAGGAGTTGAGTCTTTTGGAAAGAAAAGCATCACAGATAGAGGGAATCACAAAAGAAAATATGGAAATGCAGGAGTTAGCCAGATATCCTTGAATTTTTGTTGTTTGGCCTCCTGCTACTTATTTATTATGTTCAGCTCATTGGTGGAAGAGAAATGAGTCGACAGTGGATCTCAAAATTTCATGAGCCGTTCCACATTTTAGACAATAGTCTGATTATATCTTATTATATTACTGAGAAACTCTTCCACACCTCAAAAAAATACTTATGGAATTAGCATCCATGCTTTAGATTCGTCAACAATTATTGTGTCCTTGACTGGAAACAAGCAGACTACTGAATTGGAAAACAGATGTGCTTCCCTTGGTGATGAGCTACAGAGGAGGTCGGTATGTCCCAGATGTCATAGGGACAATGCGGAGGCATTAGGTCACATTCTTCAAGCAGGCAGTGAGAATTAGCTTTCTTGGAAGTAGTCACTGACATTAAACTGATGATAGTCAAAAGCAGGACCCTGAGGTGATCACATTTCTGCTCTCATGTCTTCCTTTGGCTTTATGTGTGGCTAAGCTTTGGTTTACTATAGATAAGGCTAGTTTGCATAATTGACACTCTTAGTTTTTCTACTCACTCCCCCTATACTTCCTAAAGAACAAATGTAATGGAAGCTGTAAAACTAAACGTAATTCTACCACAATGATAGTTGTATTTCTGTTCTTTCAGCTGTCTACGGTATTGCTAAAGAAGAAAGTTAAATGTACTTGCCTCTAATATCCTAATGAAATTCCCGTCATCGCCCATGCTCCACCTCCCATTATTTAGTGTTATGGGGGGCTTGAAAGATAATCCACCAGAATGCTCTTTTGAAGGATTGGCAGTGATTGAGTTGCAAAATATGAATTGTTTGTTCAACTGAATAGGAAGTCATTTTTTGGATTTTCCCGTTTGCACATATGTTGTTGAGCCTTCTATATACGTCACAATCAATGATTAGAGTGGAGATACAGCGTCTCTATTTCTCTTGCCTTGTACCTGCCACATAAAATCAGCTCTTGTAAATTGGAGTTCACACTATCATCCATAATAAGTGAGAGATCAAGAAACCACAGTGAAAAATGAGTCGGATACTCACATCTTTACTAGGAATTGCGGAGGGGACTGAAAGGAGGAAATGGAACCAAACTTGAATGGGCACGCTTTTGATCTTCAACTAGTACAGAGAATAAAGCAGAGACGGGCCGATGGTCAGAGAACTTGATTTCACTGCGGAAATAGGAAAGCTGTTTCACTCCCTTACCATACCATAAGATCCTATCACACCTGCCATTAACATTCCAAGTGTCATGATAGCAATTATGAGTACATAGTGGCTAGTAGTGAGCAGTACTTGATCAGATTCCTAAAGTGTCTTTTTCTTTTTAATTTTTTATCGTCAGTTTAGAAAAAGGGACTAGACCCGACTTCGAGGGTTTCCAATTTTCTTTGGGGGGGGGGGGGTGATGAGTCGATCTCAGGTGTTTAACTGACGAGAGTACTAGAGAAAAATGTCAAGTGATGACTGTACCATGCTGGAGTTCTTTGCTTCTCCCCCGCTCTGCTTGGAAGTCCGCCAGAATAACGATTGCAATTGGAAGAAGAATATTTGTATGTGGGTGCAAATTCTATATTTCCCTCTTTCCAACCCTGAAACACTCCACCATCTTCTAGTTCCTTCCCCAACTGGTCAAACTCTTGCAGGGCACTCCAATTTTTCTTCTTTATTAATTCCCTTGCTAAATTGTCTTCCAAGTATAATCTGTAATTGAGGTCTCCAAACCAATATATCTGGCTGTTCTACAAGAAAATATATGTTGTCAGCTTAGGTGGAAAAATCTCATCATAGTTTATGCAATGGGGTTTTAATAATTATAAGAAATCTGCTTAGCCTCTTAGTTCGATTTCTTTACTTCCAATCCTATTACTTTCCGAGTATTTAATATAATTGTCATTATTATTCTTATAGTTTGATTCGAAAGGAAATTCCTCTGCCAATGTTTTTATAAATTTGACTTATCCCTAATTTTGAAACAAAATATGTTGAATTTATGTTACAAAGGCATTGACTAATACATTCATGTTAGAACAACTCTTGTAATTAGTCGGGTATGAGAAAGACGACTTACTCATGTCCTAAGATGGTGAGAGGAAGATTTTTATGGCAGTCTTCAGGCAGCCGGGGGAAAGATGTTCTCCTAAATATTTCCGAGACTTGATGGTTCCTTTTCCCTTCATCACCTTTCTTTTCTCCTGAGGCTAAGTGAGCTGCAACAAAGCAAAAACTAGTTCCTCCTATGGACATGCTCACAGAGACTGATCCTTTGTTTCCCAAATAACCCATAATGCCACAAGCTACTGAAGAGACCTTGACTTCCGAGACACAATATTTCTTTAGCAATGCCCTTCTCATCCAGACACTAATGAAAACACCAACCATCTTCTTGCTCGCCATCAATTTGTACCTACCAACATGATCTGAGAGCTTATATTCAGTTCTAGACTGACCTCTTACTGAAGTTGCTATTTCGTAATCACTCCTCAGTATACTATCCGATTCAGCAGCTCGATCATTTCGATAATTATCATTGAAGATTGGATTGATGATGGGCGTTAACCAGGCACCACCATACTTGCTATTTAGAGTTTTACCAATGAGCACGTTCCAGTTAGTAGCTTCTGTTGGATCTTCTGCTCCAATTACAGTTTTAGTCTTTAGAGGGACTATTTCCTGGAAGCTGTTAAGAGGAAAAACTTTCTTCTTAAATGGCCAAGTCCTTAGTGTGATGAGAAAAGAAGGTTATATTTTGAATTTTATACATACCCAAGAACATAAATATCAGCTGCTTCTTTGAGATTCAACCACTCATCCAAATCTACAGCTAGACTTCCCACAGGAGATCTTCCTGCAACATTCCATGTACCCACAAAGATTCTACAATGCAAAGATCGAATTATTTTCTCCAAAAATGTATTATAAGTGCCCATGACATTATATACAAACCGATACTCACCTCAATTCATTGTTCAGAATGCATGGTCCCATGTCCATTGATCTAACAAAAAGACCATCCATGCACTCATCATTTAGTTCGTCGTTATCTGTGAAAACCAACCAAAAAGGAGCACCGTATAAGAAAGAATTTTTGAATACATAAGATGAAATAAACGAGTAAGCTCAAGGCACAACGCAAGGCAGATTAGCAAGAAGGGAAATAAACCTGAAATTTCGATTAAATGGAATGCGTCAGCTCTGCTTCGTCTTTTGCTAAACCATAATCTCAATGCTTTTCGTCTTGATTTTCGTTGCTTGTTACCCATGATTTGAGATAAAGTCCATTCCAAAATTTACCAGTTTCCTCAGAGATGGCATCTCTTCTTGTCAAGTTGGATAGCTGAAGAATATCCACATGACTGCCTTTTAGGTTCTTGGTAAAGCTATTATTGTATTGGTCGCCACAGGACGAATGAGACAAACCCAAGAAGCTCGAAATTAAAACCTCCTATTTTATGCGATAATACCAAGATTTTAAAGAGAGAGAGAACGAAAAGTCAAAGGTGGTTGAATTGCACATTTGAGAAGCTTCCTTAATAGTCTTAATTTATTTTCACTGAGTTGTTCAACCAGGAAGGAATTAGAATAGAATATTGGCCGCACAAGGTTCTATCAGTTTTACGATTAGGTGGTTGTTTATAAACAGTTCATTTAAGTCTTGTGTCCAACTCTTAACCTGTGACTAGAAACATGGCCAGATCAAACTGTCCAAGGGGCAAGGACGTGCATTTGTTAATTACTCACTGTCAAGCACGATACCTAAAGCCATCTTTACAACCGTACATATCTGCATCATTGAGTAATCGATGACTTTTCATCTGCTAAGCCTCAAAATCATCAAGTCTTAATCAGCTGCCAAGTTTACTGTCAAGCTTCACCGCCACAAGCATGGATGAATGAAGTATAGTAGAGTTGTCCCAGTGGTCACTTTTGGGCGGTGAACAAAAGTAAGCATCTACAAGGTATAGAAATACTCTTCTTAATGGTGTAAGATTATTTGGGGATATATGTGTAGACTCTTGTCAAAGAGAAAAATACCATATCAAGTTAATTAAGAATGTCTTTGGGTTGACTTAGCCCAACACCCAATGTCGTAGACTTGTAACATTGTAATCCACCTCATATATACATATAGTTGGACAATTTTGAATATATAATTTTTTTACATATACTAATTTCACACATGTTATAGTAAAATGTTAGTTGGTTACCAATTCTCTATTTTAGATTATCCCCTGTTGGGTATTGATATTGGTGAATGGGAAATGATTGGAAAGAAAAGTGGGAGTTGTCCCACATCGGTAGTGGAAAGAAAAGTGGGAGTTCCCTCTTGCTTTATAAAATAAGCATTTGTCCCACATCGGTAATGGAAAGAAAAGTTCTTCTACTTATAAGTAGAATTACTCATTCTTGTCAGTAAAAGGGTTGAGGGGGCAAAGACCCCTCGCGCCGGCTTCGGCTTCGGATTCGGATTCGATCAAATGATCTGATTGATTGATAATCTTTTTGGACCCGCGACCCGGTTTCTTTTCCATATTTAAATTTCCCACAAGTTTTCAGTGGCTGTTCAGAAATTATGGCTTGTTAATGAGTTAATAAAGCATTAAGGTTCTTTAATGATTATCTAAATCTGGCAGTGTATGACCAGATAATGTGGCTATAGGACCACATGCTTAGAAATCACCTATGTGAGTGTTAAGTGTAAGACGCTTTAAAGGGGAATGACAGTGAAGGCCCATTCTCTACGCACTCATGAAACCAGGATGTGTTCATGGCTGAAACGAACACAACCGTGAGAACCATAAACGGTTGAGGGTTGATTATGTTGTCTAGGTATACAACAAAGTTCGACGGTTCAAAGATATGAAATCTACCGATTGATCGAGTATATCCGATATAAGTTCACTACGGAAAGTTCAAAGGGAAACCTACTTATCCAGATGCAGTCAATTCTCGCTTGTATATCACACTTGTCCGCGCTTTTATATTTTAGCCATTCCCCATTCATGTGGGGGATTGTTGGGTATTGATATTGGCGAATGGGAAATGACTGGAAAGAAAAGTGGAAGTTGTCCCACATCGGTAGTGGAAAGAAAAGTGGGAGTTCCCTCTTGCTTTATAAAATAAGCATTTGTCCCACATCGGTAGTGGAAAGAAAAGTTCTTCTACTTATAAGTAGAATTACTCCTTCTTGTCAGTAAAAGGGTTGGGGGCAAGGACCCCTCGCGCCGTCGTCGTCGCTCGCTCGGCTCAGATTCGGATTCGGATTCGGCATTCGGATTCGGTCAAATGATTTGATTGATAATCTTTTTGGACCAAAATTTCTTTAATTTTTAATTAAATTAATTAACTTATCCAATCCTACCCGTTAGTGACCACGACCGCGACCGGCCGGATCGCGTGTCGACCCGCTGACTAGTTTCTTTTCCATATTTAAATTTCCCCAGGTTTTGATGGGTCGTCGAAAGGTCGCAAACCTTCGTAAACTTGATTTCCATGGCTATAAATTCGTTTGATTCCTCAGAATTTTACTTACGAATTTTCTGAACAATACAAACTTCTTCTTCTTCTGCACAAATAAATTATGTGTGATATACTGTCGTTGAGTGGTTCGCCGCTACCTGAATTTGGAGTAGTACTATTCTGGTAAGATAATCGTTCTATCCTGGGAGGGGATATTCCATCAACCTCGAGTACTGTGAGGGGAATAATTTCCTTAAGGACACACTTTGAACTAAGTGGGCTCGATTATATTCTGAAAAATTATTCTTATTTTTCAACACTAATTCTGTTTATTTTCAGTGTTTATTATTTACTGATTTTTTGGAATACATATTAATAACATCCCCAGCACATGAAGAGAGTGACAGTAATAAGATCCTAAATAAATTGAGGTAAACAATTTCTTTTCCAGGTCCGTTAGAATTATAAGCCAGTTATATGGTGACTAATTCATCATTCTTGACATGGATTTTGAAAATGCTTTTTTATTTTTATTTTAAAGAATTAACTTAAATAGCTGCCCACCCAACCGTACCTTATTCATATGAGAAGTCATACAATCGGCATTTGGTTGAAAATTTGAAGCCATGTGTTAGTGTCTTCCGTGCTGCAATAAGGAATTTTTAGTACCTCTTTAAGTACTGAATGGTTGGTGGAATATTAAGATGAACTTTGGTTCAGGGACGTTAACTAGTAAAGTGGTCCATGGAGAACTAGAGGACCTGAATTGTTTAAAAGAAATGTATGATTAACATTAAAAGACTGTGATCTCGACTTCCGAATCATAAATATTAGTAGCTTTCTTGGGTTGTGACATTCTACCAAAATTAATTATAGCTTTGACATGGATTGATGCTGCCCTTTACGGAAACGTATCAGCTTCGTCCTTCATGTTAAACAAGGTAATATACCCGTGATATACACTTGAGTGTATACCACGAATATATTACCTTGTTTAACACTTCAAGGTGAGATTACGTCTTCTTCTTCTTCATATTAATAGGAGAGTAAATAACATTCAAAGTTTATACTTAGCTTGACTTTGTCCCTATTATCTATGTTAGCGAAGAGAGTCGTGCACGCAAGATAAGTAGAAAATATTACTACAATAATCGATTACTACAAGAATAAGTCAGGAGGTGGTAAGGAAATGTGACTTTTGCTATTTGAAATTAATAAATAAATACTTGTTGCTCCACCCCTCTTTTAAAAACATGAGAGTTTTTAAAAAAAAAAAAAATTATTCTTTAACAAAAGAGGAACAAGAAGGATAGACTTTCGATATTTAGTTAGTTGGCAATAATAGAAAAGGCCATGGTTGATGATTTATTGCAAACTAGGATGAGATGTTCATGTTGGTAGGTCAAAATTTAGGATATATGCTTCGCGGACAGAAATCTAGTTGGGACTGACTACTTGGGCTGAATTCGTTGCATGACTTTGCATTATCTCTGCAAACCTCAATTAGGGAAGTTCTAGTGAAGAGCGATTATGCCTCCAGTCTTAAGTGATATATCTACTTGAGACAATGCTAATACTATTTTTTAAAATTAAATAGTCTCTTTTTTCAGTTTATGTGATATTATTTCTTTATTAGTTTGATTAAAAATTAACAAAATATTTCTATATTTGGATACATATAACTATAAGCTTTGCATTTTACCTTTAACAAATTGCTAATTTCAAATGTTTTCTTTTATTTTTTTTCTTAAATTCCATGTTCACATTTTTTTTTTGGTTATTGCCACCTGCAGTAGCAACATACAAAACCATTTTGGTTTATAGACCAATTACATTGTCTATGAGACCATGCAAAACGAATAACAGAAGTTGTCACAATTTGGGGGTGACTGCTGTTTTATAAATAGTTAAGCTACAATTTGATGAAAGAGGGTCAGTAGCACTTTAACTTTTAGGCCCAGTAGTACTCTTTGTAGAATAAATAAGACAGCAATTTGGGCCCAATATGCCCTAAAGTTATACTCTTGTGAGTATAAGGGTTGATATAGGTTGGATTTTCTAACATAAAAAGTGTGAGTTTAATTTCTTTTTTCGATTTTCATCCGGTGCCCAGTACGCACATTGGAGCCCGATTA
Organism: Anisodus acutangulus; assembly: GCA_029783415.1. Taxonomy (NCBI): domain Eukaryota; kingdom Viridiplantae; phylum Streptophyta; class Magnoliopsida; order Solanales; family Solanaceae; genus Anisodus; species Anisodus acutangulus. The sequence continues at coordinate 48,346,773 of CM056501.1, read as the reverse complement.
TATTTAGATTCACGCCGCGTATGCCCCATTTGGTGGAAGCCCTCCCTGCCAAGAATTTTTTCATACCCACGACTTGAACCGAGACCTCTGATTAAGTGATGAGCAATCTCATCCACTGCACCACATCCTTTGGTGGTGTGTGAGTTTAATATCAATGTCACCCTTCTTCAATAATAAAACGAGTTTCTTTTTTCCAAAAGCCAGCGGCTGATCCACCAAGGTTTATTGGTTAGTGGTATCGATAAGAGTTTTCACACAATATACAGTTCTTTTACATAAGTTATTTTGTTTCCTCTTGTTTCCCATTCCCGCGATGTAGCAAAACCTTTTTTTTAGAAAAGGTTAGATGAAAGATATACCCAAGTTAGTTGTGCAAATATTCAGAAGAATAAATATGTTTGGATCAATTGATTACTCTAGAGAACAAGAAACTAGCATTGCGCATGCTTTTTTACTGCAGGCCATAATGTGGGACTATGATAGGTGCAAAGATTTCGTAAATTAATTAGCCTCACGCTTACTAGTATACACTCACTTGAAACAAAAAGGTCTGGTGAAGCATGCAAAGTAAAAGGACACTACTAATCATGTCCTTTTAAAGTTGTCTAATTATCATTGCTCTTTAAACTTTTTTGAGTTCAAAATTTTCATTCGAATAAACGAGTTTGAAAGATATCAGTTTTTGTTTTTTTGCTCATAATTCTAACTTGTACCTGAAATATATTAAGGATAAACAATGCTTCAAAATTGTGCCGTTGGAACTAAACACAAATTTATGTTAAGTACTCCACATCGGATATGAAAAGAGAACATGGACTGACTTGTCCAAGTCCATATAAGATATCTATATATTCCCATTTCATATCCAATGTGAAACTCTTAACAATTTAGGGTAAGTTAAATTGAATTCATTGTTATCTTTTCGGATTATGTTACATACACACTAATTAAAGTTTACACGTATAACAAACACACTCATTATAAATTTACTGCCTCTGATTATGAATCGCCTCTTTCGGGAACAAGAGAAAAGCTTAGTTGCTTCTAACACTATAGTTGGAAAAAATAGAGCAAAAAGTATAAATTGTAACTAAAGATCAAGATAGGTCTTTCTATTCAGAAAATCTTTAGCATTACCCAAGTAAAATGCTTTTGAATTAAAAGAACCACCTTGATCACCAACTAGAATAGTTGGCCTAATTAATAAATTGGCCTACGCTTTGAAAATATTTTGTCACCTCCTTTGAGTGATATTGGAGTTCAATTTCTGCAGCTTTTGTTATGACTATAAGCCTTTGCATCAGATATTAAATGTTGTCTGAACATTGCTATAAATGCCTCTGCTCTTTCATTCAATTCCTCCATGGAAATTTGCTGAGCTTCATCTATAGAATCATCTAATTGGTCTTCTCTATTTTCCCTCTTGTCTACTAGTGGAAATTCCTCTTTGACATCCTTTGTAATTGCTTCTTCTGATACTTCTACACAAGGGACCAAAGGTTTCTTGCATTCTTTCACCCCCTTTTCCTGCTTAAGACAAAATAAATAAATAAATAAATAAATAAATAAATAAATAAATAAATAAATAAATAAATAAATAATATACACCCATTATCAAAAAATATGTGCTTGCATATATCAAAAGAATCAAGCAAGAAGGCGTATTGAAGACATAATTAATGAATAAACTGTTTGAACATAAATATTTTTGTTTTTTTCAACTTTTTTCTTTTTGAGAAAATTTGTTTGATTATATATCAGTCAATTTTCCACTCCACTTCATAGTTGAATTTTTCAAGTTTGAAAAACTGGTTCTAACTATCTCCTGGGCATCTTCTCCGCACTTACAGGTAAGGATTTCAAGTAGATAAGATCATAAAAGAAGAAATGAGAAGGAATACTGTTATTATGCACTATTATTTTGAAAGAAATAATCCCCTCATTATTTTCATTGATTGAATAGATATATATACAAGTTACAAACCTTTTCCTACCATAATTCTAACTATACAATATGGTAAGTGTATATCCTAATTATGGTAAGTGTATAACCTAATCTAGGTAACAAATGTACTACAATGATATACACATAATATACTTTCCTTAATACTAAGGATTTGGCAAGGATTTGCTCTGTTTTTCGGGTGGTCAATGCATTGCATTCTTGGCCTCAGCTGGCATTCTTTGCTGGTCAAGGCCGCAGGCCCGCTGATTGGGCTGCGCCGCCGCTCTAACACACCCATGATCATAGCGGGCGATCTTCAACGCCGAGACTGCCCATCCTAAAATCTTCAAAGAGAACCGCCGTAGACCTTTTTGTAAAATGTTCCGCAATTTGATAACGAGACGACATGGCATACGAGAACTTGACCCTTTTGCAACCTTTTCTTACGGACAAAATGAATGTCCATTCGATATGCTTGGTGCTACCGTGTTGAACTGGGTTACCCGAAAGGTAGATGGCACTAATGTTATCGCAATATACCAAGGTTGCCTCTCGAATGGGACAATGAAGCTCCAACGCGAAATTACGTAGCTAACATGATTACGAGACCACATTCGCTACCCCTCGATATTCTCGCTTCCGCGCCAGCTGCGATAGAGTTGCGATGACGCTTCGGCCACGCGAGACCAAGTTGTTGCCGAGGAACATACAATAGCCGACGGCCGACCGGCCTGGTGTCCGGGACAACCACCCCAATCAAAGATCCGTGTAAGAGACAAGTGTGGATGTAGAGGAAGGATACAAGTGCAACCCATAGTCAGTGTCCCACAGATATACCGAATGACGTTTGATTGCATTCATGTCAGCTCAACTCGGGATCATGCATGAATAAACACACCGCCGAACCGCATATGTAATATCCTGGTCTGGTAAAGGTAAGATATCGGAGGGCCACTGCAAGATCTGCGATAGCGGGTGGGTCCTCAGATGGGATGCCCTGGCCGCGCTTAGCTTTGGGTTTGCATCAATCGGCGTGAAGTGGACTTACAGGATGACATCCCAAATTTCTCGATGATCATACTTGGGTGAGACAAACAAGCCACCTGAATGATGCGTTTCCGACTGAATCCCAAAAAAATAACTCATCTGACCCTAAGTCCTTCATAGCAAATTCGTGAATAGCATGGCTAGCGATAGATCATGACGAAAAACATCGGAGAGCGATCAAAATGATATCATCCACATATAATGTAATATAGGCAACGACGACCACGGTAGTAGATGAACAAAGAATTGTCCGACTGTGTGTGTGAACCCAATAGTCGAAACAAAATCAAGAAATCGTGTATACCGAACGGAGAGACCGCTTAGCCCATATAATGACTTCTTTAACAAATGACATGATGAGGCGGTTGGGATCCCTCGAAACCCAACGGCGATGCATATAGATCGCTTTCCTTGAGATCACCATGTAAAAGGCATTCTTGACATCCAACGGTGATGATTGGCCAAGTCTTTGAAAGAGCCAAGCTAAGCGGTCACGAATGGTAGTGGTTTGACCACGGACTAAACGCTCTCACCTGATCAATTCCAACCTGGCCGAGTCTTACCATCACCAACAAGTCGCGTGCCTTATGTCGAGCAAATGACCCATCCGAATTCTCCTTATGAAAGCAAAAATCCACATAGACTTCGAGCAATATTAATACCATATGGGCACCAACTCCCCACGCCTTATTATCAATAAGAGCATTATATTCATCACCATAGCAATTTTTCCAATTAGGTCATTTAATGCACGCGACACAGTGATTTCGGGCAAGGGGATCTGTAGACATCGAATGTAAATTAAAATGTCTTTAGGTGTAAAAATACGACCACGAGTGACCGCCCATGACTCGAGGAAGAAGTGATGGAATTTTGGGAATTTTCTGGGCTCGGACTGACCGCCGAAGTAGCAAAGGCCTGGGCGGCCCAAATCCAGAACAGTGGACTCTGATTCGGAGCGCCCAGACCGTCGGGCGTGCCCGATTCTTGGCATTCCGATGGCTGGAAACGGCAGGGGGTAACGCAGTGGGGATCACGGCATGGTCTACTGGAGGATTTTCTTGGGCACGGAGTTGTTCGAAAAATTCCGAATAATATACTGGGGATATTTGGTCATCCAAAAATTATACGACTTAGGCTCTGGAGTATGAACTTTTCGTGAAAGGGAACTGGTTTCATCAAAAAATGACATGACGATTTATAATGATTTTCTTGGAGGATAAATCAAAACACTTATAACCCAGATGATTTGAATGATAACCCAAAAATACATACTGAGAGACCGGCCTCAAGTTTGTTAATTGTGGTGGATGGGAATAACGGATAACACAAGCACCCAAAAATCGAAGATGAGAATAAGACTAGGTTCTTATTATATAAGGTTTGAGAGGGAAGAATATGTCGACCTTTAGACTTTAATTATGTTAAGAAGGTAAGTGGCCATTTGTAGAGCATGATGCCAAAATACGGAGGTATATGGAGGCATGGATTAGAGAGTTCGGACAATGTTATTTATGGTACGAATTTTATGCTCGGCTTTTCCATTCTCAGAAGATGTATGAGGACATGAAAGCGAAAATTTATCCATGAGTAGCACAAAATTTCTCGAAACTCCCTATTGTCATACTCCTTCCCATTATCACATTGAATATTTTTTATTTCTCTTTCGAATTGAGTATTAAGCGAATGCTCTAAATTTTATGAAGGCGGAAAAACACTTGTGGATTTATTCGCACTGGAAACGCCCACAAAAATCTAGAATAATCATCTAAGAAGAGAACATAATATCGATGACCCATTGAACTAAGAACAGTGAGATGTCCATAAGTCGCTATGAATAATGTCAAATGGCATAGAAGTATGAGAATTGGAGTCTACAAATGGCAATTTAACAATTTTTCCTAATGAACAAGATCGACAAATTGGAGTACGACTGCTTTACAAGAAATAAAGCTATTTTTATCTAAAATCGATAAAATAGAAGATCCCTGGATGACCCAAACGAGCATGCCACATGGAAGGAGAGAGATGGTACCGCAAAAGTCACGGCAAGGCTCGACTGATGGATCAAACCCGCATGATAGGATACGATCTCCTACTATCACACCACGAGATGAGCTCGATCTTGAAATCCTTCACGAGAAACCGAAAAGGATCAAATTCAACGTAAAATGTAATTGTCATTTGTGAACTTTCGGACAGACACTAAATTTTTAATCAATTTAGGAGCATGTAAAGTATTTTTCAAGAGGAGGCGGATCGGGAGGGGAGACAAGGTTTTTCGACCATACCCTAGAATTGGAATAGACTGCCATTACCAACAATTATTCTCTCGAGGGGTGCTCAAATTGTAATAAGATGAGAGAGTACTCAATCTAAGTCATGTGAGTAGTGGCCTGTCCATGCAATTGGGGTCGGCTTGAGTCAATCCCAACGTGCATTGCGGCCTCGAGCATCGGCTGGCGGCTCGCTGCGTGATGGGCTTCATGCGAGGTGGGGTCGAGAACTCCTTGCCGAAATGGCCTGGTCCAGATCCGCCATCGCCGGGCCATCAGCCAGCTGGCCGCCATCGCTGGTATTGGGCTCTGGATCGCCGTAGCGACCATTGGCCGGCGAAATCGCGCCCGGTGGCATCGCTGGTTCACGCTGGGCCTCACGCGTGGTGGCGGCCACTATACCCCGAATGGGACCCACCGCCGCTTGTTGCTCACCAGGAATCCGCCACCGAGAACCACCTCGCTTGCTCGCGGTTTTTGTTATTTTTGCGATTATTCTCGCCGCCACCATTATTATGGTTTTGGCCCGACTATTAACAAAACCTGGCGATTCAGGAGATGATGCCACCATGACAAGTGGGCTTGCTCGTGAGCCGCTAGCCAAACCGCTTCTTCCAACGCCGCATGGAGCGGGCTTTGATGAAAGTCGGAAGAGGTTGCTTTGGCGAAGGAGAGTTCCAACACCATTATAGGCCTCAAAGCCCGCAACCAAGCGTAGAACTAGACGATTATTTGTCAGTGCGCCAACATTACTGGAGTTGATCCGCCAATTCCTTTAGTTTCTTGCAATATGAACGTTCGGAAATACGTCCATTCGAACGAGAGAATTTCGCCGGAGTGTGACGATACGGGAATGTTGGTTGTCTTGGAATATGTCACGCCAATCTATTCCATGCGCAAACCATAGCCGTCGCCGACGTGCTCCATAATCGTTTGTAGAAGGTCCACTTTGAAATAGTGGCATATATCCACCGAAGAACTAGATCGAAGTATGTAATCCACACTCAGATCCTCCGCGGGAAGAGTCTAGCGGGAGGAATTATGTGATGAAGAACTTGATAAGAGATAGGCGTGAATTTTAAACAACCCGCCCATCGCTATATTGAACGCTTTTCATCTCAAGGACAATAGTGGATACTGAGCTTGATATTGGAAACCGTGAGGGCGGAGGTGAAAATTGTTCTAGACATATTTGAAAGAACAAAAGGAGGTTAAATTTAAGAGAGGTTTTGAGCGGAAGACTAGAGATATTTGGAGAGAGAAAAACCCGAGGGAAGGGGGTTCTCGCCAAGGATACAAAAAAATTTGAGAGAAGAAACTTTTTGTTTAGACCTAGTCTCTTGATACCATGAAAGAAATAATCCCCTCATTATTTTCATTGATTGAATAGATATATATACAAGTTACAAACCTTTTCCTACCATAATTCTAACTATACAATATGGTAAGTGTATATCCTAATTATGGTAAGTGTATAACCTAATCTAGGTAACAAATGTACTACAATATACACATAATATACTTTCCTTAATACTAAGGATTTGGCAAGGATTTGGCTACTGTTTTTAACTGCGGCTGGTCACGTATTGCTGCCTGCTGGGCTGCTGGCATTGCTGCCTGGTGGGCTGCCGAGAGGCCCAGTTGGGCCTGCCACTGCTGGGCTCTGTTTAACATATTTTTATATGAAAGTCAATATTTTCCAGCTTTGATATGAAGGTATGGGGGAGATCAAAAGGAAGCCTTTTCAAGTAAAAATAAATTTTCCCACAAAAATTCAACATTTTCAAGTGAGATGCATATTCAAACACAACTTTAATTTTTGAATACCCTTTTTCAGCTTATTTTAAATACTACATCTTCCAAATATCAACAACTTCATATTCAAACGCCTACTAAGTTTTTAGATGAAATAGTTACAAAATTCGAACATTTTCTCACCTCAATCTTGGATTCAGTAGGGTTGCTGATGCTTTCTTGGCTGGTTTCAACTATTGGAGTTGTGGGAGTACTTCTAGATGTGAAAAGAATAGCTAAGAGTAAGAGATTAAGAGCAAGAAATGCTATAACTCGCCACTGCTCCACAAAGGAAACTAATATTGCACGTTCTAAACATGCCATTAAAGCAGCTACTCCAGCAGCAAACCATACTGCTTGTAATTTATCTTGTCTCTTTGTTTCCTCCATTGCTACAACCATCACCATTTCTATTTTCTTTTTCTTTGGGTTGTAGTGACAGTGAGTGCCAAACACAATGTTTAAAGCTCTTTATTTTATTTGAGTACTGAGAAGACAAGAGGTTTTTTTTTATAGAGTGGAGAGAAGGGTAAAATAAAACATGAATGTGGAGTATTATTTACGTGAAATGCCACTGTTTTTTGTTTTAATGATCAGGTGATGTGACAAGTGAAAATGTTTTTTTGAGGACAAGGAAACATTCTCGTATGCTATATCACAGAAACCTCAGCACTTTGCTCTTTTGTTTTCTTATCATTGCTCCTACATACTAAGTAGTACTCCTATTGTACTTGATTGTTTGTTACTGTTTGGCTTTTTTAAAATTTCAGGCGTGCACCGCCTTTTACCATTAACATGCTACCAAAAGAAATTTAAACTTAAGGATCACTTCTTAGTTGGATAACTCTACATTATATTTCGGTACAATTCAATAATTTTGACTTAAATTTTAGCTCCCACTTGGCCATATATTTTGAAGTTGGGGCTTGAAATTTTTGAGTTTTTGAAATTGTAATTTCTGAAATTTGAAGTTATATTTTGACATGTATTTTACTTGAAAATAATTTGAAATTTTGTGAGTAGAAGTGAAATTTCCAGTTTTTGGAACTTGATTGATCGAATTTGATGGCCAAATAAATATTTGAAGATAAATTTTTAAAATATGATCCAAAATTTATGACCAAACACTAACTTAGATCTATAGTAAAAGATTCACTTAATATGTTTGCCACTCATGAACTTGGAGTAGACGGTTTGGACGAGAGTTATGTTCTGAATCGAGTCAGTGGAAAATCTCCTATCTCTCAGTGAAGCCGCTGAATAAATTGTTCAATTAAAATTAATAATTCATGAACTTAAAATTCTTGATCCGTCAGTGTAACTCAAACTGAAATATCATATGGAGTTGATGCAGTGATCTCATCATTTTCTGTAATAAAATAAACATGCTTAAGAATATTCTGTTCTTATATCAATCACCACCTAGAAATTTGAAATCCGGTTTCTCTACAATGTGTATAGTCCTCTCTTTCCAATACCATTCTAATATAGCCCTTTAATTTTTCTTCTTCTTTTCTGGTATAAATGGACATTATTATTGATACATTCCTCTTTGATAATTTTTGTTTTCTCTTTCATTTTTTTAACTCAAGATGAGATGAGTTTGAGGTTGGCACCCTTTTCTAATACTTTTTGATTGCGCTCCTATCTCTAAAGCATTTTTTTCACCCGATGTCCGGTATCCGCATTGGAGCCCAACTATATTCGGATTCTCGCCGCGTAGGATTCCATTCTGGAAAAGCGCTCCCTACCAGTATTTTTTCATACCCATGACTCGAATCCGAGATGTCTGGTTAAGGGAGCATCCCCATCCGCTATACCATATCTCTAAAGCATATCAAATCTCAATATTGCTGATAAGTTAGTTTTAAATTGATAAGCAGCATAGGTATCAAAGGTGAAATGACAACTATTAAATGATAATTTGATCATTAATATCTATCCATATTCAAAAGCTGAGGAATCCTATGGTGATATGAGAAATGAATGGAATGGGTCCGCTTGGGTAGCTCAATTGGTTTCAAGGGGGATATTTGGAATAAGAGACCAAGGATCGAATCCCGTCAGCGGCAGTGTGGGGGTTTCTTCTTGAAATAAAGGAGGGCCCCTTGTGCGCAGCGTGGTACTGGTCTAACCTTTGAAATCAATTGAATCACCATGATTTACCTCCTTCACAGATCTGCTTGACCAAGGTGTGCTCTAAGTGGGAGATTCCACCTTTTTGGAATAAGAAATGAATGGAATGTGTCACTGGACATGAGGAGCCTAAAGGCACGCCAAAGTCCTTTTGATGTTTACCATTAACACAACGTGGCCCCATTTGTGTCCGATATGTTCACATCATCACCATTACTATCCAAACACATCTTGTTTGTTCAGGTCAACTATCACTCAAACACCGAATGAGGAAAATTCTGATATTACTTTGTTAAGGCACTATCATTAGATTTTTTTCTATTTCTTGGCAACTTAGAAACAAACATCATACTACGTGGGTCAATGTTTAAAACTTATGTTTACTTGAACAGTCTCAAGCTATGTTTTGAATAACTTGTTGCATTTCACGCCTTGGAAATATGAAATCTTTCGTTTAAGAGTGTTTTGTCCCTTCGTAAACCTAGACAAAAAGCTCAAAATTAGTTGTGCAAGTGAATTTCGGATTGCGAATGATTAACTAGTTCTTCAATTTAGTTCTTTAATAGGATTGAATTAATAAATACCATATTCGTCTATCGGCTACCATATCATATTCGGCTACCATATTCGGCTGATAGCCGGCTAATTTAGACCGTGATATACATGGTATATGGTGATTTGAAGATATCTTTGTATATGTCCTAGTATCAGAAATATCTTTATATATCTTCTAGAATTAGGTGTATATCTCCTAGGATTATGTTGATCTTTATTTTTAGGAAAAATTATATTCTTACACTAATTAGTTGATCTTGAACTACTATATAAATTGTATATTGTTGATGAATAAGATCAATGAAAACCATTCCTCAAAACTTATCACTCTTCAAGTATTATGTTTGCAGAAATTTATTAATGATAAAACTGTATTAGATTTGCGAAGAGACGTGTTATTTACGAGAAATAGTCATATTTTGAGATGTTTGTCTTTGGTTGTATTGCTGGTTTCAGTAAGGATTTACCCAACCAAGGTTAAACAGAAGTAGAAATTATTTCTTTTAAAAAGAAAGATTATTTTTGGCATTTGGTCAAATTTCAAATGATGGTGATGGTTATGGTCAAAGCGGTAAACATGGGAAGGGTCATGAAATTGAGTCATACACCTGACCTTTCCCCCTCTAATATAATTTTCAAAGTTTAACTTTTGTAAATTAACAGTGAAAGAGATTTTACACAATCATCTACAACAAATGTGATTAGTAACCAATAAAACAAACAGGTAACCCAATAAAAGCAGTTTGTCATGGAGAGCTTTAGCCTAAGGATAAACTGGCTTATATATTTCAGTAGGTTGAACCCCATTATGCCCATTTCTCAAAATAAAGAGGCAATTTGCTGTATTAACACACACTAAAGAAAGAAGAAAAGAATAGATAATAGCAATCATAAAACAGCTCAAGTATCAAATTGCCAGGATAATTACACGATGATCCGCCAGAAGTGGGAAAGAACAACTCTTCAACTGTATATTATGCCATTGCTGTGGTACCAGGAAACTGAATAAATATGCAACTACATTGCTCAAAATCCGTATAATTTATCTTCTTCAACATCTATATAGGGACTGCAAAACTACTGCCACCAGCTTCTTCCAGACAGAGAGATAAGCTGCAAGATTGCCAAAAATTTCAGACTTCTAGTAGAACTATTATAAGAAATACTACAAGCACAATTATGTTTCAATACATGAATCCAATCGTGTAGATATAGAAAAGAACTGAACTACCAATTCAAAAAATGGTTTCATGAGCTACTATTGTCAGCAGCTGAAAAGACTTCCCTCCAGAACTCTGATTGCATTTTAATTAACTGGTCCTTTCATTTCAAGCACAGAACTTCCCTTGAGAAATTCAAATATGCAATCGTATTCAACTAAATGATCTCAGTTTCTATGTAACCTCTATTATTTGTATCATGTGGACATGATTTGAGCATTATTCGAAAATAGATGGTAAAAAATTCAGAAAAAGCACTACTACTTCCAAAAAGACCTTTTTGTCTAAATTACATGTCTCTTAACTTACTCCAAGAGGATTTCCAGATATTGGGATGTCAATATCTCAACTTATCTTAGATGTGTCATCAGAACACAGTATAAACTGTAAGCACAATTCATGTCACGGAGCAAATAATATGGACTCTAGAAATTATTGAGTTTAACTATGACTAACCTGACGAGCAACCTGCACCAACTGTTTACTTTTTAAAGGCAAATCTTTTAACGATTCTGAATCCTGCAATCTTGGATCAATGTTTTCTATCTCTGAAGACCTTTTCTTCATTGCACTTTCTAGAGAAGGGTTCTCATTTGGGTTCAACAAGTTATCCTTCTTACGCTTCCTGCTGAACGTATACTTGAGAAGAGGTGACTCCTTACTTCCTTCAGATGCTTTGGCATCTCCAAGGACAGACTCAACTGGTAACATGCCGAAGTTAAGCAGTGGTTCACCATCACCTTCCTCTACCATCAATGAGACATCTATCAACTCTTTGTCATCATTATCTGCAGATGCAAACTTTCTACATATCTTGTTTTCTGCAGTCAAATCTGAGGATGCCGCTTGAAAACCAGTACCCTCTTCAATACCACCTTCACCTCCTAATATTGTTGATTTCACAGGGCATTCAACTGCATTGGACTTGATATTAGACAAGATGGACATTGCTGACCAGGTTTCATTGGCTGATTAGAATGGGAGTTACGTGACAATGCAGGACAACGGCCAGGTAATTGACGCGTCTTTTCCTAATGCTTCTACGACGAACAGGTAATAAGCAAGAGCTAGTTTTGGTTTTGCCATATCGAGCTTTTCTTCGCCTTTGTCCTCGGAATGTATAGGGCCGCTGCTTAGAGGCTTTTCCTTTAAGTGGTTCTTCACCAACTAAATCCTCTACTTTCTTAGCTTTAGATGAAGGCTGAATGCGTGCTTCAGCATCTGGTCCACTTGGTTCAGTGACCTGTGTAACTTTAACGGGAAAACATGGATCATCTCCAGAATGCGACCTCTCATCTTCTAAGCTCATCTCTATTGCACACCATCCATTTTGATAAATTTCTGTCTCATTAAGATTGTCCTTTAATTAATTGCACAATGCTATGTCTGACATGTTTGCTGACTTGCAGACCTTGGATCCCAATTCAGTAGGGAATTTTAATGACTCTGAAGTATTTAGCTTTGACTTACCCATGATACTGTTCCGACAAACCAAATCCTCTTTTCCATGTGGTCTCAGGTAATGGAAATGCTTATTCTTTACCTCATTCAACTGCTCATGCACATCGTGTAATTCTGCTCTAAGATCAATTATCAGCCCTTCAGCTTCATTAAGCTGAGCTTCTAATTCATCAATTCTTCTTTGCTGATTTTGAGACAAACTCTCAGCTTCAGTTGTCTGCATTAAACGTTAGGCAGACCAGTTTCTTTAAACTGTTGGATATGGGAAACAATATCCTGCTAGGATATACTGTCATGTCATTCAAGTAAAAGCACTTCCCAGAATACAAACCAATAGATAGAAATGTATGTATTACAATTATTTCACCAAATGTCTCAGCTCTTCCCTTCATAGGCATTTACTTAGATCCAAAAGACAATCTAGTGTCATGCTGATCCAGTCTCCAATTATTGAAGGGATGAAGCAGCATCCAGCAACATAACTAGCACCTCATAATTTTAATTGGTGGCACTTGTGGTTCTTTAACTCCATTAGTTATAGAAAATGGATTATATTTATACAAGAAATAAGCTTTAAATTCTTTTGTCTTGGACTCACTTAAGTCTTTATAAAATTATCTTCCACTTCCCTCTTATTTTCCTTCTAAATCAAGCCTAGTTGCCATGAAACTTCCAGTTACTAATTGTTTTTGTGATAATTGTTGGTACAGCATTCAATATGTTATGAGTTAAGTCCAGTATAATACTACATTACTAACAAAATTTAGAAGTCACTAAAGGTCATATCTTTTAGAGAGTGCTATATGATCGAGCAAACCTATCAATCGTATATCTGGTAGTAGGATTACATACAATAAAACACATAAAATAACTGCGGCAATATATATTGGTTGAATTAAAAACATCTGAGAACTAACACAAGCAAACAATTATACTCTATGTCCCAATTTATGTAATACTTTTTACTTCCCGAGATTCAAAATGCCTACCAATTTTTTAAAATGTATTTTTTCACCAAATTGATATATCAAAAGTTGCAACTTATAGAACTTTTCATGTAGTTTTCAAATATATAATTTTTTATCTTAAAATATTGAGTTAATCTAATCCAATTTAGCTTCATAATTTAGTCAAATTGAATCTCAAAAGCGAAAAGTATCACGTAAATTGAGACGGATGGAGTAATATTTATTGATAGAAGCCTTTGTTCAATAAAAGATATTGATAAAAATATACCATTATTCTCTTATAGTGTTATTAAAGACAAAACTCATTGACCAATCATTATACAAAGAACTTCTGGAATAGTGGAAAGAAAAATCTAATTTGCAAAAAGCAATCCATTTCATGGGAGACACTGCAGAGAAAGCCAAGCACGCCACATTTAACTGCATCACTATAGAAGATGTACCGTTAAATCAAACCTTAAAACAAACAAAATATTCAATTCCATTTTTCCATGTAAGCTATTAGGATATCTTAGATGTGCCAAAAGTTAAAATTCATGTTTCACATGAATAGGATTTAATCTTGTGGAATTATTAAAAGTTTCATAATAACCAAACAATTCAATCAATCAAACAAATAGGCAGCTTAACAAATTGGATACTACCTCTTTCGTGGAATGCAAATCCAGCTGATTTCTCCTGTGCCATAACACGAGCTGCCGCCTCCTTTGCCATGTTCAAAATGATCTACGCATATGGTTTCTTCACAGCCTCCATTTTCTACAATATTTATTCATACTAAATGGAATTCAATGTCAAATATAACAAGGCTGCTTATTTAAAATGTTAAATTTGCTTCCATGGAGAAAATGAAAAAGCAAATGTGGGGTGCTTTTCCATCGGCGCTTCACTTCTCACAATATTTGTTTCAGTTACAGGTTGGTATGATAGTACAAGTTGAAAATGAGCGGAATGCTTTTGGAAATTTTCAAATTTTGAATTACAACCCTCAAATGCTCGTCCTACTCCATTTCTTTTTTTTTTTGATTCCTTAAGGAGTGCAAAATTATTTTTGAAGGGATTTAATTTTATAAGTAGAAAATTTTGAAAATAATACACTACATTTTTTATTGGATCATTTTTTCTTATTCAAATTATAAAGGGTCTAATTAACAAATTTTTTACTTAGCAAAGATACTAATATCATCGATATATCTTTGATTGCCCAAAATGAATCAAATCCTAAACACTTATCTAATTCATGTTCACACCTTAAATTGTCTACTGTTTGTTTTTATAATTTTATTTGAAGTGCTTGAATAATGCTTACATATGTTTTTGTTATATTGCTTTACATTTACATATATTTTTACGTGTAGTCTTTGGATATTTATAAAATATTTCTGCATTTTTCATGAATTCCGAGATTATATACTATATTTTTTTGTTTATTTAAGAATAAATATAAATTAGAATATTTCGTGGGCTTATGCCCATCTTGCAACTCCATCTTGAAGCACTCCGCTTATTTGTACTTGGTGTTAAATAAGTTCCTCTCATATAACATTTCAATTTTTTTGCCGCATGTTTCTCTTACTAAACAATTATTGAACTATTTATATCTACAAGCATTCTCTTAATATAAATACTAAGTAGGAGCAATTTAGTTGAAAATAGTTACAAAGAAAACTTGAAACTTAAAAAGAGAGAGGAAAAAGTATAATACATTTAAATTAGAGACTTAACAAGAAGCTCTTAATATAAGAACAACAACAACATACCCAGTGAAGTTTCACAATGTGGGATCTGCGGAGGGTAAAGTGTACGCAAACATTATCTCTACCTTGATAAGTAGAGAGGTTGTTTCCGAAAGACTCTCGGCTCAATACAAAGCATAAGCACAAGCAAAGCAAGAGAAACAGTCAGACTCAAACAAGAAATTTAAAACAGTATGAAAATGAGAGTACCAAAAGCGAATAAGTCATGATAAAACATTCTGAAAAAAGAAGCAGTAACTAACGCAGGTAAATGAGATAAACAAAGTACACAATAGAACATACAACAGCAGAAATCAAAGGACATGGACTATAAAACAATATTGCGCCTACTAGTATGATAGGCTAAGCAGGGCTACAATAATAACACTACAATTACCAGTATGTAAGCGTAAATAGGACCACGCTCAACTACCTACTACCCCTCTATCCTAATATGTGTCCTCCATAACCCCTTATCTAAGGCCATGTCCTCAGTAAGTTGCACCTGCGCCATATCCCGTCCAATCACTTCTCCCCAATACTTCTTTGATCTACCGCTACTCCTCCGAAACCCGTCCATAGTCAACCTTTCACACCTCTGCACTGGGGCATTTATGTCTTTCCTCTGCACATGCCCGAACCATCTCAACCTCATTTTGCGCATCTTATCCTTCACCAAGGCTACTCCTACTCTATCCCGGATATCATCATTTCTAATCATATCCCTCCTTGTATGCCCACACATCCATCTCAGCATCTTCATCTCTGCAACTTTCATCTTTTGGATGTGCGAAGTCTTGACTGGACAACAATCCGCCCCATACAACATAGTCGATCTAACCACCACCCTATAGAACTTGTCTTTAAGTTTTGATCGCACTGTTTTAGCATATAAGACTCCAGATGCAAGCCTCCATTTCATCCACCCTGCACCAATACGATGTGTGACAGCGTCATCAATCTCTCCATTCTCTTTGATAATAGACTCGAGATACTTGAAGCTTCCTTTCTTTGGAATGACCTGAGTACCGAGCCTCACTTCCACGCCTCTCTCATGGTCGCTCTCGTTACTGAATTTGCACTCCAAGTATTTTGTCTTGATCCTAATCAGCCTGAACCCTTTAGACTCCAGAGTCTGTCTCCAAACCTCCAGCTTAGCGTTCACTTCGCTGCGAGTCTCATCAATCAAAACTATATCATTTGCGAATAACATACATCATGACACCTCTCCTTGAATTTGTCGTGTCGGTCGTTCATCACCAAGGCAAACAAGAAGCTCTTAATGTTTAACGAAATAGTACATAATTTCTATAGCTTCGATAAAATTCGCTGTCTTAAAATGATAAGTTAATTGTAGTAAAAATAATCAAGAACTATGTCTAGAAGAGGTTGTCACAATTTGCTTTTTGATAGTTAAATTAGATGAAATTAAAATATAGTTAAAAATTAGGTGTGCTCTAATAAAATAGAGAATTACAACGCGCAATATGTTTTTAGTAGTTTTAAATATTTAAATTTTATTTTATTCAAATAAAATATCCACATATCCGATCTAATTATGAAAGTTGGTCAAACTAGCACACCATATATAAAAAAATTGACGCAAACATTAGGTGGGGCCTGGGGGAAATAAAACAGTACATAAATTTGGACCTGAAGGAAGATTCAGTACCCTTTGGACCCCCCTCTTTCACCTATTGTAACAGCATGGACATAAGGAACTAGACCACTATTGGCCATCATGGACCAAACCCACTAGGCACAATATCAAATATTTTGTGAAGGAAAGTCAGAAAGCGCTGAATACTCCACCTGCACTCGTATGATTATCTTGGTGAGTGGAATCGAAATTGATGCTATGAAATGGCAAATTTCGCAGTGAGAGGACCAACGACACTAACCCAAAGAACATCTCTTGCAATATTTCAGCAAAGACTGTCACCACACGGATTCGAACCCGCGACGTCGGAGTGGTTGTACCCCAATCACCTTGCCACTTACCAACTCGCATGTGCTCCTGGAGTACTAGTTTGGTTCGTTAAAGTTTCAAAATATGTTTTATTTGAATTTTTTTTTTGTTAAAATTGCTTTTCGATTTTTTTTTTTAGCTAGAATAACAATTTGTGTTTGATTACTTTAAAAATACTTTAATCAATCTTGGAGTAACAATTTGTTGCCTAGGTTCTAAAAGCACTTATGAAAAAATATTACTTTTTCAGCGTTTGAAAATCAATATATGTTATAACTCAAAAACACTTAAGTTTTCTTAATTTTTTTTTATCAAACACTTCAACTCAATAAAACAAGCACTAATATAAACACTTTTAATTTTCAAATAGTTTGACCAAATAGATTACTCTTAACCCTGAATATCGTCTGACTCACGAATCATGACTAAATAAAGGTTGAATTATCGTGCATGACCAAGTCATCAGAATTTTATCAAGTAATGATTTTAGCCAAGTAAACGCCCTTGACTGATGGATTAGCTTTAAGCTTTGCTTATTACCCCTCCCTTCTTTATTTATCAGTATTGTCTTCTCTTTTACTTAATTGACTTGTTTATTTCTCACATACTTATACCACAAAACAAAGAAGAAGATTTGAATGAAGTAACGGGAGGTCCAGACACTACGTATTCTCGTACTTGTAGGATTTGAAGAAATGGGATGAATTGATACCTACTTTATATATACGTAATTATCTTGAATATATTAAAGTAATTTTTTTTCAATTGTCAATAAGGGACGAAAGATAGATCTTATTATATTTTTTAACAATTTGCAATCTCGTAAGATTCGAATTCAAATGAAGTTTAGAACATTTATCAAAGAAAAAAGAACTAAAAAACTCTTCCATTTCTCTCAAAATCAGATGATTACAATCACGATAATTTTCACTTTGCTTTGCTGTTATCATTAGGCGGGTCATTATGACATTATTGTATGTTGATGAACTTTGATGTGACTTACAATTCAAAACTGGACACGCACAAATAAAAAAATGATACTACAAGCTTATTATGAGCTCCTCAACGATGACCTTATTTGTTTCTCCTTTAGTGACAATTTGAGGTGCCGATCTAAATTACTTTAGTAAGGCAATTTCTTCGATATACATACTTACTCATATATGAGCGTCAATTTCTAACTAAATAGCTAATTTTAAAAATTAATAGATCAAAGTAAAAACACATATCATTTAATTATGATTTGGTGTATATGCAAGATACCTATTTTATATTCATTAATTTAATATTCGGTACGAACAATTTTTTACCTCTCTTGAATATGAATTTAGTTGTTTTTTTCTTTTTCAAATGTCACAAGTGTTACTCCTAGTTAATACATGGATGTTGTTCAAGTATAGTAAGAAATTAATGTTTTAATTCAATGATCATTGCCTACTGTAAGAAGTTACATCATTACATTTATTTCTCCAAAAATGTGGAATCTCCCACCCCAGGAGCCCATTCACCCCGGTCCAACAGGTCTGTGAAGGAGATAAATCATGGTGGCTCAATTGATTTCAAAGGTTAGACCAGTACCACGCTGCGCACAAGGGCACTCCTTTATTTCAAGACGAAACCCCCACACTGTCGCTGACGGGATTCAATCATTGGTCATTTCTTCAAATATCCCCTTGAAACCAATTGAGCTGCCCAAGCGGATTACATCATTACATTCATAAATTGATACTCCAAGGAGGTTTTGTAGAAAAAAGAAACAAATTCTTGTTAGAGAAAAGAATAATTAATTAGGAGTAATTGGGTATTCATTTATTCAAGGCGCAGCTATAGAGATGGTATAAAGGAATATTTGAATCTGCACTTTAACTATACATAAGCCACATTTAATGGACTAAACTTAACTTATGTACATCACATTCAAACATCAATACTTACAAGAATTGTCAAAAGTTTTTCCATTCTATTCAAACATAGTTAATCCATGGCCATTTCCTATTTGTCTTATGCATTAGAATAATTTATTAGTACCTTCTAAATGGCTCCACTCATGTAATAGTCGTACTTGTAAAAATTACATACTGGGTTTTCATTGTCAAGTCAAATGCCTCAGCCGTCTTCATCTTCTCCTTCCTGCCCATTTCTCTTGCACATATTATCAAACACCTTGTGCGCAATTACACAAATCTGTTAATAAATCCCTAAAACCCTAGACGCCTGCTCAAATTACACGATGGCTCACCTTTTTATTGTGTTGATACTGTTTTCTCTTGTACTTCAACCCCTTGATGCTGCTACTGTAGTTGAAGATGATCTCAAATGTTTAGAAGGATTCAAGAAATCGTTGAACGATCCAGATGGAAATCTTAATTCATGGGACTTTAAAAATTCAACAATCGGAGCTATCTGTAAGTTTACAGGTGTCAATTGCTGGAACGTCAACGAAAATCGCATCATTAGCCTTATTCTTTCAACTATGAACCTTGACGGGAAGGTTACAGAACCGTTACAGTATTGTGCCAGCTTAACAACCCTTGATCTTTCTGGTAATCGTCTTTCTGGTCCAATACCTTCTCAAATTTGCACTTGGCTCCCTTTTTTGGTAACCCTAGATTTGTCAAAGAATGATTTTTCTGGTACTATTCCTGCTGATCTGGCTAAATGCGCGTTTTTAAATAGTTTAATGCTTAATGATAACAAGCTTACTGGAAATATTCCACCTGAATTTTCTAGTTTAAGTAGGCTTAAGATTTTATCTGTGGCGAATAATCAACTTTCCGGTAGAATTCCGGCAGCTTTCGATGATGCGGATGAGAATAACTTTTCTTTTGAAGGAAATAGTTTATGTGGTGGACCTTTAGGGAAATGTGGAGGACTTAGTAAGAAAAACTTGGCTATTATAATTGCAGCAGGAGTGTTTGGTGCTGCTGCTTCGATGTTGTTGGCGTTTGGTGTGTGGTATTGGTGTTTTACAAAGGCTGGGAAGAGGAAGAGAGGTTATGGAATTGGGAGAGACGATTTGGGTAGTTGGGCTGAGAAGTTGAGGGCTTATAAGCTAACTCAGGTTATGTTGTTCCAGAAACCGCTTGTTAAGGTTAAGTTAGCTGATTTGTTGATTGCCACAAATGGTTTCAGTACGGACAATGTTATTAACTCGACTAGAATGGGTACTACTTATAATGCAGTGTTACGTGATGGTTCTGCACTTGCCATTAAGCGTCTTAATACTTGCAAACTGAGCGAAAGGCAGTTTCGGGATGAGATTAATAGGCTAGGGCAACTTAGGCATCCTAATTTGGTGCCACTTTTGGGGTTTTGTGTTGTTGAAGAGGAGAAGCTTTTGATTTATAAGCACCTGTCGAATGGTACTTTGTACTCATTCTTGAACGGGAATGCAAGTGAATTGGATTGGCCTACTCTGTTTAGAATTGGTTTGGGTGCTGCTGGGGGCCTTGCTTGGTTACATCATGGTTGCAACCCACCTATCTTGCACCAAAACATATGTTCTAATGTTATTTTCCTCGATGAAGACTTTGATGCTAGAATAATGGATTTTGGGCTGGCAAGGTTGATGGCGCCGTCAGATGCAAAAGAGTCTAGTTTTGTGAATGGGGAGTTGGGTGAATTTGGCTATGTAGCTCCAGAGTACTCTAGCACAATGGTGCCTTCACTGGAAGGGGATGCTTACAGTTTTGGGGTAGTGCTTTTGGAGTTGGCTACTGGACAAAAACCTCTTGAAGTTAATGCTGGTGGAGAAGGATTCAAGGGTAATTTGGTGGACTGGGTGAATCAGCTCTCTGTTTCAGGTCGTATTAAAGATGCAATTGACCAGAACTTATGTGGGAAGGGGCATGATGAAGAGATTGTGCAATTCCTAAAAGTGGCTTGCAATTCTGTGGTTTCTCGGCCCAAGGACAGGTGGTCAATGTATCAGGTTTATGAAGCACTTAAGAGCATGGCTGAAAAACAGGGATTCCCCGAACAATATGATGAATTCCCGTTACTATTTGGCAAAGAAAGTGCTACTAGCATCCCTGTTTGAAGCCAGAATTCCGAAAGCATTACAAAATCTTCCACTCCAAATCAACATAATCATCCTGTTGTAAGTTCAGTTCGTGACACTATTTTGATTGGCTCAGAAGTACACCCTTCGAATATTTCACATATATTTGTGAAGTGCACAAATCATTCTGTATTTTGCTTGCATGAAATTTGTAGTATAGGAATTAACTGATAATTATTTCTCATGTTTGTGATTACTGTTGCCTATAGCTTTAGATGTTATGTACTCAGAGGATGCTCAACTGAACGTCTCATTTATTGGAAACTGGTCTATATTATTGCTAGTTTAGCTCTTGTTTGGAAGCGAATGGGGTGTGGTTGTTTATATATTAATGTCAATAGTCTTTGTTATTCATGCGTTGATTACAACTAGTTGTTCATAGCAAAAACTGAAAAATCACACCAAACCACCAAAATATCGAATCAGACTGACTAAAAGATCCAACATCTATTTTGTTTGATTTGGGCAAAGAATTGACCAAACTTTGGCATGTGTTGTGTGTGCGCATATATAATTTACTAGTTTTTGGACACATGTGTGTATTCCAAGATATATAGATCTAATTTTATGATGTAATTCTTGAAAGTCATTTTAGGTACTTAGTTTCTTTCCCTTCTACAAAACCAATTTCGATATGTAAGAATAGTTAGAGGGCTGAATTTTATTTTCATAAAGTTCTACATTCAACTTAAGAAACTAACATCTTAATAAACACCAAATAAGAATAAGAAATATATATTACCATTGACCTAAAACGTAATTGACAATCCAAAGCAAAAAAAGAAAATGCTAGTAATAAGGAGTAAAGAGAGAACACACAGAGCATTGTCCCGTCATATGATATTTATATTGTGAAATTCCACATAACTCATAAGTCATACTCTTATTGCTGTTAAAACTAAACAGAAGATGAAGTAAAGAAGTGGGCTTTATAGTTAGTCTAATACTGGAACAAGAAATTAGCTACAACAAAATGGAAATAACAAAGCCAACACTATTTCTTACTGGAAATCAGCAAGGAATACCAAATATTATATATTGTTTTTCCATCTCGAAAGATTGTAGTTTGATTTTCAGAGAAAGTAGAAATCAACGCCCCACTGACGAATCTCTGCTAGGTAGCGCCACAAATATTGGTATCCGAATAGATCGCACATCACTTCAATTTCTCTGCAAAGAATGAAAAGAAATAAAAGGCAAAATGAATGATAAAAAAGTTTCATGCGTTAAAATGCATCCAAGAGGCTATGAAGATCGAAAGAAAGACTTGAGGGACATGGAAATCCATTTTGCCTTTATATAGCTCATCCTAATTGACATTCTTTGGACTTCCCTCTCATACGTTTATTCTTTACATTTAATTATTTAATGTATAACTTTTCACATTCTCATGTTTATACCAACAAGAGGTTACATTTAACCCGCAAGGGTAGCCAAGTTGGTGTAGCAGTAGAGCGCGGGACCGCAAGGTCACGAGTTCAATCCCCTGCATAAACCTTCTTGGTTGAGCCTGTCACACATGGCTTACCAAGTGTGATTAATCGGCTGACGTGGTTTGCAGGCTATTGCGTCAGTCCGGGGTTTACCCTGTGCGCACTCGAAAGAGTAGCGGCTGCGAGTTCCTTCGTCAACAAAAAAAAAAAAAAAGAGGTTACATTTAATTATTTGATATTTAACCTTACATATTCTCCGGATGTTTATACCAACAAGAGGGTGGTTAACGCATTAATTGGTTAATGAAGGAGTAACTTATTTATTATTTGAATGGTATATTAGTCTATACATTTTTTGCGTTATTTTCTTCTTTCAACTTTTCACTTTTTGGCTTTCATCTTCTGTTTGCTATTTTTCTTTTTGCTCCAATTTCCTAACAAAGTTTATACTTTATACTTGATAATAGGCAATCATGAAATGATTAATATATAGATCTGCGGGAGATGATTGCCGTGGAAATTAATTGGCAACAGTAGGTTCCTAAATAATATAGGAATATGACTATTCAGATGCCATTTTAAGTTTTGCACATGAATATGAACAAATTTGATCTATTTATTGTAACCTTTTAAATTCCTAACGTTTTGGGATTAACGAAGAGGCACTGAATTAATGTGTGGATTTGTGACGGAATACTTTAAATTAGTAACATGAATTTGTGCACATAAAAATAGGACTGTTGAATTTTCTTTTCACTCACCCTTTATGTAATTTAAATGTTATTATTTTATTAGTTATTTAATTAGAATTTTATTGAATGCAGAAAATTCATCAATGCACAACGTGTAATTGAGTGGAGCATAAGAATAGGATTGTTGGACTTCTTTATCACTCACCTTTTATGTAATTTAATTATCACTATTTAATTATACATTAATTAAGTTGTGATTCAATGCAGTTTGGAAATTTCTTAGTGGACGTGTAAATCAACTTTCAAATAATTAAAATATTACTTTTTAATATTTAATTAGATGTTTTATTATATTTTTATTTACTGCCGGGGCAAAATCATAATTCAACTTTGAAGTTAGGAGCTTTCCACTTTTAGTATAATATGATATGTATATATTAATATTATGTAGCTTTTCTCTTGAAAATTTTCAAGATCCTTGTTTGGGATGTAATGTTTAATTTGTTCATTATAGAAGATCATGTTTCGTTCTTTTAGTATGTTTAATATGTCTGGGATGTAATGTTTGAATGCTTGATTTTTATGGTCACTTTTGTTATGATAAGACTTTGAAAGTATTTTCCTCAATGTATTCATCCTTAAAGGCACAATATATACATCATATACATGTAATTAGGAAGAGTCAATCATGCATAATCTTCTTAATCAATGTCTAATAATCTTTTACCTAATTAACATAATATTCCTAATTAACATTTTATTACCTATCATATATAAACGATACTACATTAATACATAATAATAATATGATTTACATAATATTCTAACACTCCCATGATCGAAAATTTGGAGGCGGTGAATGCTGAGACTGTCTCTAAAATCTTCAAACAATATCAGCGGAAGTCCTTTTGTGAAGATATCTGCGATTTGATGACGCGTTGGGACATGTAGCACCCGCACTTGTCCGCGAGCCACCTTCTCGCGTACAAAATGAATATCTAACTCAATATGTTTAGTGCATTGATGGTGGATGAGATTCCCTGAGAGAGATATTGCACTAATATTATCACAGTATACTATTGTTGCAGTCGGAATAGGGCAATGAAGTTCAAGTAACAGGTTCTGAATCCAACATGAGTCAGATACAACATTGGCCACAACACGATATTCTGCTTCAGCACTTGAGCGTGATACTGTGGCCTACCTTTTTTAGGACCATGAGATTAAATTGTCACCAAGGAAGACGCAATACCCGGAGGTGGATCGTCTTGTATCCGGATATCCTGCCAAATCTGCATCAGTGTAAGTAACAAGTTTGGAAACAGAGGACGGGTATAGATGTAATCCATACTCCAGAGTGCCCTGAATATATCGCACAATGCGTTTCAGAGCATGCATATGTTCATCTATTGGATTATGCATGAATAGACACACTTGTTGCACTGCATAGGTAATATATGGCCTGTTGAATGTGAGATATTGTAAAGCTCCTGCTAGGCTGCGGTATAACATCGGATCAACAAAAGGTTTGCTAGAAATGACAATAAATTTTGACTTTGTGTCGACCGGAGTTGCCGAAGGTTTGCAGAAACACATCCCAACTCGTCTCACGATTTCTGATGCATACTTCTTCTGGGAGAGAAATAATCCACATGTATGTCGTGTCACAGTAATTCCTAGAAAGTAGTGTAGTGGGCCAAGATCTTTCATAGAGAATTCAGAACTAAGCTGTGACATGATATTCTAGTGAAGAGAGTCTGAAGATGTTGTTAGAATAATATCATCCACATATAGAATAAGATAAGCAGTATGATTACACTGACGATAAATAAACAGAGAATTATCTGAACGGATGTGCGAAAAACCCATGCGTGACACAAAATCTGCAAACCGCTTATACCAAGTCATGGGGCATGCTGGAGGCCATATAATGATTTGTTAAGCAAACACACATGGTTGGGATATTTAGGATTCCTGTATCTCAACGGTTGGTGCATGTATACAGTCTCATTAAGGTGTCCATAAATGAAGGCATTTTTTACATCCAATTGATGAAGTGGCCATCCTTTTGAGAGAGACAGGCTGACAATTGTTCTGATAGTTGCAGGTTTGACCATTGGACTGAATGTTTCCCCGTAATCTACACCAACATGTTGTGTCTTCCCATCACCTACAAGACGGGCTTTATGCCGCTCAAAAGTTCCATCAGATTTTTCTTTATGGATGAAAATCCACATAGATCAAATTATATTAGCATTAGATGGACGAGGTACTAAATCTCATGTCCTATTTGTAATTAGAGCATGATATTCATCATCCATGGCCATTTTCCAATTCGGATCTTTTAGAGCAGACACTGGATTACGAGGCAAATGTGATTTCGAGACCTGGGTGTGAAGACTATATTTAGCATTGGGTTTGACAATTCTATGTTGACTATGGGTGACCGGATGGTTTGTTGGGCCAGTGAACTGGACGCCACTGACCGAGGAGTGAGAAACCGAGGGTCCAGTGGGCTGGATTGCTGGAGCTGGAATTTGGCCTCTAATGGTGGACTGGCCCAATCCACTGGACCGGGCAGATTGTGCGGTAGCGGGACTGGGCCTCGAAACCGAAGGCCCAAGCTGCTGCATTGAAATGTCAGTCAGTTGGGCCATCGATCGTTGGCCCAATGGGCCTAAATTACGGTGTCCACCACTAGCAATAGGTACCGAGCCGTGAAAAAATGTGTTAGATACGAAAGCTTATCATCATCCAAAAAATCATAGTTATGAGTCCTGGTGGCATGTATCTTAGCAAATGGAAAAATTGTTTCATCAAAAATTATATGACGACTTATAAATATTCTTTTGGAAGAAATGTCGTAACATTGGTAACCGCGATGATGAGTAGGATATCCCAAGAAAACACATAGAGTAGACCGGGCTTGGAGTTTTGTGATTGTGGTGGATGAAAACAGGGGGTAGCAAAGACAATCAAACACTCTTAAGTGATAATATGTGGGCTCTCGTAAATAAAGCATTTTTAGAGGAGCTTGGTATGATAGGTTTTTATGAGGAATGCCATTCAACAGTAAGTGGTCATTTGGAGTGCATGATGACAAAATACAGGGGGAAGTGAAGGATGAGAAAGAGATGTTCTAACAATATTGTTAATGGTTCTAATTTTGCGTTCCGCCTTCCTATTTTTGTGATGAAGTATGAGGACAAGACAGACGAAACTGAAGACCATTTGTTTTGAAAAAATCCCAAAATTGTTTATTGTCAAACTCCCCCCCCCCCCCATTGTCACATTGAATATTTTTGATATCACGTTCAAATTGAGTTCAGATGAATGCTCTAAAAGTGAGAAAAGTGAAAAACACTTGTGATTTTTTCGACAAAGGGAATGTCCACAAATAATTAGAGTAGTCATCAAGTATAAGCAAATAATATCTATGACCAGAAGAACTCAAAACATGTGATGTCCAAATATCACAATGTAAAATATCAAATGGCAAAAGAGTGCATAAAGTAGAGGAAATAAATGGCAACTTAACATGTTTACCAAGTGTGCAAGAATGACACTTATTTAGAGTATGTGTTTTGGTACAAGAAATAAAATTATTTTGTTTAAGAGAAGCCAAAACAGCCTCTCCCGGATGTCCCAAACGTTGGTGCCATAAAGATGGTGCCAAGGCTGCAAAAACAGAAGGAAACTTGGATCGTTGTGTTGACAGATTTATCGGATAGAGCTCTCCCTTGCTATCACATCTCATGAGAAGTTTCCCCGTCTGAAAATCATGCACGGAAAAACCAAAAGGATCAAACCGGACAGATACCCAATTATCAGTTGTAAACTTTCTAACAGAAACCAAGTTTTTGATTAATTTGAGAGCATAAAGGACATTCTTTAAAATTAGGGGTGGGTTTGGTGGTGACAATTTGCTAGAACCATAACCTTTATTGGAATTGAATGACCATTTTCGACAATTATTCCATTATCATTGCTCAAATTAAAATAGGACGAGAGATTACCTTGGGAGGACGTCATATGGGACGTCGCTCCGGAATCCATATACCAATTTGAATCCGGTGGATTAAGTCTAAGAGTATGCATGGCGGACTCAATTTCCGTGGGGTAGGCCCCTGTTGAATGGGCCTCATGCCACTGGGTCGGCTGAGGCCCACTGCTACTGCATGTGTTAACAGACCCGGCGAAATGGGCCTGCTGGGCCTATTGTTGTTGCTGCCAAATTGGCCCAAAGTATCCAATGTTTTGTTGTGGCTGACCAGTGGGCCTTTGGGGCTGCCTGGCCCAATTGCCTGTTGGGGTTGGGCTGGGTGGTATAGCCCAAGGCCACTGCTAGCCGTTGCCGCCGCCATCGCCACCACCTCGCCGCCCGCCATCGCCGCCACCGCCGCCGGTGCCGCCATCGCCCACCATCGGAGTTGGTGTTGCCACCATTAACGCCGCCATCGGAATTTCGGTGGCCTCCACCTTTGTTATTCCCGCGATTTCCACCCTAATTTTTATTGTTATGACGTCCCTTTTGTCCCTTATTTTGTTGAGAAGGGTCAAAAAATTACCATCATTCGAAGGAGTGACAAGCATGACAGAATTTGAAGTAGTTGAGGCCTTTTTCACCAAGCCCGACTCTTCAAGTACAAGCATGGACCTTGCTTGATAAAATTGTGGTAGAGGATTACTTTGACGGATTAGAGTTCCCACGCCGTTATACGCGTCGGTGAGACCGGCGACCAATTGCAAGACTAATCGGTTATTAGTAACCGCTGAACCAATGTTTCTTAATTAATCGGCCAACACTTTGAGTCGTTGACAATATGTAGAAACATTAGGGAAGTCCGGCATGTCAATGGTTGAGAACTCCTGTTCCAATGTAACAGCGCGAGAGTTTTGGTTATCTTGAAAAATATCTCGCAAGCGTTCCCACGCCTCCATGGCTGTTGAATCCGATTCCATTATCGTATGCAACAAGTCAGTGAAGATTGTTGCATAAATCCAACCAAGGGCTGTGGCATCAAGTGTATCCCACAATTCCTTGTCTGCATCGTTTGTTATGTCTTTCCCTTTACCATCTTTTGGAGGAATTATATAATGAAGAACTTTGTGAGCACGACAACATATTTTGAATAATTCCGCTCAAGTCGCATAATGAACGGTTTCCATTTCTAGTTTGATGGAAACATGTGTTTTGATGTTTGAGACAGCAAGGGCAGGGTGAAAGGATGATTTGGTTTCAGACATAATTGGTTGTGATGAAGGATAATCAATAATGGAGTAAGATAGAAAAAAAAAGTTGATGAAATTTTCGGCCAACTAGGGTGTTCTAGGAAGGAAGATGACCGAAAATTTGGAAGAAAATAAACTAATTTTGGATCTTTCCTTAAGCTCTTGATACCATGTAAGACTTTGAAAGTATTTTCCTCAATGTATTCATCCTTAAAGGACAAAATATATACACCATATACATGTAATTAGGAAGAGTCAATCATGTCTAATCTTCCTAATCAATGCCTAATAATCTTCTATGTAATTAACATTATATTCCTAATTAACATTTTACTACCTATCATATATAAAATGATACTACATTAATACATAATAATAATATGATTTACATAATATTCTAACAGTTATCACGTGTTGATGAAATACTTCAACCTTCCATGTTCGTTCACGACTCACAAGCCAAGATTCATTAACTTCATGTCTTCGTTCTTCCTAATTTCGAATTAGATTTTTATGGACGATATCTAGAATTAAACGGAGCATCTAATTGTAAAGGTTTCATATTGAGTTTTGTATGCTCTCTTAATGTCATTTCTTCATGTTTAGTTATCAAAAATCTGTTAATGCGAAAGAATATATGAATGTGAGAACATTCTCAGTGATGTTACAAGTCATGAAAGGTATCGGTCTGCCGAGGAATAAGCCATGAGGGAAGTGACAGTCGCTTTCGGAATTCCTAGTCTTTTGGTCTTGACCTTTATTTCGTATTTTAGAGGGGCAACTGACAGGCACCACATCTTTAATAAGACATCCCATGTCCGTAGTGATGTCCAAGGGAGAACAGCTTTCTTTCGTTAGACTGACGGCCCGTGTAACTACTCCACAAACACAAATCACACGTCAGCCTTTGGTTTCATTAAATTTCTTGAACAAATAGCACCTTCACAATCGTAGAATTTTATACATAGAAACTTATTCCATCAATATATTTTTTTTTTTTGGGTGTAACGGTAAAAAATGTATAAAGTAACAAGCACCAACCGAAGGCGAACCTACGGACAAAAGAAATGGATGACGCTAGGAATATCATGCATATCCCACAAGTCGGGAAGTCACAATATTCATTTGTGTCAAGCAAATAACTTAAGCTGAACCCACAAGCCGGGTATCCAGGAGAAAATGTGTAGGCGAAATGATGCTAAGAATCAAAAGCACAACTCACAAGTCGGGAGGTCATTTGATTCTTTTGCGTCATAGACAAAGCTCAAGCAAGTCCCACAATCCGGGAAGTCAAGAGGGCCTATACAGGTCGACCCTCGTCAATCCCTTATGTCAAAGATACCGACATAAGGTTGCAGCCGCAGCCTCCGTAAACCCTTATCGTGGTAAACCCAATGGGACAAACCCATGATAAGGGAAGAGCGCCTAGCGTTAATGCTGCTAGAGTGAGATATTGCCGAGGGCCAGATGTTCAAAACAAGAAGTAAATTGCGGAAATAAAGAAAACAAAATAGAATAGACATTTGTTTTGATTTTGAATACGAGAGCTTCCTTATCAAGTCTTGCCCCATCAAAGACAACCTTGTTGCGCGCAATCCAGATGTGATAGACCGTAGTCGCAAGGGCCACCCTTTTGGCCTTGGCCTGCCAACCTGTGTCGTGCCCCTCCTTTCTTATATACTTCAATGCACTATCGATAGTGCTCATGGCCCTAGTAATACCGAGCCAATGCTTGATGCGCTGCCAGATGTAGGACGAGGAGGCACATGTGAAGAAAATATGAGCATGAGACTCATCTTCCGTCGAACAAAGACCACACACCTGAGGGGTGTCCAAGTATGGGGTTCTGTCCTTGGTACGAAGTTTCTTTATGGTGCACATCCAAAGGATGAAGGAATGCTTCGGCAGTATACAAGAATTCCAAACATCACGAGACCATGTGACTGCATTTCCTTGAGGTCTGAAGAAGTTATATGCAGCCTGAATACCACCTGAACCCGACTCTACCCTGTGCCAAGAGGAGATTGTGTGAATGGCACAGGTTTGAGATCCAACCCGATTTACAATCTGGTCCCGAATCATAATCAGACGCTTTATGAGGGAAGAGTCCCCTTTTTGTGCTTCCCAAGACCAAATGTCACAATTAAGCAGGTATCTGTGATGGATCCAACGTACCCAAAGGGTGTCCTTTTTCTGCGCAATATCCCAAAGACATTTGGCAAGAAGAGAAAGGTTCCAGGCACGTATATCCCTAAAGCCAAGCCCTCCTTCTGATTTAGGCATGCAACAAGTTTTCCATGAGGCAGGGGGCTGGTCCGACCGCCAGAGGAAAGTCCTACATAGGCGAGTAATTTTGTCACTAACAGTAGCCGGTATGGGCATGATTGAAAGCCAGAAACATTCCACGCCCTGAATGACCGACTTAATGAGTTCCACAATATATTCTTCTTCACATTGAGAGAGGAGAGAGAGAGGGGCTCAACCAAATAAGTCATTAAACACTCTTAGGGGTTGTTTGGTATCTGAACAAGTTATATTGGAACTATAATACATGTATTAATGATCGCTGATCCTTTTTATCATTGATCTTTTCCTTCAAAGACCGAGAATTCAACCTTTTGAACATTGTGGACGACTTTTTGGACATCTAGAATGCCACCGAAAATTTAACATTGGGCTAAGCGAGTAGTAATTGCAGTTTACTAGGCATCACTCATGGGCTCATGGCTTGTCTTGTGCAGAGCTTAGCTTTACAATAAAGCTACTGCTTGTTCGCTTGGGCAACTCAATTGATTTCAAGGGGGATATTTAGAGAATTGACCAAGGATCGAATTCCGTCAGCGACAGTGTGGGGATTTCTTCTTAAAATAAAGGAGGGCCCCTTGTGCGCAGCGTGGTACTAATCTAACATTTGAAATCAATTGAGTCACCATGATTTACTTCATTTACAGACCTGTCGGACCGAAGTATAAGGCTTCTGGGGTGGGAGATTCCACCTTTTTGAGAAATAAAGCTACTTGAAGAAAAAATAATTCCAGTCAAACCAGAAAGCCAAAACTTGCTCCTTTGAACCGTCAAAAATTCCTACATAATCATTTCAAGAAAGACTCCCCGAAAGTAAATCAGACCACTAACATAGTAAAAAAGAAAAGAAAAGTCAATAGTAGCATTTACATTCAAATCACACCCTTGTTTCATCTTTCATCAGTCATCAGTCATCAGTCATCAGTAGTGAATCATCAGTAGTGAGAAGTTATGCTTGCCGACCTACTTTCCCTCTTTAAATATAATCCCATTGCTTATAATTTCATTCATGTAGTGCAGTGTGATTTTAAACATAGATTCATCAAAAAATTTACAGAAAATTTTATAAATTTGAAAATTACATAACAAATACGTACCATAAGTCACAATAATTAATAATTTAAAATATTTAAGAAAATTGTGATTAAAGAAAAACCTTTATGACTCTCAATATTATGAGTACCACATGAAATGGAATAGGAGTGCATTCCAGTGAAACACCTACATATCATCACACCATTGTATGCTGTAAATATGGTTGATTGACCTTGTTAGTCTTTACTAGAGTACTTTCAAGTATATTCGTGAGCTCAAGCTCGAGTGGGTGGCTCTCTGTACTTCCCTACTTTTCTGAAAACCAAGAAACACAAACTTCATAAACTATAAATAAAAAAGTAAGAATGTGTTTAGTGTAACATAAAAATGATGGCAGCAGAGATTCATATATGGATCAGATGAAGGTATCCATGTAATTAGTGGAGATGAGCGCAAGTTCCCGAACACCATGGTTATAAAAAATGTAAGGAACAGTAGATCGATAAATACCTGTTATGAATGGCATTTGGTCCAGTAGGCACTCTTCTTTCGCTGACATAATTGAAATTTGGATTTCTTTTGAGATATTGCCTCTCAGTTTCTATTATCTTCCAAACATCTACACGTTTGATCGCCCTAGCAGTTACGTTTTTGGTAGCAGCCTTATCTCCCTTCCCTGCTTTCCTGAATAATCAAGTATATACATAAGAATTTAGCTTCTATACACTCACAATGTTACACTTCAAGTCATCTAAATGTACATAGCAAGTGTAATTAGGAATCTAACTAGAAAATAAGGTTATGTTACTATATGTTAAAGTACATTGATAATGTAAAACTCTTTTATAAAGTCAGTGTATATAAGTTAAATTCATACACATAAAGAGTACCTTTATAAACTTACGATATAAATTTTTTTATAATATCAAATCATCGAAAAGATTACGACATGAAATTGTCTAAAATATATGAGATTAGAAACCTGGAAAATAAGGGAGACAACATGTTACCTGTTCGGAATGGCATTGAATATTCCAGAAGACACTCTTCTTTTGCTCACGTAATTGAGATTTGAATTCTTTTGAAGATAATACCTTTCAGTTAGTATTATCTTCCAAACATCCAAATGATTGATTGCCGTAGGAGTGATTCTTCTAGTTTTCTGATTGACTAAAATCCCATAATAAATGAACCACACTAAACTAAGTAAAACAAGAGCCCCCAAGAAAGCCTTCATAACTCTCTGTTTTTAGTACTTCGATATGTGATCTGCAATATTGTCCAATTGTTAGCCGCAGATTACTTCATTAAGTACGGGGTAGTTTATGGCCATGATGACAGAAGAACATAGGCAATTCTATGTTGCTGTAATATGCTCTTTCATGAAAGACAATTCTCTTGGACTTAAGATGAATATATAATATGGGAAAGGTTAAAGTTCGTTACTGTCCAAAAGCCAAAAAGGGAGGGAACGTTAGAGGAGGTGGAGTAACATAGGTGAATCCAAGATTTAAATTATTGTGTAATTTCTCTCCGGTGCTGCGGCTTTGACGGTGTTGCGCAGCGGCCCTACAAGGCTCCGTGGCGATTTTCGGCTCGTTTCATCTTACACTTCTTCCTTCGTTTACCAACATGGAATACTTGTCATTTGGTTAATAACCGTCCATCATTCTATGTCTCAAACGTATTACATATGTACCAATATCTCTTTCACTAATGAAATTTACGATATTTGACACTATTTGTACACGTGTGTGAAAACGACGTTTCCGACGTGCGGGACCCCAATTGTTCGAGTCATAAATAATGTGATAAACTTAATTTCATATTATTAAATTTTCAACACACTCTACCCTCTTCAGATCTCACGTTGTGGTATTTCACTGGATATGTTGTTATATATATATATATAGCTTTAGGTTTTACTTTCTAGAGATGAATTTAAAATGTCTTAGTCGAAACTTATTAGAGATATCTTTTACTCCAATTCACCACAGATACAGAGTTGTACGCCCATATCTTAGCTAGAGAAGCACGAAACACCAAACTATACTTTTACAACATGATTCGACAACCAGTACTAAATTTCTAATTTATTTATTTAGTACAATAGCAAATACGTTCGTGTCATATAATGCGATGACAAGGCTGAAAATTAGGAGGATGACTATGGGTACAAAAAGAAACTGTAGCTGGGGAAGCTAGAAAACGATGCGGTAGAAACTCTAAAATTGATAAAATCATTCAATAAATCAGTAAGCCCTAACTCACAAAATAGTTCGAATAAGTTACTTCCCCATCTACAATTTACGTGGACATATTTAAATAAATCAAAATTTAAGAAAGAATGAAAAACTTTTAATATAGTTGTGGAGTGAGTCCGGAACTTAAGTGAAAAAAGAAGAAGGAAAGCAACAAAATACCCCACAAAAAAGTGACAAAAGTATCTTTTGAACAATAATTTGTTGAAAAACGGGGGTTACTATTCATTTTCCAACATTTGGTATTATTTCAAATGATGAAATTCACGTTTTTTTTTTCATACTTTGACAAAAAATTAGTCATATCTCAAGACTCCGGAACGTCAATATTTTATATAAAACCTGATATTTATTTCTACGAACAATAATGTAGGCTAAACACATCAAGAATACCTAAATGTTCGGATCATCGTTTTAGGGGTTGTAAAGTGCCTAAAGTAAGTTTTGTTTAGTTACTGGTTATCATTAGGTTTAAGTGTTTTATTTTTTTGAATTTTGATTTAAGCGTGTTATTTTTTAGTCAAGACATAACTTTATTTCGAATATGTCAAGATTTTTTTCTTATTAATTTAGGATGCCAAACGAGTTAGTAATAAATAATAATAAAGACTAAGATAACTAATTATCATTAAAAATTTGATACGCGAAAAATATAATATTAACTTAAACTATACAACTTAATTACATATACATAATCTCTAATGGGTCCCACATGTAGTAGACTTTAGAGTAACCTTAGGCCTAAGGCTAATACGATCCCCACCACCCTAGTCATCGTCCTTATCCCCTTTGCTCCTCTTAATAATAGGATGTTCTAAGCCATGATCATTCTCCCTTCCCTTCTTTGCATCTTTGACCATAACATGATTCTTCTTGGGATAACGTACGAATGGTATGCTCACAATAGATGGTCTGTTGGGATCAACATCGTCATCCTCATCTGAAAATTGGACCACATACGCCGAAGAATGAACCAGAAAAACATATAAAATTAATACTGATTCTAATATAAATTGAATACATTAACTTTTGTTAAAAATTAAACATGTGTGTCGATTTGCTCATGAGCAAGCTCGTGAGGAGGGTCTGGTGTAGAATCCGAAATACTCTCATGGACAAGGTCTGGTGTAGATCTAAAGTACTCTTATGGATGAGATCTTGAATGGTTGAAGTTGGAGTGATGTCCTATTTGAGATCCAAATAAATGTTAAAAACATTAAAGTAATAAAAGGACAACCCGGTGCACTAAGTTCCCGCTATGCGTGGGGTCCGAAAAAGGGCCGGACCACAAGAGTCTATTGTACGCAGCCTTACCTTACATTTCTGCAAGAGGTTATTTTCACGGCTTGAACCCATGACCTTCTGGTCACATTAAAGTAATATTCAACTTATATTGAGTAAAATTAAGTTTTACTAAAACTAACATGTGAAAGGTATGAGTCTCCCACCGCCATCGCTCAATCATGGCCGTCACAAGAGCCCGATCATGTTGTACCCGATCAACAGCGACGCAATTCATAATAGCTCGGACCTATGATTATCATGTAGACTAAGTACTGATCTATCGATGAGTCACGTGTGAACGTTGGGATCCATGGAGGTTTCGTATATATACAAACAATGTTTAAATTATTTATTATATTGTAATATTAATTATCTAATCCTTTATCTATAAATTATATTAACTAACTTATCATTTATCGAAAAGTTATATTAACTAACTAATCCTTTATCAGAAAATTATATTAACTATCTAATTTTTTAAGAAATTATAATAATGATGTTTTATAATAAACTAATGGTTTAGTTTATCATTCGTTGTTCATTTTATGATAAGTTTGAAGTTTATCATTTATTCTAAATTTGTGAATTAGAATAATTATGTTGTATTATATTTTTATGGATAATTAAAATTTAATTAATTAATTACTTGACTAATAATGTGTATAAAATAACTAAACTATTTAACGGGAAGACTAACTAATATTTTACAGGAAATTATATCAACTAACTAATACTTTATCAAAAAATTATATTAATGATGTTCAATCCTAAACTAAGGATTAACTATTACTAATTAATAATTGCTAATTATTATAATTCTAACTACGATTAATGAAAAAATATATTATCTAACTAATTCTTTATCAAAAAATTATATTGATGATGTTTAATCCTAATTAACATATGAAATAATTAACTCACAATTAACAATTGCGAACTAATTATTCTCCTAACTATAATTAAAGTAATAACAAGTTTCCAAACAAAACTTACTCCGGACACTTTACAACCCCTAAAACGACGATCCGAACGTTTAGGTATCTTTGATGTATTGAGCCTACATTATTGTTCGCAGAAAAAAATATCAGGTTCTAAATAAAATATTGACGTTCCGGATTCTTGAGATATGACTAATTTTTTGTCAAAGTATGAAAAAAAATGTGAATTTCATCCTTTGAAATAATAGCGTTGGAAAATGAATACTACCCTATTGAGTAAAAGGTACTTTTGTAACTTTTTTTATGGAGTATTTTTGTTGCTTTCCTTTTTTTTTTTGGTTACTTAAGTTCTGGACTCTTGTGGAGTTGTGGTCCTGAACATGTGGTCTTATAATATTCATGTGTCTATTAAAAAAATTAAATTTTGTGGTCTTAATCATATTATGGTGTTTGTGTGTCAGTATTTTTTTTTAATTTATAGTCTTAAAACTATGATAACATTTGTTTGACTATATTTCATTAAGCGGTAAAATGAGAAATTTATATTAAATTAATTTCAAATTGTTAAAAATGCAATGTTTTTATAACAGACTAAAAATCAAACAGTCACATGAACTGAAATTAGTGGAGATATAGGATCTTATGGATCCACTTCCCTCTGTTTAGGCCCATTTAAAATGATAGTGATTAGTAATTGACATGACATATGCATCTTTGATCTTGAAAGAGGATTGACCCTCTCTTACACTAAATAACAACAACATCAACTTCGGTGTAATCTCATAAATGAGGTCTGAGAAGACTAATATATACTCAAACTTTACTTGTATCTTGGAAAAACCCTCGGATGTTTATGATATA
Source organism: Anisodus acutangulus (assembly GCA_029783415.1). Taxonomy (NCBI): domain Eukaryota; kingdom Viridiplantae; phylum Streptophyta; class Magnoliopsida; order Solanales; family Solanaceae; genus Anisodus; species Anisodus acutangulus. The sequence goes on along the minus strand of CM056501.1, from coordinate 48,309,566 downwards.
CCCTCTGTTATACTAAATACTAGGAGAAAATCCAGTGTAGTAAATTGCAAGATCCAATTTAGCGCATTCATCGTTTGTATGTTTCTACATATTACAGTCCAGGGGGAATTTGTCAAGTCAGTGTAGTGCATTCATCACAGGGCATTTCCCCGAATCCATTCCTTCGAGTTCAAGGGGATAAAAAACTAGTCCTAGATTAGTCAAGAATCAAAATAAAATTTGGAATCATATTTCATCTAATTACACAATCCATATTACATTCAATCTAACGACTAATATAAATTTATGTACATTAAACTCCGTTACACGATTTAAAATCTTGCTTAATTAAGCATGTGGTGTGTTTTCAAAAATAAAACTGTCTTTGTGGCAAAAGGGGTGGACAGGGCTCTTAAATGTTTATTAATGGATGCTCCACTACCATATATTCTACTAGTACAATGCCAAAGTTGCTTCGCACGCTTGGAAATTAAAGCATTTAGGAAATGATATTTTTAAAGCATTAGTGAACATTGAAAAAGATAAAAGTTTTTACACTATCAAAAACAAAAAAAGAACTTTCATAAGTACAATTTTTCTAAAAGTAAATTATACAAACTACAACAACTTTTAATATTACATATTGCACCTTCTAGTAACTTAAATGGTATATCTTAAATGCTATCAATTCTCCCTCAATTACAAAACAATCAATCATAAATATATAATTATTTCTAAATTTTTGCATAAATAAATGGTAACATATTAAATATAACAAATTCTTTCCAAAATCTTTCTCTCTCTTTTAGGTTTCGTGGGGTCACACTGTGTAGGGAAAAAATCAAAGTTTTATTAATATATATATTCTAATTTAGAAATTACCTTTATTATAAATATATTCTTTTCAAACTAAAATTGTAGACATATAGGAATATTTGCAAATGAATATCTAGTATATATCCTACTTGAAAAAATGGTTTTCCAATCAAACAAAAAAAATAAAATTCATATGGTTGATAGCTGGTTTTGAGTTGTCTTCTTCCCCCTCCTTTTTATTTTTCTTCTTTTACTTTTCATGCAATTATCTTTTTGTAACTAAAAAAAAGCTGTTGGATTTATTTGAATATATTGCTATTAATATTTTTATTCTTTTAGTTTTCATGCAATTATCTTTTGTGCTATTATATACATTATTAATATTAAGTATATTATATACAACATATAACATTGATATAATTTTTAGTATATTGTGCTATTGTATACATTATTAATATTAAGTATAATATATACAACATGTAACATTGATATAGTATTTAGTATATTGTGCTATTAAGTATACTATATACAACATATAACACTGATATATCAATTATTTTAATGATATAAAATACAGATATAAACACACACATGCACATATATATGTACAATAAAAAAATATAAGAATAGTTTTTATGCTCTAATTTTAATATATTTGAAAAGTTACATTTATTCTCTCTCATATCTTCTCCATATATACCATATATCTTTTTCATATACTTTTCTTAATATTAATACATTCAATCAAAAAAATAATTATATCAGTCATCAAGTGAAAATAAAAAAAAAAGAGGAGAAAAAGAAAGAAAAAAATATTTTTAAAACAGTAGATGGAATATGAAATCTAAACTTGATTTTATTTTAATTATTTAAAAAATTATATTCTCTCTCATGTCATCTTCACATATTTTTTTTAGGGGGAGGGGAGGGGATTTTGAAAGAAAGCGAAAGTAAAAAGTGGATATGCATTAATGATAGTAACTCCTAAAATCAAGTATTATTGTTTTTTTAGGAAGGTAAAAAATTATACTTTTATAATTAAAAAATCAAAATTTTGAATAAGTTATATTTATGTATTTTTTAGAAAGTAGTGGTAATCTTTTTAATTATCATTTAAAAAAATTATATGTATGTGATTTTTCCCAAACAAAAACCAAAAACAATTCCGGTTATTTGTGCACTTGTTCCATTAGAATACGGCCTTAAAGACCCCAATATACAAAGGCCCGTCTATGGCTTCTAGAGGAAGTGGACAAATAGTCGCTTGAAGGATCGTTATCTAAGATAGTTAATATACAAATTATTTAAATTCTAGCCACTTCAATATCAAATTCGCGATCTCAAGTTCTTCAATCCTTCGGGTCGGTTTATTCGTCATTGACGAATTATTCATTAGAATCGCCATTAGAAATCTAGTCGTAGTATTTTTTTATTTTTGAATTATTTCATTTGAATTTATTTCGACTCGATCTGTTCAATTGAGACCTTATAATGCAATCGCATTCTCTGGTCCAATTGCTGTTTTTGTTTATGTATTTCTGATTTTCCACTAGGTAAGTCTGGTTGATTCTTTGCACCTAGTTTTAGTGTAGCAGCTATATTTCGATTGGGAACTAACCAAACCTAATTTCAGACAACAAGTCTAAAGTGAGAGTGAAAACTCAAACTTTAAAATTTATTTTTTAAAATTTAACTCGAAACTTTAAATCTTAGACTCTTAATACTGCAGATTTAAGATTACAACAAAAAAATTTCTTGTACATACAATTTTCCTTCCAGAAATCATATATTTTTTTCATTTTGGCATGTAGCTATACAAGTAATCCAAATCATAATTCCTCGTCTCTATATGAATTTTGTCATATCTCTATAAAAGGATCGGTGATCATTATTCTTCCTTTTTATTGTGGAGAAGAAGAAGCCGGAAACTTGCGAAAAAGGAGTATGAAGTTTGTCTTGATCTAGCTAAACTTTAAATTCATTAAAAACTGGCTATACTTCAAATAGCATGTCTAAAATCACAACATGTGCAAATAATTGTTGTTCCTAAACATCATGAGAGGCCCACAACTACGTCAACAAACAAGACCTAAGAGAATCCAGATTTAGCAATCAAGCGTCCTGAACCCACAACTAAGAGCCCCTACTCTTACAGAGCAAGAAGAAGAAAGAGGGAGAGCAATGGAAGATTCAAAGACGATAGCACACGAAATCGGAGGAGTAAGAAACGATGCGTTTCGATTCGGGCTTCATGGTGTTAAGAGCGACATCGTCGGATCTCATCCTCTTGAGTCTGCCTATCACTATGTAATCTCCCTTTCTCCACACTATTATTCAGTTACATTTGTTTCTGATTATCCTAATCTCTCTTTTGTTTTGGGGGGCAGACGAAGGTTAGGCAAGAGGAGATGAAGAGGAAGATACTTGCAAATACCTATGGTTCGGCTTTACCTATGAAGTTAGAGCTCGATCGCCAAATTCTTTCCAGGTGCTCGTTTAAACGCATTGTTAGATTCTAGCTGTATAGTTTTGTTTTTGTTTTAATGCTCTGGTTAATGAAGGGCTTTGATTGCCGAAAAACACCCTTTTTTGTGCTTAGCTAGGGTTTAATTATTTTTCCACTTGAGTAGAACGAAATTAAAACGGAGATAGGTGTAATTGATATTATGAAGAAACTCAACAAGAGGTACATCCATCTTGGTTGATTGATTTTCTATTGAAGCTCTACTATGCCTCAATCTCAACCTTTTTGTTTAGACTGGGTCAATTTATTGGGTTTTCCGTGCTCATGGTTTCCAACTCATTTTCCTTTTTCTTCTTTGGATTTCGAGTCTCGGAACAACTAATTTGAATCCCCTTGTTAAGTTAATTTGAGTTTTATTAATTAGGAGCTTTCTCCCTTTGTATAGGTAGGAAAGGCTGTCTGGATTAGTTGAGAGTTTTGGATGTGTAGATGTATTTACTGTTCTTCCGAGCTATTAAGTATCATGAAGTCTTAGAGTGAGCTGGGTGTTCTCCTACAAGCATTAACTGTTCGTTCATACTTCTAGGTTCGAGCTGATATCGTATTCCTTAACAAGCATTAACTGTCCATTCATACTGCTAGCTGATATCACATTCCTTACGTGTCTGATGCTTATATCAACTTCAAGCCCTTCACAATATGGATATAAGAGAATGCCTTTTTTTTTATTTTCTCCCGCATCCATCATCGTGAATATGCACCAAGGTTTAATTACTTTTATGTGGGTGGAATTAAAAGGTCAAATTTCATACTTAACTATTATCTTGTTGAGGAGTTAAGGGAGCGGTTCGCAGGACGCAGAGGTCGAGCGACCGACCTGATGAGATTCCATTTGAATTTTGAAAGAGCGCAGATAGGGCAGGTTTGGAGTGATTGACTGAGTTGTTTAACATCATTTTTAGGACGGCGAGAATGCTCATAGAATGGAGGGGGAGTACAATGATTCATTTGTACAAGAGCAAATGTGATATTCAGAGTTACAACAATTATAGGGGTATCAAGCTGCTAAGCCATACTATGAAAATTTGGAAAAGGGTCGTGGAGATGAGGGTGAGAAGAGGCGTATCTATTTTCGAGAGTCAGTTTGTATTCATGCCGGGGCGCTCGACTACAGAAGCCATTCATCTTATTAGGAGGTTGGTGGAGCATTATAGGGAGAGGAAGAGAGACTTACATATGGTTATCATTGACCTCGAGAAGGTATACGACAAAGTCCCTAGCGAGGTTCTATGGAGATGTTTGGAGGTTAGAGGTGTACATGTGACGTACACTAGGGCGATCAAGGATATGTATGATGGAGCCAAGATCAGGGTACAGACAACAGGAGAAGACTCGGAGCACTTTCCAGTGATAATGGGACTGTATCAGAGATCATCTCTTAGCTCATTCTTATTTGCCTTGGTGATTGATGGACTGACGCGACAAATTCAAGGAGATGGGCCATGGTGTATGTTATTCGCAGACGATATAGTCCTGATTGATGAGACTCGCAACGGAGTGAACGCTAAGCTGGAGGTTTGGAGACAGACCCTAGAGTCTAAAGGGTTCAGGCTGAGTAGGACCAAGACAAAATACTTAGAGTGCAAGTTCAGTAACGGGAGCGACTTTGAGACATGCGTGGAGGTGACGCTTGATACTCAGTTCATTCCAAAGAAAGGAAGCTTCAAGTACCTTGAGTCTATTATCCAAGGGAATGAAGAAATTGATGTCGATGTCATACATCGTATTGGGGCAGGGTGGATGAAATAGAGGCTCGCATTTGGAGTCTTGTGCGATAAAAAAGTGCTACAAAAACTTGAAAGCAAGTTTTATAGGGTGGTAGTTAGACCGACTATATTGTATGGGGCGGAGTGTTGGCCGGTTAAGACTTCGCACACCCACAAGATGAAAGTTTCGGAGATGAGGATGTTAAGATAGATGTGCGAGCATAGAAGGTGAGAGAATTAGAAATGATGATATTCGGGAAAGGGTGTGAGTCGTCTCGGTGGAGGATAAGATGCAGGAAATGAAATTGAGATGGTTCGGGTACGTGCAGAGGAAAGACACAAGTGCTCCAGTGCGAAGCTGTAAGAGGTTGGTTCTGGATGGGTTCAGGATGGTCGAAAAAGTATCGGTGAGGTGATTAGACGGGATATGGAACATGTACAACTCACTCTGGACATGACCTTATATCGGGGGTATGGAGGACACAGATTATGGTAGAAGGGTAGTAGTTAGTCCATCATAGTCCTACCTACGTTTACAAACTGGTAGTTGTAGTGTTATTACTGTAGGTCCGCTTAGCCTATCATACTAGTAGGCGCAGTATTGCTTTATAGTCCCCTGTCGTTTCATTTGATTTATGCTGATATGTGTTTTCTAGTGTACTTTGTTTGTCTTATTTACCCGCATTAGTTATTGCTTTTTTTTTATTTTTTATGAATGAGATATCATGACTTATTTGCTTTGTTTGTCTTACTTTGCTTGTGCTTGTGCTTTGTCTTGAGCCGAGGGTCTCTCGGAAACAACTGCTCTACATGCTAAGGTAGATGTGATGTCTGTGTACATTCTACCCTCCCCAAACCCCATGTTGTGAGATTTCACTGGGTATGTTGTTGTTAGAATGGGAAAAGAAGGCGACTTGCTGGGGTAATATCTGCGTACATTCTACCCTCCTCAGACCCCACGTTGTGGGATTTCACTGGGTATGTTGTTGTTAGAATGGGAAAAGAAGGTGACTTGCTGTTACTTCTCCTTCAGCTTAACAAAACTAACTGGACTACCTTTGTTATAGTTTAAGTGATACCCTAATGGCATTGCAAAGATTTTCCTTGCTAGTTGCCTCCATTACTATCATACTTAAATGTCTGTGACGGCTGCTAAAAACTCAGTTTAATTCTCAACTCAGACTCATGTACTTTACATAAACAATTGTATGGAAAAAAAAGAATAGGCTATCTTCAACTTCCATATGTGTCAACCTCTGACCTACACATCTGAACATTACTCTTAGCCCCCAGCCCCTCCCACCCCTCGGACTCCTTACTATTGTCGACCTCTCCCAGTTGCTACTTTCCTCCCTGCTCCTTCTCACCCCCCCCCCCCCCCCAAAAAAAACCCTGCAGTCTCCAATTATGTCCAGCATGTTCGTCTATTTCAGTATCTTTCACCAAAGAATATATGATTGATCTTGGTTGAGAATGGAGACATTTGGTCAAATTGTATTCATCATTTGTGCAACAAGAGAGGGAATGAGGGAGGTCTCAGGTATTCTCAAATTAAAGAGGAGGTCAATTTAGTTGCCAACTTGAAGAGGGTAGTAATTCAACCGATAAAATCCCATTACTTTGAATAAATGGGAACTTTCACGAGAAAGGTGGTAAAATCAAGGGCTTAAAGTGGGAAGATAAGCTAGTCAGGGCTTAGAATTGCAATTGAAAACTTGCGCCATTTAGAAATAAAGGAGACCTTTAATTTCATCTTCTAAGTCCATTAAGATTTCTTTTAGACTAGATTCAGAAAGCTCATTAGCAGATTTTCTATGTAAAACCCTACTGGAAATTGTTTCGTTCTCTTTTTTGGTGTGACTATTGAAGCTTTACTTTCTGTCTGGGTTTTGAACATCGTATCCAGAAGTTGTGGGTCTCCCTTTGTTCTGAATTTCTTTTCCCTTCTAAACTTTGCAGATTTCAGAGGCCACCGGGGGCAATACCATCTTCAATGGTGGGGTTAGAATCCCTAACCGGAGGGCTGGAGGACTTTGCTTTTGAGGACTACCTGAATGGTACAAAATCCCTATGATATAGTAGATATACATCTCGTTAAAGTTACTTTTAATTTGCTAAACCTTAGGGCAGCCGGGTGGACTAAGCTCCCGCTATGCCCGGGTCCGGGGAAGGGCCGGACCACAAGGGTCTATTGTACGCAGACCCTTGTGGTCCGGCCCTTCTCCGGACCCGTGCATAGCTGGAGTTGCCAATGTAAAACTTGCCAATTCATGAATCCTTATAACACCCAACTTGTTTGGGGACCAAGTGTGGTAGTTGTTGCCTATTGACTATGCTTTTCCATAGAAGATGCCTTTAGTTGATTGGCTTTTGTTTGGTTGCCATTAACTCATAAGGCGAGATTGCTTATTGGCACGTCCCTAAGGTCTAGTAGAACTGTTTCACCTTATGTGGACAAGTTTGAACTATCTACTCTCTCCGTATCATTTTATATGACAACCTCTGGCTGGATTGTAAACTCTTTGACACATAGATGTATATAACATTTTGAAATTGCCTTGAAGTATTGAGCCTTCAACATGCTAATATCTTTCCAACAAAAGCAGATCATTAAAGGTAGAAAGAGAATGTCAAAATTAAAGAGTTTGTATAGAAATGTGTCAATATTTTTGGAATGGACCAAAAAGAAGAAGTGTCGTATAAATAGAACTAATGGAGTAGTAATTCTCATCTGCGATTGTCTTTGGAATACAACAACATATCCAGTGTAGTCCCACAAAGTGGGGTCTGGAGCAGACCTTACCCCTACCTCGTGGAGGTAGAGATGATGTTTCCAAACGACCCTCGCTCAAGTAACGCATATCAAAGCAATTTTTAAAAAGATAAAATACAGAAGTACAACAGACATAGCAAGTAGAGAAATCATTACATAGCATACAAAAGTGGAAGGTAACCGAAGCAAAGAAATTTGTTCTCATTATTCTTCGAACTAATCCAAGGTAAGAGTTGCCTCTCTCGTACTTTTACATCTGAAATTTAGGTAAGTAGAAAGTAGACAATCTGCTCAGCCTGATTAGACCCGATCTACTGATTTAAGTCAGATTATTTGACATCAGATTGCATGAAAGCTGATTCCACAAATAATGTATTAACTTGTGTCAAATATTTCCTCCCACTTGCTGGAACTTGTTGATGCTAAACGTATAAACAATCCATGATTTTTCACTAAGTTCTTCAGTGCATAAGAATACCCGTTCCCCTAATGCCATCTAAGTCAATAGCTTTAGTTTTGGGTGTTATTTTCCACATGTTTCTTGTGCCAATGGGTTACTAGTAGCAAGGTTCTGTTTCTATCCAGCTGTTTGTGGAACTTTCCGAGATATCTTGAGATGTTGGTGAGGAAGGGGATGCTGTTGGATACCATCAGTTGATGATTGACTTTGTATTTTCAAGTATGTCTGTATAAATGTATATACTCGAGGTCTTAACTTCATACGTGTTTCTTGATGCTTCTTGCAGATCCTAAGGATTCTGAGAGCTTTCGTCCAGTTGACATGCATCATGGCGTGGAAGTGCGCCTTGGGCTTTCTAAGGGACCTGTGTGTCCCAGTTTCATTTGAATCATTTGCAATTGATTGAGAAACTGTAACTTACAATGCTGCGGCTGTGTACTACATATCTCCTAAAAGACTTGATGTCTTGGGTATTCTTAATATTAGCTGGATTTGGTAACCAACAATTACTGCTCTTTTTTCCTTCTTTAGTTTCGTACTATGCTTTCTTTCTTGCTTTTATTTCCTTATCTTCTGCTAATCCAACCACCAGTACCACCTCCACCTCCTTCCTTTGTCATTATCTTTTCATGCTTGATTGAAGGAAGGGTTTGCGATTGGATCAATGATTGATCCAATCTCCTTACTAGTAACTTACCTGCACCTGGTGAATGCAAAATTACACCGTATATATAAGTTTTTTAAAATTTTTTATCTACATATATAGATTTTGAATACCTTTGAGGTTGGTTTAGGGGGTTAAAATTCACATTGAGGTTCCAAGTTCAAGTCTCAGACACTATATGTTTATTTTTCGAACTCCGTGAAAATTTTGAATCCGTCACTGTGTGTTTATATCAAAGTGGCCAAGGGGAATCGTAATTGCTGCTTCCTACCTTGAGAAATCAGTCCGATGTTTTCTCAATACTCTTGTAGCCCAAACTTAAGCTACCAAGTAGATCTCACGAATTTAACCATCTAATATGAAAGTGATATAGTTTGTATTACTTTTCGAAAGTGTAATAATAATAAGTTTTAGATATAGTGCGGAGTTTTGATTTTTTGTCAAAGGAAATTTAAAATATATATAAAAAAAATGAACATACGAAAAAGTTAGGGGATGCAACATGCAATATATACATAAAAATGTAGACAGATTATATCTAATAGATTTTGCCGGAAAAAGTTATCAATTGACTTTCTTTTAACAAGAATAGCCTCGCTCTTACTTAGATACCTCAGTACAATGAACACGTGATTTGAAACTAAATAAGAATCTTAACATGTAATTAGGACAAACGTGGTAATATTTTTACATCAATTCATTATTCATTATAATGGCACAATTTTTTTACATCAATTCATTATTCATTATAATGGCACAACATATTTACATCAATTTATTATTCAACTAGAAAGAGAGGGAAAGAGGGGTGTGACATGTGAGTAAGATACATTGTGAAAAAATAGTTCGTACACACAGCATTAGAGTGTGCAAAAATCGATTTAACCAATAAATCGGATAATAAAAACACTATTGATTTATCGGATTAACGGTTTGTAAATGATTTTAGATTTTTTTTATTGGATTATCGATTCGGTTCCCGATTTTAAGGATTTAGTTAATAGTTAAATCGATAACCCAAAAAACTTAAATTAAAATTACATTTCCTCCTTATTCCGTGACTCTCAATTCTCATATGAAATTATGGCTTGAGATTCTTTGCCTCTCTCCCTCACTTATATAGTTGTTGTTTTGGTGCTGCTGTTTTCTTTCTGTTATTTGAAGTTGCTGGTTTCTTTTTCTTTTTACAGCTTGAGAGATTGCTATAGTGATATAACATCCAAGTTTGCTACTTAGCGTGAAAGAAAAGTTGTTTTAGGAATTAGAAATAACGTATTTGAATTTGCTTAATTTGTGCAGATTTTTAATTTTTTATGTATGAAATAGCCGCTCTACCTACCAATGTAGAGATAAAGTCTGTGTGGTTTGTGTACACTTTATCCTTTTCAGATTCCATATTGTGGGATTTCACAATGTATATATGAACAAATAAAAATTAGAAAAACAAAAGAAAAACTAAAGCAGCTTTATCGGTTTAACCGAAAATCGAACCATTAAAAATAAAAATATAATAAATCGAAACTAATAATGAATAGCTTATTAATTTGATTATTGATTTAACATTTTTTAAAATCAAAAATCAATAAACCCAAATAGGTAATACACACAATTGAACCTAAGGATAAGCACCCTACACAGCATCCACCACTAAAAAATAGGGGGGGAAAAGGAGTTGCGACTTACGAGTGGTAAAAGTACACAGCCGTTTTAAGTTTTAACACTCCGCTGCCAAATTCCCAGCAGAAAGCAGCACTGTAAAACTCACACAGCGCACAAACCCTGCCACCTGAAACCCCATCTGTGATTCTATCCCCTCAACTAAACCCTAGATTTCTCCCCCAAATCCCATGGACTCTCGCCGAGTTCCTCGAACCGTGTCCGACCCTAAGGTTCGTCAAGTCGGGTTCTTCGCTCCACCCGACCGGTCCCATTCGGGTCCTTATATCTCTTCTTCCCCTCCCGTTTCCGATCTCTCCCCTTCCGGTAACTCTCTTTCCCCTGTTATGATCCCTCCTTCACGTCACCTCTCCGCCGACTTATACCTACCCCGTCTCGGTAATCTTCCTCCGGCACCGTTGTCCCCGCTCCGCCGTGATTCTATCCCCGTCGGTAGCTACAATCCGTCAGAATTCTGTTCTCCTACTACCACTGACTTACCTGATGATTCCTCATCTCCTGGCTGGCATCGCAGGGGCAGTTCTGGAAAATTTGCTACTTCTCTTCCCTCTGCAGGATTTGAAATGCCTGCCGCCAAGCAGAACAGCTTTACGGCCTCTAGATTGACTACAGTCTCCAAAGTGAATGCGCCTTTGGGACTATCAGGTCTCTCCTCTGTCCTGTATGTCAATACTACTTTTTTTTCTTCATATTGATAAACTTAGCTATGTTTTGAATTTAGATAAGGATGGGGAAGTGCAGAAAGAACGAAATGCAAGCTCAAAACCATTGAAAGAGAAAACAACTAAGGCTGAAAGACGTGCTCTACAGGAGGCTCAAAGAGCGGCAAAAGCTGCTGCCAAAGGTTGTTTTTTCGTGATTAGATTTCTTCGCATTTTTTAGTGTTTTTTTTTTGTCTAAACTAATTACTACAAGTTATGTACCAAAAAAAAGTTTTATAAGGTTCCTCTTTGTTTGAAGTGGACTATGATGTTGTTCTTTGTCTTATAAATGAATAGTCTAATTGTTTGAACTAGGGATCATAGTACTTTGTGAATATATTGGTCCTCCTTTTACATGCCAGCACATGTTGTAATTCGAACTAATTGGTTTTAAGAAATTTAGAGCTTCCTTGGAGAGGATCATTTGATTAACCTTTTGTTAATCGACGTTTTTTCTTTTCAATCTCTTAGATATGAGTCTTTTTCTTCTCGAAACATATGATATTTTTGGAAAATCAAGACCTGCTAACCTGGTGCCATTTGACTGAGAAATATCTAGAGCACATCTATACAGGTTTCTTGTGCAGAGTATAGACAAAGCCCTGCCAATTAAATCTCTTCCTTATGTTTGTTTATGGGGGATTAAAATGGCTGTAACTACTAGACTTGTTGTTTTGCATTCATATTGTTGATTCTACACTTTGTCTCTACCTGCAGTATAGTTCCAGCAAGCTGGCTTGTTTTGGCGTTGTTTTGTTGCTTGACACTTCTTGGAATGCCAGATTTATATACGTTAAAGTGAACTATTTAGTGGAGCTGTCATCTGAATATTGTTTGGATCTTTAGCTTGAAGAATGTGTTCTTCCCATGTAGTTGGCAGCCATGTGAAATTTGTTTTTCTCCTGCGATTTCACAGTTGTCATATTATTAGATATGTCATGTTTTTTTGTACAAGAAAGTATTTTGAGAGGGCAGTTGAAAGACAGAGATGTCGGGGCAGCTGACCTCGTTGCTGTGGATTCTGTATTGGTACTTTAGGAATTGATGGAGATTTCTCTGCTTAAATTGGACACGTCATAGCTCATGCTTCCTCATCTTGCTTTTGGGATGGATAGTATGGTGGTCTCTGTGTTCCAGACTGACTAAATCGACTTCTGAATCAATAAACAGAAACTTAAGTGCATTAAAGAAAGAAAAGCTGGGATCTAAATTCATTAAAGAAAAAAGTCTAGTATATATGTGGGTCTTGGACGTTTTCTTTCCATGTAAACAGACAGTCTTATGGCTTCATGTTAGTGGTTGAGGGAGATCACACCCACGCCAGTTTGTTACAATATGGCTCCTCTATGTACCGCTCTCCACAATGTAGATATTCTGTGACATCCAAACTCTCTTTTGGTATTTCTATGTGTCTTTTCTCGCCAAGCATCCTCACTTGTCAGAATTAATATTCTTTGCAGAATTTCTTATCTTATTTGGATTTGATTCTTTAAAGTTGAAAATCATTCTTTATGGGAATGTGTTGTGTATCAAAAATATTACTGCAGGGAAAACGTTTTTGCTTTGTTCTTTGATTCATATTGAGTCTTGTATCCTTTCTACAGAATCATAAAACTTAATAGGGTTGTGATGGTTATGTGCCAGGTGAAGGAACTAATACAGCCACTGCTGCTTCTGGAGAACATACATCAGCAAATTTAAACTCAGTAAAGAATGCCAAGGGAACTTCACAAAAGAAAGAAAACCCTCCTGTTGCAGCTCCTGATAAAAAGGGCAGTGATCGTGCAACAGATAAAGATAGGAAAAAAGATGTTCCTCATCCACGGATGCAATTTGATGATAAGAGTCGTGTGGAAAAGGCGAAGAAGCGGTCAGTAGTGAAGCAAACTGAAGCCAAAAACAGGGTTGAACTTTTTAGGCATTTGCCTCAGTATGAACACGGAACAAGACTTCCCGAGCTTGAATCAAAATTCTTCCAACTAGATCCAGTTCATCCTGCTGTTTTTAAGGTATACCTGATTATATTATCTTTCTTTTCCATTTTATTTTATTTGTTCTATTTTGGCTTTGGGGAAAGGTCTTTTAACTCATTATTACTGTTATGTTGCTTAAAGTTCACTTGTAGAGTCCCCCCCCCCCCCCCCCACACACACACAAAAAAAAATAGGAAGAAGGTTATCCTGCTAATACTTCAAAAATTCTTCCATTGAAATCTTGGATTTTCTACTTGGTATTAGGCTGGGCTTAGATATTTGGCTGGAGATATATCTGGTGGGAATGCCCGCTGTATTGCGATGCTTCAAGCTTTCCAAGAATCCATCAAAGACTACTCAACTCCCCCAGAGAAAGCTCTTATAAGAGACTTGACTGCCAAAGTCAATTGTTATGTTTCATTTTTGATCGAGTGCAGGCCCCTCTCAATCAGCATGGGGAATGCTATTAGGTTCCTTAAAACTAGGATTGCCAAATTGCCTTTGACTTTGTTAGAGTCGGAAGCTAAAGCCACTCTTGTGACAGATATTGATCGCTTCATAAGTGAAAAGATAATACTTGCAGACAAGGTGATAGTCAAGCATGCAGTAACTAAAATAAGGGATGGTGACGTTCTTCTCACTTATGGATCATCCTCTGCTGTTGAAATGATTCTGTTACATGCTCATGAGCTTGGCAAGGATTTCCGTGTCGTAGTAGTAGACGCACGTCCAAAGCTTGAAGGGAGATTACTGCTTCGTCGGTTGGTAGGGAAGGGTGTCAAGTGTACTTATACTCATATAAATGCCATTTCTTATATCATGCATGAAGTTACTAGAGTACTTTTGGGTGCTTCATCAGTTTTGTCCAATGGAACTGTTTATTCAAGGGTTGGAACAGCAAGCATTGCTATGGTTGCTCATTCATTCCGTGTTCCTGTCTTGATATGTTGTGAAGCGTATAAATTTCATGAAAGGGTTCAACTTGACTCGATTTGCTCTAATGAACTTGGTATGCGTCCCAGCCCTACCCGGTGTTTGATTGTTCATTTTTATGCTGATAGCTTCCTTCAGGGATGACCATACCTGAAAGAGTTATCTGATGGTAGCCTGTTTCTTACTAGCTCGGTCATGTGTCTGTACAGGTGATCCAGAAACTATAGCTAAGGTTCCTGGTAGAATGGAAATTAACCACTTGGATGGGTGGGCTAACAGTGATAATCTACAACTTTTGAATCTGATGTAAGTATCATTATGTCAGAGATATGACATTCGGTTTTCATTGGCTAACCAGTCAAGTTCTTAGAGCTTACTTCTTATTTTCAACCCTTACAGTTATGATGCAACACCTTCAGATTATGTATCAATGATAATTACAGATTACGGCATGGTAAGTCATCAATACTTTTGTTTATATCATATCCTCTCTGGATTGTTCCTTAAGTAAACTACCTAAACGAGCATGAAGTTGATTATAACTTGGAGGTTATCTCAATATATGCAGATCCCTCCAACAAGTGTTCCTGTGATAGTTCGAGAGTATCGCAGAGAATATTTGTGGACATGAGAGGAGTACTACTGAAAGCTGCAAAGATCTGAAGCAAAGGGAGACCTATGCACAAGTTTTTTGTCCCCCCGCTACGTGTGTCTCAAAGATATAGATAGGGACAATTTCTACTTGGTTCATTTTTGGGATAATGATTTTGGGTTATGTGCCTCAGGTTTTGGGCTGACCCCAGGAAGAGTGCGATTTGTCCGCCTCTCAGGGCAATTTTTGGAATGTAATCTCTTGATGGAAACAAATTTGCGAAATTGTGATCAGATTTTCATATGAATAACAATTCATTAAGTCAGTCACCTTCCTCCACTCTGGGCATGTTTCTGTCTGGTC
Source organism: Anisodus acutangulus (assembly GCA_029783415.1). NCBI lineage: Eukaryota > Viridiplantae > Streptophyta > Magnoliopsida > Solanales > Solanaceae > Anisodus > Anisodus acutangulus. The sequence continues at coordinate 48,294,405 of CM056501.1, read as the reverse complement.
TATTTTTAATTTTAATTTTAATTTTCTTGGGAGCGAATAACAGGACTTTTCTGTTACTCTAGCAGGATGCTTAATCTTTATTTTTCTGATAGAAAAGAAGGAACTAAATATACCCTGTCCTGTAAACAGTAATTTCCTTGTGGTACTTTAATGTGCCATACTTATATACAAAATCACAAGGCTTTTTGATACACCTTCTTGATGTTGTTATAGATGTATGCTGTGACGGTGAAGAGAGCCATGATTTCAATAAAAAGAGACTGCTGCACATAGATTGACCAAAATCAATCTTTCTTGAGTTTATATGTGTTGGGAGAAGGGGGCCCTAGAAAATTAAGATATGACCACCAATTCCAAACTAGACAAATGGTGAAATTAGTCAACGATAGGACATAAGACAATCAGTTGCATCGTAGAAGATTAACTTTAAGATTATTTGTTCCTTGAAAGATTAATAGGCAAAGAAAAAAGGAATTATTAGTGGACAAAACATATCTTTGCTATAGGTGACATTACTTTGGCTATCTTTGGTCCGATAAGGGAAAATTAGCATGACCATGGTCTTCACTTTATGTCATGCCAACTCCTTTTTCATTGTAAGCTGTAAATCAGATCAAAGGAATCTTTATAGGAACTAATCTCCGGTCAAGACACAACCTCAATAAATTATTCAATAAACATGAAAAAACAACACATATTTATCGAATGAGCAATTCATAACTTTATTTGATAATTCAAAATGTAATTTTAGCCACCATTCTACAAAATAGATGATCTTCCGTTGAATGATCCAAATTTTGTTGATGTGTCTTATGATAACGTTAATTATAACCACATAACGCCAAACGATTTTCAGCTATAGTAAGTATAAACTGAGCTACACAAGTGAGTCGTTAATCAATCTAATTCTAGACACAAAAACTAAAGCTTGTCTCTTTCTTTTAATTCACATTGCCTTCATAATTTCTATTTTTTCTCTGTTTTCTCCTCCCCCTATGACATTGTTCATTTTTTTAAAGATATTTTCCCTTGATTCGTACGACGTTAATAATCCAAAATATTCCGCGAGAGCCAGTATGAATAAGACAACAAGACTTTAATTTCTTATTCGCTTGGTTTAAGCCTTCAAGGCTTAGCAAGTTAGCATCATCAGTGAAACTAATTATCCCAAGGAAACATTAAAGAATCTGCCGTAATTCGTAAGCAAGTTAATTAATTATATAGGTCGACAATGTCTCCTAAGAATTTCATTAAAGAATTTTATGTTGACAGAGATAGGCAGCTAACTGCCAAAATTTCATTTTTTTTTTCTTGACCTTCAATATTCCGAGTGTATAACAGAAACTAAAATTGATACTGAGTGCGGGGATTGTTTTTATAACTTTTCTTTTGTGTTGAGATTAACAGTGGAGAAAATATATACATTACCATCGCTATTTGACTTTTAATCTCACGATTTCTACTTTTGGAAAGCATCCTCATGACCACCATTGTTGAATGAATATTTCCTTCGTTTTGTTAATAAGGAGACATTTAGTACATAATTTGACCTAAAGTTACTTAATTCTGTTAAACTCATAATAATGATTGTGGCTCCACCTCTATAGAAACATGATATTAATGTAGGGACTGTGGTATATGTTGAATAATGTGTAGTCCGCTAATTGTTAAAATGCTATTGTTCGTTAGATATTCTTGATGAATATATCTAAATTTAATCCATATTCTAGCATTCATAAAATAATTTATAATTTTTTATACAAAGTTATGTTACTATTAGTTATAGCGGAGTTTAATACTGAAAAACAACTTATGCAAGTGTTTACTCTACTCTAATTATCACATGATGAATAGGAACGGAGGGATTTTTAGTAATGAAATTATTTTTTAATGCAGCTAAGACCTCTGAGTGAAGAGAAAGAGTCAACTATTTGGATTTTGAGTCATCACATTTCCAAGTAAATTTGACCAAAATTGGATAATATGCAACTGAATTGAGAAGGTCTCCAAGCTTGAAAAAGAGGTTAGGATACTTAACCCCACGTGTAATCTTGTGGGCTGTTTTATTTTTCTTGGGAGTAATACTCTTATCTTTATTGTGATCTCCACAAAGTACAGCTTTAACTTTTTATTTTTTGTAAAATTTTGTAAGAACTGAGTTTGTTTCTGGATCTTGCAAGAAACTAGTTCGTTAAGACTTTGTTAGTCTATGACTCTATGTGTATTTTAGTTGGTGCCTCCACAAGTTGTGGAGTGGAAGCGAGAGTAACTTTTCCAAGTTGTAGAGGAAGAAACGGCAAGAATTGAATCCCTTAATTATTATTCTCATAAATATACAATATATATATATATATACATGGATCCTATACTTGATTAATGGAAGATTATTCTAGAAGACTAATTATCTTTACCTAATTTATAAAAACTATTCTAGAAAACTAATCATCTTTATTTAATTTACAAGATCCTAATTACAATTATAATAATGATCATAATTATAATATCAATTCTAATAATGAGAGAGGTAATTATGAGATATTCCCATAATTACTCTAACAGTCCCCCGTAGTCATAGCTGGAGATTCTCGGATGCTGAGATTGTCTCTGAAATCATCAAAAAGTATGCGCGGAAGACCTTTTGTAAAGATGTCAACTATCTGATAACGGGACGGCACATGGAGAACACGAACTTGACCACGGGAAACTTTTTCTCGAACAAATAAAATATTCATTTCAATGTGCTTCGTGTGTTGATGCTGAACATGATTGCCAAATAAGTAGATCGCACTCACATTGTCACAATAGACCACTGTTACCTTTTCAATCGGAAAAATGGAGCTCCAGTAACAGATTACAGAGCCAACAAGATTCAACAACAATATTTGACACCCCTCGGTATTCCGCCTTTGCACTTGACCGAGATAGTGTGGACTGACGTTATGAGATTGTCACCTAAGAACACACAATAACCGGAAGTGGAACGACGTGTGTCTGGGCAGCCACCCCAATACGCATCAGTGTAGGCAGACATACTCGAGATGGAGGACTTATACAGATGTAGTTCGAACTGAAGAGTACCCTTAACATACCACAAAACCCTCTTGAGAGCCCTCATATGTTCTTCCTTTGGGTCATGCGTGTGTAAACAGACTTGCTGGACCGCATAGGAAATATCAGGCCTCGTAAAAGTGAGATACTGCAATGCACCAGCCAAGCTACGGTAATGTGTGGGGTCGCTGTATGGAGTACTTGAAGCATTGCTCAATTTCGTCTTTGTGTCAACCGGAGTATGTGAAGGTTTGCATGAAGACATCCCTGCTAACATCGGCTCTAACAATTCCATTGTCGTCTACCAAAACGACTGGGAATGTTTCAAAAAAGTGTACACCTTTTGAAAGATTTACAGCAAAACGACTTTGTGAAATTACGTCGATACTTTCACATATTATGGGTAACGTAGGAGACATCTCTATTTTTCACTCGACCATCCAATGGACCATGGACTAAACGACCACTGCCTGAAAGGACTTTGTCTCATTGTTTATCTCGTAATCATTCGATTCCGCCCCTAAAGCTAGATCATACTCCTCTCGCATGAAGGAGGATTGGGGGTACGACAGATATCTCCTCGGTATACTTCATTTGACTGAGAAATAGACCACCTGCATAATGAGTGACAACAATGCCAAGAAAATAATTAAATGGACCTAAGTCTTTCATTGCAAATTCTGATGCCAGAAGGGACATAATGGATTGACGAAGTGAAGTTGAGGATGCAGTTAGGATAATGTCATCAATATACAGAAGTATTTAAGCCACATCAGTGCCCTTTCTATAAATAAAGAGAGACTGACCTGACTTGCTGTGAGAGAATCCCAATTTGGAAACAAATCCTTCAAACCTGTTATACCATGTCAGAGGAGCTTATTTCAGACCATATAAAGATTTTCTCAATAGGCACACATGATCTGGACGGGCAGGATTGCGGAATCCCAACGGCTGATGCATGTATACCATTTCCTGCAAGTGGCCATGTAAAAATGCATTTTTGACATCCAACTGATAAATGGACCATGACTTGGACAGTGCCAGACTAAGAACAGTCCTGATAGTTGCAGGCTTGACTACCCGACTGAATGTTTCACCTCAATCTACTCTTACCTACTGAGACCTGGCATCACCAACAAGACGAACTTTGTATCTCGCAAAAGAACCATCAGAATTCGTTTTATGGCAAAAAACCCACATTGATCGAATTATATTCACATTAGATGGTCGTGGTACCAAATCCCACATCTTATTTTGAATAAGAGCAGTAAATTCATCTAACATGGCAACCTTCAATTCGGGTCTAATAAGACAGCTTTGGGATTTTTTGGTATTGGTGAGGAATGGACTGAGGTGGTGATGAAATGGTGTTTAGGGCAAAAAATCTCGTGCATGGCACGTGTTTTCATGGTCCGTTTAGGTGTTGGGCCGTTGGATGGTTGGGTGTTGTTGGGATTTTGGGCCAAAACAGTGGGTGGGGTTGTTTCGAAAGTTTGAGTCGAGGTAGTGGGCTCGGTATGGTTCTTGGCCGGCGAGTTTCCGGAAGGGGGTGGGGTTACAGGTTGTGTTGTAGGGGTATGTGATGTCCCTAAATTGTTATTTTGAGAGTTTAGATGATACCTCAAAATTAGATGAATTCCGTCGTCCAGAAAATCATATGAAGGTGGGGATGCCGCTCGAGATGTAGCAAACGGGAAGATTGATTCATCAAAGATAACATAACGATAAATAATCATTTTTCCTGTTGACATATCAAAGCACTTATATCACCTATGATTTTGTAGGTCCCCCAAAAATACGCAAGGAGTGGACCGAGCTTGAAGTTTATGAATGGTGGTGGACGGAAACAAGGGATAACACAAACACCCAAAAACCCGTAAATGTGTAAACGACGGGATACAGTTGTACAATACCTGAGTATGGGACACATTGGAGAGTAGTTTACTAAGAAGAATATTTAAGAGATATGTAGCCATTTGAAGAGTATGATGCCAAAAATTTGGTGGAGTGGATGAATGTATAAGGATAGATCGAGTCATATTGTTGATTGTTCGAATCTTTCTTTCAGCTTTCCCATTTTGAGAAGATGTATGTGGACAGGAAATACGAGGACAGACATCCCATTTTGTTGACAAAAATTCTGAAATTGGGTATTTATAAATCCCCCCCCCCCCCCATTATCACATTGAAAACATTTAATGGTTTTGCCAAACTGAGTTTTGATAAACACACTAAATTGTTTCAAAATGTTATAGGTCTGTGATTTTTGTCTTAAGGGAAAGGTCCACAAAAAATTTGAAAAATCATCAAGAATGAGCAAATAATACTTATGACCTGCATCACTTAATACGGGTGAAGTCCACAAATCACAATGCAAAATATCAAATGGCATAACAGTATTAGAATTAGAGGCAGAAAACGGAAGTTTAATATGTTTACCAAACACACGGGTTTGACAAACAGAAGAGTCCAAACGTCCATTACAAAAGGCTAAATTATTCTTTCTAAATTGATTAAAAACCGGTGCTCCCGATTGTTTTGTAGTAATATTATGGATAAATGGTTGCTTTGAAGTCTAATGTTGTTTATCAAGCTATTATTGCGTCACATTATTTATGCTTTATTGTTATTTTATTGTTATTTATGGTTTAATACTATGCTTATGCATGAAGAAAATTCATTTTAGGCTGTGTTTGCGATCGATTTTACCCTAACTTGCCTGCACCCTCAACCCACACAACCTGCCAAAATATAAATAAAATTAGAGGCTGTGGTTGTGTCATAGACAAAAGATAGAAGTTGGAAATACTCACAAAAATATGTCAAAGCCACTTGTAGCGTATAAGGAAGAGTTGCTTTTCTTTTTGGATTTTATGTTAGTTTTTGTCAATATATGAGCTGCACTGTTGGTATAACTAATGTGTAATAGAATATTTTTCGAATATTCTTTCAGTATTAATTGTCTCCTATTTTAGGTAGAATTATAATTCTTTTGTAATTAGGTTGATTAATTACTTAGTTTATAGCAAGGTAAATACTTTTGTAATACTATATATATTGTAAATCATTCATCAATAAGATCAAAGAACATATTTCTTCATGCTATCAGAGCTGCGAGTGAGGTGAGATGTGGCGCCCGTGTCCATGTACCAAGCATCATTGGGCTGCAATAAATTCATGGTGCTTAGACCTGGGCCAATTCCATTGGCGTGAGAAAAATGGACTGGGCAGCGGACGGTTGGGCCTCCGTGATGTGGGCCTGATGAGATGGGCATGATTGGCGAGGTGTAGGACCCGAGCCCAACAAACTGGGTTGCTGCCATTGGGCTGGGCCAGTCGGGTATGGGCAGGGTGGGGAGGCCCAATCGAGCGCCAAGGCGATGGTGCCATCGACCAGTACCGAAGCCGTTGTGGTTGTCCACCCTATTTAGGCCTTCCACCGCTGCCTTGCCTCTTTCGGCGCGTCCGCCATCGCGGCCTCGTCCTCAGGGTTGCTGCTGGTTATCAGTGGAATCGGCGGGTGCGGTGGTGGTCTCTGGTGCATCAACCACCAATGCTTTTTGATTGTGTTCATCTTGTTTAGCACGTCTGGTTTCTTCCAAGAGCAATTGTGACCGGACTTTGTTGAAGCTGGGCAGGGGGTCGGTTTGTTGTATCATCGTTGTGAGTGTGTCATATTCACCTTTCGGCAAATCATTAATTAGTTGCAACGCCATCTCAGTGTCCGAAATCGGAGTGCCCATGTTGGACAATTGATCGACAACTAATTTTAATTGTTTGCAATAGTCGGACATGTTCGCAAAGTTTTCAAGTCACATGTTATTGAATTGTTCCTCAAGGTACATGACACGTGTGTGTTTGTTGTCTTGAAAAATTTCTTCCAACCGGATCCATAGCTCACGCACCGAGGTGCCTGTTTTCATAATCGTATGAAGCAAGTCCTTAGAGATGGTGCCATAAATTCATTACTTGACGATAGCGTCAAGTCGACGCCATGCCGTGTCTTCGACCTCGATAGGACGAGGGAATGTCGTCAATATGATCAAGCATGTTGTAAGCACATGCATGAATGTGAAATAGTTCAACCCACGAAGAATATTGACTATCCTCTTGATCAAGAACTAAGGGGATATAAGTAACAAATTTTTTACATAATAAGTGGTGACGAACTCAATTTCAAGATATCTACCTGCTCTAATACCATGTTACATTGTATATGACATTCTCATCTAAAAGATTAAACTGCTACCGAACATACTTTTAATTATAACTTTGATGGCCCTCAAATTCCATTTCTCTTTTTCAAAATGAATTTTATGAATTTCAGCTACTATCAGAAAAGAGAAATCAATCAAGATTACTAAATAGTAAACCTCTTCCCAACGTAGCATGATAGCAAATCATTTTATTCCCTCGAAGATAACTGACCGATATTTTCATTTGTTAGTTTTATCCTTTAGGCATTGGCCACAATTATAGAAAAAAAAGAAAAGTTATCGATCAATCACTGAATACCAACTGATTACATGCAAACCAACCAGGCTCTGAGCCTTTGACTATGAATGGATTTCCCGGACAGGAAAATTTAACTCCGGAAGCAGCCGCTTCACAAGTTATTGGCACACTTAAAGGTATGTTCTTTTCACTCATGAGAAGACTATGCTGGCGTCCAGGCTGAGAAAATGAGATCTATATACACTTCATTTGGATTTTTTTTTTTTGAAACTGGTGACTTCATTTCATTTGGAGTTTTCTTCAGGAACACTTTATTTACGGTAGCCTTTGACTGATAATCACAGAGAACATCTTCGGCATAATAGGTACACAGGCAACTGAACCATAGTAGTTGAAGCATCATGTCACATATGAAACATAACCGCACAAGTGTAACATGAAATAAACGATCATGCCAAAATAATCCTTTATCCGACCAAAAGGGGAAGAGGAGGGGGGAGGGATAAATAACAGCTCGCAACATTAAAGCACAGATTTGCTCGACCAGCGCCTTATAAAGTCACTGCCCCCCGATTGTCAGTCGTAAAGGACTCCTCCCCGATCACACGGCTTCTGGATAGCTGTCATTCATGAGCCATGACCAGTCGAACGAAGACCCTCCCTTCAAGCCCATTATCAGTGAATCAAGCTTCAACAATCCAATAGATTACATTCTGGCAAGGTGAACTAATTTATAACCAAGGGGGCAAGTCACTTTTCACCATAACCCCACTGGGTAAAACCGTAAAAATGTTGAAAATTTGAAGTAGCCCCGAAGGTTATTACTAGGTCTAGCTTCAGTAGACAATTCTAGTTAATCTTTTTAAGAAAAGGAAAAAGTAGAAGTCTAGCCGATATTCGTCCTCTAGAACAAAGTACAAATCTAAAAAAGCACTTCCAACCTAGTTGTCATGAATCGTGTTCTATGTCTTGCTGCTGTCTTCTACAGTTCTACCTTAACCACCATCCTTGAATAGTAGAGATAGGAGTATGCATGAATGGAGCATATCGTTGAACTAAAGGATTTGCACGCCTCCCAATGTTAGCCCACATGCTCTGATGGTAACCAGCAGTAGCAGGAGCATGATACATAAGCTTCAATAGCTGCACAAGAGTTGAATACATGTCAATGAGAATTAGGGATAGTAACTACCGGAGGTAATGTAATTTACTGACTGATATGACAGGACAGATGTAACTTGCGTCAAGTTTAAACTCTCAAATATGAATGAACATATTTAATCCGTGGGCTGGGTCGGATAATGGTTGGCAGCTTATGGGTGTAACTGAAAATATTGTGCGCATAACCAATACTAATGTGTTTCATTGTTTGCTGCTATTTACAACAAAATCTAATTCTTCCACTCCAACAAGTATTGCTGTCATCACTAAGATGCAAAAAAGGTCGGAAAAGAAACAACAAAGAAGGTAAAATTCTAGAACTTTCGCACATTGCTTTCAGCAAAGGAGCTCATTCATCTAGAAATTACAAGGAAAAAGAAGCTGAAGTTACTAATGGAAATGACAATGACACATACCTGCCAGTACATGAAAGTTTGTAGTATGTTACGCTGCCACCTGCATTTTGAAGGATGTGGAAAGTTATATGCACAAAATGGAAAGAACAATGAGAATAACGAGTACAAGCACCAGTAAGCTCAGCTACTAACGATAATAGGGAGATAACTAAAAGAAGTCCCAGCCCAATCTCAGCCTGTGAAGACAGTATGCTAAGAGAAGTTGTGTTTGACTCGACCCATACACACGCCTCTTCCAAGTATTTCCTGCAGATATTGCCATATAATTCAGAAACCAGGAAAGAAAATTCTAGCATCCCCTCCCCTCCACACATACACACCACAAAAATAATCAAGGGAAGTAACGAATGTAGAAAAGGACATCAATAGTACACCATTTACAATATGAATAAATATTTTGCCATGACATCAAAGATTTCCCTAGGATATTATTCAATTTCAAACAATTGTACAATCACTCACTTCAAGAGAAATAACTCTTCTTTTCACGAAATTAAGGTAACGGTTCTGCTACCTGTATAAAGAAGATGTGTTGAAGTTGCGTCGAAGAAACTTCGCAACATGTTCAAGTGCTTGGCATAAAACGGGAATCAAAGCAACTGCTCAGCATTGACCAACAAACACATGTTATTGAACTAAGACACCAAAATTCTATAAAAGTCACAAAGAATGAGAAGGACAAAGAAAAAAAGACCAAAGTGAAGCTCACATTTCAAGTGGAGATGTGAAGTGACAAAAGTAAGGCAGTAAATGAAGTAGAGAAAATCTTTTGTCACAATAACTGACTGAAGCCAAACTTGCACTGCCTGCAAATTCCAAGCCCTAGGCTTCTGCGGAAAGGTGATTAAAGCATCAAAAATCACCTCATAGACCAAATGACACGAACTAGCCTCACACAAAGTAAGAGAGGGGGAAAAAGAATCTGCATTCAGAATTTACCCCATATAATGCGTATAACGAAGACAGGGAAGAACATGCAACTCCTGCAAAGGCCAGTGTATATGCTCTATTTGACAGATTTGTAGGTATAAGTGGAAAGATTGCAAGAACTGCTACAACAAGGACCTGCAAAGAAGAGTACCAAAAAACCAACCGTAAGTTACTGAAGGTAATAAGGAGTCACGATGAAAGGCAATAATCCCACAAGGAATTTTCCCATAATGCATCCCTGTTCATAGAGAGGCATCACCTGCTAGCAAAATTTGCATGTGGTAAACAGGGCCCTATCAGATTACATCACTGTAAAGGAGATAAGGTCCTATGTATGAAAGTATATATGCACTTAAAAACCTAAAGAGTTGACCATTACCAGATGGAGCAGTTAAAACAATTTAATTTGTTGAAAGAAGGAAGCAGCCAATTAAAACTTTTTTTTTGATGAAGTGGTAAAGTAAAACTTTTTAACTAAAACTTTCTCACACAGAAATCATGGTGCAAAAGTTAAAAAGAAATGTTTCAAAATTCAAATCACTAAGATGAATATATGGTACCCAAGCATTCACTGAAAATTGTATAGTTTGCCGGTTCCATCGCAGTGATGTTGCACTTGAAGTTGGAGTTGTGGATGTTCCAGAAGTTCTACTAGCTGCCCCTGAAATAAGTTCCATTTAAATGAAATACAAATGTACTTTTGAAATGAAGATGTCTACCAGGAAGAGGGGCTTTTTTATTCATCCAGAACTAAACAAATTCATACCAGAGCTACGTTGTCTTGGCTGGTTGTTAGAAGTTGATGATGAGGACGATGATGAAGAAGATTGTGGGGCTGATGATCTTGCTGGTTGGGAGGAACTGCTGGTAGTCATTGGTTCAACGACAAGACCAGGATCCTGGACAGATAGATACACAATCAAGCATAAAAAGTAATAATCATCCCGTGATTATTTAGATCATCTGAAATTCTACTGTCAGTTACAGCCGCTGTAAGGAGCTCATCAGAGAGGGCAGAATAGGCAGTTAACGCAAAATTTAAATTGGAAAGCACACTTCATGTTACTGCATATTAATATCTATCAGTGTACAGTCCATAATACTAGAAGCTGAGGACTGATACACCAGTATACATCAGAAAACCACCTTCTAGTTTTATCCATCCCCCTTTGAAATGGAGGATGAGGATTTTATAAGCTCTGGTACGACAAACCAATATCCAACAATGATCTAAGCAATAGGAACTTATACAGTTATTCAAAATAACCACATCATAGAAAGAGAATCAAGTGGTACACTTGACCTAGGAGACGAAGATGCAGTAGCAGAAGGAAGTAGGAACAAACAAATAAAGCAAACATGAAATTCTCTACCCAATTTCATCAAGCACATCTATACAATAATATAATAACAAGCTAAGGAAGAGGAGAGCCTCAATAAATTTCATTTGGCATCATATGACATAATTGCAAGGGTGACGAAAGCAGTGCGCTACAGTTGATGAGGCCTACGAAAACCTCATACTTTAACAGTTAACATACACTCAACTCCACAAGGGCAAAAAAGGACAATTTACTGAATTTATATAGACAATATCAGCTAAGACTGTAAAAGCCCCAAACACTGAATAAGGGAAATCAAGAAGTAAAAGCTCCTATCCAAATAATTCATCCAAAGTACACTTCAGAGAGAAGGAAGTAAAAACTAAATGCCTTGGGACATAAAATTTAGGAAAGATACAGAACGAAGAACCTCATTAGAACAACACGAATCAATAACAATCTAAAACTCGAGTTCCAATAAGACGGCGGCATGATTAACAAAGAGCTATTAGATCCATTATACCACAAAAAAGTCGGCCTTGAATTAAAATGCGAAATCCAAGGAAAAACAATAATAATACTGTAACAGCTATATTGTATATACACATGAAACGAAAATTCAATCCATCCATCAACTAAGCACCAAATCTCAAACTATGAGTCAATATTAAGAATAAGAAGGAATACGGACAATGTAACGGTGGTAGAATTTGCGCTTGAAATGGTGGACAACATCGGAGCGGGAGGCCATGTGGGGAGGAATGAGAATGTTGGACCAGTAATCGGCCCATCTAGGATCATTCTCATAATCATACGCCGCCGCCGCTATTCTCTTTAATTTCTGTGGATCTTCACCCATTTCTCTCTGTTAGTGGTTGTCAAAATCAGTACTCGTCCACTTCTTAACTAGCAGGAACTATTTTGACGGAATATTCCTTCTTCAAAACGCCATGTTCCTTTCCATTGCGGCGGGTTAACCAAGTGGTTGATTAATTGAGACGTGTAAATAGCTTACATAAATTTTCTCAATAATTAAAACTTAATGTGTTTTTTAATAAAAGTGCAAAAATCTTAAAAGATAAGTATGCATCTAAATTTATATGACTGGACACGAAATTTTAAAAAAAAATTAAATTTTGTGGTCTAAAATAAATTAAAGATATTTATATAGTTATAAATCATTTTATTAAACATAAAATGTAAAGTATAAAATTAAATTATTATCAAATAACAAAAAATGTATCATGATTTTTGGGACGCACTAAAAATAAACGTATGCCATATAAATTAATATATTTATCAATTAATTATAATAAATTAATACTATTATTTAATGCATACATAGAGTTCGAGTAAATTTTTTTTATACTAAGTGATATTATACGACTTCAAAGTTCAAACCATAACTTGAAAAGGATTTAAGCTACCATATAAACAGTTTTTTACACCGACATATAATTTAATCGATTATAATATGTTATTTGTTAAAAAATTATAGTATATAATAAATTATATATAAATCATTGAATCTTTGGAAGGAAAATTCTGATATTGTGGTAAATTGGACTCAAAATTTGCTTTAGATTACAAATTTAAATATCAATTAGGACATTCTAGTACTTTTTACCTTTATATAAATTCCATATCGTCCCTGTTATCCATATCCTACAAAATTCAACTTTAAATATCCCCCAAACCTAGCCACCATGCTTTTCTAATTGCTGAATTTGTTTTAATAGTAATATTGTGAGATAAATACTGTTGACACTCAATTTTGTCACGTCTTTTCCAATTTATTTGTAATTTTAAATATTTTTAACACCTCAAAAATAATTTTTAATCTATATACATACATGCGTATATATATATATATATTATTATTCTCTTATTATTATTATTATTCGCATTTTTTACTATCATTTGCAACTTTATCATAATCATAAGTTTTATCCGAAAATTCTATGTTATTTTATTCTCAATTGCATCGCATTTCCATTTTTTTATTTAAGCATTAAACATTTCACAAATATTATATTTTTATTATTATCACATTGTTATGTTATTTTAAATAATTCACATCTTTTACAAAAAATATTTTTAATGTTAGACCCCTTTTATATTTTTAAACCCATAACCCATTTTATTTCCCAACCCAAAATAATTTCTACCCAAAATATTCTATCCAACAACCAAAGTCCATCTCCAAATTAACCCTATTTTATTTAACTTACCAACCTAAATCAAAACAAAATCACATGGACTAGCCCAGATCCCCAACTCCTATATTCTCTCCCATATCCATTTCACCTAAAAATAACAACCCAAACCCACGAAGCCCATACCCACTCGGCCCACACCTTTTAACTCCCAAATACCACTTATTTCCTTTACCCCCAAACTGAACACCCAATTAATTCCCAAATCCTTATTCCCTAAACCCGTCACAAACCCCACCAAGCCAGCAGCACTCGCCAGGCCCAACCAGGCGACCGGCGGCAAACCCAAACCATTCCTCTTACCGCTTTAAACCCAACCCCTACCCGTTTCACAAAAAACCTAAACCAAAAATCAAACCCTACCTCCTAAGCGGTAGCGCACCCTACGCCACACGTCGCTGCACCCCTACCCCCGTCACTTCGCCACTGCCACCAACTCCCTGCCACCAACCCTTCGACCCATACCCCAAAATTCGCAACACACGCCCCAAAAAACAGATTTTGTCCCCCCTTTATTTTGAAATTTGAATTCGTTTTAGGGGGGGTATGAGGGGGTTGAACGTTGAGTTTGAGACCTATAAAAAAACCCCTTTTGCATCTGTTGAGGGGAGGGCTTTTTTTCGGATAAAAAAACCCCTTTTGCATCCGAAAACCCCTTTTGGTTGTATTGTATTTGTTTGTATTGTTCTTCACTAAGAAATATCCGAAATCTTATAGGAACATTTCTTTGTTCTTGCATGTGTTCTTCAATTTAAGGATTCCGAAAAAAATAGGTCGAAATTATTGTTTTTTTTGTGTTGAAGAATCTGGAATTTTTGCTATTTTCCCACTGTTTTCGGGTTCACTGCCGAGCCGGGTCGGGTCATTCTGGGTCGGGTCAAACATCCGAAAATCAGAAAACATAGTCCTATTTCCAGAAAAATCAGAATTCAAAAAAATCTACAACAAAAATCAGAATTCTAACATTTTCGGGCGGATTCGACGATTCAAAACAACGCCTCGGTTCGCTATCCGGAAAAGGTTAGATTTGTTCCAATTCTTCTATATTTCTTTAAGCTTATTTGATTGTATGTTTATGTTTGATTTGGTATGATATTTTGCTAAGTAATGTAGCCTTGATTAATTAATATGGTAATGCGACGTTTTGCTTATAATTGTATATATACGTTGGGATATTTCTGATTTGGAGTAGATATGTGATAGATGATATTGCCTCTATGTTTTGGTTAACTAATTATTATCATTAGCTTTAGTAAGTTATCTTGGGTTCATTATTAAATACACACGGATGATGTAAGATTAATCGTGTTTGGAAGGGCTATGGCTTGATTAAATACTTTTAGGACATAGCGGTTGTTGATATTCAATTGTATGCGTTGTGTAAGTTGTTAGTTTGGTGTGCCTAATTAATAAAAGCGAGCATACTTTAATTGATTTAAATGGCGATATTTTGTTATATTCTAGATTAGTATGTGCAATTTTAAAAGAGTATATTATCCATGTTTAATATAATAGTATGTGCGTTTGGTTTAGTTTATGAATGTCATGTTTTTAAGATTAAGATGAGTTCAGCGAATTTATCATGTATGTTTACATAATTTATACATTGGTCTTCCTTGCCTCTTTTATTTTTGTTTAAATTTAGAGCCAGTTGTGTTAGCATATATTCTTTCTTGGCTACTTTACTTTAATGTGCCAAATCAAAAAAATGTCTTTAAGGATATGTAAAATATATGGCCCAGTATTCATTCCTATGTATATTTAATGTTGTATATTTCTTGTATATATATATTAGGAATATACATGTGTTTATATTTTCGTTCCATCTACTAATCCTTTTCTTTTCTTTTATTTGCATGAAATGCGTTGAAGTAACGAAGAGTCAGTTATGAGACTCATCATGACTTCGTCCAAAATGAAGAACCACATCATGTGTTCATTGCATTCCCCGCTCTCGGAACTTCAAAACAAATAGGGTGCCGATGATATAAATCATCAGTCTAACCGCTACTTTTATTTATTGTCTAATTTTGTCTTTCATTATTATTTGGATTGTAATAATTATTTAAGTATGTCTTGTCATTAGAATGCTTAGAATAATTAGGCGAATAGATGAATGAATAGGATAGTCTAATTGCCGTTAGTTTATTTCTTAGGCTCGTTTGAATTGGAAGTCAACCGCTAGCTTTGTTTGCTTAGGGTCGTCTTGTATGTTCAAATTTAGTCGCTAGTTACTTTATTTTTGTTTAGGCTCGTTATGCATGCTTTTACCTCTTTCAAAAAAAAAAAAGATAAGGTTTGCATTTTATCCGATTTGCAATCTTGAAAGGTCTTTCATAAAATTTTGCTTCTTTTATTATTCACTTGCCAAACATGTATTTTTCTAAATAAATAAACTTTATATCTAATTGTGATGAATAGTGAAATGCATACTTTTCTCAACTCTACATATATATATTATAAATAATGCTTTACAAATTGTATGTTTTCCTACATACACTTTATAAGTTATGTCATGCAAATACACCTTTTTTACAAACTTAACTCTTAACATAGCCATGCAAATTGGTAAAAATACATCCTTTTAAATCAAATTATTTGCCATATCCTTTCCTTAAACTTCATACCTTTTAAACATGCATCTTTTAGTATAATAATTAACCTGAGTTTGACCGGATAACCGCAAGTTAGTGGATTTTAAAGGATGTCTAACCCCTTTCCCTTTAGGATAATAAAGAATCCTTACTTAGAATTTCACTAGTTTCGCAGACCTTAAAATTGGAGTTATTTTGCAGTATTTAGTTTAATATTTAGGTGTCCTAATTCACCGTAAAAAATAATTAGGTGGCGACTTCTCAACCCTTTTACCCAGGAATCACCAATACGTCTGTGCTCCGCTTTGACCTGAGCAGGTCGAAATCCGGGCGCGACAAGTACCATACAAATATTACTTTTAAATAAATTCAGTTTGACCACGAAGTTAAAACTATGTCACGAGAAGACGACAGTAATTTTTTTATTTCACTATAGATTGACTTGGAATCATTTGGAGCAAATTACAAATAGGTACATGCTTTTTATATGTTCAAGATATTTAACCAACACAACAGAGCAAAAGAAACTGCGTAACTATTTTCTAATCACTGTTTGCAAGAGCGGCGTTGTGATGCACAGAATAGTAATCTACTGAGCTTTGACTTAGTAATTCTTGGAGGGAATTCATTATCCACTGCTACTGTAAGAGGACTTTGATCACCAGACAAATGACCATGCATATTCAGGCTATTTTCAAGTTGTATGGCCTCTTCCAATGTTCCAACTATTTTTCCAAAGCAAATATATCTTCCACAGGCTCCATAAACCATATCTTCATAGACGTAAATATGTGCTTCTGCCACCTTACTAACATCTTCAGTTGCTAGAATTCCTTGTCGTAGCATGAAATCGCCACCTATAATTAAACATTTCTTTACGTCAGTATATAAATTGATCGATCAATCAACTCCGTCCTCAATTTTTAATTAAAGTGAGTTCTCAATCATAATTATACCTAAGTGACATGTTATGTAATAAAATATATTACCTTTGAGGTACGGGAGAGAAGTTTCAAGGTGAGCATTTGGGAAAGATGGTGCCATGAGAAGTCCAGGGCATAAAGTAACAAGTTTCACCTTCATCTCCCTTGCTTTCCTCCAAGCAGCCTTTTCTGCCCTGGTCTTGGCCAATGCTAGCCAAAGCTGCTTTTCCATATAAATATATTAATAATCGATAGGCAAATCCGGAATCTAGAGTCGAGGGTAAATGATCTTATTATATGTAAGACATTTTAATTTTATTCGTTTTCCCTATGCTTTTTAGACGAAAATGAAGACGGAAGGGTAATAAGTACCTTATTTTCTCTGCAGAATGCCTCATCACTCCAAGAACCCTCATCTATGAGGTTTGGCAGGTCACTGCCTTTCCAGATGCATGCAAGTAGAGAGGAGGTGAAAATGCATCTTTTAACATATGCTGCTCTGCCACAAGCTTCTATCACATTCTTTGCTGCTTCAGCTTCAAGAAATGCCATTCGTTCCTGAATCATGTCGGCTTGTCAGCAAACCTTTGAGATTTACATAGGTTGAAATTCGTCTAGTAGAAATTAAAAAACATTACTCAAAACAGAGCTGCACTTGGAGGCATTGCTGTTTTGTTATTCTGATGCTAACGAGGACTCAAAATTAAATTAAGATAACTACCTTAGGCTTAGAGTTGAGAAAGATCAAATCCTAAAGTTGTGGACAATGAATATCGTAAAGAATGAATATTGGGTCTAACTCAACCCCAAAACCTAGCTCGTATGGTGAGGATTGTCCAAGTACATATAAGGAGTCCATGTTTCCATTCCATTTTCGATATGGAACTCTTAACACTCCCCCGGACGCCCAGACCTTGTTAACTAGAGTGTGGATAATATAATTTGGGGGCACAACATCGGTGAACAAAGAATTTGAATGGGTCTGGCTCTGATACCATGTAAAGAGTGGATCTTGGGCCTAACTCAACCCCAAAAGCTAGCTTTTAGTTATAGGATGTGTGTCGTGGGTGGATGAGGAATAGTCAGGAGAAGCCATGGACAAGGGCTACCGGCAACGTGAAGGAGAAAATTGTTGGATATTGTAAAGCAGTACGGGAAGTAAATAAATATTACAAGTGTTCGAAAGGATAAACTAATAGGCCAATGTTCAGAACTGCCGCAAGTTTGTTGTGTCTTGAATCTTGATAACCTGAGATCAAGAAACACTAAATCTGGATGGTTACAATTGTGTGCTGAGTCGAGTGATTGCACTCTGTCCTTAAGGCAAGATTGCCCCGTATATATGTCCAGAAACTCTAGAGACCAAACTGTAAATATTAAGCAATTTGGGGTCCAAAAAGATAATATCAGAAAGTCCCCACAGCCCACGACCCGTGACCGGACCGGACCGGATTGGCGGACGGCGGCGGCGTGCATGTGGGCTTAGCCTTGAACCCAAACACATCTAGGTCCTCCCTCCTTTAAACACATGGGATACCCCTTGGGGTCCCAAATCCTTATCCACTTTAGAGACTTATAAAGAGAGCAATTCTTCCTTTTCCCACCGATGTGGTAGATTTGTCCCACACCATATTTCCATGCCTCAAACACCTTACTTTGTGGACCAATATCTCTTTCATTTCTCAACGAAATTTAATGATTCTTGGCCATACGGTCATCTACTCATTTAGTAAATTATGCATGTGAGAAGAGACAAAGCCTCCAACATGCGGAACATTAGTGTTTAATACATTAAATATGGGTGGACGCACCTCCCCGCCAAAGGCAAATTTCCAACAAAAATAAGGGTGCCGGACTTTAGGGTTGGGTGTCGGTGGCGGAAGAAAAAAAAATGAGGCGCCGGTATTAGAGGGGTTATCGGCGACGGAAGAAAAATGAGGAAGGGCGCCGATTTTTAGGTGTAGGGTTTGGCTATGATACCATATAAAGAATGGATCTTTGACCTAACTCAACCCCAAAAGCTAGCTTGTAAGGTGAAGATTGTCCAAGTCCATATAAGGAATTCATGTTCCCATTCAATTTCCAATGTGGGACTCTTAACAAATATAATGTACCATTGCAAGTTAGTTTCTTTTTCCCTCCTCATGATTGGCAATTGTTAGCACGTGTGTACCACTATTGTATTTACCATATTTAGTATTATGTAATTATGGTAGAACTAGGATCCCTGTTGTATAGGGATTTCATATTGTACACCTATATATATTTTGTATTAATGAGAAAGACTCTCCAAGGGAGATTAATACATTCTTACATGGTATCAGAGGCCAAAACCTAAGCCCTTAATTTTCTTTCTTCCTCGAGCAACGCAGCACAAAAGCTGCAGCAACCCTCTATTTTTGGCAGCATAACCACAATTGTTCTCCCTCGAAAACAGCAACTAACAACCCTACGTTCTCCCCGGGCAAAGCAGCACAAAGCTGCAGCAACTTTCTGCAACTAACAGCCACCTAATTTTCCTCGAGCAACGCACCATAATTTTTCTCTTTTCCTCTTCGCAAACAACTCTTTGGAAATCTAATGGCAGTCACGAATTTACAAGGCCTTCCTCAATCCAATTTGGGTCATACTTTAGTCACATTGACTCCTCGGCAGCCCGATAATACGTGGTATATGGATACGGACGACACGTCTCATCTCACCAATGATTCTGCTAATCTTCCTTAACTACGCAAGTTACAATCTCCACAATCTATTATGGTCGATAATGGTCATCACATTCCAATTCGAGGATTTGGCCACACCCTTACCCCACCACTACATCCCCACTTTTCTCTCAACAACGTCCTTTATGCCCCCAAACATCATCAAAAATCTAATTTCTGTTAGAAAATTTGCCACTGATAATTTTGTCTCAATTAATTTTGACCTGTTTGGATTTTCTGTAATGGACATCCGTATCGGGAAACTCCTTACAAGATGCAATAGTGAGGGAGACCTATATCCTTTCCTACCCACATCCGCTGCTAGTGTCACTCCTCCCACCGTTTTAACAACCACATCTCCCTCTACGTGGCATAGTAGACTTGGTCATCAGGGTTCTTTTTTTTTCTCTTAGAAACCAAAATTTAATCCAATGTAACAAAGGGAACCTTTCTCATAGTTGCTCTTTCTGTCAGTTAGGGAAACACGTTAGACTACCATTTACGGCTTATATAGTACTACTTTCTCTCCCTTTGATATTATTCACACTTGATTATGGTTTGCATCTATACCCCTCAGCACCGAACATGTTATTGTCATATACGGATGCTTATTGGGAAGGTTATCCGGACACGCAACGCTCCACCTCAGGCTACTGTGTGTTCTTAGGGGATAATCTTATTTCTTGGTCCGCCAAGAGGCAACCCACATTATCCCGTTCGAGTGCAGAAGCAGAATACAGAGGCGTTGCTAATGTTGTTGCTGAGATTTGTTGGCTCCGAAACCTTCTTTTGGAGCTTCAGTGTCCATTACGTAAGGTTTCTTTGGTTTATTGTGATAATATATCCGCCATATATATGTCTCATAATCCGGTTCAGCATCAGCGAACCAAGCACATTGAGATGGACATCCACTTTTTTCGTGAGAAGATTGCTCTCGGTCATGTCAGGGTATTGCATGTGCCTTCTACATATCAGTATGCGGATATATTCACCAATGGCCTTTCTAGACAGCTATTCCTCGACTTCATATCCAGTCTTAGCATCCGGGCTCCTCCCGCTCTGACTGAGGGGGTGTATTAGCACATGTGTACCACTATTGTATTTACCATATTTAGTGTTATGTAATTATAGTAGAACTAGGATCCCGGTTGTATAGAGATTACACATTGTACATCTATATATATTTTGTATTAATGAGAAAGGCTTTCCAAGGGAGATTAATACATTCTTACACAACTACACAATAAAGTGATAGTAGTAGTATTTAATGGATAGTATGCGATGCAAAAGAGAGAGAGCTCAAGTATATGTAGTGACTAATTAATGAAAAATATATTTTATAATCAGATAACTTAAACAATAGTTCGGTAATCCTTTACAGTAATGCAGATTGATGACCTTAAACATAGTAAATTACCTAATATAACATGTTAAACTATACTGGAAGTGTAAAATATAATATTAACTTAAATTCAAACAGAAATAATTTGACCAACCGTGTATCCGGAGATCCCTCGCGGATCAATGAAAGATGATGTGTGAAAAACAGCATGGCAACCTCTAAAAGCATTGCAGAGACTCTCTAAATCTCCCATTCTTGCCACCACAACACTCTCGAGTTGCTCCATTTCTTCCCTCATCAGCTCCTTCATGTCCTCAAGATTAGCTGCTCAAACAGGACATACAACTTGTAACTTATAGCAACAACAAGCAAAGACAAAAGAAGGAGAAACTTCAAATTCTGTCACAAACCCAAGTAGGAAATGCACAAGTACAAAATAAGTAAGAAAAAAGGGATGCTAGCTAGCTAGTACCTTGGTTTTGAATAATAACTCGAACAAGGTAACCACATGCCAAAAGCTTCTTGATCAAGTGAGAACCAAAGTAGGAGTTTCCACTGGTAACACAAACAATTTTCCTGTCTCTTGCATTCAAACTGCAACTAAAACCACTAGCAAAGAACATTCCATGATCAATATTCATCTGCTTTGGCAGCTCCAATGTTATGGACATGGCAACCTCCATATCTCTTTCTTCTTAAGCTACCTGCTAATAAGGTTATATAGTTAGTGAGTGTCCTTCTTGAGCTTCTACAACTCTCCAAGAGTCTAATCGTAGATCTTTAAAATTCTTTAAGCTACGTACCAAAAGATATTACTAGGGGAAAATGGCAAGAGAGATGGGGGTGATGTGATTGTATGGAAGTACTAGTGCAGGAGATTTTTGCACTAAATGTGAAGTAGAATGTTAGCTGGTGTTTGTGGATATAACTGCTCCCAATTTCTGCAATTTAGGTGCTATCACTCAAGCACTATATATAGGCTGAAATTTCAAAGATTTTTAGTTAACCCCTTATTAAACTAGACAATTAGACTTGGGAAACTTTTTAGATTTGAAAAAGAGATGTATATTTAATTATCAATAAGGTTGAAGCCAATCAGGTTCCCTATCTACACCTACCTGACATATTAGTCGTTGTTTAAAGTACCCAGCCTTTGAGAATTTACAGCTTGTTTGGATGGTGGTTACATAATATGTTGTATCATATTGTTACTTATTTATTTTTATTGTATCTAATTGTGAAATTCATGGTTAGATAATGACGAAAAGTATCATTTTATGTAACGATCGGTTAGGTTGGTCGTTTCGTTACCTTCTTTTCCCCTCATTTTTGCCTTTTGCTTATTATTTAATTATTTTATTTTATTTTTCACCCTAGCTTTTTTATATAAACTTGACCCGTACTCCACTTTTCTTTATAATATCGTAAGTTTATTTTTTAAACTATCGATGTGTGAATTTATGTAACAACGAGAAACGATATAATCTATCTAAATGTTATATACTTATCAAAACATACTGTACAATATAATATAATACTTTCTCCCTCTCAAATTATTTATCATTTTTTTTAGTTTACACGCCTCATAAAAAATATAATATTATATAATATGACATGTTATTTATATTACGTAACAATCATCCAACAAGCTGTTAACCTAAAGTTTGGCCAGTGTCTCATGAGTTCACTCTAGGATTATTTGCTATTTCATAATAAGTGTCATCTTAGCTAAAAAAAATTATCCCACAATAAATGATCTTAAGAAACTAAGACATAAATTGGCTAGTTTTTTTTCAATTCTACCCTTAGACAAAACACAAGTTAAAATAATATCTAAATGATGATTGAAAAAGCTACACAGTAATTTGATATTGTGGATTCCCAACGTCAAAAGGTTTACTACTTGTGCATGCTCTAATCAAGAGGGAAAATATAATTTATTTTTATTATATAGGGATAATTTGATAAACTTTATTGCATTATTGATTTCTTAATATGTGTGTTTTTAGCTAAGATGACACTTATTATGGAACTGAGGGAATATTATTTTAAGGAAAATGTTAAATCAACCATAGCTTGTCTTTATGAAGCATGAAGGGAGCTTACGTGGAAACTGCAAAATCATCCAAAAGAAAAGCCATAAGAGAAATGATGCTACTAGTGCGACGCTCATTTAATGCTAAAAACCGTTAAAGTGAGTGGCTTTGGAATCATACACATCCCAACTTTTACTGAATCATAATCTATTGAAACTATGTCCCGTAGCACGACTTTTCATAGTCGAAAACATTTAAGGAATTTTCTCGTCTTATAACTTTAGTGAACTAACGTTTGGATTTATGTGCACGTTCTTTTGCAAGTCAATCCTAGCCTTCTTTTTAATTCAGGTTAAGTGATTACTTGTCTCTATCAATTATGTAATTACATGATTAATTCACATAATTAAGGAGGCATGCCTTACATATTGAATAATATCTCTATGGACAAACTTTGGTTGGCTAAAATAGCTTAACAATTGTTTGTCCTTGAGAATTTCTCTACAGTTCCAGAAGCGCGTATTTGCATTTGGTACCAGTCAGCCTCGTGAAATTCTGACATTAGAACAAGCAACGATTAGTTGGCACTTAACATGTATTTTCAGTCAAACGACCCTTGATTAATATATCCACATTGTATGAATGGAATGTTGAATTTCAGAATGCTACAAAACCAATTGTTTGCTGTGTGATCTAACAAAGACAACAAAAAGGAGGAAAAAATAATGCAGATTTCAGCGGTAGCCAAAAAAGAAAGAACAGCACAGCCATTTACACAATGTAATTACAGGTCAGATCTCTCTGAGTTATGGTTAATTCATTCTAAGATTGTGAGAAACCACATGTCGTTGCAAATTGCTAGGATTTTGCACCAAGTGTGAACACAAGGGCAATCAACTTTTGACAATGCCATCGAGAACTCAACTCCTATAGCTGCCTTGGGAGTAATTGAAGAAATCTGAACTGTACTCTTGACTTCCAAAGGCCATCTTTTGAAACGTTCTTATCTGTGCAGATTGTTCCCTTGAATCAAAAATTCCACTTTGCCCAGGTTTCACTCCATTGGACAGATCTGACAGCTCATCCATGGAATCTAGAGCTCTAACTACCTGAAATGGGAAGACGGGCGGACAACCGAAAATAATCAGGATTGCAACAAAATGAATAATGAAACTACCTGCCCTGCTATAGTACTCTAATTACCTGACTCATCTTAGGCCTCTTAGACCCTGAATGACGCACGCAAGCTGCAGCTGCTTCACACATCCGGAACATCTCACTCGCAACAAAGTTCTTTTCAAGCCTAGGATCTGCTATATCTTCAAAATTTTCAGTCTCAAGTGCTTGAGCAAGCAAAGGTCGAGCCTACAGGATCGAAGTCGAAGGTAACATTCTCAACTTTCATTTAAAGAAGCACTAATTGAGTGACTGTAAGAATCAAGTATAAGCAAACAGGAAAAACTTTAAAACGGTTCCATCATTAATGTGAATAACCATCCTAATATAATAGTCAGATAAGGATAAAAGCAGCATCACCCACCCCTTCTGACATTCTGTTAAATGTATTCAGGGGTAACAGGAATAAGAATGCTGAGTCACTACATTTCGTAGAAAATGACAAAAATGGACCCTTACATTCAGGGGTGGGTTTAAAATAGTCCCTTAAAATATACGTCTGAGCAGTTTTAGTCCTTCAAGTCTGCCAAATGTGATACTATAAATATTATATGTAGCAGCTAATAGAACTATATGAATTACAAGTAAGATATGTATATGCTCTCCCCAGTGTATATGCTAAGTTGCTACATGATCCCCAATTGTATTCATTGTGCCAATAGCTTCTTTACCATATTTTGATTTTTAAGCAGTCCTATCTCCCGCCATCCTTAACGCCCAGAGCCTTTACAGTCAAATTCGGAAACCAACCTCTCTTCTTCCTTAAAAGAAATGAACGTCCTAGAAGCCCCAATTTCCCCCTAGATACGAAACATGCATGGCCTAGGTTTCAGTATTGTGTTTCTCTTTAATTCAGCATACAAGGGATGCTTGGCCACAAACTCTGATTAAGCATCAACAATAATCATTATAGGAAATTAAAAACAACTAAAATTTTGAACTTACCCATTCAACCAGGCTTTCATCACCTAAGGGCTGAGATTGGTCAACAGGCTTCCGCCCCGTAATAAGCTCCAAAAGCACAACACCATATGAATAAACATCAGACTTCTCTGTTAATTTTCCACTAGATGCATACTCTGGTGCCAAGTATCTGGAATCATTTATGTTAATGTCAAGTAATCAGCTGAAGGAATGCCATACAGCTACTAAATATGTTAAGGTCAATTTACTCTCTCCCCTGAGGTTCAAATTGAAACATAAGAGACATAAAGTAATAAAAGTTCTAAAAGTAAAAGCAGGATTAGGATCACAGTTTTTGGAGATTACTTACGGTATAACTGACAAAGGTGTAGATGAGATTGTCAGTTGATATGAGATTGTAACCGCAAGAGGCCAAAATTAGTTTTCTTTAAATTTAAGAATTAGCAAATGTATGACCTACCCAAAGGTTCCCATCACACGAGTTGTCACATGTGTATTATTGGCATCACCGGCTAACCTCGCAAGCCCAAAATCTGCAACCTGAATGGAGGAAATGCATTGTAAAATTGCATAAAGTACGAGCCATAATGCATACGATTTCCTATGAACCATTTTACAGCACGTACACAATTTTTTGGGTCAGATGCTTAAATTCAACAAACAACCAAGTCACAAACATAAGTTTAGGTTGGATAAATTGGCATACCTGTGCTTCAAAATTGATATCCAAGAGAATGTTTGATGATTTGATATCCCTATGGATAATGCGGGGATGACCTGAGAACGACATAATTAGCAAAATTTTAGAGGATAAATCAGTAAGCGAAAATTGAAAAAAATGTTCTATTACCAAAGAAAGGCCATTGAACTTGGCGATATTACAACTGAAAAGTTTGATCTATTTTAGTAGTATTTCTCATGAATAAATAATGCAGTTACCGATTACAATAACTAGTCAATGCTTTACACTTCTATAATGAAGGACGAGTAAAATTAGGTATTTTGATGGAAGCACGGGCTAAGCGAAGAACATTGGGTATTTTGCACATCTGATCTTCTTTGGAGAAATCTAACACTCCGTAAGCTACTTTGTCCCCATTATTCCTTTTTCAAGTCTCCAGAAGCCCTAGGTTTTAATATGGACAAGAGTAAATATAAACACAAAAAGAAATAAGGAAATTACAGTCTTCATGCAGATAAGCAAGCCCACGTGCTGCACCAGCAGCTACTTTTACTCGGGTAGCCCAATCCATAGTTGGTCTGCCTTTGCCTGCAGCATTTATTCAAGTGATAGAAGGTAAGTTAGCATCATATCTGAGACTAGAGAAGATCCTTCTCATTTCATCTATGTTCATAGAAATGTGGCACAGTATAAGCCAATTAGTTGTAGCCATTGTTAGCAGCTATTCATGTCATTGGTAATTATTACCCATGCTAAGAAAAATAAGTAACTCATCGTGGAATTAGAGAATTCAGTCATAGAGAGCAAAATCTAGAGTACACTAATCCAAGTACTTCAATTCATTAGTTCCTTTATCTCAAACCTGTCTTACCATGAAGGTGATAGTCAAGTGTGTCATTTGGCACATAGTCGTAGACAAGTAACCTTTGCTGCTTTGAGATACAGTAGCCAACAAGTGAAACCAAATGACGATGGTGTACACGGCTGATAATCTCAACTTCTGCTCTGAACTCTCGTTCCCCTTGTCCACTTCCACTTTTCAGCTGTTTGACAGCGACTTCTCTTCCATCACTAAGAACGCCTTTGTAAACGCATCCGAACCCACCTTCACCCAGAACACTATCAGAAGAAAAACCATTTGTTGCCTCAGCTAATTCTTCATAAGTGAACCATGATCTTGAATTTCCAATACCGCCATGGTCTGGAGAGTACATAAAATTGCTTTGCGAGCCGGTTCCAGCTAGATAAGTAGAATGTTGAGACCTTGATCTTAGGAATGACGTATCTGGAAAAATAAGTATTTCATTACGACTCCGAAGGCTGGGATGGGGGTGGGTTCTTATAATTCTGTAATAAGCCGTTCACAATACTCAAGACAAGTTTGCAGAATTGACAAGTGGGACTTAATTTTTCTGATCTGTACTTTACATATAAAGCTGACCAATAAGTGGGAAGGTAAAAAGAGAACCCAGACACTAAAGTTCTGAAATTATAGTTCGCTTGGGTAAAGTAATTTTGCTACGTGAACTCAACCATTTTCATGGAAAAGTAGCAAAAGTATGCCCCTCTGATGCTCAGTAATACAAATGGACCATTTGTAATTGCGAAAAACAGAGCTGACTATACCATTTTTTTGAAATTGGTAACTGTAGAGCTGACTATACCATTTTAAAGCAAATTCCTTCTACATAAGGATCATTATGGTTCACATGCTAATCCATGCAAGGAAGAGTTCGGGAAATGATGAATACATTTTATCACTCTGGCGAATTGGGACGATTTAGCAATAAACAAATTCGATACAGCAAAATCCATAAGGAAATTCGAGAACCTTCAAAGGAATACCTGAATTTGGTGAGGAAGAAAATGGAGAGGGCGCCATATAGTTGAGATTAAAAGCACTCTCTCTTTTCTTTCGCCTCCGTGTAAACCAGACAGCAACAATCACCAAGCTAAGGGCCAAAAACCCAGCAACAACACCAATTGCCACGACACCTCCTGTCTTATTTCCCCCACCACTTCTGGGACTTGAATCTGCAGTGACAGCAGGATTAGGGATGGTTGATTTAGCAGTGGGCTTTTCTGTAGGAGGGCTAGGCACAGGAAATGAAAGTGGAGCTCCAGGTAGAGGAAATGTATTATTTGCGGGAGGCGGAGCAGGAGGAGAAATAGAAGGGGGTGGAGATGTTAAAGGGTCAGGTGGAGGAGTAGATGGCAATGAGGCTGGAGGGGGTGTTGATGCAGGAGGTGGAGGGGAGTTTTTTGGTGGAGGAGCAGGGGGTGGTGATGGATCTTTCACTGGTGGTGGTGGAGGAGAAGGTGAAACTGCTGCAGGGGGTGTTGATGCAGGAGGTGGAGGGGAGTTTTTTGGTGGAGGAGCAGGGGGTGGGGATGGATCTTTCACTGGTGGTGGTGGAGGAGAAGGTGAAACTGCTGGAGGGGGAGGAGGTGGAGAAAGAGGAGGAGAATCTTTTGATGGTGGGGGTGGACCTGAAACTGGAGGTGGGGCACTGGCAGGTGGAGGAGCCTTAGGAGAAGGTGATGGTGGTGGTGGTGATGCTGACGGCTTTGGCAGTGGAGATACCTTAGGAGGTGGCGCCGCTACTGTAGGCGGAGGAGGTGGAGGAGATTCTGGCGGAGGAGGAGGAGATTCTGCCGGAGGCGGTGATTTTGACTCTGATGGAGGAGGAGAAGCCGGAGCTGGTGGAGAAGGGGAGTCAGTAGGTGGAGCTGAAGAATCAGGAGGGGAAGGAGGTGTATTAGTAGTAGAATTTGAAGGTGAAGAAGCAGCAGGGACAACTGGAAGTGGAACAAGAGAAGGTGAAGAATCTGGAGACGCCATTTTCAGTAAAGGTCTCAATTTTGATCAAGAATTATACAGTAAACTTCAAAAGTCCACCTTGGCATTTCTCAGAACACCTTATGTGCACACAAATCGCCAAAAATCAAGCAGATAACCTAAGAATGAAAATCCCTTCTTCCCAAATACTATATATGTAATATTGTCTTAGAATCAACGTGCCAAGTCAAAACTAGTCCTATAAACCCTAAATCAAAGTATTAACAACCCAGATCAACACATTCCAAAAATGAGAATGCACGAAACGAGGTCAGCATCACCCAGATTCAACTATTAAGGAGAACAAAACAGACCCAGATTCATCAAATTGGACATTGAAACAAAGCTGTATGCAATGTTAGTAGTAGTTCAAAACTCAACTTACCTCTCTTAGAGTCTGGGTTTGCTCAATTACAGGTAGGATTCTTGGAACATGAGGAATAGTAAAGATGTACTATACCCATGAAATGTGGGCAATTGGGAACGTGGGTGCGACTTGAAAATAATAGTCTTTAATTTCTTGATTTGGTATGTCAATAGAGAGCGAGTAAAAATCAGAATCTTGAACAAGGGAGATACAACATGGGAGGCCTTAATTCTAACTTTACAGTGATATATTTAAGGCTGATAAAATTTAACTTAGTTTTAAAATATTTGTTGTTTTTTAAAAAAAAAAAATTAATTTTAATTTTTCACATCATATATTTAAGACAATAAAATTAAAAAACATTTTAATATATTCTCCGTGTCATCTTTTTTACTTTCTTAAATTTCTATTTCAAATTAAAACTAGCCAAACATTTTGAAACTTACTACTTAAATAAACATTCTCTCTGTGTGAAAGAACGTTCGAGAAGCTAAGTCAAAGAAAACATCATGAAGCCCATGTTCGAGATAGGCTATGGTTTTGTGGTCTCTGCACAAAATTGCAAAAAGACAATCATTAGTCATAGTCCCAACACTAAGTTTAGAATAGTAGTACTACATTAAATAGGCTAGTTCTCTAGTTGTCTTCTCCGATCTTATTCCTTTTTATCAGTTTATAACTGTCATTTTCTATGGAATAACAAAATATCGTTGTTATATATGCTAGAAACCGACCCGACATGTGTCATAGTTTAAGTTTGAGGTCGAAGGGAGTAATGTTGTGCGTCCGGTGTGAGATACTTCGTGGTGAGTCAAGGTTGAATAGTAGGACCGGGCAAGGGAAGAAGCAAGTGACACCAGGTAGGCGACCGAAGGAGTTTAATGCATACCCATTCCGGATTTGATGTCAGTCATTACTCTTTGGTCATAATGTGGCTATTATTGTCATTTAATTGCATTTAATTTAAAAAATGATTCTCGGGCATAAATGTCATGTATTCATAGCTATAAAACGAGTCCAACCTTCATGTTGAAAGGACATTTCATTCTATTTTTCACTTACTTGTACGATTTTACTGTAAACTTTGACTGAACAAGTTCTCAATATTGGCTCGGGCTCGAAGCAATTTAACTAAAGACCAGACCAAACTTTTTAACAAGTTTCAATCAAGATACCATCAATTCATGCTATTTCTTTTATTTATTATTCTCGTTTGTTTATTTATTACTAATTGTTTATTACACTTATTTACAACTCGATCCATGTGTCCTTAAAATCACTTACAAATTCAATTGTACCTTTTTCAAGGTAAACAGTTTGGCGCCCACCGTGGGGCTAAGGTTAATAGTGGTGATTTGTTAAAACTCAAATTTCACTTGTTTCTTTCGAGATTTTGTGATTTCGGGTTAATTCTAAATGGTCATTAACAATCAAGTTAGCCACCATGATGAGAGCAACAACGACACCCCACCCGTTGACCCGTTAAGAGTCGTTCAAATGAATGGTGTTTCGCCCGTTGACCCATCAAATGGTGTTCCGCCTTTTGATCCAATAAATGACAACAACCCCGTGATTTCACCTCGGACGTCTAGAAGATCGCATCAAAATACACCAGATGACGCGAAGGAAGAAATAAATTTGGCTCTGATCTATTAAATGCTGAAGGAGCAACAAGAGGTTATAACTCAGTTGCAAAAGAAGAGCAGTGGAGCAAGTGTGGCAGATGAACCTCGACCTACCCATGATGATGACCCAGGCCCGGAAGAAGATCGAGTCGATGAAAATGCCAATGGTTAAGGGACTAATAAGTCCTCGGAGGTCTTGAAGATGCTCGAGGCCTTGACTAAGCGAATGGATACCAACGAAAAGAATGTTCAAACCTACAATTCACATGTGGACCAGATTCTGGAGGCTCCTCCAATATTGAAGGGGTCGGACTCGAAGTGATACATTCAGCTGATGTTCCCACCAAGTGCAACACCGAAGTTAAGGCTTTAAATGCACGACCTTCCGAAGTACGATGGGACGACGGATCCGCATAAGCATGTGACATCGTATACTTGTGCAGTGAAGAGCAATGACATGGAGTCAGATGAGATTGAATTGGTGCTGCTGAAGAAATTTGGTGAAACATTATCCAATGGGGCAATGACATGGTACTCTATGTTGCCTGAGCATTCTATTAAATCATTTGAAATGCTTGCAAATGCTTTTTTAAAGGCACATGCTGAAGCACGGAAGGTTCAAGCGAGGAAAATAAATATATTCAAAATAACTCATAAGG
The DNA here is from genome assembly GCA_029783415.1 of Anisodus acutangulus. NCBI lineage: Eukaryota > Viridiplantae > Streptophyta > Magnoliopsida > Solanales > Solanaceae > Anisodus > Anisodus acutangulus. Next base: position 48,262,985 of record CM056501.1, on the reverse strand, counting down.
ATACGGAGCTGATGCGGGAGTTGGTGTCGAGGTTTCAAAAAGAGCGAATGCTTTTTCTCTGGGTACCGGATGAATGGGCAGTTGAAGCTTTCACCAAGAGGCTGAATCCTAGGAACTCTAGTGTCTCGCTCAAATTAAAGAAGAACTTGTTGGAATTTTCGGCAGTAACATGGGCGGATGTGCACAATAGATACGAGTCTAAAAATTGGGTGGAGGATGATCAACTCGAACTTCCACCAGGGTCGTCAGGACAGAACAAAAATTTTGATAAGTCAAAGAGGGTAGTTGAGTTAGAGTCGAAGTCTTCAAAAGATAGGTATCAACCCTACACGCAACCGAATAGGTCTAATTTTATATCGGATAGAGGTTGTAACAATTGCAACTTAGAAATTCCATTTGCTAACCTTGGTAGAGCCGAACCTCATCTTATTCCCCGAGCTGCTGAGTGAGGACTTCGACATCTTGAAAGAGTTTTTCATTCTCTTCCTAAAAACTCTTATTTTCCTCAATGACATGCTCGATGTCATTCATTTCACGGAGGTAGTCGCCCTTGACCTAGTCCAGCTCAACTCGGACAGTGAGCAAGTCACCGACTTACTGCAGTTGGGCATCATTTTCAAAAGAAGCCCTTTGAGGTGCTGAATTTCTTTCTCTTGGGCATTCAGTTGCTCTATAAAGTGCTCGTTTTTATCCAAGCATCGAATGATGCCCTCACTAACAAGAACGAAGGATTGCAAAAATTGAAAATCGAAGGAAAGTTAGAAAAGAAAAATAATACAAGTGTTAATTTAAGCAATCAAGAAGGATACGTACCCGGTTGGAGGCATGCATACCCTCATTGAAAAGGCACTGCCAAGAAATATTCTGTATTTTCTCCTTATCGTACTCCGATATGAGGGGCCTTATGTAGTTAGCAACCCCGACCGGATGGGACAGAAAGTTTGTGTCCTCAAGAAAAGAAATGATGACATATCTCATTTTCCTCGATCCGCACTTGGAGCCGGGAAAATGTTCACAAGCTTGGATTAGAGCTAGCATTTAATCATTTTATGTGGTATGGCCATATAAGAAAAACCAGCGACGTGAGCCCGCTAGTCCCGAGCTACGGAGGTACCAGCTTCTTCGAAGAAGCGGTCAAAATCTTCATGCCCAAAGGTTTGGGCCGATTGTGACGGTGGAGGAGGAGTTGAAGTGGAAGTTTTGGTTTTCTTAGCCAACGACTCCTTATCCCTGGTTTCATCGTCATCTTCGTTGATGATAGAAAATGATCGGTGGAGGCAAAATTGGTTTAGCTGCTTCAGTAGTAGCGTTTTCTTCTCTCACTTTGGATGGAGTACTTTCCGTCGAGTAGTAGTGGAGACTTTACTTACCCAAACATCATCTGGAGAGATACTGAAGTCTTGAGCTCGGGAGGAGCCTCCCGCTTTCGAGCTTCTTTTTCTCTTTTTGGCGATCGAATGAGACTTCAGGGGCTTTGAGGATTTAAATTTTGTGGACTTTTTCTTCGGTGTCTCGAAGATACGCATAACTGAGGCTGCCGGGTTCGTATAGCTGAAGCAGCCGAGGGATTGGACCTCGGGGTCATGGAGCCCTTCGGTAAACTTGGGATATCAAAAAATAAAATAGATGAGAAAGAATGTGCGAGGGTGTTAAAACAAAGTCAAAAAAGTCAGACGTGTTCTAACCGTAGTTTCGGGCTACCCAACGCTCATCAGAGAGTTCCTTTCATGTCCGTTATTTGTGCAGATAAGTACTAATTATTTTCTCGACCCATTGGTGGATGTTTTCCATGTGGACCAGAATTAATTGGACGGCTGAAAAGATATAAAAAATTAATAATTTAAGGGCAGGGCATCTAGGTTGAAAAAGAAAGAGGAAAAAAGCTTTGATACTTACGGTGCATATTCCATTCCTCCCGGAAGGGCATGTACATCGCTGGAATTATCCCAATGGTTGGAACCGCAACAAAATGTTCCATCCACCCCGATCTCGATTCTCATCGACACTGGAGAGGGTGGAAAATTTACCTCACTTGGAGAGCTGAACTATTCCACCACAAAAGAATCGTGGCACATACAAACGGATCAAATGATCTAGTGTAAAGCTTTCATTGACTAAGTTGGCCAAATAACAGAGGCAAGTTACAATCGTCCAGACTTACAGACCAATTTATGCAAGACAAATATTGTGGTCCGGCCCTTCCCCGGATCCCGTGCATAGCGGGAGCTTATTGCACCAGACTCCTTTTTTTTATAGATTGTAAGTCCTGGACATCTCAAGGATCACACAGTCGATTGGTGGGTTGAGTTTGAAAGTAAAAGGGTAGGTATATTCGTTGGAGTACCCGAACCTGAAGGTGGTGATGTCATCATCCGGACCAGGAATGACAATCCCAGGGAGATCTTTCCAACTATACTCATCTTAGACTTTCTTGTGGTCGAGGGCTTTGATAGAGGACGACCAGTTTCTATCTTCCTTCCCCTCGGTCTGATTTTTTGGAGGTGGTTTGAACGACGAATTCAGTGTCGAAGTGGAAGGTTGAGGGGAGTTTATTAAAGGCTCTGGGTTCAGCAGCAGCATGAGCACTAGAAGACTTACCAGGACCGGTGGTATCGTCGGTGGCCGGTGGCGGTGACTGATCTGAAGAAGATCAAGTAATATGTATCATTTATATGAAGATATGAAGGTTTGAAGGTGTGGTGATTTGAAGACTTGAAGATATGAAGACATGGAGATTAGAAGGAATTCGAAGGATCAGATGAAATTTTACCAAAAGGTAAAAATTAAGAAGTGAAAAAATAGGGGTTTTTATAGAGGCAAGTTCATCATTGCAAGGAACGTTTCGGTTCATGAACCGAAACAACGGTTCAATCAGAAAGCGACAAGTGTTCAGAGTGGCAGAGTGAAGAGATATGAGTCAGATCGTGGAGAAGGTCAAACAGTTCACTTTCTCGCCTATTTCGGAGTAATTTGAAGGGAAACTTACTAGAGAAGGCACCGAGGAAATCATTTCCACTTTCCATCACTTAGGTAAACTTTGATCAATAAGGGTGGGGACTATATGTATACGGTAAAACCGACACGACATGTGACATGGTTTAAGTTTGAGGTCGAAGGGAGTAGCAATGTTGTGCACCCGGTGTGAGATACTTCGGGGTGAGTCAGGGTTGAAGAGTAGGACCGGGCAAGGGCTGAAGCAAGTGACACCGGGTTGGCGACCGAAGGAGTTTAATGCAGACCCGTTCCCGGATTTGATGCCAACCGTTACTCTTTGATCATAATATGACCATTATTGTCATTTAATTGCATTTAATTTAAGGAATGATTTTCGGGCATAAATGTCTTGTATTCATAGCTATAAAAGGAGTCCAACCTTTATGTTGGAAGGACATTTCATTCTATTTTTCACTTGCACGATTTATATGTAAATTTAGACTAAACAAGTTCTCGGCATTGGCTCGGGCTCGAAGTAATTTAGCTAAAGATCAGACCAAGCTCTTTAACAAGTTTCAATCAAGATACCATCAATTCAGACTATTTTTTTTATTTACTGTTCTCGTTTGTTTATTTATTACTAATTATTTATTACACTTATTTACAAATTGATCTACATGTTATTAAAATCAATTACAAATTCATCTATATCTTTTTCGGGGTAAATAATTGCTAGTAATAGTAATTTATGACTCACTAAATTTACTCCCTAATTACCGTGCAGTGGGCACGCGTGAATAGTGGCTTTGTCGTGCTACGTTTCCTTCTTAGCTTGCTGCTTAGTGTCTTTCACCTTCTCCTTTTTTTCATTTCCCCCTCTTTTCTGCTTTTCTTTTTGACCTTTACAGTTTAAATACATTATACTACTCAACAATCCGAATAAAAAATAGTATTCATTTAGTCATTTATATCCCGTTAAAAAATATTTCCTCCTAATAAAAAAAATGTCCACTTAGCTTTGAGCACATTCCTTAAGAAATTACTCACTCCAAAAAAATATATGTGATTTCAATGAGTATTAAATTTAAATATTGGAACTTGAGCACTTATCACTAACATTAACTAATCAGTACTTATGAACATATTGCAATGATTAAAGGTACTCCTAAATTACGGCACTTACCGAAGCAGTAAGAAGAAATAAACCTTTAAACTTCTCTTCTCAAAATGGTCATCTAACATGTTTCAATATCCAAAATAAAATTTCAATTTTTTACTAAAATTTCAAAACGTTTCTGACATATCAAATGGAGCCAAAATTTTCAATATTTACCACAAAAAATTGTCATATAGACAAAAGAAAGTTTGATTTCTCCATTTTAAATTTTAAATGCCTAAACTAAACCATAAGTGAACCAAACTTGGAATCTGTGAAAAAACGAGGAGCGGAAAAAAATTGAATAGCAGTCAAACTTGGAATAACCAAATGTTGAACATATTTAATGAGATCATAGAAAATTGTAGCAATTTAAAGACTTTTAGGAATATGTACATAATTGTAATTTTGAAAGAATAAGGGTAATTGTTTCTTGATTTTATAAGTGGAAACTTTTTTTGACCAAAAAAAAAAGTTAAAGTGGAATTTTTGATCGGGAGGGAGTATTAATTTATAGGCAAAAATAGATAATTTAACTAAAATATCTCTAATTAAATAGATATTGGAATTTAGTCACCTAACACTTAATAAAGTCAAATTTGAAAAATTAAAAGTTAATTCTTTCTTGATTTGATAAATGAACATTCTTTTTTAATTAAAAAATAAAGACTAAGTGAATATTCTTTTTGATCAGGATGGAATAGTATACTATTCTTTCTACCTCAACTTATACTATACATATTCTTTTTTAGTTTATCCTAAAAAAATGTTATATCTTTCCGTATTTAAAAACGTCTTGATTTTAATTTTTTTATTTTATCCTTAATAAAATGATTGATAATCATATAAATATTTATGACTTGTTTAGATAATTTAGTGCACAAAGTATACGCGTTCATGCATAATTTGAAGAAGGATTGCATCTAAGAGGGTGTAACGTAGGCAATATACTCTACGATAATGCAAGCATCGATAATTGATCCCACTGTACGATCTCTAACCTAGGGATCACAAAGACAGTTTTGCAGTTGCTGTGAGACTCTCCATTTTTTAAATATACACTAATTTATAGCATACAAATTTAATACTTTGCTTTTAATATTCCCTCCGTTCCTTTTTCTTTTCCACATGCTGCTGCAACGTTACCAACCAATGTGTGGAATTTCGAATTTGAAGTCTAAACTAGCTTGTTAGAACATCATGAAGTTTGTTGAACTAATCAGACAAAAAATGATTTTACTTAAACAAAGGCAAGAAGATGAGGTGATTGCACGTTGATGTTGAAAGAAAAGTTGATTTCCTTTTTGGTGACCTCTGTTTGTCATAGTACTAGACTTTAAAATATGACGACTTCCTCGTCCTCAAATTATTATTAATATTTCATCCCTAGATTATCCTAGTTTAACTTGTCGCGAAATTAAAAAAATAAAGGAAACTTTTGAAATGTGTAGTACTAAACAAACATTAGATATGACTGTAAATTATCTCATAAAATTAAATTGTTTCTAAATATAAAAATGTGCTGATCTTTTTACACAAACTAATAAGGAGAATATGACAATCTTTTTGGGACAAAGGGAGTAGTATTAAATTTAGATTGAACTTTTGAAATAGTTGAAAACTTCCTTGAGAAACTTATTTGTTAGCAGCTTTTTTCGAACAAAGTTTGGGTAAAAGTTATATTTGATACTGTTTTTCAACCAAGTTTTTGTAAGAAACTCTTTCACACAACGTTTTTATATTCCCCTGTTTCACAGAGACATGTTCTAATTTTGTAATTGAAGAAAACAATCAAGTGAAAGCACCATTTTGATATGATATACTTAATTTCTATGTATGGCATAACTAATATATTCCAACAATTGAAGTATATGCAAAATATAAATTGTTTTATCTCGGAAGGGGAGCCTTGGAGTTACTGGTAAAATTATTTTCATGTGACGTTATGAGTTCAAGTCGTGGAAACAGCTTCTTGCAGAAATGTGAGGTAATGCTGCGTACAACAGACCCTTGTGATCCGACTTTTTCCCGAATTTCGCGCATAATGAGAGCTTAGTGTACCGGGCTGCCCTTTACTTGGTATCAATTAATTAGCATAAAATTGGACACCAATTTGCAGTTTGTGTGGCAGAAAATCATCGAACTCCTCGTCACGTACATGTTAAAGAAAAGATCTTTATGCCAATGAAAATGACATATTAATTGTCTAGATAGTTTTCTTGTTTGTAGTTGAGTTATTCCATTCTCCTTTAAAGGCTGTTGCATCAATTGTTTTCGATCTATTTACTACAAAGGAAAGAAGAAAAAACTATTGTTATTGCATATTGAACAATAACTCCATGTGCTCCTTCCAAAATCTCCTATGTAATATAAAAATTATAAGAAAAAAAATACTCAGTAATTAATGAGCGGTGTATGCAAATATATCAAAGCGTGCACGACATCTCTTTCTATTTGTAATTTACGAGCATTTGAAGAAAAGAAAGATTTGTAAAAACCAATTCTCTCTAATAGCCAATTATTTTTCCATAACGTGTGGTATGAAGTTTGAGTCAATGCAAAGAGTTCAGATGGCACCTCTCTTTTATTTGTTGTCCTTCGCTGGAAGGATCACGCTCTGTCCACCAAACTATAATAAAAAATTGAAAATTGCAAACATTTCACAGATTAATAATTAATTACAAAGCACATCAATTTCAAATTTCTCTCCCAAAATAAACTAATGCTTTATAATGCAGCAAACATGGCAGTTACACCAGAATTCAGCCATCTTGTTATATAATATGTCTAGTCACAACTCACAACTACGCAACCATAAGTACCGGCTAATGTTTTAGGTTATGGCTCTCTGAAGGCCTATTTATCTTGCATCAAAAGGTTACTGTGAAACTTATATTGTTAAGAGTCTATAAAGAGGAAGGAGGAGGAGGAGAAATGTTTGCACTCGTCTTCTTCTTCAATAGGAGGTGTTGGGTCCCGGGTATGCTATGGAACAATAAAACACAAACTGAAAGTAAAAACAAATCGAATGCCAATGAAGTTTGTAAATGTCGGCAATACTGTTGTCTGGCACAAGTGACAACACTTCGATAAAACAGAAAAACATTTGAAGAGTAAATAACATCGAAAGTAATAAAGAACACAAAAGTTTAATATTTACATATGTTATATTGATTTTAGAACCTATGACGGTCAGTGACCGAAAGTATTGTATATATTTATATACAATTAAATAAATTTCTTCTTTTACAATATTACAAGATTATACAAAAGGAATTAAAAAGTTGAAGTCGCAGATGATTTCTGCCTGAAAAATCTATCTAAATAGACATAGACAACATCTCATTATAATTGTTTCAATGAAGAACAAATCTAGAATCTAAGCAGCAATTATAAGGTTGGACAGAATGTTGTCGACACGCTCAGGTAACCCTTGTGATTCAGTTTTCTGATATGAATTCTCGAGAGCTCTCTTAATTTTTTTTGCAATCTTTTTCTGGATATCGATTCACTCTTCTTGCCTCTCTATTTATAGTAGAGAGTCTTCCTTAAAAAACTCATCGATTGGTTGTGGAGGTTGAGGAAAGGTGGGCTGCCGATAAGGTTGTTGGAGAAAATCATAGAGCAAAATCCTCTAACTTCTTGGACTTGTTTCCCAAGCTTAGCAACAACTTTGACTTGTTCTTCTCACGTGTTTCATCAACTCCTAAACACCTTGCCAAGTCACTTTTACATCGTGGTAAAAATCCCACGAGATTTGCTTCAATCCGTGAAGTAAGGCAAAATTGTTTACACAATGATGGTCCGAATGTCGTGACATTTGTTCCAACATTTCTGAATTTTAACTTAGTACTGAAAACGATATGTTGGGCAAAATGTCATAATACCAAAACCAACATTAACAGGAGGCAACATATTTGCACGCAGTGGCTGTTGGAATTTTATTTAAATATAAATTAATATTAAATTGTTTTAAAAGAAAATGTGTCATTTCATTCTTTGGTTACCACCAATTCTATTTAAAGCCAACTACTTTTAATTTTTAGAAAATTTCTCGCATAGGAGAGGAAGCAAATATCGTTTTTAGGAAAACGTTTCGCACGTGTTTCAAGCCTCTAATCGTGTGTTTGTTGTTCATATTGTCAAACTACTTCATATATTTTTGTGCTCTTGGTAAAATAAGCATCATATGGAAAAATGTAAAGCCTTACCACTAAATTTTCAAACTCAATCACATACAAATCGTGTTGTTATAATTGGCTGACACTGCTTGTGCAAAGATCTACATCCGCTACTGTTTGCACGAATAGACAATGCAACCCATGAGTGAGAACCGGCCCACTTGGCTCAATAGGTGGTCGCTCAAGGACTGCCGTTTCACCTAGTGGAGAAGTGCCAATTGCATAGTATCTAGAGTTCAAGATATGTCAGAAAGAGAATGTAGCAGCAACAAAATTAGGAACTCTATTGATCATGATGCATAAAAGCTTAAAGAAAATTTTGTGACATTGATCATTAAACACACAGGTATTCTCTCTGTTCCTCAAATTAAACCATATTCATTGAAGTTAATAAGCGGAAATTATCAACCCATCAAGAATAACAATCTACTAAGCATAATTAGTGAACTTCTCAAGTTTAATGCTGATCATTTTCTGCTATGAATCCACCACAAAAGATTTGAGAGTGAATTTCCATCATCATGACTGCTTAGGTCCCTAACTTTCTTTAGAGCTTGCTTCTTTCTATAAATTGCTTCCAAGGCATAAACAAATCATTTCCAACCTTCCTCAGTCCTGTTTTTGGGTACACTAGTGAGTGCCCATTTCACAAGCTCCTTCACAAAAGCAACATCAGAAAACACAACCTCAGTGATTGGCAACAATGGTAGAACTTGAATCCCCAGCCTAATGTCTTTCCTCTCAGATGGAGCAAACCAAAGAATGCTGTCTCTTTTTCTAGACCACAATATACCAACAACCTTGTTTTTCTTGACGAAACTTGGTGCATAGATTTTGTTGTCTCCTTTCACATGCCACCAAGTCTGTGCTGACTGAATTTCAAAGGCAGTCAGAGTCGATCCAATAAAAACAAGATCAGCATCTCCATACGCGGACCCCATTAATGCTGCTGAATAGTACGCGATGATCGCTTCACTTGTACTCTCTTGATTTCTCCCAAATGGAAATTCAGTCAGCCCTGCAGCCCAGGAATGTAATTTCCATAAGTAATGATAAATATCCGTGATATACATGGAATATACACCGTGTATGTCACGGGCAGAATGACAAATAATGGGTTGTAACGGGCTGTCTATTTCCGTGTATCAAGGATTAGTGGCTCAATTCGCGCTTAGGTCATAAAACTTTGTCTCCCCCCATCCACCTCTTGTCTTGAAAAATACCTTTCATGCTCCTAAATTGATTAAAAAATTGGTGTTTGTTCGTAAATTCACCACTGATAATTAAGTTTTTGTTGTTTTTTATCCTTTTGGGTTTTCTGTGAAGGATTTCAAGACGGGGATTCCTCTCATGATGTGTGATAGCAGGGGAGATTTTTATCCTATCACGCCCACATCCAGTCTCTCGAGTCAAGCCTTGCTATCTACTTTTGCAGCTCTTGCTCCTTCATTGTGGCATGGACGTCTAGGTCATCCGGGGTCGTCAATTTTGTCTTCCTTAGATAAAAACAATTTTATTTCGTGTAAGGGTACGCGTAGTACTCCGATTTGTCAATCTTGTTCTTTAGGAAAAATTGTTAGATTCCCGTTTGTGGACTCTAATTCTCGTACTTTAATGTCATTTGATATTATTCATAGCGATTTATGGACATATCCTATTATCAGTTCTTTGAGCCACCGTTATTATGTTCTTTTTTTGGATGATTATTCTAATTTTTTATGGACTTTTTCGTTAGTGAAAAAAATCTCACATTTTCCCACCTTTTTAAAATTTAGAGCTTTCATCCGTACCCAATTCGAACGGGAAATTAAGAATATTCAATGTGATAATGGAAAAGAATATGATAATGGGTTGTTTCGGAATTTTTGTTGGTTAATGGTATAAATTTTCATTTCTCTTGTCCTCATACGTCCTCTCAAAATGGGAAAGCCTAACGCAAAATTCATACCATTAATAATAATGTCCGAACTTTATTAGTCCATTCTTCCGCACCTCCTTCCTTTTGGCATCATGCTATACAAATGACTACTTATCTCCTTAACATTCTTCCTACCAAAGGTTTGACATATTCTTCCCCCTTCAAATATTATATAATAAGACTCTTTCGTATTCACATCTTAGGGTCTTTGGGTGCTTATGTTATCCCCTATTTCCGTCCACCACAATTAACAAACTTCATGCCCGGTCTACCCCTTGTGTGTTTTTGGGTTATCCGTCTAATCATCATGGTTATAAATGTTTTGATTTATCGTTTAATAAAATCATCATTAGTCTCCATGTTATTTTTGATGAATCCCAATTTCTGTTTGCTAAAGTGAGTAGTCTCGTGCCTAGTTCGTATAATTTTTTAAATGACTATGTCTCCCCATATATCATCCGCCATTTATCGGACCTTTCCCGCATCCAAAATCCACCAAATGAGCAAATGGGCCTACAAGATCGCCACGCTTCATTGTTTCCGATCTGATTGGGCTGCCAACCCTAGTTTCGGTAATTGGGCCAGTTGCCCAACCCAATATCGAAACTTGTCCAGTCTCGGGTTCTGCCATCAGTTTCAGTTACCGTGTTGGGCCAGCATGCCCACTGCCTACTGGCCAATCCGTCACATGTCTGATATTTCCCAATCCACCAAATTCTCCCATGAGTCACATATCAGTCACTCGTAGTCAACGGGGTATTTTTCAATTGAAAAGACATTTAATTTAAATTCTAATGTTATTAAATCACCTCTACCCCATAACCCCGTGTCCGCATTAAATGACCCGAATTGGAAATTGGCTATGACCGACGAATATGATGCTCTTATTGCAAATAAGATGTGGGAGTTGGTACCCCATCCTTCTGGTGTTAATATTATTCGGTCTATGTGGATTTTTACGAATAAGGATAATTATGACAGTTCGTTTGCGAGGCATAAGACTCATCTTGTAGGTGATGGTAAGACTCAGCATGTTGGCATGGATTGTGGTGAGACATTTAGTCCGGTGGTCAAACCGGCTACCATTCGCACTGTTCTCAGTCTGGCTCTTTCCAAAGCTTAGCCCATTAATCAATTAGACATGAAATGATTTCTTACATGGTGATCTCAAGGAGACCGTTTATATGCATCAACCCTTGGGTTTTCGAGACCCCAAATATCCTCATCATGTCTGTTTGTTGAAGAAGTCCTTGTATGTGCTTAAGTAGGCCCACGAGCTTGGTATAAGAGATTTGCAGACTATGTTTCGTCTATTGGATTTTCGCACAGCAGGTCTGATAATTCATTGTTCATATATCGTCGTGGTTCTTCCCTGGCTTATATTTTATTATATGTGGATGATATTATCTTGACTGTCTCCACTAATGCTTTGCGCCAGTCTATCATGACCATGCTTAGTTTTGAGTTTGCTACGAAAGACTTGGGGCCCTTGAGTTACTTTTTGGAGATTGATGTCACTCGTTATGCAGATGGATTGTTCTTATCCAAACGAAAGTATGCAGCTGAGATTATTAAGCATGCTGGCATGTCCTCGTGCAAGTCTACTTCCACTCCCGTCGATACTAAGCCCAAGCTGGGTGTTGCGGCTGGCTCACCTTACAAGGATCCGACTCACTATCGCAGTCTTGCAGGGGCTCTTCAGTATCTTACTTTTACGAGTCTGGATATTACTTATGTCGTACAACAGGTGTGTTTGTTTATGAATGATCTCAGGGTTGAGCACATGAATGCGCTCAAATGCATTATTCGATATATCCAGGGGACACTTGACTACGATTTACACTTATATCCATCGTCGATGGCTACACTTGTCTCATATACAGATGCTGATTGGGGTGGCTGTCCGGACACCAGACGCTCTACGTCTGGGTATTGTATGTTCCTTGGTGATAACTTGGTCTCATGGTCTGCCAAATGACAAACTACCTTATCCCGCTCTATTCCAGAGGCCGAATATCGAGGGGTGACTAATGTGGTGTCTGAATCATGTTGGCTCCGTAATCTCCCCTTAGAGCTTCACTTTCCCGTTCACAAAGCTACCTTGGTTTATTGTGATAATGTTAGTGCTATATACCTTTCTGTCAATCCGGTTCAACATCAACGCACTAAACATATTGAGATAGATATCCATTTTGTTCGCGAAAATGTAGCTCGTGGACAAGTACGCGTCCTACATGTCCCTTCTAGGTATCAAATATCAGACATATTTACCAAGGGCCTTCCATCGGTGCTTTTTGAAGATTTTATGGATAGTCTCAGCGTACGAAGACCGCCCGCTATGATTGCGGGTGTGTGATAAATACCCGTGATATACACGGAATATACACCGTGTATATCACGGGCAGAATGATAAATAATGGGCTGTAACGGGTTGTCTATTTCCGTGGTATACACGGTATAAGTGGCTCAATTTTAGGTAGTTTAGTTGTAATTAAATTAGAGTTTTACACTTATCATAATTGTATAATTATTGTACAAATAGAATAAGGTTTTGGGAGTAGAATAGGAATAAGATTTTCCTATTATGGAAATTGTAAATTGTATATATACTTTCATTAATGAAAATAATCAAGAAATTATTTCTTTCAACTAAAAACACCTAAGACGCGTATAATGTTGGTTCTTCTCCTTCAGTTCCAAGTTCGTGTAATCTTCCACTATAGAATAAGCTTGCCTCTTGTACTGCTTTCCCCATGCAGGGTCGAATCTGGTAAGCACAGAAATGGCATACACAAAGTATCCCAAATGAAAATGATGGTCATTGTAAATTCCAAACCCGAAATCAGCTGTTGTGACTTGTGTCATTTATCCCTTGTTTAGTCACAAGGCCGCCCCATTTCCTGTCACATAAGAAACCATTGGCACCAAATGTGCCATTTAACCAAGGCTCTATTGTATCCCAAGTATTGAACAACTACTGACATTATCTTAGGATAAGAAACCTCTTCTGAAATCAATGCCAATCTTGCTGCTCTAGCAATCAATTTCCCGTAAAAGTATGATGATGTAGTAGATATGTTCGATGCATTCAAAGTCACAACATCTTCACGAAGTGCATGAATAATTTCAGGAATTGATTTTTTGTTCAAACCTTTAACCGAATGCCAAGATACGGGGATTGACTCCGTTTCAAGCTCCCACGTATCGCCAATTACACCAACAAGCTCACCATCCATGCTTCTATACTTGAAATCCTCCAGAACAGTAACTGAAGAATCTGCTTTCGAAAGAAGCCGACATATGGAGAGGGTGAGCAAGCATAAGCAACTTGTCGTTACCCTTCACATCCCACTTGCACTTAAGAGCAAAAGATCCCAAAAATCGCATTTCCAGACACGGGATACGCCGAGCTACACTGATCAAGTATTTTCTCAAATTGGGAGTCAGAATCAGCTAAGATAACAATCCGAATTACACCTGAGAACCCACCGGACTTGATGGTGGATGCATTATGAGTCAAATAAATAGGAGAAGATGCATAAAGTATGCACGTTTGATGATTTCGGAGTCTGATTGTGTACTTAGTGAAAGAACTATCACAAGAGAGTTTACGAATGGGATGAACGGTTGAGATTGAAATGGAAGTGTGTCCATTGACAGCAAAAGTCAAGTAAGGACACCACTAACCAAAAAGAATCTAAGGTTACCTGATGGTAAGTCTAAAGTAACACTAAGATCACTATATGATGAGATTACATGGCGTTGCTTCGGGTTGGAATTCTTGGTAGCGGATATAGTCCAGTCGGGGCGAAAAATCTGTTCTATTAAAGCAGAGGTAATGTTCTGAGATGGATAAGAAAGGCAAATGGAGGAGTTAGCAGAACGGATTAGATAAGGTTGATTGTACTCAGGCTGGTCACCATTCTTGAGTACAAATTTTTGGAAAAATGAATTAGTGGGCAAAGGGGTGGAGAGCAACTCATAGAAAAGTAATCTGAGGGGTTAAGGCAAGACTAAAGATTTTGCTTTGGGGAAGAGAAATTGATGGTTGTGGAGTTTTTCATCTGTGTTTGGAACTTTGAATGTGAGGTTAACTAAGAATTGTAACCATGGACAAAAATGGAAAATGTGTAAAGCAGTAAAAGGAGCACCATTTTCAGAGAATTTGATTTCAAGCTCCCATTTGAGATGATTGTTGAACAGATTTTCGGGAGACCCTTTTAATATTTGGATACTGGGTTTACTTTAAAGAGAAGATGGACATGTCTAGTTGACTTGGAACGTGACATCTTCGTGTTTCATACTTTACATTTGTTTCCTTCTTTGAAGTTGTCAAGACTCAAGATCAGCTAGCTAGCACGACCTTGTGCTTAGCAAGTGGCTGAAAGTAGCCCAAGATTTCTGCAAATCTTAGAAACCACTAGGAGAAAGAAAATGAAGAGGTTAGAGAGAGACAGGGAAGGATTCCGGGTAATTGCATTCATGTGTAGTTAAAATTGAACCCGCATAAATGGTGTAAGAAGAGAGCGACCGCAAGGCCACGAGTTCGATCCTGCATAAACCTTCTTGGTTGAGCTCACACATGGCTTGCCAAGTGGTTAATCGGTGACGTGGTTTGCGTGCTATTGCGCCTGGGTTTACCAGGCGCACTCGAAAGAGTAAGCGCATGTTCATTCACAACAAAAAAGTTGAATGCTGAATATAATTATAACGTTACAAAGCTGGTACGGAAGGAAAAAAACTAGGGGTGGCCAGTGGACCGGGTTCGAGACGGTCAGGGCGGGTTTGCGGGATCGGGTCAGGGCGGGTCGGGATCAGGGACATGCGGGATTCGCCGAAGTCCCGTCCCGATCTCGATCCCGTCGGAATCGGGTCGGGGCGAGATCGGGTCGTGACATTTTTTTTTGCACTTAATTTAAAAAATAACATATATATAAAAAAAACTCAATAATTAAACAAGATAATGTAATAAAAATATTCCAAGACTGTTTTTGTGCATCTTATATTATTTAATAGACATGATTTTTTTAATACAAATACAATTGTCAAAATTGCAACTTTGTGGTGTTGTTCAAAAGTTGCAAATTACATAGTAAAATTGCAATTAAAAAAATTATATTTTGAAAAAAACTTGTTCTAGTTTCTTGATAATTTCCTTTGGTTCCTCGATTGGAAATTGTATTTGTTGATCAAATTGTTCCACGTCGCTTCCACCACCTTCAGATAAGATTTCGTTGTAGTTTTCATCTTCTTCTTCGTTGATCTCCGGTTGACCGCACATTCTCCGCTCCGCTCGTATTCAATCTCTGAATAATACTATAATCTCCAAGATGTCTCCGGCTAATGAGTGTTTGTGCTCTCCTATTTGATATCTGCCGGCAGAAAAAGCGCTTTCAGACGCCGTTGATGACGCTTAAATGTTCAAAACATCTCGGGCCATGATTGAAAATGTCGGAAAGGTCTTCTCATTCCCCCTCCAGTAATTCAGCAAGTCTTCACGTCATTCTTCATTGAGAACTGCTTGGTAAGATACAAAATCCTGCAAAACAAAAATATCAAACTCGCTAATTTGGTTAGTAATGGTACGACAACACATTCTATTTCTGAGACTTTCAATACTAGCCGCAGAAACAACATGTCTTTTGTGAGGTTGTGTTGAAGCAGAAGAAGATGATATGGAAGCCGGTAGGTTGCTAGCACTTTCTTGTTGGTAAAACCTATATATTTTTTTGCATTCGTCTTCCACGCTAAACAACACTTCTTCTTTAGTTTCTTCAATAGGTGGTGAGTGATTTAGGCTTTTGGGACTTGGAGGTGGCAGTACTGCTATACAATCATAAATAGTTTCAATAAGTGATTTAGTACCGTCTATTTTAATAGTCGAATTTAATATATCACCAATAATATAAATAGTGGGAATAGAAATAATTTTTTTTTATTTTGATAAATATTTTTTTAATAGTTGCCTCATAAGCTGGTTTATCCATATATTCATTAAGCAGTAAAAATATTAGAGCTATATAAAATAACATAGTTGAAATAGTAGGATAATATATAACGATTTTATTTATTTATTTAAAAGTCTTTTTTTATTTCGTAAATCTACGCCCAATCAAACTATATCATATAAATTGGGATCGAATTCTTGGTGTATGTTGCATGAAAAGATTTTTTTAGAAGTGGCGCAAGAATATGAGGCTCCATTGACTGTCACCATCATGCAGGCTGAGGTCAACGTGCTTGAATCATCGCATCACATGCTTCACACTTGCGAAAAATGGTCATTTAGTGCGTCACTTGACTCAAAATAAATTAGAATACATCCAGAACGAAAAATTAAAAATTAATTGTGCATTACTTCTGTTGCATGGCCTTCCATTTCCGTTTCCAGTCAAAATGTTTTTTTTTGCCTTTAATAAAATAAAAAAACTGGAACTGGATTTAAAGTGAAGGATTTTTTTGGTAGAAGAAATTTGGAAGCGTTCAATTGTTAAGTTGCAGCAAATACTCACGAATGATCTTTATCTTCAAATGCTTAAAAATAGGTTTTAATTGATGGTCCAACATCACTTCTAAAAAGCATTCAAACTATCCTGCAACTTCAAATTTTTGTGAAGTATCTATGGATGAAGAATCAAGCTATTCAAGCAACAAGACCGTAACCAAAACATCTGGCTGGTAAAAGCAGGCTACTGTAAATTGTAATCGCGCCATAATGACTATAAGACCTCACAGATAACCAGGAACTCTGCATCATATAGGTTTCACGTGAGACATCTAGTCCTCTAGATGCGACACTGACGATCTCAGAGCAATATTGAAAACTTGTCAAGGGTGCCACCATGAATAAGCCTATCGATATTGGGATGGAGCAATGGAATAGTTTACAGCACCACATTCTGCCCAGTGTAATCAAATATTTGTCAAGACTATCACGAGACGACGATGATATGGGCTAGAAAGAACAAAATTGCAATCTGAATGAAGTACTTGGGGTTGTCGTTACCTCATGTCTGGACCCTGGAGAAGATACCACCCTGCAATGGAGAGAGAACGAATTTGTCAATCTTCAGCACAGTATTTTAGATGGCAGAAGCACTTCTACTAGATCCAATGGTTGATGATAGGAGAAATACCTAGTATTGTTTTGAGAAAGCCGATGCGAAGGCTTGCTTTGAATGTATGCTGAACCAGGCATCATCAACACAGTTGTACTGGATTATCATTCGACATGGTTAGAAATGCCATGCTGTAGAAACCAAATCATAACATCTACCATGAGGATGAGGACGCAAGTCAGATTACTACTGGTCAATAACATAAGATACTTTGGTCTCGGATATACTGATCGAAGAAACCACCAGAAGCCTGTAGCTTGTTCTCAAAGCCTGAATCTTGCACCAGGCAAAACAAGGAAATGTGCATATACAGTTAGTTATACATGGAAGAGGTTTTTCAACGGGAGAAATAAGCAGCAGCAACACCACACATTTGCAGTAACATTTTGCAACATAACACCTTGTCTTCTGGCTTCAACATGATCAAGAACATATATGCAGAGAATCAAAACTAGAATCAATCAGATCAACCATACACATTTCCTCTGATAGATAAAAGACAATATACACACAATTCAGTACCTGAAACTATCTGAGCCTGACCTCCCAGAATCAGAAAAGGTGTTACAGCATCTTCCAACTCTATAGAGCCAATGTCTAATACACTGGTCAATTCACAAGCCTTAAGCAGAGAAAGGAAAGGTAGGCAAGACGTTACATTATCAGACACATATTCAACAGAAATCACTCCTTCGTCATCAGAAGTATTGGTATCTCAACTCCCAGTTGTGAGAGAACAGGAGATACATTCAACATGTTACAAAAGTTTCCATGTTTTCCTATCAGATATTTAAACTCGTACACATTCAACAGTTGCGCTAATTAAACAGCAATGGCACTCTGAGGCTTAGTAGAACATGCACCTGAATTGTTGATTTAGTACTAAATTTGGAAAATACGGGTACACAAATTGTCAACTCAGTAAATTATTCATACATGTTACTAAACATATTTTTATTCATCCAAAGGAACCGAAACATTAGCTATAGGCAAAGTTGAGCTTTTAAGTAAAACAACTCAATATCTGGGGAAAAATTACAGCAATCATATGATAGAGCATTGAGCTGCAGACTAGCGCTCCAACTTATATATAGACAAAAGAAAAGACAAATACCAAATCACCAAAGGAATAACCTCTTTTTTATTCCCATCAGGTCATATTGAGAACACACAAGAAACCTTACAAGGTCATTACAAATGTAACACATCATAAAAGATTCAATGAGAGTAATGTCTGAACCAGCAGAACTTGCTTCCTTCATCACATTCCTCCACTTCATCATCTCTAGTATGAATCCACCATAGAAGATTTGAAAGAGAATTTCCATCATCAAAACCAGTTAAGCTCCTAGTTTTGTTCAAAGCACTCACTTTATCATATATTGCTTCCAAAGTATACACAAACCCTTTCCACCCTTCTCCAACCCCTTCCCTTGCAAGAGCTGGCCGTGTCCATTCGACCAACTGCTTCACAAACTGAACATCTGAAAACAGAAGTTCAGTAATGGGCAATATTGGTAAGACCTGAATTCCAAGTCTACACTCTTTCCATTCAGCTGGAGCAAACCAAAGGCCGCTATCCCTTTTGTTAGACCATAAAACACCCACCACCCTGTTATCTTTTGTGAATTCTTCCCCGTACAAAGTACTTCCCTCTTTCACATGCCACCAAGTCTGTGCAGAATGAATCTCAAGAGCTGAAAGTGTCGATCCAATGGAAACAAGATGGGTATCCCCATACGCCAAACCCATTAAAGCTGCTGAATAGTAAGCATTTACTGCTTCACTTGTGCTCTCCTGGTTCCGTCCGTCACCAAACTCTGTTAATCCCCCAGCCCAAGAATGCAATTTCCACAAGTCGAAACACCTCAAGCGGGGATAGTTGGAATTTGCTCGCCTGCTTAAGTTCATAAAATCCGCCATAAGTGCATAAGCTTGTGGCTTATACTTCCTACCCCACATGGGATCTATCTTGGCTAGCACTGCAATTGCATAAAGGAAATGGCCAATATGAAAATGGTGATCATTGTAAACCCCAAAACCAAAGTCAGCTCCCGTATCAAATGCCGATTGTTTAGTCACAAGTCCACCCCATTTCGATTCATAAAGGAAACCATTTGCTTCAAAAGTCCCCTCCAACCATGGTTCAACTGTATCCTTCAAGAATTTACGGATTGTCGGGATAACATCAAGGTAACAAACCTCTTCAGCTATCAATGCCAGCCTTGCTGCTCTTGCAATCAATTTACCATAAAAGTAGGACGACGTTGTAGATATTCCCTTCGAATCCAAGGAAGCAACATCCTTATTCAAAGCATCAATCATTTCTAAACATGCCTCCTCCTTGACACCTTTAATGGAGTGCCATGTTACAGAAACAGGGTCACTCTTCAATATCCATGAGTCTCCAACAACACCGACAAGCTCACCATCAATACTATTGTACTTAAATCCCTCCAAGATAGTTACTGATCTATCAAGGAGCTGAAGATGGAGAGGGTGAGCCAGCATAAGCAAGTCACCCCATCCCTTCTTTTCCCATTTGTACTCCAAACAAAATGGCTGACTGAAAACAGCATTACCACTTGTAGGATAACAAGAACTGAAACGATCAAGAACTCCTTCACACGTCGGATCCAAATTTGGCAAACAAGCGATCCTAATAATACCCGAAAACACACCAGACGTGACAGAAGACACATCATGATTCAAATCAATTGGGGATGAAGCATACAAAACCCAAGTTTGCCCATTGTTGAGCTTGATAGTATATTTAGTACGATTTCTATTGGAAGAACATTCAAGAATGGCGTGAATTGTCGAAATCGAAATCGCTACATTTTTAAAAACTTCACACGTAATAAAGGGGGATCCTTTAACAAGAAAGAACCTGAGATTGCTAGAGGGAAGGTCTAATGTGACACTAAGATCATCAAATGATGAAATTACATGGGGTGTATTTTGATTGGAATTATTCAACGCAGTGATGGTTAAATCAGCAATAAAATTTTGGTAAATGAAAGCAGGGTTGTGGAACTGAGATGGGTAACAAACAGTGAGGGACGAAAGTGAAGATTTTATAAGATAAGGGTGTATAAATTCAGGTTGATCACCATTCTTGAGGACGAAATTTTGAAAAAAAGAATTTGTGGGTAATGGGTTTGAGAGGAGATCTGGAGCAAAAAAGGCGGACGGGTCGGGTAGAACAGTGGATTGGGTCGTTGGGAAGAGAAAAGGCTGTGATGATGACATGGCAAAGTGTTGTGAGGAAGATGAAGGTGGGTGGTTCAGGTTGTGGGTTTTATAGGTTTTTTCGATGATGGCTTTAACTTTAACTCGCCGTTTGATTTTTATTCAACACCATGATAAGATATCGAAACCTTAAGCGCGTTAATCTGATCTGAAGATTATTGGAATTACAAAAATTATTAATTATGTCAAGTGTATATTTATGAACATGTCAAATTTTGGTACGTCAGAGTGGAGTAGTTGGGAAGTTTTACCGTTCGAATAGCCGCCAGCTAGAGGAAAAAAAAATTGCAATTTGACTAAGTTTTAACGAAATTTCAAGATTGCAACCCCACGAAAGAGAAAGGAGAGAGCAATTTGAAGATAATAAATGGGACCTTGCTAATGAACCCTAAAATCAGTTGAATTTTTCTCATTCATCAGATAATTTCAACCCATGGTAGACAGTCATATTCAAAAGAATAAGGATAGGACACTATATAAAAGAACCTTGCAAATAGTGATTGAAATTAAGTGGATCTTTTAATTTCACATTATACAAGTTAATTCTTAATTTTTTACTATTGAAGTAGATCCTCCACATGATGCAAGAAACCCAATCACAATGACAGGAATAAGCTGCTTAATACACCATGCAAATACGAACAATATAACAAAGATGATGAGCTGAATTAAATTTGTGTAGTATTTGCTTGAATTTTGGGTTATGTATCTACTATTGTTGGTGTATCTCATTTTCAATATTTTGTACCTTATTGTATCAATTTCTTTGTATTATAAAATACATTATTAAAACAAAAAAATTGTAAAAATCGAACCAAACCGATAAAATTGATAGAACTTATATTATAATAATTTGGTTTGATTTGAATATTAAAAAAATTGATTTGATTTGGTTTACCAAAAATCGAGTCAAGCAGGACCATGAACACCCTAACTGTCTTCATCTGTCTCGCTGGCGGCTAATTGGACTTTGATTAAGGACAGGCTTTGGCTGGGCCGAAAATTTAGCCCATAACAAATGGACCAAATTGGTCTTTAATCCGCCCATAAACATAAAAAAAATACCAAATCCTTTCTCTCACAACACCAAAATAATTCTCCTAAAACTAAATCTTAAATTATAAAAAGTTTCTACTCCAAACACAAATAGATTGGCTCTGGAAAATTGTTGACAGTATAAACTTATAAATGAAGGCTTATTGGGTTTAGAATTTTCTGTCTGATCTAATAAAGTTTTCATTAATAATACTATTTGAGTATCATTCAAAAAAATTCAAATTCTAGTTCGAGTGTTAATAACAAGCTACCATTAGTTTTAATTATTCGAAAAATAAAACAATTGTGATGTTAGAGGAGAGAGTGAAAGACTGCAGAAAAAGAAATCACTTGCTCTCCAACCTAACTATCACTCTGCCACCAAAGGACAAATCTTTTCTATTCCCTTTACCTCTTTTCTCTTGATATCTAAAGTTTCTAACTCCCCCAAACAGAACATATCGAAAAGGTGGAACCTTAAGCATTACATAAGGCAGAATTTCAAAATTTGAAGGTTTGATTACCTACAGAAATTACATTGATGGCAGTGTATATTAGAGCATGGTTAAAAAATTGCTTGGAAGGACAAAGACTTTGGTAGATTTTCTAAAAGATTATTACACAAACATTTAAAAACTATTAGTATAAATTACTAGTATTCCGAAGAATGACCGGAGCTATTTCAAGAGTAAAAAAGGGCAGTTCGATGCACGCCATATCATATGCTTACAAATAAGATGCATTTCAAGGGAGTATGGTATAGACAATCCACATGACGCAAGTTGGTTCCAAGAATACTTCAACTAGTTCTTTCATCTTCCTAAGAATAATTCTGTTTCTATCTCTGGATAAATCCATATGCTTCCTTCTTCAAAGTGGCTAGCAAAAGCTCATTCCAAGTGTCAACAGGGCCTGGCATACACCAATGTACACAATCAGGTAGTTTCTTTTCATGTGGCCAATGTCCATAATGATTAGGATGCCCATCTGGTCTCATTATCATGGCTTCAGTTGTATCTAGCAATCTGAACTTGACACCCTTTTTTATACCTTCACTTTGTGCTGCTCTAAATTCCTCCAATTGAGTCAAATACATCTTCAATGTATATCCCTCCAACTTCATTTCTTGGTTTTTAAATGGTCTTGTTCTATTGCAATTCCCTCCTTTATTCCAATCTCCATTCTCAAAATGTGCAGGAGAAAATGGCCTTAGAATTACCAACCTACCCTTTAATTTCTTGAGGCTTAGAAGGGTCTTGAAAGCTGTACGAAAAGCCATTTTGTATCCGTAATAATGGTAAAGTTTTGTAACATTTTTGTCATTGCATTTGTGACATCCGATGAGCTGATCGTTTTCGTAGTATAAAAATGGCCTAAAGAACCATTGTCCTCCAGATATTATGACAATATCAGCTTTATCAACCTGACTTGCCCAGACATCATCGGCCTTGTCCAGATAAAGATTCATGAGACTGTAATAGGGATCGCCATTAGGATCAGATTCATAGGATTTGATCAGCTCTGGAGACCACAGGGCTATGATTGTGAAGTTGTAATCCTTATACAACCATCGCCTGAATCTCGTGTCCGTAGTTTCTGATACGTCTACAGGTATGATTGCCTGCGATATGCACATGATATTTGATTAAGCAAGAATGTCTAAAAATAAAAGAACTTTGGAAGCTGGATATTACAATTTTGATTTTGCCAATTCTTTCATCTGTATTGTGGCATTAGTTAGCACGTTAAACCTTTAGCATTTCTAAATTGGACTACATCAGTCCTTCTATTAGCATAGTCGACTAAATCGAACTAAGAAGATAAATAATGCACAGGGTTTCTTCCACCAGACCACCCTTATCCCTGTTATTCCCTGAAACACTTGTCAACACTTCCAGGGGCGGATCCACAATTTCTGTTAGCATTCACGTGAACCAGTAACTTTTACCCAATTCTATAAATATTTGACTGTAAATTCAATTATTGTATATACTTATTTGAAGTCGAACTTATAAACTTCTAATCTTGGATCAGCCTCTGAACACTTCCCTCACACAACTGGACTTGCACAAGCAATCCCAAAATCACCCCAAAAGCAGTAAAATACTCTGATAATACCTGTGAACGTAGGTTAGTAACATTTTTACCAGGTTATCAATTAATAGCTATTAGATGTATTTGTAATACTTTATACGTGACCAGATTGTATAAATATTTTTTACCCTGTCAATCGATTGAACTTAAACTTATGAGGAAATTTAGGACTAGCTGAAAACATAGCAATAATGGAATCACAGAAGTTCCTGCTTTAGTGAAGAATGCTTACACTAGCTAAAAGGCACACCAGTGACTGCATTTGGTTTCTTGCTAGGGAATCTCCAACAAAAGCCAAAGTCTTGCCACGCACAAGTTCCAGAAATTGAATAGCATCAAAGAGTGGAAGCTCACAATCATCTGGCTTCCATCTCCAATGTATGAAATCACTATCCGGTCTTCCAAACTTCATGCAATTCTGTCGATCATCGATCACGCAATTTGTCTCATTTGTATAGTATGGTCCCTTTGGATATGATACCCATTTCCCCACAAAGATGTTACATTTTTGCTGCTTTATCCCTGATTTTTCTGAATGATTCATGCTACTAATTTCTGATCCATTGAGGTTTGATTCAAGATTTTGCAGCAAAGAATCAGTGGTAGAATTATATGAAGAGAATGTGATCTTGACTAGGAGCACTAACGTTAAGATTGGTAGAGCAACTTTTCTAAAGCTGTCAAAGAGCTCTGCCCAACCACCCTTCATCTGCAAGTGATGTTAAGATCAAAATTATATGAGCAATTTATATAGTACTTGGAAAAAACAATTATAGAAAAAGCTATTTGTACTATATATATGTTTGGTATTATGAGCTAAATGATTGTTATCTTGATCGGCTCTTTCAAACTTGAAGTAACACTCTGGTTCTGGAATCTAATAATTAGCAGCATATATTATACATGGAGCTTTCGGACACTATTACTAGTGAATAGGTATATTGGATGTAAAAGGAAATTAAGTCGATATTGAAAATCTCCATAAGGGATCCTAAAAGACATATTCATGGAGAGTTTTACATGATATAAATATATAGAAAACTAACACTTTAAAAAGCTACACAGTGTTAGTTGACTGATTCAAAAGTTAGTGTCACTATTGAATTTCCCTTGGGATTCCTTTCATTATTCACAACAAATATAGCTGTACAAGGTTGATTCCTAATATGGTACGAATCCTAATTTACCTTACAAAGGTTGATTCCTAATACAATTAGAATCCTAAGTTACCTTAAATATACATCTATCATAATTACAAAATATACGGAGAATATTCGTTAATACTCCCCCTCAGACGGAGCGGGAGGAGGCCGAATGCTAAGGCTGGATCGGAAGTCGGTGAAGAAGAGCTGTCGCGGTAGTCCCTTTGTGAAAATGTCTGCATACTGATAAGAGGAAGGCACGTGTAAAATTTTGACCTGACCGCGAGCAACCTTCTCTCGCACAAAGTGGATATCCATCTCAATATGCTTGGTCCCCTGATGTTGGACTGGATTATGAGACATATAGATAGCAGATATGTTGTCACAATAGACTATAGACGCCTTGCCTAATGGACACTGGAGCTCCAAAAAAAGATTTCGGAGCCAACAGATCTCAGTGACGACATTAGCAACTCCGCGATATTCTGCTTTGACTTTTCGAGCGGGATAGCGTGGCTGCCGCAGCGGACCATGAGATAAGATTATCGCCAAGAAATACACAGTACCCTGAGGTGGAGCGACGTGTGTCGGGGCATCCTGCCCAATCTGCATCCGTGTAAGCTAGTAACTTGGTTGGGGCAGAGGGGTATAGATGTAAAACAAAGTCTAGTGTGCCCTTAACATATCTGATAATACGTTTGAGGGCGGCAAAATGGGACTCTCGGGGGTCGTGCATGAACAGACAGACACACTTTGAATGACATATGCAATATCCAGGCCTAGTGAATGTAAGATCTTGAAGAGCACTGCTAGAACTCCGTCTGAGTAGGATCAGAAACTGGCGCACCGTCATTGGCACTAAGCTTGGATTTTGAGTCCACCGGAGTTGGCATAATTTTACAATTTGCCATCTTGGCCCTGTACATTATCTCGTCTGCATACTTACGCTGACACAGGAACATATTGGCTGCAGATCTTGTCACCGATATACCCAAAAAATAACTTAGCTTGCCCAAGTTAGTCATAGCAAATTCAGTTTTGAGTAGAGCAATGATTTCATTATTCAACCCGTCAGATGAGGCAGTAAGAACAATGTCATCGACATATAATATCAAATATGCAGTGTTGCTACCTCGGTGAAAAGTGAAGAGAGATGTATCACACCTGCTACATACAAAACCAATCAGCAGAAGATACCTGGCGAACCGATCATACCAAGCGCGGGGTGCCTGTTTCAATCCATACAATGATTTTCTGAGACGACACACAAACTGCGGAGCTGTCGAATGAGCAAATCCAGGAGGCTGATACATGTACACAGTCTCTTTCAAATCCCCATGAAGAAATGCATTCTTGACATCAAGTTGATGAATTGGCCAATGCATGCCCATAGCAATACTGAGAACAATCCGAATAGTGATCGGTTTAACAACCGGACTGAATGTCTCACCACAATCAATACCCTCTTGCTGATTAGTGCCATTGGCAACTAGTCTTGCCTTATACCTCTCTATGTCACCAATGTCTCTGAACTTGTGACGAAATAGCCACATACATCAGATAACATTCACACCAGCTGGTCTAGGTACCAAATCCCAAGTGTTCTGCTTGGTTAAAGCGTTAAATTCCTCGCACATGGCCGCATTCCAATTTGGGTCCTGTTTTGCTAGTTTTGGATTTTTTGGAATGGGTGATAAGGTTTGTGTGGAGAGATTGAATTGAACCTTGGGTTTGAAGATCCCGTGTTGTGCACGAGTCTCCATGCGATGTGAGGGCAGTGGTGGTGGGTCGGGGATGTGAGGTTCTTTGGTCGAGAGGTTACGGACCCGGTGGGCGGCGATTCGAGATGGGTTATTTTCTGTCTTCTTTGGTTGGCACTGAAACCTGCAGAACTGTGGGACTAGTTCTTTGGAGTGCATGGCGGCGATGTCGGTGGTGCAGGTGACTCGGCCGGCTGTAGGGGTGGCGAGGAGGCTGGTGGGGTGGTGCCGGACAGTGGCGAGATTATCGGAACAGTGGGCTGCTGTTGGTATAGATTTTGGATGACTGTGGACAGACTTGGTTCATCGAGAAAGATGTAATCGGTGGTCTGAAATTTCCGGAGATTTGAAAAAGAAAAGGTTGTCCCGTTAAAGGTGACATGACGGGAGACGATGATTTTGCGAGTAGCAATGTCATAGCACAAGTAGCCCCGATGATTAGGAGATAGACCAAGGAAGAC
The DNA here is from genome assembly GCA_029783415.1 of Anisodus acutangulus. Lineage (NCBI taxonomy): Eukaryota > Viridiplantae > Streptophyta > Magnoliopsida > Solanales > Solanaceae > Anisodus > Anisodus acutangulus. Next base: position 48,235,934 of record CM056501.1, on the reverse strand, counting down.
ACATGGAAGAGTGCGAGGGACAAGTTTGTGGGGGTGCAGTAGAGGCTATGTTGGGGTAGCATAAGCATACAAAAATACGTAGGTGATCATATGATGGTTGCCTACGGTATAAGATTTCTGTCGGGGTTTTGTTTTGGAGCGTGCTAGTTGGTAAAATATTTAGAAGTGATTTTACCATTTGACAACATAGACCCAAAAAGGCGGTGGTAGGCAGGCATGAAACAGATGTGTGCGGACCATGTTATTGATGGTACGTATAATTCTTTCAGCCTTTCTGTTTTGGGAAGAAGTATAGGAACAAGAAAAATGGAAAATCATGCCTTGTTTAGAATAGAAATTGTGAAATGCCGAGTTATTAAATTCACGTCCATTATCACATTGGAATGATTTAATAGGTTTTTCAAATTGTGTCTTAATAAATTTTTGAAACTCGAGGAATTTTGCAAAAACTTCAGATTTGAATTTCAGTGGGTAAATCCAGATAAAATGTGAAAAATCATCCAAGAATATTAGATAGAATTTATGACACAAAGAGCTAGCAATCGGAGATGTCCACAAATCAGCATGAACAATATCAAAGGGAGAAAAAGTAACACTGTTTGATGACATAAAGGGAAGACGAGTATGTTTGCCTAGTGGACAAGAAAAATAGTGTTGGGCAATTTTCCCATTATTACATTGAATACGCTTAGAAGTCCTAAGAAAAGTAAAACTAGGTCTCCGGGGTGTCCGAGTCTGTTGTGCCAAGTTGAGGGAGAGATCGCCGCAAGAGATAGATGTGCTTGCGGTCTGACAACGGAAGATTGAGTGAATGGGTAGAGGTCTCCCACACTATTGTAGCGTGTAAAAATTTCCCCCGTATTGAGTTCCTTCACAGAAAAACCAAAAGGGTCAAATTCGACAGACACATAATTATTGCTAGTGAATTTTCTAACAGAGATTAAGTTTTTAATGATGTTAGGTGTGTATAGGACGTGGTTTAGGGAGAAAGGTGGGTGTGGATGTTTGGTGTGTGTGTTCTGTGACCTTGATTGGAATCGATGACCATTGTCGGCGATAATAAATTGAGGACACTTTAGCAAGCGTAGTTGAGATAGGTTACCTGACGGCCGAGTGAGGTGAGATGTGACTCCGGTGTCCATGTACCAAATGTCATCGGGCATTGAAGGTGCACGATGGTGTATGCACAGCCCAAATCGGTCGGGGCCAGGATGTTGGGTTATTCTTCTTCTTTCGCAATGAAATTTATTGCGATTCTTCTTCTTCTTCAGGCTGTCAGTGGGCTGTTCTTTGCTTAGTGAACTGCCTGGTGGTGAGGCAAGGCCCGAAGGCCCGATCGACCAAAGTGCTAGGCTGGAGCCCTGCGGTCGAATGCGGGCATGCGGCGAGGCCCGATTCTTTGGTTGGACCACTTGTTATTCTTTGGTTGGACCACTTCTTCTTCTTTGTCGATCCATTTGGTTGTGTTGGCCCTTTCCGCGACCCTTGCCTTTGTTGTTGCGACCTCTGCCGCCACGACCTCCGCCGCTCTGCTGCTGCTGGAACTGCTGGTTGTTGTTGGCCGCAGGTGTTGCCATCCCGTCAATGGCTAACGCCTTTTGATTATGTTCCTCTTGTTTAGCACGTCTAGTTTCTTTCAACAATAGTTGTGAACGTGCCTTGTTGAAACTTGGGAGAGGGTCGGCTTGTTGAATCATTGTTGCGAGTGTGTTAAATTCACCTTTCGGTAAACCCCCAACAAGTTGAAGCACCATCTTGGTTTCTGAAACAGAAGTCCCGACGTTGGATAGTTGATCGGTTATGAGTTTCAGTTACTTACAATATTCGGACATGTTGTTAAAATTTTCGAGGCGGGTATTGTTGAATTGCTCTTCCAAATACACAGCCCGAGTATTTTTATTGTCCTGAAAGATTTCTTCTAGCCGGACTCAAAGTTCACGTGCCGTAGCACCTGTTTTCATGATAGTGCATAACAGATCTTTGGAGATGGTGCCGTAGATCCATTGTTTAACGATGACGTCAAGACGACGCCAGATTGAGTCTGTAACATCGGTGGGACGAGGAACAGATTCGTCAATGTGATCGAGCACGTTGTATGCACATGCATGAATGTAGAATAGTTCCATCCACATGGAATATTGACAGTCTTCTTGGTCAAGAATTATAGGGATAAAATTCTTGATGTTGTTAACGGCGAATGCCGGATGAAAAGAAGATACTGAACGTTGAGAGGGGTTGTCAAGTGTGCAAGTGGATGAAACGGAATTTGTGGGGGAAGACATGGTTGCCGCCTGCCGAGGGAAGGGAATTTTTTGGTTTGGCCGAGAAAGGGCGGAAGAAACCAGATTTTTTTTTCCTGTGAAATCAGAAAAAAATGCTAATTTTGTCCGAGAATGAGGAAGAGAAGGGATTTAGGTTTTAGGCTCTTGATACCATGAAAGATGGAATAATTTTCCTTTGGGATTCCTTTCATTATTCACAATATATATAGATGTACAAGGTTGATTCCTAATATGGTACGAATCCTAACTTACCTTACAAAGGTTGATTCCTAATATAATTAGAATCCTAAGTTATCTTAAATATACATCTATCATAATTACAAAATATACGGAGAATATTCTGAGAATATTCGCTAATAACTATTTTAATTTTTTTTTATGTTTATTGTAACTAGTCGTAGGAGTCCTAGTTAGTTGAAATGAGTAGTAGGTCATGGGATAGTGTTAAACTAGTGTCCTATTTCTTCTCTAAGTTGGTTGCCATTGTAGTACTATTTAAAGGCATGTATAGCTGACTGATTTTCTGATGTAATGAAAATTAAGTTTCTATCTGCTTCTTCATATATTATTCTAGCATTTATTCATCTCTTCTGGCAACACACATATATTTATTACACTAAGGTTTATCTGAATTTGTTAACAGAATCCACTTGTATGTTTATTACTGCCGTGTAGATACATAGTACATCCAATATCTTTTTTAACCTTGACTATATTTGAGTTTTACTAAGCTATCGATCGTCCTAGGTTCACATGAAATGTCTTACTATCATTAATAGAACTTATTCATAACTTGCTGATATCGACCTTAAAGCTTTACTTTATTAATTGGTTAATGATTATGTTATCCAATTTCAATAACTTGCAAAGGAAAAAGGTGAAAATTGGTTGTTAGATGGCGTAGCTTGGTGGCAATTAGCTGAATGATGATATTTCATGAGGACTTTGCATTGCTTTTTAGCTCCTTCTCATCTATGCACTATTTTTATTTCACGTGTGATCCGCCATTGATAAAAATAGCTTCCTTGAATTCCAAATTTCGACCTTAAAGTTACTCTTCTCATACATTGACCAACTACTTGAAAGGACATAACAAAAATCAAGCAAATTGGATCGAGTCAATCAACATGTCATGGGCTAACTCAGTTAAAATATAGTACTAGCTAGTACTTTGGTTTGGATTGAAAAATATGTACTAATATTCAATTGAAAATATAGTACTAGCTGCCCATCTTTATGTTCCTCAGGTAAAAAAAAAATAAAGAAAGAACAACAATGAACACTCATAATTTCAAGAAACTAACTCAGAAGAGTAAGTATTATAAGTTGGAAATTGGAATTATTTTCAATTGAAAACAAAAATTGATTGTGATTTATGAACAACCTTGATTTTCCGTTGCAGGACAAAAATACTAATAAAGTATATTTAGCAGCTGGCATTTGATTGATTTAAAAATGGCCAAATCTTATTATTGGAGTAGTGGTCTTCGATGTTAGCTGTCAAAGTGTTGTTCTTTTGTGCCAATTTTCATCATAAAATTCGATCCATAAGCAGTATTATTCAAAAACAAATTGGTTACTTGCCATTCATTCCCTTGGAGGGCCTGCTTCTTTATCAAGATATGACATCGAAATAACGAACTTGACGTTATGGACGAATTGAAAGACATGACTTCAGCTTTCTTGAATTATTTGGGAACCAACCTTTCGACCCGAATCATCAAAGGAATAAATTACATCATTTATCACTAGAAAGGAAAAATAGAGAAATTGGCCAGAAGAGTGCCGAAAAATTAGTGAGTGCTTGTAGAACATTTTCCTACTAATTTTTTTGTTATTTCTTTTGGTTTAGTTTAAGCACATAAAAAGTTCATTTATTAAGATTTACAAATCAAAATTCAATACACAATCTAATGATATGCCCTATAGGTGAGTTTTGGATTTGGGGATGAAGAACAATAATCATGGCCAGCCGATTACTTTCCACGCTGTAATTAGTTTTAAATGCTCTCCATTTTGTACGTATCCTTCTACATGAAAAGCGAGTTCAAAATTCGATAACAATGCAGTAGGAATTACGGCTGTTTGATCACAATTTCTACAATGGCTAGTTTTCTAATTCATCGCCATGTTCAATTTGTTGTATATTACAAAGGTTGCAGGAAACGGAAATTACAAGCAACTGCTAATGTAGGAATTGAAATTACAATTCAACTAGAAATCTGAAAATTACAAAGATGAACTAGGAAAATTGAAAAACTGAAAAACTGTTTTGTTTGCTTGCTGAGTCGAGTGTGGCACTCTGTCCTTAAGACAATATTGCCCCGTATGTATCCTTTATACGTCCTGGACAATTCGTCTCCCAAGATAAAACAACAATGGAACACTTGAGCAAAGGAAACTCAAGAGCTACCTTGAAGAATATTGAGCAAAAAATGATGCAAGGAAGATGTAGGAAGAAACTGTTTTGCTTGTGTATTTTCGTGTATATAGCAAGTATATTTTCTGTGCTTCTCAACAATGGTGTAGGGGGTGTTTATATAGGTGAGGGAGGGTTGTTTAACTGCCTCCATAACAGCCATTATTGGCCAAATAATGGCCATTATGGAGGTAGTAAAATCACCAAAATAAATGGTGAAAAAGACCAGCGGATTTGGCCATTATATGAGGAGTAATTCAGCCAAAATAAATGGTGAATTGAGTGCTTGTCGTTTCTTCGTAGTCGAAATTCGACTTTCGGAAAACTTGAGGACAAATCGTACATCTTGAAACTTGGGGACCAAACTGTACATCGAAGAATTCGGTCCAAACTGGCCTTAAACTTGGGATCAAAGCGTACTTGACAAAGTTTACGGCCCAAAAAGATAATATCGGCCCAAGGCCGGCAGTGAACCGAGCCGGGACCGGACGGCGGCGGCAGCGTGTGGTCTTTCCTCGAACCGACGCACATCTAGGTCCTCCCTCCTTTAAACACATGGGATACCCCTTGGGGTCCCAAACCCCAAACCAATTTCGAGTCTTATATACACAACAATTCTTTCTTCCTCTACCGATGAGGGAGAATTGAACACAACACCACACTTTCCATGCTTCAAACACCTCACTTCGTGAGCCAATATCTCTTTCATTTCTCAATGAAATTTGACGATTCTTGGCCCTACGGTTATCTACGTACTTAGTACATCATGCATGTGTGAAGAACCAGATTCTCCAACATACGTAACACTAGTGTTTAAGCCGTTAAAGTTGGTCGGTCGCAACTCCCGCCAAAGGCTAATATCCAACACAATTTTGATTGCTATGAAATATGTTATTACGGCTTTATGTTATTTTTAGTGTATTATTCATAAACGAGTAATTGATTTATGGTAGCGGGATGATGATAGCGATGGTGGAGGTGTTAGCGGTGGCCTGCCACGTGGTGTTCACCTTTTAAAAGTCAATATCATGTCAGATCAGTTATCCCCTTGGATATACCTAACGGATGAGGGGTATATTTGAACTATTGAACTAATGTCAAAGATATTTTCGTACAAATACCAAATATAATTTGATATGGTAATGATAGTAGCATTTTTTTAAAAACCAAAAACCATAATTACTGAATAAAAGTTCTCTGTCCAGTGACACGAACACCCCCATACTCGGCTACTCCCACCATACCAAAAATACCTTAAGGGCTCGTTTGGTATGAGGGACAAGGATAATTAATCCCGGACTGAAATTTCAGATGTGTTTATTCCATGTTTGGTTAAAATAAAATCATGGTATAATAATTTCGGAATTAGTTATCCCAGAATTATAGTGTTATTTTATCCTTGTGGATGGTGGAATAACTAATCCCAAAATTAATTATCCTAAAATAACTTATTTCCAACCAAACGAAACCTAAGTGAATAAGGTAATTTAATCACATCCTATAGTGCCAACACGTTAAGTGAATAAGGTAATTTAATCACATCTTATAGTGCCGTCAAATGTCAATCCTCTCTTTTCAGAAATATTCCACTCGTGTAAGTATGGGCCTATGGCTTTGGTAAACTTGAACCATGCTCGCAGGAAGTGTAGTCATGATCAAATTGTTCTACAGCAACCATCCCTTTGGCCTCCGGGGAGAAATATCATCAGCTCTATAAAACAAACTCAACAAGGCTTTCTTTTTCACTATTCTAACACTGCTATGGTTACATTTTCAACAAAACCATAACGATCCAAGTAACAGAGTTCCTCTTTAAATCACAATATTCCTAAAAACTGAAAGAAATAATCTCCTTGATTATTTTCATTAATTGAAAGGCTATATATACAAGTTACATATTTTCATAATAGGAGAATCCTATTCCTATTCTATTTCTAAAACCTTATTCTACCATAATTCTAACTATACAATTATAGTAAGTGTATAACACTAATTAAGGTAACCTTTACACTACAATATACTACAAGTATATATACCATATATACAAGATTGTATTGTCCTCAATCTGTCCGAAATGGGCCCTTCGCCGAGAGCCCATTTACGGGCCAGTCAAATCCCTTCTTTGGGCGAATTCAGTCCATTGCTTTGCTTGTGATATACAACTGTTTGTATATTGGGTGTATATCACAGGTATATTGCTCTGTTTAACACACCCATTGATCATAGCGAGAGGCGGTTTCGAACGCCGAGCCCATTCCTAAAATCTTCAAAGAGAACCGCTGGTAGACCCTTTGTAAAGATGTCTGCAATTTGATAACGAGACGGGACATGGCATACGCGAACGTGACCCTTTGCAACCTTTTCACGGACAAAGTGAATGTCCATTTCAATATGATTGGTGCGTTGGTGTTGAACTAGGTTACCTGAAAGGTAGATGACACTAATGTTATCGCAATATACCAAGGTTGCCTTCTGAATGGGACAATGAAGCTCCAAAAGCAAATTACGTAGCCAACATGATTCGGAGACCATATTCACTACTCCTCGATATTCTGCCTCTGCACTTGAGCGTGATAGAGTTGCATGACGCTTTGCCGACCATGAGACCAAGTTGTTGCCAAGGAACATACAGTAGCCAGAAGTCGACCGTCTGGTGTCGGGACACCCACCCCAATCAACATCCGTGTAAGAGACAAGTGTGGATGTAGATGAAGGATACAAGTACAACCCATAGTCCAGTGTCCCATGAATATACCGAATGATGTGTTTGATTGTATTCATGTGCTCAACTCTGGGATCATGCATGAATAAACACACCTGCTGACTCTGGTAAAGATAAGATAGTGGAGGGCCCCTGCAAGACTGCGATAGCGGGTCGGGTCCTCGTATGGTGCACCTGCTGCGGCTCCAGCTTGGGGCTTGCATCAACTGGTGTGGAAGTGGACTTACATGATGACATCCCAGCCCTCTCTATGATCTCAGCAGCATACTTCCGTTGAGACAAAAACAAGCCACCTGAATGACGCTTGACGGCAATCCCCAAAAAATAACTCAAAGGCCCTAAGTCTTTCATAGCAAACTCGAGGCGAGCATGGTCATGATAGACTGGCGCAAGGCATCGGAAGAGGCAGTCAAGATGATATCATCCACATACAACAGAATGTAGGCCAAGGACGAACCACGGCGGTAGATGAACAAGGAATTATCTGACCTGCTGTGAGTGAACCCAATAGTTGAAACAAAGTCATCAAACCTCGTGTACCAGGCCCTTGGAGACTGCTTAAGCCCATATAAGGACTTCTTCAACAAACATACATGATGAGGACGGTTTGGATCTATGAAACCCAACGGCTGATGCATATAGACTGTTTCCTTGAGATCACCATGTAGGAAAGCATTCTTAACATCCAACTTATGAATTGGTCAAGTCTTTGAAAGAGGCAAGTTAAGCACAGTGCGAATGGTAGCTGGTTTGACCACCGAACTAAACGTCTCACCACAATCAATCCCAACCTGCTGAGTCTTACCATCACCCACAAATCGCGTCTTATGTCTAGCAAATGACCTATCTGAATTCTCCTTATGAGCAAAAATCCACATAGACCTGATAACATTAATACCATATGGACGGGGCACCAACTCCCACGTCTTATTATCAATAAGAGCATTATATTCATCAGTCATAGCAATTTTTCAATTAGGGTCATTTAATGCGGACACAGGATTGCGGAGCAAGGGGGATTTAGAGACACAAGAATGTAAATTAAAATGTCTTTTAGGTGTAAATATACCCCGTTGACTACGAGTGACCGGTCTATGACTCGAGGAAAAATTGAGGGAATTTTACGGGTCGGGACGGGTAGCCGGTGACGATGGGCTCGGCCCAAATCGAAAAAGCGAGTCATCTCTTGGACCAGTTCGAGTGGCTGGGTGGCCTAATTGCTGGGACTGATCCGAATCGGAGCTGCTCTTTGGCGATCTTGTATCGGTCCAATGGCGTGGGCGTTGATAGATCATCCTTTACAACTAAGTTATAATATGACATGAACATTTTATATGAAAATGATTAGAAAAAGATGGAGTTAATAGATCTTTTAAAAGTCTCACATCATAATTATTAGAAGAAGCATTATCTAAGGTAACAATCATTATTTTATCAGTTATACCATAATAATCGCAAACTGAATGAATATTTTCTGCAATAAAACTACCAGTGTGCCTATCATCAATATATCTATACGCTAAAATACATTTTTGCATAGACTATTTATAATCTATCCAATGACATGTTACCGTTAAATAATCATGGCCGTTAGTACTACAGCCTATATCAGACGTGATAGATACTTTGTCAGGAAAATAATGTAATGAATAACGTAAATACTGTTGATATTCATTTACAAATTTAAAAATGTCTCTCCTAACAATTGATCTAGAAAAACCTTTAAAAGCATGATTATACATATCTCTTATATAATGAATAAAATCAGGAGATGAAGGAAATGAAAAGGGCAAACCTTCTACCGCAACTAATTTTGTTAGTGCTTCACTATCTCTATGTTTATCATATTTAGGACCTACAATTTCCCCCGTCGTCGGGTTAATTTGACCTTGTACTTGATCCGAGACACTATGTGATCTTTGTCCCAACTGAGAGCTCATTGGCGCACCCGACTTTGTATCCTCGTATTCATCCCACCTAGCTTTGTGAAAACTTTGTACATGTCTCAATAAACCTCTCGTCCCACCCTGACCTTTTTCCATTTTAAATTTATAAACATTTTTACAAATTTTGCATCTAACTACTTGATTCTCTTGGTCCCTATAAAAAAAATCTCATGCAGCTGATTTTAATTTTCGTTGTGTGGGCCTCGTCTCATACTAGGGGAATAGGAGACGTTCCGATTTCAGTTTGAGGTGCACTAGTGGATGTGTCATCTAGATTAGTGAATGTGTCATCTAGGTTATCTTCTAAATTAAAGTTTGGTTCAGTTGCAGAATATATCTCATCATCTAATGGTATATCATTAAAAAAATCGTTTCATCTATATGAGTGTAATCAATCAAATCATCATGTCTAGGAATATGATGACTACAAGAAGTACCCTGCCATTGTTACCCCTACTAGAAAAAGCACTCTTACCCTTATTCTTAAACATACCTCTTAATCCTTCCATTTTAATTATGTAAATAAATAATTAAAGATAATGAAATGAAGTGCGATAATTAAAATAAAGTAGCAATAATAATTTAAAGAAGGAACGAAGGTACCAAACGCAGATGTAACGTCGACTTGTAATCGACGTTGAAAATTAAAACTTTGCTCGATGGATGATCCTCAAGCTAGTTGCCAACTTCAGTCCCAATTTTTGAACTTTGATACAATTATACAAATGAACGAATAAAATAAAATATTTAGTAGACAATGTAATTGTAGACTTGTAGAGAGATAAATTGAGAGATTAGCAAGATTGTAGGAAGATTTGTGAGATAAAATGAAGTATTTATAGTTGAAAATTAGGTTAAAGTGTAAATATAGTAACTTAGGGGTAAAAATAAATATTAAGGGGTAGGGGGTTTATGGCAAAAATGATCGTTTCACGACAGTCAAATTATAAATTAACCGTTGTGCAATGATCATTTTTGCAAAGGGGGATCGGAGTGGGGTCGGGATCGGATCGGGGCCGGGTCCGGGTCCGGGGCGGGACGAGTCCAGATCCCGTCCCGATTTCGAGTCTCGTTTTTTTTTAGGGGGCCACTGACCCGCCTTAGATGAAACTATTTCCAAAATGACAATGACTATATTATTAAAAATTTCGGCTGGTTAATATATTTAAATTTGATAGTGATTTGTGACAAGACTGGCATCTCCATTGAGCAGTTGTTGTTCCTCCAAGGTCCCTTAGTGCTCCCTTCCCTTCCCTTCCCTTCCCATCAAAAATCATCGGTGAGCACAAAATTTTACATTTCCGGTCCTTTATTTTACTGTACGTGACCATATTCCCCTTTAATCCTAAACTCCATTTGATTGAAATCTCAATGATATCAATTTATAAATCATATTTTTAATATTCTAAAAATAATATATCTCTTGTTACCATGACTGAAATTCTTTGTTTTTTTTTTCGGTCGAGGGTCTATCGAAAATATTTTTTCTACCCCACAAAGGTAGAGATAACGTCTTGGTATATCCTACTCTCGCAGACTCCATTTGTGTAATTACGTCATACTTTCTTAATTAAAAAAATTAATATTAAACTTTCAATGTTATTTTTAATGAGATAGTTTTATAAACACCTAAATATATTTGCTTTGTTTTAGATCATACAAAGTTAGCTAATCATAGCTAGAGTTTTCACCAAACTAAGCTAGAGTCTGATCATAGATTTTGGATCAGATTTTGAAAATTTATCTTTAAAATATTTTCAAGATCCAAATACTTTAATTTTTTTCAAGTAAAATGTATGTCCAAACACATCCATCTTCAAGTCCAAAAATCACAACTAAAAAATTTAACTTTTCCAGTTTCAAATTTCTAACTTCAAAATCTACCCATAATAATGTAGACGCACTAATTCACCACAGATGAGCAAGTACTGTCTACGCAAATGGAAGAAAATAAAAAAGCTTGAGCAAAATTAATAAGGAATTGCAGAGAAGAGAACTACCCGGGACAAGAGGTAGGATTTTGTTGGGTACAAAACATATAAGTAAGGCATATCGGAAGTTTAAAATTTTGTTTCTTACTACCCAACAACATTTCTGGTATGGTTATACAACAATCACACATGTAACATAAAGCATAAACTTACGGGTTATAGTATCTGGAGTCTTTATCTACTATAAGGTGGACACGCGATTGCCCTTCCGATTGCAAGCTCCAAGCTTCAATGTATTTCTCGTTCAGAAAGATAGAAAATCCGGCAGAGGTTCGAGAGAGTTTAATTCTAAGTCTCTAAGGCTTAGAATGATAATATGAAATTGGTGTGTGAATAATGAAAAGAATGCCACTATTTATAGTTGAAAAATAGGTCAAAATCGAATTAGGGTTTGATCTTGGGCATGGACCAAAATTCGAGGCAGAGGCGTCGCGGCCCTAGGGTATGGGCGCTGCGGCGCTCGATGAATTTCTGCACTGTCTCGATTTATTTCCCGCGCATTCTTAATTAAATCCAAAATCCAATTTTGACTTAATTAAAATAATCATTATTCATTTAAATGTCTCGATTCTAAATCGAACATTTAATTACTCTCTCAATACATCCTTAGATCGAAACGGACAATCGACATAGTGTGACCCTACATGCCTTCTCATATCGACATTAATCAAATTAAGGTCTACGTGGAACTCTTAGACGGCGCCGCAAGACGAACTCAATATATGAAGTACGTTTACGTGAATCTAGTAAACTTAACCTTTATGTGGTAAGATAAAATTCTTGTTGGGAGATTTTACTCTTGTACTTTATAAAGCAGTACGGAAAGTATATAACTATTACAAGTATTCGAAAGGATAAATAAAGATTCAATAATTCAACTAGAAATCGGAAATTATAATTGTTGCACAAGAAAAACTGGAAACTGTTTTTGCTGAGTCGAGTGTGGCACTCTGTCCTTAAGACAATATTGCCCCGTATGTATCCTTTATACGTCCTGGACAATTTGTCTCCCAAGATAAAACAGCAATGGAACACTTGAGCAAAGGAAACTCAAGTGCTACCGTGAAGAATATTGAGTAACGAAATGATGCTTGGAAGTTGTAGGAAGAAGAGTCTTCTGCTTGTGTAAGCTTCTGTATTTTCGTGTATATGTGAGTCTTAGTGTTAGTCCTCAACAATGGTGTAAGGGGGTGTTTATATAGGTGAGGGAGGGACTAAAAACTGCCTCCATAACAACCAAATAATGGCCATTATGGAGGTAGTAAAGTCACCAACATAAATGGTGAAAGACCAACGGATTGGCCATTTATAGGAGGAGAAATTCAGCCAAAATAAATGGCTGAATTGAGTGTTTGGCATTTCTGCTTTGACTGTCCAAATTCTGACTTTCTGGAAACTTCAGGGACCAAACTGTACATCTTGAAACTTCATGGACCAAACTGTACATCTGAAAGAATTTTGGTCCAAACTGTACATCTGAAACTTCTGGGATCAAACTGTACTTCTGGCAAAGTTTTCAGGCCCAAAAAGATAATATCAGAAGACCCATGACCCGTGACCCATGGCGGGACGGGCGGGCGGCGGTGGCGGCGCGCGTGTGGTCTTTCCTCGAACCGAAGCACATCTAGGTCCTCCCTCATTTAAACACATGGGATACCCCTTGGGGTCCCAAACCCCAAACCAATTTCGAGTCTTATAGACACATCAATTCTTTTCTTCCTCTACCGATGAGGGAGAATTGAACACAATACCACACTTTTCCATGCTTCAAACACCTCACTTCGTGAACCAATATCTCTTTCATTTCTCAATGAAATTTGACGGTTCTTAGCCCTACGGTTATCTACGTACTTAGTAGATCATGCATGTGTGAAGAACCGGATTCTCTAACATACGTAACACTAGTGTTTAAGCCGTTAAAGTTGGTCAGTCGCAACTCCCACCAAAGGCTAATTTCCAACAATTCTTTCATTCACGACACACCCGATCAAGCATAGGATTTATCAAGTGTCTATCCAAATGGCTTAATTATCCATTAGAGTGGTGGGGGATGGAGAGAAGGAAAAATATAGCTTAGAGAAAAAAAAAACCACAGGCCGTCGGCCGAGGAGGAAGAATTAGGGGGGAGGGGCGGCGGCAAGGATGTTTTTTTTTCTTGGTTAGGGTTTTGACTCTTGATACCATGTAAGATTATTCTAATTATGGTAGGTATGTACACGTTAATAGATGGATTTCGGGTTACTAAATCTGCTGGGAACGAATTAAATGGGTGATAAAGAGGGATAAGACCCATAACCATTACTGCCAAAACTAAAAGTATAAATCTTTGAGCTGAAGTGGAGTATTTCCCAAAGGTAAACTCCATTTCCTATAGCTTGAAAAGGAAAGTAGAGACGGGAGAAAAGAGGGAAAAAATAAGCTGGTTAAAAATACATAGTGCATGTAATTAAGGGGTACCAGTTCATACATGTATGTTGAGACTGTTGTGATAATCACATTGTAATCCTTATTTTTCTTGGTACAATACTGCTCCCTCAGTCCGAATTTAAGTGTATTAATTTAACTGAGTACAGAGTTTAAAGAATAAATAAAAAAAATTTACTCGTGTGATCTTAAATTAAAGATGAGAGTAGTTCTTCAAATCTCGTAGATAGAACGTTGAAACTGAAAAACTTATTAAATATAAAAAGAGACTATGAAAAGACCAAAAAAGAAATAAGATACTTAAATTGAGACTGATGGAGTATTAATTACTATTCCCGCTTTATAAGATTAGTCATTTGTGGGTCTACATAAAATAATTGAACATATTATTAATAGACAGTTTAAATAATTCTCACAACCTAGAACTACTCATGTGTTATAAATGAGTTTTAGCTCTGTGTCCCGAAGCTTCTGCGGATTTGTGATACATAGGCAGCGAACGGTTGGAAGGAGGAAATGTGGTGGTACAATATGCAATGGTGGTGGTACTTTTACAGGGGTATGAAACTTGTCGGTGGGTTTGGTGGCTCATATAGACCACGCTAGTGTTTTGAAAAAATTCATTTGGCATGACGTGTTGTGGGACATTAGTTGTCCACTGAATTATTTTCTTTTGTTGTTAACATAATTATTGACTAAAGGATATTGATAGAATATGCAAATATTCTTGTAAATATTTTTAATATCTTTGTATATTTTTTATATTAAGTTAGTTAATATTCTAAGCCAAATTAGTTTAGTTGTCTTACCTAATTTGTAGCATTGAATTATGCTGGTACTCTTGTATATTATTCACTGTTTGAATGGAAGACGGCACAGAACAATTTTCTTCATGATATCACAAAACCCAATAAATAATCATGTCATCCTCTCCTAAAATATTCTTGTCATCCTCTTCTTCTTCTTACTTCTTATCAACCATGTCTTACTCAAAGAACTCCTTTCATTCGACTCTTGTCGTATCCAATATCAAGAACCATATCTCCGTCGTTCTTGAAATGAAAAACGTCCAATATGAAATGTGGGCTGAACTTTTCAAAATTCATGCCCGATCTCACAAGGTCATTCATCATATCATTCCACCGGAAAAAGGCAAGGAAAAGAAGGCGCCTGAAACCAATGCGGAAAAAGAATATGGTCGACTATTGATATCACGGTTCTCCAGTTGATTTATTCCACTATTTCGAATGACCTTTTGATCACCATCCTTGAGCCCGACTCAACTGCAATGGAAGCGTGTGTTCGGTTACGAGATATTTTTCATGATAACCAAAACTCACGTGTTGTCACGATCGAGCAAGAATTCTCCACCACTCAAATGAAAGACTTTCCAAATGCATCGACATATTGTCAACGACTCAAAATGCTTTCAGATCAATTGAAAAATGTAGGTGCACCTGTTTCAAATCAGCGACTCGTTCTTCAAATGGTTTCCGGACTCACTAATGCATACAAAGGGGTAGGTACATTAATCCGACAAAGCAATCCTCTCACTCCCTTCTATCAAACTCGTGCCATGCTTACACTAGAAGAGGCGAGTTTGATTAAGATGACACATACGGGGTCAAATACGGCTATGGTTGTGGCAACATCTAAGGATTTTAATGAGACTTCATCTTATTCTGAAAATTCCTCACAAAATCGAGGTGGGATATGTGGTGGGATAGCTAACTTTTAATGAGCAACCACAACAGGCGGCACACAACGACCCCTTGACAGCAGTAGTATCTGTTTCCAGCGTGGGGGTGGATGCCACGGCCATGGGCTATCCCTCCTGTCCATATCCAACTTCACAATGGGCTCGTCTAAATGGCCAAGTGAGACAACAAGGAATTTTGGGCCAACATCTACAAGCATATGCTGCCAGCGCCCTATCTTTTATACCTACGGATATTGAAGCGACTATGCATACAATGTCGCTCAATGTTCCTGGTGGAAATTGGTATATGAATACCGGGGCAACATCTCATATGATAGTATCTCAAGGTAATCTCTCGTCTTATTAAATGATCAATTTAAATTGTAATATCATTGTTGGTAGGTGATAAGACATTCTAATTCGAGGTTATGGACAATCCTCCCTTCCCCCACCACATCCACCATTAAATTTAAAAAATGTTCTAAATGCCCCGAAACTTATCAAAAATCTGATTTTCATGCATCGTTTTACAACTGACAATAATATTTCTATTGAATTTGATCCCTTTGAGTTTTCTGTGAAGGACCTTCAGACGGAGATGCCAATAATGAGATGTAATAGCATCGGAAATATATATCACATCAGCTCAACCATCAGTCATCAAGCCACCTATCCATCTACTACCCCTATTTTATGACACAACAGATTGGGATACCCGAGAGCATTTGTTTTACGCTCCCTTAACAAGAATACATTAATTTGTTGTGAACACTTATCATCATCTATTGTTTGTGAGTCTTGTGTTATTGGGAAATATGTCAAATTACCCTTTCATGCTTCATCTTCTAATACTTTGATGCCATTAATATTATGCATAGTGATTTATGGACCTCTCCAACTTTAAGCACGACATTGCATAAATATTATATTCTTCTTTTGGAAGATTATTCTAATTTCTTGTGGACTTATCCCATTAGCAAAAAATCCCAAGTATACTCAATATTTTCATCCTTTAGTGTTTTTAACATGACACAATTTGAGAAGAATATTAAATGTTTTCAATATGACAATGGGAAGGAATTCAACAATAAACCTTTCAATTTTTTTTGCAACAAAAATGGTCTTATTTTTCATTTTTCATGCTCTAATCCTTCTCCACAAAACGGAAAAGCGGAACGAAAAATACTAACCATCAACAACTTAATTCGCACCCTTCTTGCTCATGCTTCCATGCCCTATCTTTTTGGCATCATGCACAAGCAATGACAACATATATTTTAAGCATTCTCCCAAACAAAGAAATTAAACACAAATCCCCAACTCAAATTCTATATCATGGGGATCCTACTTATACACATTTATGAATTTTTGATTGTTTATGCTACCCTTTCTTCCCTTCCACTACAATAAATAAATTACAATCTCATTCTACCCTTTGCATGTTTTTTGGATACCCATCTAATCATAGGGGAAAAGTAATATAAAGAAATGATTTTTAGCAAGTCATTTTAAATCATAAGATTGGATAGGAACAAAGCCTTGTAGATATGTTTAAAATGCAAATACAAGATGACTGATTTGTTTTGAAAGTTTAAACATGCATGGCGCGCCTAAAATAAACAAACTAGCAACGGATTTCCAATTTTAAAACTAACCGAGCCTGAAGTAAATAACTAGCTACGGTTTCTAAATTAAAAACTACCTTACTACTTATCTATTCCTAGCCTAGTTATTCTAAATGTCCTAACAAATCACACAAACATTAAATAATTATTACAACCCAAAAATAGAAATAACGAAATTAAAGAATAATATTAAAAGGGAACTAAGGCGGATGACGATGTCATCTCGCCCTATTGGTTTTGAAATCCCGAGGTTGGAGAATGCAAGGAGTGTGAATGCGGGTCTTCGTTCGGCAATGATCATGATGAGTCTCATAACGAGACTCTTCGTAGCTCCCGATGCATTTCATGTAAGTGAAGAAAAGAAAAGAAAAGGATTAGTAGCGGAACATGGACATATATATACGTGTGAATAAATATTTCATAAAAAAAGTAATATGTTATTGGGCCTTGGAATGCAAACAGTATGCGGGAGGGTGTAAAAAAAACGAGCCAAAACAGAACTTCAGACCGAAATAAATTGGCTCGGATGCGCGATGGGCCCAATTAACACGCGGAAATAAAAAGCAGGCCCAAACATATAATTTCAGATATATATATATATATATATATATATATATATATATATATATATATATATATATAGAGAGAGAGAGAGAGAGAGAGAGAGAAAACAGATTGGCCCATGAGCCGACATCCAACCTACATTCAGTCATTTCACATTCTTTTAACCCAAAATGCATGTGATATACAAAGGATATATGGTATGCCTAGAGATATGCGAGGATATACAGCCTTAGTATACACTAGGTATATACCTAGACTTTTATACCTTATATACCTTGAGGTATATCATTGTATACTTAACATTTCACAACTATAAGAGACAAAGCAATATCAGTTTTACATTTACCAGCAAGAGCAAAAGATAGCCATAGGTATTCCAAGGCAGAAATAGCCATAGGTATTCCAGCAGAAATAATGAACCATATGAATAAGAATGAAGAAAGCCAAATACTAGATGGAGATAATGCACTAGCAGCCTAATAAATTCAAACCAATAATGCTAAACCAACTATGTGATCATGCCCAGTTTCAGACCACAAGCAGTAATAATCAGAAAAGGCATGCTAGTATATGGGGAACAAGGATAAATGCATTTAATTAGGTAATACATCACACGAGCCTAAGTAAATACCTAACATGGGATACTTAGCTTATTAAGTCCCCTAAACAAACAAATATCACAAGGCATTTAACCCAATCAATATCACAGTTCTTTTAAAAAAAAACTGTTAACAACATTTCAACATATTACAATATATATAAATCTAATCAATAACTTAGTAGACTAGGTTGCTTGGATCAATTACTAAACGTGTTAACCAAACATCATACTTGGACATTTTAAGAACACAACATTATTCCACTAATCAAATACTGAATACAACACATTAATCAGAAGTCCAGCAAAACATATCTAAAACATGTTAACATAACCAAACAGGTTATTATACACAATATAACTTAGTCATTAGTGAACACAACAACAATATGAACAAACTACCACATGATTAATACAACAAAATAAATAGAAAAATGCAGAAAATAAACGGAAAGGAGATGTAGTTACGGACCTTCTCCGGGCAGCGAGGCGTTGTTTTGAAACGTCGAATCCGCTCGAGAATGTTTAGATTTCGGATTTTTGAAATCCGGAATCTTCCCAATAGTGAAGAAGAACACAAACAAAATACAATGCAACCTTTAGGAAGATTTCGGATTTCCAAATCTCGAACCTAAATTTCGGACCTAAAAATCGACAAAATATCTCCAAAAACCGACAGAAAACCCGACCCGAAAACCCCCTAAAATCCGACCTAAACTCCCTCTTTTTCGGACAAAAATCCACAAAAACCGACCTCTACTCCGACCCGAAACAGTGAACAAAGGGCAAAAATCTACCCAAAATCCGACCAAAACTCCCTCTTTTTCGGACAAAAATCCACCAAAAACCGACCCCTCCAACAGTGAACAAAAAGGGATATTTATAGAAGGTTTTCCACCCAACGTTCACCCCATCAAATCGAGTTTGAAATTTGAATTAAAGGCAAAGATTTCTGATTTTTGGAAGCGGATTTAGTGGGATAGGGTATGGGGGCTGGTGTCGGGTGCGGCGTAGATGGTGTCAGGGGTATGGGGAGGTGCGGCGTAGATGGGGTAGGGTGGCGGTGACCGGCGAGTTTCGGGGGTGTGGGGTATGGGCTTGTCGGCGATTTGGAGTAGAAAGGTTGAAGGATTTTGGGTTTGTTGGTTTAGGGGCAAGGGAAATAAAAGGGAAATGGGCAGTTGGGCTGTTGGGTTTGGGCCGATTCGGGTGAGGGGATTGGGCTGGTTTGTTTTGGGGTGTTTATGGGTTGTAGAAATGTTTTGGGGTTGGAAAATAAAATGGGTTATGGGTTTAAAATATAAGGAGTTTTATTAGAGAAAAAAAATGTTTGGCAAAAATTACAAATCGTAAAGATGACAATATGATAATAATAAAAAATATAATATTTGCGAAATGCTTAATGCTTAATAAAAATAAAAAATGCGATGCCGCTTTGTAAAAATAAAATAATGTAGAATATTAGGATAAAACTATGATTACGATTCAAAAGGCAAATGATTGTATAAAATACGAATAATAATAATAATAACAATAATGATATTGAGAATAATATATATATATATATATATATATATATATAATATTTTGAGGTGTCAAAAATATTTAAATTGCAAATAAATTGAAAAAGACGGGACAAAATTGGGTGTCAACAGCCAGCAACAATTCAGTCTGTTCTTAGCATTGCTTTATCTAAATCATGGTTCATTCATCAGTTGGATGTCAAAAATGCATTTCTGATTGGCCAGCTACATGCGACCGTTTATATGCATCAACCTATGGGATTTAGGGACCTGGTTAATTCAGATTATGTATGTCTCTTGAAAACATCTCTTTATGGTCTGAAACAAGCCTCTCGTGCCTGGTATCAACGGTTCGCTGACTTTATATCCACCATTGGTTTCTCCCATAACAAATCCAATCATTCTTTATTTATCTATCGCAATGGTAATGACATGGCATACATTCTCTTATATGTTGATGATATCATTCTTACTGCTTCTTCTGATGATCTTCGTAAGTCTATTATGTCACTCATTGCTTCAGAATTTGCTATGAAAGATTTGGACCTTCTCAGTTATTTTTTGGGCATTGCAGCATGTGGTTTATTTCTTTGCCAACGAAAATATGCCGAGGAGATCATAGATAGAGTCGGCATGACATCTTGTAAACCTGCACTGATACCAGTGGACACTAAAGGCAAGCTTAGTGTCTCATCGGGTTCACCATATGAGGATCCAACTCATTATCGCAATTTAGCATGAGCATTGAATATCTTACTTTTACGAGACCCGATATATCAGATGTTGTACAACAAATATGCTTACACATGCATGATCCAAAACATGAACATATGAATGCTCTTAAACGAATTCTACGTTATGTACAAGTCACCCTAAACTTTGGTTTACATTTGTACAAGTCATTAATTCCTGGTCCCATTTCATACACTGATGCTGATTAGGGTGGATGACACTAGACAGTCCACTTCTGGTTATTGTGTTTTTTTTTTTTGGAGATAATCTGATCTCCTGGTCCTCTAAATGACAACCCACTTTGTCTCGATCAAGTGCCGAAGCCGAGTATAGAGGGGTAGCAAATGTTGTTTGTGAGTCTTGTTGGATTCGTAATCTGCTTCTGGAACTTCACTGTCTGATCCACAAGGCTACATTGGTGTATTGTGACAATGTTAGTGCGATATATCTTTCCGGTAACCCCGTTCAACATTCTCGCACTAAACACATTGAAATGGATATACATTTTGTATGTGAGAAAGTTGCTCGTGGACAAGTTCATGTCCTTCATGTTCCCTCTCGCTATCAGATTGGTGACATTTTCACTAAAGGGCTTCCGCGCACTCTTTGATGATTTTCGAGGCAGTTTCAGCGTACGAGAACCTCCCGCTTCGACTTCGGGGGTGTGATAGAATATGCAAATATTCTTATAAATATTTTTAATATCTTTGTATATCTTCTATATTAGGTTAGCAATTATTCTTGTAAATATTTTTAATATCTTTGTATATCTTCTATATTATGTTAGTTAATATCCTTAGCCAAATTAGCCTAGTTATCTTGCCTAATTTGTAGCCTTGAATTATGCTGGTACTTTTATATATTATTCACTGTTTGAATGGAAGACGGCACATAACAATGTGCGGAATTCGGAAAAAGGTCATATCATCATTATCTACTGATTAACGAAAATTGTAGAAAAAAACTAAGCTTGTTTGGCCATTCCCTGCCATTCACCATAAATGCATATATTCTCTTTTTCCATTCTTATGATCCGGAGAGAAATATGTAGTCTCAAAGAAATTGAAGTTAAACGTGAAATACAAAAAAAACGAAATTTTTATTTCTTCAACCTAAAAATCCAGAAGGGTCGACAGGAATAATGTACAACAAGCCCCCAATTGGTGAGTTTTGATTTGGGGATGAAGAACAATAATCATGGCCAGCCGATTACTTTCCACGCTGTAATTAGTTTTAAATGCTCTCCATTTTGTACGTATCCTTCTACATGAAAAGCGAGTTCAAAATTCGATAACAATGCAGTAGGAATTACGGCTGTTTGATCACAATTTCTACAATGGCTAGTTTTCTAATTCATCGCCATGTTCAATTTTGATTACTATGAAATATGTTATTACGGCTTTATGTTATTTTTAGTGTATTATTCATAAACGAGTAATTGATTTATGGTAGCAGGATGCTGATAGCGATGGTGGAGGTGTTAGCGGTGACCTGCCACGTGGTGTTCGCCTTTTAAAAATCAATATCATGTCAGATCAGTTATCCACCTTGGATATACCTAACGGATAAGGGGTATATTTGAACTATTGAACTAATGTCAGAGATATATTCGTACAAATACCAAATATAATTTGATATGGTAATGATACTAGCATTTTTTTAAAAACCATAATTACTGAATAAAAGTTCTCTGTCCAGTGACACGAACACCCATATACTCGGCTACTCCCACCATACCAAAAATACCTTAAGGGCTCGTTTGGTATGAGGGACAAGGATAATTAATCCCGGGCTGAAATTTCAGATGTGTTTATTCCATGTTTGGTTAAAATAAAATCATGGTATAATAATTCCGGAATTAGTTATCCCAGAATTATAGTGTTATTTTATCCTTGTGGATGGTGGAATAACTAATCCCAAAATTAATTATCCTGGAATAACTTATTTCCAACCAAACGAACCCTAAGTGAATAAGGTAATTTAATCACATCCTATAGTGCCAACACCTTAAGTGAATAAGGTAATTTAATCACATCTTATAGTGCCGTCAAATGTCAATCCTCTCTTTTCAGAAATATTCCACTCGTGTAAGTATGGGCCTATGGCTTTGGTAAACTTGAACCATGCTCGCAGGAAGTGTAGTCATGATCAAATTGTTCTACAGCAACCATCCCTTTGGCCTCCGGGGAGAAATATCATCAGCTCTATAAAACAAACTCAACAAGGCTTTCTTTTTCACTATTCTAACACTGCTATGGTTACATTTTCAACACAACCATAACGATCCAAGTAACAGAGTTCCTCTTTAAATCACAATATTCCTAAAAACAAATGAAGAAAATAAAAAAATCAGAGTACATTGTATAATTTTGCTCTCTCATTGAAGCTTTTCCTCTAGGGATCTGGTGCCCTCCATCTTGAACATATGAAACAAGAAATCAGCCCAAGAATCAATAGGACCAGGCAAACACCAATGAACACAGTCATTATACAATACCACATTGGCATTTGGCCAATGTCCATATTTACTTGGGTGACCATCTGGTCTCAACAACATAGCTTGTGTTGTGTCCATCAATCTGAATTTCTTCCCCTTCATCTTCCCTTCTTCCTCCGCAATCTTAAATTCTTCAACTTGGATCCTGTATTGCTCCAAGGTTTGACCCTCCAACGTGGTCTCATTACTTCTATATGGCCTTGTCCTTGCACAATTACCTCCCTTATTCCATTCCCCGCCTTCAAAATGAGAAGGCGCAAAAGTCCTTAGAATCGCCACACCCTTGAAATTTTCTAAGTTGTTGATGGCTTTAAGGGCAGTTCTGAATGCCCGTTGGTAGGCATAGGTAAGTGGGAGTTCAGAAACATCTGGTATTCCGCAGTACCGGCAGCCAACTCGTTGGTTGTTCTCAAAGTAGACACTGATCCGGGCAAACCAGTGGCCAGCGTTTAAGATGACGTAGTCATATCCTTCAATTTCGGTCGTCCATTTCTCATCTGCTTCGTTAAGTAGAAGGTTGTAGACTCCAGTATGGCTTGGACCATCTGCATCTGCTTCTTTCGTTGACACCAAAAATGGTGACCAATATGTTGCTAATGTAAAGTTGTAAGTTGTGTATTTATACTTTTTGAAAGCTTGATCTGGATTATCAGATATATCAACAGGATATTCCACCTGAAGAAAAACATAAAAGAAGATTAAGATTTTGTTACTTCTTTGATCATTCTCATTTCGATTTGTTTTTAGATTAGTTTAACGATAGTTATGGCACATGAAGGAGAGCGGCATTAAGCAAAGCATCGGATTGTCCCAAGCAATTCTGGGTTTACTATAAAGAATTGCATCTAGGCCAAAAATAAGTAAATTGATTAATATAAGAACCATGGTCATGGTTGTTAATGATTAATTAGTCAAACAGATCTCTAGAAGGGAACAATTATCTTTTTATGTCTTGACATTTCTAAGATGCAAGTTATGATCCCACGTTACCAGGCTTGGATTCTCTAACAAACTGACACGATACATTATTTTAAGATATACTTTAATGGGGAAAGCTCTTTGGGTCTAGCTAAATAGTCATCTTATAATAATGGGAACAAAAGACACTTTCTGAGAATTAGAATGTAATATGAGAAATTTGACGATGGCCCCCAATGTTACTCATATTATCGTAAATCTCTGTTTCCGCTTTTCTTCTCTTGTATTGTTTTTTTTAAGGGTTGATTATTACTCGCTCCGTCTCATAATAACTGTCACCTTAATAAAAACACACATATTAAGAAATCAATAATGTAATATGAAGTTTACTAAATTATTCATATATAATAAAAATAAATTACTTTTCCCTCTTGATTAGAGGATGCACAAATAGTAAACATTTTGATATTGGGAATCCAACAATAACAAGTTACAATTAGGCTTTTCCAATCATCATTTAAATATTACTTTAACTTGTCATTTTTTGTCTAAGGATATAATTGAAAAAAATTAGCAAATGACTAGTGTTGATTTCTTAAAATGAAACTTATTATGAGATAAAAGTTTTTGGCTAAGTTGACACTTATTATGGGACGGATGGAGTATGATGTGAGAGCAAACTTTTTTGGACTTGGAGGAAATCACTTCCAAATGAGAATGACTAAATTATAATTTTCATGTTTATCCCAAAATAATCGTTTATGACGAGACTGGCGTCTACTTTAATGATTGAACAGTTAGATGAGATTAAACGACGTCGTACTATGCCCTATCAGATTATATACACACAAGTAACGAGGTTAGGGTTATTCCACGGCCCATCCAACTCCCTTCCCATGAGTACAAAATTTTACATTCCAAGTCCTCCATTTTACTGTTGATGATCAACTTATTCCCATTATTCCTCCACATTTTACTACCTTTCACAACTTCATGCCGGAAAATTATACGCGTTGACCTATCAATGGCGTCTTCCACAAAATTTCAACAAAATCTTGAAAACTTTCTAGCCTTAGTAGACCAAATCTTCAATTAGCCCTAAATTATGCATTCAAGAAGCTAATGCAAGCTAGACAGTCACTAAACTAAGATAAAACTGTTAAGAGTTCCACATCGGATATGGAATGAGAACATTGACTTCTTATATGGACTTGGACAATCCTCACCCTACAAACTAGCTTTTGGGGTTGAGTTAGGCTCAATATCCATTCTTTACATGATATCAGAACCAGACACATTTCAATTATTTGTTCATCGATATTGGGCCCCCAAATTATATTACACACGCTCCAGTTAACAAGGTCTGGGCGTGCTGGGTGTAAGAATTATGAAATATTTTTCTCAATCATTTCCTTCCAATAAGGTGGTAAATATACCAATATTACAAGCATGAATTAAGGTAATGATAAGATAAAATATGCTAAAGTCAAGCCTAAATCAACCCTCCTAATCTATTCTAATTTCCCTACCATATACATAAGATATTACATTTATTACAATAATCATAATTATTAATTGGAATATTATTAATTATGATTATGATTCTATCACTCCCCCGCAGTGGAAGCAGGAGGGAGACAGATGCTGAGACTGTCCCGAAAATCTTCAAATAATATCAGCGGAAGACCTTTAGTGAAGATATCCGCAATCTAGTAGCGCGATGGAACATGTAAGACACACACTTGTCCGCAAGCCACCTTTTCACCAACGAAGTGAATATTTAGTTCGATATGTTTAGTGCGTTGATGGTTTACCGGATTCCCTTAGAGATAGATAACACTAACATTATCACATTAAACCAATGTGGCTTTTTGAACTGGACAGTGGAGTTCTAGGAGCAAATTCCGAAGCCAGTATGATTCAGACACTACATTGGCAACCCCTCGGTATTCTGCTTCGACACTAGAGCGGGACGGTGTGGCTTGCTGTTTTGAGGACCAAGAAACCAAGTTATCGCCAAGAAAAATACCATAACCAGATGTAGAGCGTCTAGTGTCTGGACATCCACCCTAGTCTGCATCTGTGTAGGACACCAGGGTGGAAGTCGATGATGGGTATAAGTGCAACCCATATTCTAGAGTTCCCTGAATATATCTCACAATCTGTTTGAGTACATGCATATGATCATCCATCAGATTATGCATGGGGAGGCACACTTGCTGCACAACATAGGAAATATCCGGCCTGGTGAATGTAAGATACTGTAAGGCCCATGCAAGGCTGCGATAAAGAGACGGATCAACAAAGGGCTTGACAGATGATGCACTCAATTTGGATTTTGTGTCTACTGGTGTTGCGGAGGGTTTGCAAGAGGACATTCCAACACGTTCAACAATCTCTGCAGCGTACTTCACTTCTTTTGGGGATAAAATTAACCCAAACCTCCATGGCTATAGAATCCGATTCCATTATTGTGTGTAACAAGTCCGAAGAGATTGTTGCGTAAATCCAAGATAGAACTCTGGCATCAAGAGTTTCCCAGAGTTCTGTCATCATCAGTCTTCAACTCCTTTCCTTTGCCATTCTCCGGCGGGATTATATGATAAATCACCCGGTGGGAACGACAACAAATTTCAAATAGTTCAGCTCAAGTTGCATAATGGACATTTTCCATCTCCCCGGTGATAGAAACGTGTGTTTTAATGTTTGAAACGGTAAGAGCTGGATGAAAATTGTTTTTGGAGTCAGACATGGTTGATTGGAATACACAAAGTTGGACAAAAAAATATGAAGAACAATAATGGAGATGAAAAAAAATAAAACACAAGAAAATGCAAAAATCGGTGGTGGTGGTGGGGGAGCCGATTTCTTGGAAGGAATTTTGTTAGGGTAGGGTCTCTTCCTAAGCTCTTGATACCATGTAAGAATTATGAAATATTTTTCTCAATCATTTCCTTCCAATGAAGTGGTAAATATACCAATATTACAAGTATGAATTAAGGTAATGATAAGATAAGATATGCTAAAATCAAGCCTAAATCAACCCTCCTAATCTATTCTAATTTCCCTACCATATACATAAGATATTACATTTATTACAATAATCAAAATTATTAATTGGAATATTATTAATTATGATTATGATTCTATCATTGGGAGTGTTAAAGTTCCACATCGGATATCAGATATGAAATGAGAACATGAGCTCCTAATATGACTTGGACAATCATCCCCTACAAGCTATATTTTGGGTTGAGTTAGGCCAAAAATCAATTCTTTACGAAAACTATACCTTAACATTGTAAAAGCATTAATTCACCACAGCTCTGTGCAAATTGAAGTAAAAAGATAAACTTTAAACTCAAATTAACAAGAATCATTAGAGAAGAAAATGGTACCCGAGCCAAGAGGCATATCAACGACTGCATTTGATTTCTTCCAACTGAATCACCGACAAGCGCCAACGACTTATTCCTAACCAAATCCAAAAACTGAAACGGGTTAAAAATAGGCAACTCACACCCATTAGGCTTCCATCTCCACTTCAAATAATCACTGTCGGGTCTTCCATATTTCATACAATTTTGGTGTTCATGGATCGCATAACAGGTCATATTCGTGTAATACGGAGAATCCGGATTCCAAACCCATTCGCCCGTAAAGATATCACATGTCTCTGGTTCTTTAATCTTTATTTTCTGCTCCTCATCATGGTAAATTGGTGAAATTTCAGAGGGATTTTGGGTTACTAAATCTGCTGGGTACAAATTAAATGGGTGATAAAGAGGGATAAGACCCAAAACGACAACTGCTAAAACTAAAAGTAAGAATATTCTTGGGGTTCGTTGGGGTGAATTGGAGTATTTCCCAAAGGGAAGCTCCATTTTTTTGGCAACGTTGAAAAGGAAAGAGACGAGAGAGAGGAGAGAAAAAAAGTAAGTTGTTAAAAATATATAGTGAATGTAATGAAAAGGGGACCAGTTTGCAGTTGCACATGTATGTTGACTCTTACCAACGTGCTAATCACATACTTCTAAGATTTAATTTTTTTTCTTGGTACCAAGTACTAATTCTCCCTTAGTTAGCAGCTATAATTTGGATCCTAATCACTACAGATCCATGATTTAACACCAGTAAGTACAATCTAATTATAGCGCGCGCACACAACTAGAGTTTGCTTCTACTTGAGAGGTAGTAATTCAATCTCGTTAACATCGAAGTGTCGCATTCTTTTAATCTATAGTAGTAAAAATTTGAGTAAACATTCATTCATTATGTAATTAACTAATTATTACTCTCTCCATTCCAATATAAATGAATATTTAACACTTTTTTATGGTACAAAATGAATAAACTTTTTAAAGTTCAAAGTTACTCATATCTTTAATGGTTATCTCTAGTTTTAAGAAAAAATTAAAAGAATAAAAAGGTAATGTTGACAAATTACATTTTAATTAATGTCTTTAACTAAAGTATCACATTTCAAAAATTCATTTATTTCGAAATAGAGGAGATATTATTCGTAAATTGTGAATCGGCGTTATGTGTTGCATGATCAACTATGGAACTTTATTAGAGCAATTTACATAGTATAGATACATATTGTGATTAGATTGACCTTATTTAATTACTCAAATATCCAACTATACTAATGCTAAAGTTCAAAACAGGACATAGTTTTCTTTTAGTATTGCACACTAATTTCTTAAAATTGATTTTTAGCTGTGTCCCGAAGCTTCTGCGGATATGTGAAACCTAGGGAAGAATGCAAGGAAAAAGAAATTTTGGTGGTACAATATGCAATGGGGTTGGTACTGGTGTCGGTGGGTTGGGTGTCTCATATGTGCCACTAGTGTAGTAAATTATTTATTTGGCATAACGTGTGGTGGACTGGTGGCTATTAGTTGTCTCCAGTAGAGAAGTAACTACGGACACGTTCTAATTTTTTATTTTGCCTCTATCATAGTAACAATTTAATTTTTATGGATAGACAATATTGATGATAGTGTAATAAAAAATTATATTACTAGTGTAATTTAATCTACTATAATAGTTTATTTTAGATTATCAATTAAATTTATTAGATAAATTTACTTAGAGTTACATTTTAAATGATCTGATTGTGCATTTCTATTCTGCTACTTGATTGATTATATTAGTAGTAAAATGCTAGTGTAATTAGACGGTGCACTTCCTGTCCTTCTGTCCATGAGTGGAACGCATTTTATTCTAAGCACTTGGTTTCATGAAACATTGTATCTGAAAATTAGTAGCAGTAGAAACAAATGTGGCCTTCAAGGTTTCTTTTACTGTGTTTACATAACTTCATCTCCAATTAGTCATTTTTGAAAAAGAATGTGGAGGTGTCAGTGGGTATGTTGTTGTTGTAAGGTGGAGGTGTGATAGCCATAATCATCAATAGTTTGCAATCTTAACTTTTCTAGTACTAGTTATGATATATTCACTCCCTTCCAATTTATATGGTGTAGTTTGACTGGACACGAAATTTAAAAAAATAAAAAAAACTTTTGAATTTTGTAGTTTAAAATAAACGAAAGATATTTGTGTGATTACAGATCATCTCGTTAAGCCTAAATTGTAACTTTGAAGTTAAATTATTGTCAAATAAAGAAATGCATAATTATTTTTAGGACTGACTAAAAAAAAGTGTGGTAGGCGGTAGCAGACGTGGACGTCTTAACTTCAAACTTATATTGTCACAATTTTTTAATATACATATATATTATAGTATTAAACTTTCAGAAATAAATATAAGTAACTTCAAGTTCTTGGATCCACATGTAGCAAGCGCCTTCTGGTTTGTGAGTACTATACACTTGCATATTAAATTTTCAGGGAACAAAAATTACTACACCAAATTTTTAACGAATAACAAATACTCCTAATTTCCAAATAAGAGGAATATAACGAGACAAGAGTTCCTCCAATACATTGTAAAAATTCAGAAATAAATAGAAGTAACTTGAAGTTCTTGGGTCCACATGTAGCAAGGCCTTCTGGTTAGTGAGTACTATACACTAGCATATTAAATTTTCAGGGAACAAAAATTACTACACCAAATTTTTAACGAATAACAAATACTCTCTCCGTCCCAATTTATATGATGTAGTTTGACTCGACACGGAATTTAAAAAATAAATGACAACTTTTGAATTTTGTGATCTAAAACAAGCCAAAAATATTTGTGTGATTATATATTATCTCGTTAAACGTAAAAGTTAAAATTTAAAGTTAAATTATTGCCAAATAAGAAATATGTCATTATTTTTTGAACTGACTAAAAAGGAAGGTCTATCATATAAATTGAGACAGAGTGAGTATTAATTTCCAAATAAGAAAAAAATAGAGTATGCGTATAATAGACCCTTATGGTCTAGCTTTTCCCTTCAAGGCTCCTCTTCTAAAATTTTAATGAAGTATAAGAGAAAAATAGAGTATGGAAAAACTAAAACAATAAAACTATAAACATTAAAACTATTATTTATAAGTCATAATTCAATAGATAGCCTTGAATAAAATAAAACAATTCCAAGAATTAAAATTTTACAAGTTGTATTTGCAAATGCTCTTTCTTAATCTATTTTTTTGTGGAGCAATTTTCCCCTTCTAACCAAACAAATAAAGAAAAAGGTAAAAAAAAAAAAAAAAAACACTAAGTAAGAGATCACAAGAAAAAAAGAAACTCTCTTTCAGAAAATCCTAATCTCAATTTTCACACAAATGATTTAATCTCCCACTTCCCTTTTCAACAACTCTACTAAGAAATCATTCCAAGCATCAATAGGTCCCGGTAAACACCAATGAACACAATCATCAGGCACCGTAACGTTTGGATTAGGCCATCGACCGTATTTACTAGGATGGCCATCTGGTCTCAACAACATTGGTTGTGTTGCATCGAACAACCTAAATTTCAACCCTGTTCTTCTCCCTGCTCTTTGTGCAATCTTTAATTCATCCAATTGAATCTTATAAAACTCCAAATTATAATCTTCCAAAACCTTTTCATTCCTCTTAAATGGCTTAGTTCTCACACAATCTCCACCTTTATCCCAAGGCCCATTCTCAAAGTGCGACGGTGCAAAGGTCCTCAAAAACGTTACACCTTTATAGTTTTCGAGACTATTAATGGCCCGAAATGCTGTTCGAAAAGCCCGTCGATAGCTGAAATACGAGTTTACATGGCTAACATTGGATTGTGGACAGTAGAGGCAGCCGACGAGGCGACGATTTAAGTAAAACATTGTTGGACGAAAAAACCAGTGGCCAGCAGAAATAATTACATAATCGAAACCGTGGATTTGGTTCGTCCAGAATTCATCGAATTCATCGAGATACAAATTGAAGGGTTGTGTGACATCATTCGGGTCAGTTTTTTCAGTTCTTACCAAATAGGGTGCCCAAAACATGGAAATGTTGAAGTCGTAGTCTTTGTATATCCAACGTCTGTTTTCATCTTGTGTTTCTGAAATATCCTCCGGGTATATAACCTGAAAAGACAAAAAAATTATAAAAGTTTCCAACATATGAACCAACATTTGTTTTCATATGTACTTTTCTAGGAAATGAGATCTCTTGCTTTTCATTCTCTTCGTTTGGTCTTTCAATACAAGCAAGAGTATCGAAACAAATATCATAGTTTGTAATGACGCAATTTTCACCAATTCTAAATTGCCGACCGAGTGAAAAGCTATAGTTTCATACTGTTAGAAAGACATGAATAGTATCTCAAAAGGAAGAGTTCTTCATTGATTGATTAAGGATAATTTTTTCTTTCATTTTATAAAGAAATTCTCTTTTACTAAGCTAGTAAAAAGATTTGACCTTGCACGCATGAAAAATGGACCGAAAGGCAAAGTGGTGAATTTGTCAGTCCCTGCTCATGAAATATACATTATTGTGATATTTCAAACACTCACCACACTATACAAGGTTTTAATTCGCAAAACTTCAATTTTGTGCTTGACTTATTGTGTTTCTCAATTAAAGATCAAATCTTAAACTTTGGCGGTATTTTGTGGGGATTTGATATATCAACCATCGTATAAATTCTATTCAAGATTCTTCGGAAAGCGGTAAGATGGCCACCTATAGGTAATAGGTGGTAGGGTAGGGTAGGGTAGGGTAGGGTGGGTGGTACAGTTCGGATTGCGACCAATCTTTCTAACTGTGCGCTGGAGACAAGTAGTAACTTGCGTTGAAATTTAAGTCAGCACAAGGTCAACGGAATTTCAAACAACAAAAATGAATGAAATAGAATTAGGATTATTCAATGAAAACGAACGCTACGTGATGAGAACTTACCCTGGACAAGAGACATATCAATGACTGCATATGATTTCTTGCAACAGAGTCTCCAACAAATGCAAGAGATTTTCCTTTAACAAGTTCCAGGAATTGACTAGGGTCAAATATTGGCAACTCACAAGCATCAGGTTTCCACATCCACTTCAAAAAGTCCGTATCAGGCCTACCAAATTTCAAACAATTTTGATGTTGTTGAATAGCATAACATGTATCATTTGTATAATAAGGCCCTTCCGGATTTTTCACCCATTCACCTGAAAATAAGTTGCAGTATTCACTATCTGATACTTCAGAAGACAAACTTCTGATATTGCTATCGCTAGGTGGTTTCTTCTGGTCTGTTTTTTGTGGGACGGCTTTGGGGACCGTGAAGTCATGTTGACGATGGCCAGATTTTTTTCTAGCACGTTGATCATGTCTCTCAAGTTTTTTTCTAGGTTCAGTTAGTACTTTTTTATCCGTTGCATCACTTTTGGTCACAAACTTCGTACTTTTGACATCTTTTTCAGGTAAGTTCTCAGGTTTTTCTTCTTTTATGGGCACGTTACAAGGTTGCGTGGGCACGTCCTCGACAGGACATGGATGGTTGACTTGCAAATCATTATCCAAATGATCAAGGGGTTGAATTATATCTTCTGAATTAGAATAAATAACCTCGGAGATTTTCTTTTGAGAAGAATAACGTATAGAAGGATAGTAAATAGGAATAATGGTAAAAAGGATGATAATGGCAACAAGAGGAGCAAGTTTTGGTGCGGTCTTTCTTCGTGTTTGTGGTTTCCCTATTGGAAGTTCAGAGGATTGGAACTTCATGGAGAAAACTTTGTATGGACATAAGCAAAACTTGACGAGAAAATTATAAAGCAAAAGGGAAGAAGAAGAAAGAAAGAGGTAATTATGAGTGAAGAAATATTAAAGAAAGAGAGGTAATTATGAGTGAATAAATATTAAAGAAAGAGAGTTTACAAAATATACGAATGTTGCGCTAACCTCATTAACAAAGTGATGGTCATCTCTTTACCAAACTTAGTAACACCAAAAGCGCCAAAACAAAAAAAAATAGTGTTGATATGATATATAGCATTAAATCTAGTACACATTTTTTTTGTGTGCTTTAGATTCGATAAGGTATCTTCCATCAGTATAGGCATGAAGAACGCTGCTTACCAAAGTTTAGATAAATAAAAAGAACTTGTTGTACCTAACTTTTTTATGTCTACAAATTAATCGAATAATTATCTCAAATACATATTGATTTCCGATTTGAAAAAAAAAATAAAGGCAAGGAAAACGAAATATGGGTATGTCTACAAGTAAGTTGTATTCCCAATAGTTCAGATAGACAATCAGGTATGTCTATCTTATAATTGAGGTAAGAAAAGTAAACAACTGATAGTTGAAGTGTATTTTGTTAATTAGTTGGTGATAATTTAGCTAGGAAACTCTCACACCTACTAGTTCAAGTAGTAGAAAACTAAAAAAATAAAGTGATACTTGAGGTGTGTTTTTGACCTTTATATGTTAAGAATATGATCATTATTAGTGTTTATTAAGAAACATTAAGGTTTCTCTTTCTGTGTTACAAAAAAAGTAAATATGCAAAGAGGAAAAGTGGCTCCTGTAGAACTTTTTATTGCAACTAAAATGTACAGAACTTTGCACAACATTTTTCGACAATCTACAAACTAAAAAATGTTGAAGAAGGAAACTTTCTACACGTTTTATTGAATGGGTCAGCAACACACAAGGAAAACATTGGGCCGTACTCGAAATATTCAGAAATGAATGAATTGGACCTACTGTTGGGCCGTACAGGCTACTAAACAGTAAACAGTACCCTTATGAGGCTGGCCCTCCAAAATCAAGAAGAGAAATGGTTGGCACAAAAAGGATCAAGACTTGCTTCTTAGCAAGCCCAATTTTCAGGTTACAATTCATATGGTTTTTGATCATATATCCAACTTGTAACTTTCAATGGTAAACATAGAGATGAAAGTAAATAATCTGTTATGAACTAGTAAAACATACTGATAGAATTAAAGTTTCTTACACAGTAAAGTCCAAATTTTAGTAGTACTATTTTTTATTATACAAAGATAACTACAGGCAGCTTGTTATTGTATATAAAAGCAAGTTGATTACCTAGAAAATAAGTTAAATAACTTGTTTAAATTACATCATAGTATAAAAAATTATATTGCATTGCATATAATTTCAATATATTTTCCTTTTTTCTAAAAGAATTTCATTTGGGTATCTGTTCTTTGCGTCTAAACAATCAACCCCATATATAGCTCCATAAGCAATAGTACATCATAGCTGAGACAATTGTGAACATTCTCCATGACAGTTCTTTAAATAATTGGTGAACCAATGAAGGAATAATCAAGAAAATAAATGATGAGCTGATTTAGTATATGTAGTTTATGAGTTCTTATAAAAATCTCAAGTTAATATATCACAGTGAAATATTTATTAATATTAGGATTTGAACAAAAATAATTGGGTTCACGTGAATTCGTACAATATGCTAGCTCCGCCTATAATGAAGGGGCCGGGTTTGCTTTATTAAAGAGGGTTCTGGGCTTAGGTCCACTAATTGCAGAATATATGTCTCTATATTAAGCTGATGAATCAATCAATTGTCGATAAAAGGACTCGACATACGCAAAGTTATGGTGAGGAAGCTGTTTGCCTCCCCCATCAATCACAAGTACCTTCATCTTCTCTTGT
This sequence comes from Anisodus acutangulus, assembly GCA_029783415.1. Classification (NCBI taxonomy): domain Eukaryota; kingdom Viridiplantae; phylum Streptophyta; class Magnoliopsida; order Solanales; family Solanaceae; genus Anisodus; species Anisodus acutangulus. Next base: position 48,200,933 of record CM056501.1, on the reverse strand, counting down.
TTATGATTTTTTTTCTCCTTTTTGTATTTTTCTTCATGTCTTTTAGAATCTCAGCTGTACTTGTCATGAATTCTACTGCCGTATTCTATTATTAAAACAATTCTTTTTTGAGAAATTAAACAACTATCGCTATCAAAATAAGTAAGAAAAATGAAGAGCATGTACAATATTTATAACCACATGATGACATGAAGCCAAATAATTTAAAAATGACAAGGGTAAAGACTCAAAAACTCTCAATAAAGAAAAAGAAAGAGTTTCATTAGGTGATTGTGATAGGCTGATGTATGGCAGTCGAATATTTCAGGAAACAACAGTATGTGCGTAGTATTATTTCTAGTTCTCATATTTTACGCTGAAAATAACAAGCCGAACCACTACACTATAATTGAATGTCAAGACTGTAATACTTATTCAGCAAAAACAAAAACAAAAACAAAAGAAATTCTGGGAGATTTCAACAGAAACTGTATAGGCAATTTTAAACCATGGGATATGCCCCGCGGCAAGGTTTGGTAAGTTGTATTGGTTGAGTGTAAATATTCTATGCTGGTAACTTTTTACTCACGATATATTTTTGGATAAATTAGAAGGGGTACTCGACCCAATATTAAGTTAGGATGTAACCTGTCCAATGTTTGTTTGGATAAAATGTGCGAGTCAATTTAGACTAAACGATGACTAATAATTAATTCAACTTGTTAACTCAAAATTGTTTGTCATTTGTTTATTTGTTCTTTTATTTATCGTGAAATATCAAACAAGCCAAAATCCAAAAAAGAAATTGATTTCTTTTACAAGAGATTTTGCTTTTACATATAAGATTCTTCGCAAGGTCATTTCAAATTATAAAGGGTATAATTGACCTGTTTCCGCAATTATTTTATGAATCAATTTGAATTACATTTGTAAAATAAATTGGTCCATGCTTTTAGATAAGTTTAACTTTTTCTTTTGGTCCAAGATGACCGCGCAGCGAATATATACTCAATCCCACTCATCCAAGTCGGGACGAATTGAACATGCTATATTAACGAGAACTAAATTTGAAGTGTATTAGCGTTTGGCCTGAATGTGGTTGTATTTTGTTTCTTTTTTTTATTATTTTTATCTTTTGCAAGAGTTTACATTTGAGAATTTTATTTTTGGATTTGATTGGAGAGATATGGTTTTGTCTTTGAAATACAAAGTGCGTTTTACAACAAAACATTTATGATAGAACAAATTAGAAACCAATTCACTTGAGTGAGATAAAGGAGAATGGAATTTAGTGTGTAGAGGTAAAATCAGGAGATCTAGGAAAAAAACGCCATTAAGGAGAGTAAACAATCACAACTTCTTATGGCAATTCAAAATCCTAAATAGTCCACGTTAACTTACTAGTAGGTTTATAGTTATCCGAAGAAGGACACTCGGGTGACTATGTGGAAAATGCAAAAAAAAAAAAAAAAGTACATATTTAATGCTTCACTAAAAAGAAAAAATAATCCAAGGAAAATGTTTAGCCAAAACAATAAAAAAAACTTGCTCATGATGAGAAAAATAAATGGTAAAAATTTGCAGTACTTTTTGCAATTTCACCATACATTGCAATTGTAAGTTCAAAATCCATCAATTGTACTGCCTTCTCGTCCTTATCCTCTATTTTCTTCTCCGTCTTACCAAGTTATAAATGTGAATTCAATTCGCATATTCCCTTTTTTAATTACTGTAACCCTAATTGTAACAATTTCAGAAATAAAAAAGTTATGGAATTCATCAAAGGAGGAGTCAACGTCATTTTCTTACTCCATTTATAACTGAAAATGTGTGGTCCACTTTAAATAAAAACTGTCAAAATGCTTTCATTGTATGACATCCAACCGTTATTCATTCACATTATCTCCCTCACTTGGCTTTCCTCCAAATGTCACCTAAAACCAAATTACCCCCAACCCCCCACCCAAAAAAAAGTAATTTAAGGGTATTTTTGTCCACAGATTTTTAAGGATATCAGCAATTTCTTTGTAGTACCACTACTATAAAAGCAACCTGTTGTTTATATTCAGTGCTTAATAACATCACTCAAGTTCCTAATTTTTAGCACTAGTCCTCTTTCCCAACAAGAAATAGTCACCCTTCTATGCTTTTGCTTTACCACTTTCTTGGTATACTTTCTTCTCTGTTTTTTTTTCGTCTTTTGTATATTTAATCTTTGAGTCTTTCTGGAATTGGTACTTATAGATTATTTCTTTTGCAGGCTATTAATTGAGAAGAAATGATGGGGTTTGAGAGATTGATGGTGAACTTGAAGACGAAAATGAGGAGGTCCCTAAAATTTAAGGAATCATATGACAAAATTGAGAAGAGCGAAAGCATGAGAGTGGAGATTAGGAGCAAGAAGGCTCGTAAGCTCATTGAACAGACTCTTAAAATTGCTGATTCTCCTAAATCCAAAACCTATCCGTTCTAGTATACTGCTAATCTTTTAGTACATTTCGTCCCAACTTTGATAAGAAATCAAACCAAATGGACAAGTTTAGTGGAATCTCCATCCTCTTCTCTTCTCATTTTGTACACACAAATTAAGCTTAATAATTTGATTTCATTTTTTTAGGTATCTATTTGAAATTTACTGATTCCACTATTATGAATTTGGTCAGAGCAATCGCAAGGGAAAAGCACTCAGAACTGCTTCATTTTGCTCGAACTCGAGATATTTGATTACACATGTTGTATGTCAAGTTGTGTTAGTTTAGAAAATAGTGATAATTCACAGATTAGCTAACTAAGATTCATTGCATCTTTCTCTCTCAATATATTTAGAGCAGAGCACGTTTCGGCGATTTAGTTTGTCTGGCCTGTTTAGCCTGAAATCATGCATTTACAGCCATAACTCTTTGGGAGTGGGTAGTTTGGTTTTAGGTCTATCAGAAGAAGCCCACGACCCAAGACCCGAGCTCGGACGGGACGGGACGGGCGGCGACGGCCCGCGTGTGGGCTTAGCCCCGAACCAAAGCACATCTAGTCATCCATCCTTCAAACACATGGGTTACCCTTGGGGTCCCAAACCCTTAGCCAATTTTGAGACTTATAAAGAGAACAATTCTTCATTTTCCCACCGATTGGTAGATTTGTCCCACATTATATTTTCATGTCTCAAACACCTTACTTCGTAGACCAATATCTCTTTCATTTCTCAACGAAATTTGATGATCCTTGGTCCTACGGTCATCTACTCACTTAGTAGATTATGTACGTGTGAAGAGATAAAGCCTCCAACATGCGGAACCCTAATGTTTAAGTCATTAAATACGGATGGACGAACCTCCCCACCAAAAGCAAATTTCCAACAAAAGCTTCATAAGTTGAGTCAACATTTGGGTATTTTTCTTTGAATTTATTAGGAATTTTAATTGCTGGTTATTTTTTTGAACTAGAAAGCTTGTCAGTTAAGAATTTGACTTATAAGATTCATATAATCAGCAACTAATTAATTTGAGATGGAAGTAATTGATTGGATGTTGTTAATTAATAGTAAGTGAGATTATATTTATTGAATCTATAGAATTCCCATTCCAATCTTTCTACTTATCAACAAAGAAAAGTCCCAGTCAAGCTTTTACTAACCACCTCTACTTATCAAAAAAAAAATCAACCTTTGTACAGGGAAACTTTATAAATGCATACGAATCTCTGGTAGATTTCCCTTCTTATTACCAGATCTACTCAACTATCACTCTTATGTACGATCTACTGTAGAAAATAACTAACATTTTATAGTGCGAATGATCCAAGAAAAGAAAAAACAAAACAACGGAAAAAATTAATTAGTATCGTATGTTGTGTCTTTATTGTTGAACTATTGCCTAGACAGATGTGATTAGCATGCAATAAGACAAATAATGAGTCATTGACAGAAAAAGCAAGAAAAAAACTAGTATAAAATGCAAAAACAAATAAAAAAGCCATGCAAGTTTGGCTTTGTGCCTACTTTTGATAGTCAGCACAGCTAACTTTTTTACGCCAAAAATATGGTAAGCAGAGTACGGCAATGAAGAGAAAGTGAGAGATCAAAGCACTACATGTCTCTATGGTGATGTGGATACTGCTTGGACATATCTCCTATGTCAGCTGCTGGATCAGTTTTTAAATTTTTATTATTTCCCCCTCTTGACATGAAATATGTTTCTTTTTTAAAGATGTAATCCTTCATAAATTAAAGAAAAACTAAAATCATTACATTACATTTTGTATCAAGCAAATGTAAAAGAAAACTAAAATAAAATAGCGAACAGCACTTTTTTTTTTACTCAATCATAAAGAATATAAACCAACATTTAAGTTGCTAATAAAATTTCACTTACTAAACATAATTGCTACTGAGGGTCTTAGTTAAGATTCAGTATCACAAGCATAATTGGTACTCCCTCCGTTTCTAAATAAATTGTGTTTTAGGCTTTTCCATTTTGTTTCAAAATGAGTGGTGCTTTAAGATTTCAAGCAGAAATTGACCTTATTCTTTTAAGTAGTTTTTCTTTTTCTAGGCATTAACTAAGGGTAAGTTAGTGAAAACACTTATAATTTTTTAGGATTGAATAATTTCTTAAAAGATGTGCATAAGCTAAAAATACCACTTATTATGGAACAAGAGTAATCGGTTATTTGTTCAATAGCAGAAATAGTTAGCTTATTCTAGTCCACAATTAATAAACTTATCTAAATATTCAAAAGCAGTATACGTAGTTTTGTTTTTTGCTAAGCAGATTTATAGTTTAGACAAACTGCCGTTCACAATTGGGTACTATGTTGCTGAAATTTATCCTAGCTTATGAATTTGTCGAATTGGGCGAAGATAGTTAAGGTAGCCAACTAGTTGTGATATGAAATGATTTAAAGCTTTTCTCTTTTCAGCATTAAAAAAGAATTGTTTCAATACGAAGGTTGGTTTGATGCAATGGATATTCCTAGAATTGTGTCTCATGACTAACTTAAAAGGCACCTTCAAGGAGGCCGCCCACATATGCTTAATGTCGTGAAGAAATGGTTATTTTCTGCTTGTCTTGTTCTTCCTTCTTTTTCTTGTCCCAGACAAAGCTAAACTAAATCTCTTTGGTCCTTAATTGCGTCATTATCCACGGAAGATAGAAGAGTGATAATTTTCTGCAGACCAATATTTTACTTATTTATGGGCTACAAGAAAAGGGGAAGTGTTTTGAGGCACCTAAGGTTGATTTATCGATCAATAAAATAGGTGAAAATTAAAAGAGATGTAATTTCTTATATTAATTGAAGGCTTGATGGACAGGGTTATTCCATACTTATATTAGTGGAATAATAAGTATCTGATGAAATAATTGAAGTACGTGCAAACTACAAACAGTAACACCATTATCATAAGGCGGAAAGGGGATTTGAGTCTTAAAACACTTTTTTAGTTTAAAAGTTGATTTGTTACTCTCTCACAACGTAGTTGCCAAAGATGTATTGAAAGAAAACCATAATATAGAAAGTGAAAAAGTCAACAGCCCAATATAGACAAAGGTATTAACCTACCGGGTGGTTCTGAAATTTGGTTAGATGAACGAATTTGCCCGACTTAGAGTCATGTCATTTTCTACTGTTAATGCAGCTCCATGTCTCACATTCAATCGTCATCTGCAACTGCAAGTAAGTTCAGATTTTTGGATCTCCCTAATGGCTTTTATTGATTTCCACAGAAACAGTATATTGAAGCGTTACAGCAACCCAACTGCAAATTATCAGCCACGTAAAGAAGAAAAAGAAAAAGAAAAAAAGGATAAATTTTCTAACACACTTAGAGAATGAGCTGGTAGAGCTATCTTTTTCAACCTGAAGTCATGAACTTGTCGATTTTAAAACCATTTTGTTTGTAACATCAATTGCTCCTTAATTAGTTTTTTTTTAGCTACATAGGATTTGTAAGTAACAATATATTTTTCCACTTCACTACATCTCAGGCATGTAGAAGACATCTAGAACCTCTAGTACTTTTTATTTTTATTTCTATTTCGTATAATGTAGAGATGAAATTGAATTAACGTGAAGAATCGTGGTCAATGAATATTTATATATCCAGCCTAAACTTGTTTGGAATTGAATTGTAATGTCATTCTCAAATTATTTGTCATTATTTCTCTTCTACACGCCCCTTAAGAAAAGACTTTAACTATTTAACCCTTATTTATGTCTTAAGATATAATCTCTATTCATTGAATATTTACTCTATTAATGTGTAATCTTGAAGTGTTTGTAGTCTTCAAGAACAATTGCTACTAGAGGTAAAATGGAAAAAAATAATTAATTTTATCTTGAACTTCTTAAATAACAAAATAATTGGACAGCTATTTTTAAAAATCACAATAAATAATTTGAGACAAAGAGTTACACTCAAGGTATTTGACTTCTTAATATAGACTCGAGTAGAGAGAGTGTATTATTTTTAATTGAATTATTGTTGGCAAGTGAACACACTTATCAAAGATGTCCCTAAAGTAAAGGTATTATTTTTAATTGGAATTATTGTTGGCAATTGAACACACTTAACAAAGATATCCCTAAAGCAAAGGTAGCCATTGACAAAATAACCGCAGCCTTTTCTTGGTAGAATTATGTTGGGGGATAAATTTCAGTGATTGAGTGGATTAGTTTCTCTAAATAGTGGAATATCCAATGTTATCGGTCCTACTACTTGTCCACAACTTTACCAACGGGAGTGAAGTTTATGTGACTGAAAGTTCCAACTTTATAAAGAGCAATTCATCAGGATCAATTGCTCCAACTTAGAAAGATATTTCTACTTTCTGCTGATAAACAATACAACTAGACAATCAACTCCGAGAAACCTACATCTAAAAACATGTGCTTCCAAATCAGAAAACAAGAATATTTAAATACTAGCTAGGAATTAGCTGTTATGAAAGAACGCAGAATAGAATTAGTTGTTGCTTTCTTTTGATAACATAATTATATCTGCAAGCGTGCACCTCAGAAGTGGAAAATAGAACGATTCATGAATCAAAGAAATATACTGCAGCCCAGTTTTTCGATGAACTATAAAAAGTTGGTAAGTCAAGAATATTTCTGTTTGTTGATTCTCAGCTAATACACAATGAATTGGCGATGTTACTGTGAGCAGGCATCTAAGGTAAAAGGATCTCATACAATAAATGGCTCAGCAGAAGGTCACAGACATAATTGTCAAAAGCTGAAGTTAGATTTTCAAGAAGAAAAAGACATTACCTATATCGAATTTCATTAGTTTCAACCAAGTTGCCAAATCAGTAGAAATGGCATGCATTATCATGTGGATTGCCTTCTCCTGATGGAAACCATGGATGTTAATCTCAGTCCAGAACAAAATGTCAGACAAAATGACACAGAGATAAGCTGCACAAGAAAAAATAAAAACCCCATAGAAAAGCCCAAGTTAAAATTATTAAAAATAAAAACCCCATAGAAAAAATTATTAACATATCATTGAAATGTGTCATGTCCATTCGCACTCCCAAATTTCTTCCCCTTAATTATCAAACAGACCTAACCGATTAAATCATCATCTATGTTAATTCCCCAGAATCTCACTGAACAACTTGCGTAGTATAAGCAAAAGCGGAGTATATCTCTTGGATGAGATTTCCCTTTTTGGCATATTTGTTTTACTAAAAAAGGTCAATACTGGGAATTATTGATTTTGAATCTGACACTTCAACAGAACAGTTGTCATTAGGCCTTTGAAACGAAGAAAGGTTTTCTGGCTAGAGGATTTTAGATTATCCACCACAGCGAAAGGTTTAGCAGAGCTTAATCTACGGAAAATTCTATAAGTAAATCAACTACGCCTCAATCCCAAATTAGTTAGGTTGGCTACATGAATTCTCTGTACAAATCCGCTCTATTCAGTTCTGTTATCATAATTAGACTAATTTTAAATTGCTCTTCAACCTAGAGCAACATTCCTCTTTATCAGGCAGAATATCTTAAGGTAAAAGATGGCAAGGATTCTGGTTAACGATTGAGTTCCGGTTACAAAAGGTGTATTAAATTAGTAGAATGGTTCACAGAACCGACACACTTTAGCTACAATTCCGATGAGACTAAACCTCTCGGAATCATTATATCCACTGATAGTACAAGAAAAACAAGGAATATTCTGAAACAAAAGTCTATATTAATGCTTATGGATGCAATCTCACAAGAAGGTAGGGTAAACTGAAGGTGCTTACCTTTGATATGTCGTGGATTTGCGTCATCTTCTTCCATGGAAGGCAAAGCTCTGCTGATGGTTCTCAACCGTAGGGAAGATTTTGAATTCCCTGTCGCCCTACGCGGTTTTTTTATTGGAGCCTGAAAGAACTTTCGGGTCTGACCCGACTTCGGTTTTATATTATATTGATGAAGCCCGTGGGCCGCTTGAAATGTTCAGCCCAAAATCACGTTTCTACTAAACAGCCATATTTTGTAAATTAACCTAAATAGCAGCCCATTCAACCGCTTAATAGTCCGTGAATTTATACAATGTATATAATCATGTATAATTTATGTAAATCGATTAAGAAAAGTAATTAGTGAATGTAGTCGGCTATTTATGTAAATCCCTTTTTTGTATTTTGCAAACCATAGTTCACGACAATTTTATGTCTTTAAGGCTCAAACAATGAAACTTTCGCCTGAACCAAGTTTCATTTAATTGTCAATCGGATTCATGTTTTTTTTTTAATAGAAAACTTATCCTCTCGATGCATACACCAAATCATATTAGTAGTAATTTTAGTGATCTTTGTACAGACATCACCATTCTGAGGGTAACGCATGCTACAATTTAGTGATTTACATATCGTGCAGTATGAACTGGATCAGAAATATAAATTTTGACCCAAATGCCACGTCGATCTGGATAAAGTTTACATTATCTTCTTCTTTTTTGTTTCAAAATTGCATCTAAAAATAATTATACTTGATTGTATTCATTTGATTCTTCGTCTTTTGCTAAAATTGGTAATGATATAGCTACTTCTATAATTAGAGATTTTGAGTTTGAGCCCTAAATATGGGAAAACTTATTCTTCAGCCAATCATCGGAATACTCTCAGGGTCCAATATTGTAATAGCACCTAGTCTAAAGCTTCGAAAGGGACTTCATATTCAAAACTTGATCTCAATGGAATTGGTCCTCTACATTATTGGTAGGCAGGGGCGAATTTATGTGTAAAAAATGGGTCACGTGAACCTTAGTCACCCGACTAAACTCGATATAGTATGTGTATAATTCTTATAAATATATCAAATAATAATTGAAAGAACAAATGGTCAAACAAGAGTGAATGAAGCACTGGTCAGGCGCCAGGCTCAAGGCCGAGGGGTCGAATAGCCAACTTATATTCTTGGGCTTATGGGATTCAAAATTAATATATGTTCATAAAACATATGTAATATTTTTATCGTGGGGGTTCAGATGAATACCTTATGGTGCATCCATCTTCTTAAAATCATGGATTCGCCTCTGTAATGGTAGGGAGCATCCCCTTAAATGATCCCAATTTGAATTTGAATAGCCACGCCAACGATTTCGGATCTGATATGGTTAAACCTGGTAGAATTCATGAAAGTCTTTTATTCATAACCTGGTAGAATCCAATGTGGGACAAAAGCAATGTGGAGAAGAGTTAATGCTAATATCCCCTCTCAAACTCGCGATGGTGTAGACAGAAGCATAGAGAGTAGGCCAAGAAAGAACCGGTGACGCTTTAAGGTATGCGCATTTGTGAAGAAATCTGCAAGTTGCATCGAAGATGAGACAAATGGCGAGGATAGAGTGCCCTGCTGAAGATGACATCGAATAATATGACAATCAATCTCAATATGCTTGGTACGTACATGAAAGACTGTGTTGTGCGCAATCTGAATAGAACTCTTATTATCACAGTACATCGGTGTTAGTGAGGAAAGAGAGACACCCATATCAACCAATAACCGACGTAACCATACAATCTCACACGTAGTAGAAGCCATAACACGATACTCTGCCTCAATTGAAGAGCGAGAAACCACATCTTATTTCTTATAATTCCATGAGATGAGTGAATCTCCTAAAAATACACAATAACCAGTAGTTGATTTCCGATCAGTTAGGTCACCAGCCCAATCTGCATTAGAAAATGCACGAAGCTCTAAGGATGAGGTCGATGGAAACAAGAGACTCTGATAAATAGTTACTCAAAGATAGCGAAGAATACGCATAACTGCAGCCCAATGTACAGATGTAGGAGAGCAAACAAACTGACTGACAATGTGAACAACATATGCAATGTCAAGGCGAGTAATGGTGAGGTAGTACACCAGACTCCCTACAACTGAACGATATAAAGTGGGATCAGGAAGAGGATCCCCGTCAGTAGGTGTATATCGAACATTAACATCAAGATGAGAGTCAACTATACGAGTATCTGTGAGACGGACCCGCTCAAGAATATCTGCATTGTACTTAGACTGAGAGAGAATATATCCCTTCTCAGAATAAGCTACCTCAATGCCTAAAAAGTAACGTAGATGACCTAAATCTTTCATCTCAAAACGGTGAGACAAAGTAGATTTTAGGTTTGCAATACCATCAATATCATCACCTGCAATGATCATGTCATCAACATACAACAAAAGCAAAATACAACCTGCATGGGATGATTTAACAAATAACGCTGAATCATGAAAGCTGAAAATAAACCCAAGAGATGATACTACAGTGGATAACTTGTCGAACCAAGCTCTTGGAGCTTGTTTGAGACCATATAGATCTTTCTTAAGCCTGCACACTTGTCCTGGACTATGTGAAACACCAGGTGGAGGGACTATGTAGACTTATTCTTGAAAATCCCAATTCAAAAAAGCATTTTTAACATCCATTTGTGAAATATGCCAATGACGAGCAGAGGCCACTGCAATAAGAACCCGGACAGATGTCATCTTTGCAACAGGTGCAAAAGTCTCTTCATAATCCATACCATATTCTTGAGCAAAACCCTTTGCAACCAAACGAGCTTTATATCGCTCAATGGAACCATCAGACTTGATCTTAATCTTGTACACCAATCGAGAACCAATAGTTTTCTTACCATTCAGTAGAGAAACCAAATCCCAAGTACCAGTTTTGTTAAAAATAGCCAGTTTCTCATTCATAGCCTCTTGCCAAAGAGGATCACGAGATGCCTCAGAGTAGGAGGTAGGCTCACAGAGAGAATTAATAGAAACTAGAAAGGAAGCGAATGATGGAGCATAGCAAAAATAATCAAAATCGGATACCTGAGTAGATCACATAGTGCGTTTAAGATAGTGAGGTGGATCTGGATCTGCAACCACAAGAGAATATGCTAGAAGACTGAGAAGGAACATATGATATAGATGTAGAATCATATGGGCAATCAACATCAAAGGAATCAGTATCAATAAGGTCAGATTTTGTCATGCCATGTGAGGTAGGTGGGATGGAAAAGAAAGGAACATGCTCAATAAAGGAAATATTACCAGACACATACAATTTTCCAGAAACTGGATCATGACAACGATAACATTTCTGCCCAACCCCATATCCAAGAAAAACACAAATGGCGACACTAGAAGATAACTTAGTACGCTCTGCATGTGGACGTAGAACAAAACATGTAGAACCAAAAACTCTCAAATGGGAATATAGTGGGGTGTGACCAAATAGTCTAGCATACGGAGAAATCCCAGAATTATGAGAGGTAGAGATCCTATTAATAAGATAAACAGATGTAAGGACAGTTTCTCCCCAAAATTCACTAGGTACACTAGCGGACCAAAGCATGGATCTAGCGGTCTTAACAATATACCTATGCTTTCTCTCGGCTACCCCATTTTGTTGTGGTGTATCAGTACAAGAAGACTGATGCATTGTACCATCAGCTTTGAAAATATCAAAAAGATCCCCACTAGTATATTCACCTCCTAAATCAGCCCAAAAATATTTAATAATGGCAGAATGTTGAGTTTTCGCATAGGCTTGAAACTCAGCATAAGTATGAACAAAATCAGAACGTCTTTTCAACAAATAAACCCAACAATGACTAATATAATCATCAATAAAAGAAACATAATATCTGAAGCCTCCCTTAGTAGGGATAGGTGCTGGCCCCCAAACATTTGAATGAACTAGATCAAATGGTGCAGAAGAAGTATAAGTACTAAGATTAAAAGACAAAGCAGAAAAATTTCCAAGTTTACATCCACTACAATCAGAAATATCATTGGATTGTAAATCACCAAGAACACCCTTATTACACATAAAACTCAGGCGAGCGCCTGATACATGACCAATTCTAGAGTGCCACAAATAAAACTTCAAAGAGGAAGGTGTTAAATGAAAAAAAGACAGATTAACATGCATAACTATTGCATGAGTAGGAAGATGCAACTCATCCAAAACATAGAGACCTCTCCCCTTTCTATGCCCTGTCCCAATCACTCTCTTAGATTTTAGATCCTGCTCATCACAAGAATTAGAGAAAAGTCCAATAAAACATCAAGAGTCACATATTTGACCAGCAGAAGCAAGATTCATATGTAATTTTGGACTGCAATAAACATCAGGTAATGATATAGTGGATGTATGAATGGTGTCAATGCATGTCAATGGCATAAGTGTGCCATCAACAGTCACAACAGAAGTGGAAGGGGGGTTAGAAGACATAGATACAAAGAAGGAAAAATCATGAGACATATGATTTCCAGCTCCAGAATCTGAGATCCAAGAAGACGAAATGATACCTGAACCAATAGATGGTGATGAGCTGGAAGGAGCAGAAAAAACATAAGACTGAGAATTCTTTTGAAAATGTTGGAAAGCGAGGAACTTCTAAAATTGGTCAGCTACATAATCAGTAATGTGACTCACATAGGCTCTTGAAGCTGGTGATCAACAGAGGGCACAAAAGATGTCTGATTCGGTGGATACGAGTTCTGGAATTGACCCCCAGAATATGTCTTCTGTTGAGAAGGCTTCTGTCCTTGTCCCGAATGTGGAGGCTTAGAACCTGACGCCTTCTGTAGCTCACGACATTGATTCTTCCAGTGTTCTGATTTCTTGCAATAATTACAATTACCCATGATAGATGTTCTATACTGGTGTGTAGGGGTTGCAAGGACCGGTGCAGACGAAAGAGCTGCCAATACGGAAGTAGAAGCCTTATGTATCCTTTTTAGAGTCTTCAAACATGTTACTTCAGCCATAAGTTCATTTAGCACATCTTCAACATATGGTAAGGGTTTGCGGTGCAACAAGCGTGAACGACAATTCTCAAATTCTGACCGAAGACCCATCAATAGCTGAACAAGACGATTTTCATCTTTGCATCTAATATAAGCATCGCATGCTTGCAATTCAGTAGATTCCGTCATAGCTAATTGATCCTACAAAGTGGTCATTGGAAAGAAATAATCTTGAATGCCCAAGTCATTCTGTACTAGTGCACGAATTTCAGATTGTAACTGATATTTAACAGCAAAATTATTCTGCACAAACAATCTTGATAAATAATCCCAAATCTCTTTAGCAGTTTTGAACTTAGCCAATTGAACACCAATTCTTTGTTCAACGGAGTTATTAATCCAAGTAATGATCTTTGAATTATTGGTCTCCCAAGTCCTAAATAATTCATCAATTTTTTCATCTCCAACTTTAGGACATTTGACTTTTCCAGACATATAATCTCAAAGCTCCTTTCCCTTCAAAAAATTTACCATGACATAGCTCCATTATGAATAATTTTTTCCATCTAACCGAACATCAATAGTTTGCAAAGAATCATCACATCCAGCCATTATGAATTTTAAACAGAAAAATCCCAAATAACAAGCAACAATCCCAAATAACAAGCAACAAAATAATAAAGAGTAGATCTCACCAATCAGCTGCGGAAGCCAAGAAGACGAAACTCAGATGCGGAAGCCAAGATCAGAACGAGCATGAGCAGCCAAAACAAGCCAAAACGAGCACGAGCTTCCAAAACAAGCCAAGAACAATGGGTTCTACCGGGAAACCATGGATTTTTGAGTTTTCGCCATTGGTTACTGGTTGATACCAGGGGCGTGCTGCATGCGAACCCCCAACTAACTCACCGCGAAGTTGGATCCGCGATCGAGCTAAAAATATTAACTTGCGCTTTTGGCTCTGATACCATGATAGGATTTATGAAAGTCTTTTATTCATAACATGAATTCTTACAAAGCAATAACAAGATAATAGAATAATACTATTCTTGAGAGTTAAAAGTGCAAGTAAAGCCAGATATATGATCTATTACATGAGATACAAATGTATATTTTCAATGTGGGACAAAAGGAACGTGGAAAAAAGTTAATTCTAATAAAACCAAGCTACTTGGGCTGCATGTGAAACGTTTTGACTGGCAAAGAGACTTAGGCTGACTAAGAAAGAGACGACAGCTGATGAGAAATAGACCCCAAGTAGAGATGATGGAACAATTGAAGATCTGAAAAATATAAATAAGTCATTTGATTAGGTGAAATAGTAGGTTTGCATTTGTTCACAATGATTGTATTATGTCGAGTTATTGATATATGATTAAGTATTAGTATGAAGTTTCTGAAACTTATTTTATTTCAGTTGTGAAAGATGCACACGGGGGAAATTATGGCCTGGTCCTTAAACAGAATGAATGGTTGTCTTGGGGCCCTTTTAGTACTGATCACTTTTGTTGAAATAAAAGAAAGTCACTTGCTTTATGTTTGTTGTCAGCCTTGTATTAACATAAACCATTATGTACCCAAAAAAAAATTTAGTCGTCTGTATTGCTCAGAAGGAATCCCTGATGTCGAGTTCCTGTTTGCTTTTTTGTTGTGGTAATCATTAGTTCTTGCTGATATAATCATGTTAATTATCATAATCATCTAACATACTCAACTTTTGTTTGTCAATCCAAACTATCTTTAGGTTCGGAATACTTGTATCCAGCATATTATCATGCGCTTCATGAATCAATTATTTATTCTCGTAAATGGCATTGCCTGCATGATGCACTATTTCTAGTATCAACATGTAGCTTCGTTGTGTAAGAGTTTCTGGTTTCAAAGCATATGTCATTTTGGTGCTTTTTCATTTTGAAGTTCCTCACATTTGTAGTTGAGTCACTTTGAAAGTGAATTATCAAAATCTTCAACTCCAGTTTGATGATATTCCAATTTCAATTTTCAAGTGCCATGAGATGTCGAAAGATGTTATTGTTGGAAATTTGTCTTTAGTGGGGAGGTGCGTCCACCCATGTTTAATGAATTAAACACTAGTGTTCCGCATGTTGGAGGCGTTGTCTCTTCACACATGCATAATCTACTAAGTGAGTAGATGACCGTAGGGCCAAGAATCGTCAAATTTCGTTGAGAAATAAAAGAGATATTGGTCCACGAAGTAAGGTGTTTGAGGCATGAAAATATGGTGTGGGACAAATCTACCACATCGGTGGAAAAAGGAAGAACTGCTCTCTTTATAAGTCTCTAATGTGGTAAAGGGTTTGGGACCCCAAGGGGTATCTCATGTGTTTAAAGGAGGGAGGACCTAGATGTGCTTGGGTTCAAGGCTAAGCCCACACGCGCGCCGCCTCCGCCCGCCCGTCCGGTCCGGGCTGTGGGCACTTACTGATATTATCTTTTTGGACCCCAAATTGCTTAATATTTACAGTTTGGTCCCTAGAGTTTCTGGAAAGTTGATTTTAAGGATGACGGAAGGCAGAAACTTACTTGGCTGCTTACATGAACAGCCTCACTAATGGCCTTAAACCTGCCATTAATCAACCTCCCTAATGGCCATTAACAGCCCTCCTAATGGCTATTAACAGCCTTGTTGATGGCAGTTGAGGAGTCCCTCCTCCATGCTATGTATTGAGTTGTTTGGCTCAATTGTGCAAAACAGAAATAAACACCCAAAACAGCCAGCAAAAACGAGACAACATTTATATACACAGAGACAAAACATAAGAGAAAGTCAGCCCAAAAACGTTGGACGAAAACAGAAACTCTTCCTTCCTTTTTCATTTCTTCAGCAAGTCGATTCGTATTTGTTTTCTTCGTCAGACTCAACCTATTTGCTTTGTAGTGTTGAGATTAAAGTGTTGTTTTATCTTGAAAGACTATTGCCCTCTAACGTAAAAGCATATATACGGGGCAATCTTGTCTTAAGGACATAGTGCAATCACTCGACTCAGCACACAGTTGTAACCATCCAAATTTAGTTGTTTCTTGATTTTAGGTTATCAATATTCAAGATTCAAGATTCAAGACTCAACAAGCTTGCGGCAGTTCTGAACATTGCATATTTGTTTATCCTTTCAAACACTTGTAATATTTATTTACTTCCCGTACTGCTTTACAATAGAAAACCAACAGTTATGCATGTGAAGCTACTGTTTATGTTAAAACTAAACTACTATAACCTCTTCATATTAGGCTTTAGCGGTTTTCATTATTCTGTCAACGAATTATTTCTAGTGCTTATCATTAGCATAGATTTACACATTCAAGCATCTATGGTTGTTGCTTCAGCGATTATTATTTTGAAGATAAATTTTCTATACCACTTAGTTGAATTAGGTTGCAACGTAAAGGAGTGAAATTTAGTGGGACACTAATTCTGACATAGCTGATGCGCACCTGAAGTATCTGATTGTAGACTCGTCGTCCCAAATTTTCCTCTGACTGTTCTTAGGAAGAAACATTGAGCGAAATAGTGAGACATCAGACATGCTTATTCATAATTCGGCTAAAAATCATCTCATAGACTCATAATGGGACAATGGGAGGGAACAGAGGAAACTAGGAACGTCGAAGAAGAAAAAAAAGTGAAAACATAGTTCATCAGTACTATTTTTGCTTTGTCCCTCGTATTGTGATGAGCATTTTCCTCGCACTTTCTGATTAAAAAAAAGTTGGGAAGATCGTAGAGAATTATAGTGCTCTAACTTTCTGTCAAATTTTCAGGAGAATACCAAAGCAACATATTTAGCTCTTTCCTGGGAATTAATATGGTGCCTTTAAAATGCCCCTTTGTCCTTTAATTTCTCGAAGTCCCCATAAGACGCAGTAGAAAACTTACCATATAGTAAAACACTTCATCCAAACATATTTAGTGTAACATGGATTATCACAAGTCATTGCCCCCCTTCCCCTGGCCCAAAGAACTAAAAGAAGAAAAAAGAATAAAAGTGACAAATTAAACAAATTTAGTCACATAGTAACATGGGAAACCTTTGAAGAAATATTGGAAGCTAACTAAACTATCATTCCAAATTTGAGTGGTCCAATTTTTCTTTTCCGGGAATTGACTAATCTTGAATGTTTGAGGTAATTAATCTTCCAGGTAAGTTGGCCATGATGGGGTGCCACAATGTGAAGCCAGTGTCACTAAGCAGAGAGAAAGACATCTCACCTCCATCTCAGAAACACAAAATCTGCATTTCCGAAATCCTAAAACTGATTCAGGGTCAGATTTGCATATTCATCTTCGTTACCCTTCACTATCAAACAACACGTTCATCGACCATCATCCAATTTCTCATTCTTCGCGTGCACCATGTTCGCAATGAACATGTTACACACATCGACTTAGAAGAGTTAGATCATAATGACTTCCTCAATTACATCATTGTTTAATAGTTTGGGAGACAAGTATGATGTGCCTTTAAGATATTAGGTTTTCAAGCTTTAAATGACATAAAATTTCAGATTTAAACAAATTCTAACATATATTATTATCAATGATTACTACATAATCACACAAAACAGCCTTAGCTCTGTTACCACTGAAGGTTTTCGTTGGGTTCGTGTACGCAGTGAAATTTGAAAATTTTGTGTTTCAAACCCAACAAGCGACAAACTGTAGGATGATCATGTAGTAATATAATACACGTCAATACATAACATGTATTTAACCGTAATACTTTGATAGAATACTTACGGTTTGGAAACTCTGGAGTCTTTTAGTAATTTCTGAGGGTGCGCACGCAATTGATCCTCGACAGCTAGGGATGGCAGGTGGGTATAATTTTGCGGATTCCGCACCGCACCCGCCCCAGTATGGGTATAACTTTGGCGGGTAGTAGGCGGGTATGGATATTGAAAATGTACCCGTCACGGGTAGCCGGGTAAGTGGTGGATTTGCAGTTATAGCTGCCTACCCGCCCGCCTTATACCCGCCCCAAGCCCAAAATATTAGCAGCCCATAAGTCACAACAAGTCTCTCATTCTCCAACAAAACTCAAAACCCTACGCCTCTTCAGTCTTTCATGCCTTCACGACTCCCTCTCTCTCGTTCCCCTTCACGCCATCTCTCCCCCTTCTCTCATTCTCGACGTCTCTGCCTTTTTTTCTTTAAAGGAAAAATCACAAACTTTTTTCACGAACCACCTCGACGTCTCTGCCTTTTTCTTTAAAGGATATGCTGATAGGGAAATATTGGAAAATATTGTTGTCTTTGCTTTGTGCTTTGGAGTTGTCTTGGTGAGGTCAATTTTTGTGCATTTGTTAAGTTTTACCTATTGGATTTGTGGAGTTCAATTGAAGAAGTTGAAAAACTTTAGCTTATATAGCTGAAATAATATCTGAATTTTGTCTACATTTGTAATATATAGCTATTTGGGTGGATAATTTTTGGGTTTTCTTGGAAATTTTGTTTTCTTGATTCTTTGTTGTGCAAGGGGGAATAGGTGAAAAAATGGGGAATTCTGATGGAGAAAAAATCCGAAATTCTCCTCCTTCTCTCCCAAAGAAAATGAGACCGTGACAGTATTGATTCTTGACTCAAAATTTTGGAATAATTTTTGGAATTTGAATTTTTGGGATCATGTTGATCACAAATTAATTGATTACAAAATATGGCAGGCGGGTATTGGCGGGTGATGGATATCCACTTGGGTGGTGGAGCGGGTGTGGATTTAGGAATATACCCGCCTACCCGCCTAGGCGGGTATGGATGTTGAAAATTGTACCCGCCACCTGTGGCAGGTATAAATTTTTTTGACGGGTACGGGTGCGGGGGAGGGGGTACCCGCACCCGCCCCGCCCAATTGTCATCCCTATCGACAGCAAGTTCCAAGAACTCCGATGTATACCTCCTTCGAACAACTAGAAAATTCGGCAAATGTTCAAGAAAGAGTTTTATTCTAGGTCTCTAAGACTTAGAATAATATATGAATAATGTGTCTAATAATAAATGATGAGGTTCTCTATATATAGGTGAAATTAGGGGAAAATTCAAATTTTGGGTTAGGCTCAAAGCCTTGTCCAAAACGAATTGCAGCAGGCCAGTCTGATTTGGCCTGCTGCTCAATTAGCGTCGCGGCGCCTCGCCCTTTTCACAAAATATTTTCAGCACATTTTAATTAAATCCAAAATCCAATCTTGACTTAATTAAATAATTTCCATCAAATAGAAATTATCCCATAGTTATTATTAATTTAAATATCTCGATTCCAAATCGAATATTTAACATTTTCTCAATACACCCTTAGATCGAAGAAACAATTGACATAGTGTTACCGTACATGTCTTCACATATCGACACTAATCATATTAGGGTCTACATGGAACTCCTAGACGCCGCCGTAAGATGACTTCAATATGTGAAGTATATTTACACGAATCTAGTAAACTGAACCTCTATGTTGGAAGATAAAATCCTTTCATTCTCGACGCACTCGATCAAGCTTGGGATTTGCCAAGTGCCTATCCAAATGGCTTGATCATTATATCTCATCTATATTGGTTGACAACAAAACCATATTCTAGATATGTCTATTGCATGGCCAACGACTTAGTCAACCCAATATCACTGAGAAGCTGAGTGTTCTCTTGAATATACACTCGAGGAATGAATCCTAATCTTGTCTCAACTACCACCTTTAATCCACATCGTAATGTACCCAATACAAGCCGTATATCAACCTATAATGCCTTTGAGTTTAGGACAGGATCAAAATATATTACTCTGTAGACAAGGTGTGTATTGACCTCAAGTCTAAAGACTTCTATCTCCCACACGCTGATCATACTTTAGACATGTATAACAAACAGTATATCAACAGGGTATACCAATACTTCCAAAGTATCCATGTGTCCATCACGAGTAGCCATTACTCGTAGCAGGTGAGACATACTACATCCTCTAAGGTTGTGATGCAGACCACATGTCGACTTATCACATATCATCGATATCCCATTCTCGATGATCATTAGTCGAGGCTATTTTAAGAGTTACGCTATAATATTAATATCTCACACTATTAATAACAACATAACCTCTAGGGATGCATATTATAGAATATTACAAACAATCAACTAATAATTCAATAATTGCAAATGCCAAAATATTAATCTACATTAATAATAATACGAACGTGTATATAATACATTTGTCGTAATATAGATTTTCTTTAGGACATACATATACATTCAATTAGCCCTGATGCTCATATCACTAATGCAGTGCAATTAGTGTGGAAGTCAAACCTGGACTAAATCTGGGATCTGATGCAATTACATAATTAATGGAGTGTTTAAGAAATCAAGGAATCCGCAATAGATCTATGAAAAATAATTAGAGTACGGTGTGTCGAAATTAATTAGAGTGTGATTGAAGGTCTAACAGTCAACTTAGCTTTTTTAAATGCCAGATGAACGAGAAGGATTTTATGTAGAATATGCTAAACTTGCTAGGGTTTTAATTTGATTATTTTTAGACAAGTTGATCAAATAATGGGTGCATAGTCACCACATCTAATAATGGAAGGTACAAATGAAAGGAAACGGGTTAACGTGGGTGCGTGGACAATGGACCTACCGATATAAATCATACGGTATACATCACAAATCGTATAATTGAGTCCAAATTGAAGAAATCTAATAAACAACCTGTTATTCAAGATTGTCTTCTCTACGTAAGCAATCAACAAATATGAACATATTTGCAATCCTTCATGTGAAAACCCAGAATACACTGATCAGGAAAAGATCCTTGTCTTTCTTGCACTTGTAAGTTGCACCATTAGGTTAGTTGGTGAAAAGGCTCTCACTTTTATCTATTGAATTTAATTTGTATATACTGATCGTGTAATTTTAATTTTTTTATACATATAATCAGTGAATTTTAACTCGTATCAAGCCCGTGAAGTTAGATTGTCGGCTATGGGTTTGGCTGAACTCAGTAGATTTGGTTTAAAGTCTGTATTTGTCATTATAATCTATTGAATATGCATAAATTATTAATTCAGAACTCAATGTTAAGAATGGATCTTGGGTCTGACTCAACCCCAAAAGCTAGCTTGTAGGGTGGGGATTGTCCAAGTCCATATAAGGAGTACATGTTACCATTTCATTTCCGATGTGGGACTCTTAACACTCTCTCGCACGCCCATACCTCGTTAACTGGAGCGTGGATAGTATAATTTGGGGGTCCAACATCGGTGAAGAAAATAATTATGGGTCTAGCTCTGATACCATGTAAAGAATAGATCTTGGGCCTAAATCAACTCCAAAAACTAGCTTGTAGGGTGAAGATTATCCAAGTCCATAAAAGGAATCCATGTTCCCATTCCATTTCCGATGTGAGCCTCTTAACACTCAATAATTTAAAAAAGATTAGAATTCAGAACTCATAAACAACAAATCTCAGTTCCATCTCTGATTAATATATCTTACTTTTCAAGTTATTGTTTCTTTTTTTATATGAACTGTTATCTGTAATTATCTTTTAGATAAGCTAATAACGTGAAAAATTTGTTTTACCGTCAATATATAAAAGTTAAACTCCTATTTATTTATTCCCTTGGGTGGTGGATTAAAGTGTAGAATAGTATAATTCTTCATTGTCTGTAGTCTTCTCATTAATGCAATATATATAGGTGTTTACAATTATAATTATGATGTCAGTCTGGTCGGTGCAGATGGATAAAGATGTAACTCATAGTTAAGAGTATCATTAACGTACCGAATGATACGTTTAAGAGCTGTGAAGTGAGGCTCTATGAGAGCATGCATGAACAGACACACCTGCTAAACAACGTAGGCAATATCGAGCCTACTGAAAGTAAGATACTAAAGCTAACCAACGAGACTCCTATAAAGAGAAGGATCAAGCACCGAATCTCTGTCATTCGCGCTAAGCTTCGATTTGGAGTCGACTGGAGTGGGCATAATCTTGCAGTTAGCCATTTTAGCCTTGTAAACAATCTATTTGGCATACTTATGCTTACACGGGAACATGGCATTCTCGGATCGGGTCACGGAAATTCTCAAGAAATAACTCAACTTACCCAAATCTGTCATGGCAAATTCAAATTTGAGCATGGTAATGATCTTATTTTTCAGCATATCTGAGGAGGCAGTCAGGACAATGTCATCCACATAGAGCAAAAGGTATGCAGTGTCATTAACTCGATGAAAAATAAAAAGTGAGTTATCATTTTTGCTGCACATGAACCCAATCTGCAAGATGTAAGTGGCAAAACGGTCATACCAAGCTCTAGGATCTTGTTTTAAGCCATACAATGACTTTCGAAGCCGGCAGACATACTGAGGAGTCGAAGGATGCACAAAGATAGGTGGTTGATGCATATATACGGTTTTTTTCAAATCCCCATGTAAGAATGTATTTTTCACATCAAACTGATGAATCGGGCAATTCTTTCCCATACCAATGCTCAAATCAATGCAAATGGTGGCTGATTTAACCACTAGACTGAAGGTCTCACCACAATCAACTCTCTCTTGTTGCCCTGTGCCATTTGCCACAAGTCTCGCCTTATGGCGTTTAAGTTCACCATTATCTGTGAATTTGTGACGATAAAGCCACATGCAACGGATCACATTCACCCACTCTGGTTTCGGAATAAAATCCCAAGTGCATTGTGTAGTGAGCGCATCAAATTCCTCACGCATGGCTGCATTCCAATTCGGGTCAAGCTTGGCTAATTTTAGATCTTTAGGTAGAGGTGAGATAGTCTGAGTGGATAGGTTAAAGTGGATTGGGATCGGGACTGGTTGGCTGATGGGAACTGGGGCAGTGGGGTCGTTTGGGTAGCGGGAACTGGGGTAGTGGGGTTGTACTAAGCAGTGGGGTTGTCGGGGGCGAGAGGGTGGTCGAGGGGGGTTGCGGGGCTAACATTACGGGATTCGAGTAGTCGGTCAGTGGGCTATATATCGGGAACAATGGGTTCATCACGGGATCAGTGGGTAAGGGGTTAGTCGATGGGTTGTAGGGCGGTGGCGGGTCAGCTGGCAAGGGTGGTGAATTTTGAGCCGGAATACTAGCACTATGTATTGTGTTTCTAATGAGAGGAGAAATGTCCGGATCATCAAGGAAGCCGTAATCAGTTACTTAATTTTTTTGGACGTTTGCAAATGGGAAAACGATCTCCTCGAATGTGACATGGCGAGAGACTAGAATTTTATTTGTGGACAGATCGTAGAATAAGTACCCCCTATGGTTCGACGGAAAACCTAAAAAAATGCAAGGAGTAATCCTAGGTGCTAACTTGTGAGGGGTCGTGGAAGCGAGATTCGGGTAGCATAGACAACCAAAAATCCGAATGTGATCATAAGAAGGGATCCACGAAAAAGAATTTCAGTTGGAGTTTTATTTTGAGGAGTTCGTGTTGGTAATATATTAAGGAGGTAAGCTGCCATGTGTAGTGCGTAAACCCAAAATGAATGGGGGATGGAAGCATGCAAGAGCATAGTGCGGATCTTATTACTGATGATGCGCGGAATTCTTTCGTCTTTACCATTTTGAGGTGAGGTATGGGGGCAAGAGAATCGAAACACCATGCTGTGGTTTGCACAAAATTTATGAAATGGGTGGTTGTCAAACTCGCGGTCGTTATCACATTGAAACGTTTTGATGGTTTTCTCAAATTGGGTTTTAACGTATGCTTGAAATTCAAGAAAAATTGTGTAAACTTGGGACTTATATTTTAGAGGATAAATTCAAAGAAAATGAGAGAAATCATCCAAAAATACTAAATAATATTTGTGACCTAGTTTGCTAGTAATGGAAGATGTCTATAAATCCGCATGAATAATATCAAAAGGAGAAAACGTTACACTCAATGAAGATTGAAAAGGGAGTCTAACATGTTTTCCTAAAGGACAAGAGTAGCAACCATGGACAAATTTCCCTTTATTACATTGAATAAAATTCTGATTCCTAAGGAAATTAAAAGTTGGTGCTCATGGGTGCCCGAGTCTACTGTGCCAGGTTGAAGGAAAGATTGCAGCTCCTTAAAAATTCTGATTCTCAAGACGGTTGTTATTAAATTGTTCCTCCAGATACACGGCGCGTGTGTGTTTGTTGTCTTGAAAGATTTCCTCTAACCTGGTCCATAGTTCGTGAGCCGACGCACCTGTCTTCATAATAGTATGAAGCAAATCCTTGGATATGGTATCATATATCCATTGTTTAACAATTGCATCTAGCCGCTTCGACGTCGGGTGGACGAGGCGTGGTGGCATCGATTTCATCAAGGACATTGTATGCACAAACATGTATTTGAAATAGTTCAACCCACGATGAGTATTGTTCATCCTCTTGATCATGAACCAAAGGGATAAAGTTTTTTATATTTGTTATGACGAAGGCCAGATAAAAAGAGTTAGGAGAGGAGGAGGGAGGAGGAGGATGTGTGACGTCAGGGGTGGAGGAGAAACCCTCGGTAGATTCGGGTGTGGCCATGGAGTGGCTGTTTTCGGTGGTTCAAGAGAGAAAAAAATTAAGGTTAGGGTTGGGGAAGGGTGCCGCCGTCGGAAGCAATGAGAGAGGGGGGAGAGTAATAGGGAGGGTGTTTGGGGTTTGATTCTTGATAGCATATAGAATAGTGTAATTCTTCATTGTCTGGAGTCTTCTCATTAATACAACATTTATAAGTGTTTACAATTGTAATCACAATCGTACGAGAATATCTACTTTATAAAATTATACTAAAATAATAATTACAGAATATATGAAGAATATTTACGTATCATAAATTTTATACCAAATCATAATATTGTTCGAATTTAAAGAGAAAATTATAGGGAAAGTTACATGGGCAGAGGTATACTATTTGACACTGTTGGCATAGACGTTCATTTTAGGGACATAATATAGGAGGTGTCATCATTTTTAGGACATCCAAATGACAAAATACCAAGTCACAAAAGTGTAAAATCTGAATCAGATATTTTTAAAAGTAATTTTTACCTTTTGAAGTTTCCAAAAGAGAGATGAGCTCCTTTTGATTTGTATAAATTGTTCAATGATCATAAGTTAATTTGGTTTTCGTTGACTCACCTAACATGCAAATTGTACTTCTATTCTGTAAGCACTACTTGAGAGTTATAAGATTAACTTTTTAACCTATTAATGCGGGTAAATGGTGAGCACGTATTAAATTATTCTTCAATCATTTGTGAATTGTACGGATTTGGAAGAGAAGAAGATAAAAAAGCAAATAGTTTCATCACGCATGTCAGAAATAAAACATGGGAAACCAGACTGGCACTTGTAATTTATATTACATTAATAAAAAGTGCCCATTTTAATGGCTTTATTGAATATGGAGAACTAATAGTATTATAGTAATAAATACTCCACAAGTAATAGTAAAAAGTGTACATTTTATAATCTTAGCCAAACAGACTAGTATGACATAACATAACATGTAATATATAGATATATAAGAATTCTTTTACTTTGTAAATGTATACTCCTATAAACTAGTCATTCCGAAAAGAAAAATCAAATATGATGATCATATGACAAAGAAAAACATACTCAATTTTTTTATTTTCACCAAATTAATGAATACAAACAAATCACTTTACAGGTAATTTTATATGGCTACCATGGTTCTATTAGAATTATGTACTTTCATCTCAATTTATCACTTAGTGTAAACACATGTGGCAGATAAATATTTTGCCTCATAATTTATAGAACTAGAGTTTAACTATTGTAGAGCAAAAAACATTTCAAAATTTGTGGAATCTATTTAAACAATAAAGTAATGTTAATTACTACTCACAAGTAAAAAAAAATAGTGTCGTGTAAAGATTAATTACATAGCGAAATAAATCAAACAAATTGAGCTCATAAGGGAATATGATTAGTTCATAGTAACATGGAAAGATTGACTTTAGAGAGGCGGCAAGCGCGGCGCAGTTTCTTTGTTATTTCTTTTCATAACAACCAAAAAGGAAAAAACAAAAAAAAAACAAAATTAGAAGACTAAAAATCATGTTTAATGATCCTAATCTGCGGAAAGAAACGCGGTATTTTACAGATCATCAGACGCAAGAAATGCTTTCTTTTCCGTCATGACTATATTGTTTTCCATGAAATGGAACGGAACGGATGTGACGTAGAAAACGATAAATTAATCCCTTATTTGTTGGGTTGGTCTAAAACAGTCCTTGGAATAGGTAGTAGAGCAGTTTTCAGTCCTTTATGTTTATCAAAATCGACTGATCATTGGTATACACTCACGGCAGTTTGGTTGGGGAACAAGTTATTCCGGGATTGTTACCCCAACCTCAATACGGATAAAAGCTAACATTAAAATTGAAAGATTAGTTATCTTGAAATTTTATCTCAATCAAACGTGGGATAAACTCATCCCATATTTAATCACAAAATTAATTATTTCTTATCTCTCGTACCAAACGAGACCTTATACTGAAAACACATGACGGGCGCCGTTTTTAACATAGTTGGCTTGTGAGAAGCACGTGACTCGTGTAAATTGAAAAAATCATTAGGACATACGTCTTCGCTTTCATTCTCCCAATTTTGTAACTTAAGAAAAATTATATACTCCCTCCGTCCCATTTTATAGGCAGGTCTTTGACTTGGTACGGAATTTAAGAAAAAAATAAAGACTTTTAAATCTTGTGGTCTAAAACAAGGCAAAGATATTTGTGTGGTTATAGATCATCTCGTTAATCGTAAAATGTAAAGTTTAAAGTTAAATTGTTAGCCAAATAATAAAATGTGTTATTCTTTTTGGGATTGACTAAAAAGAAAATATGTTATATAAATTGAGATCGAGAGAGTAATTAGAATTTTTAAAGGTAATTAGGTAAGAGTTAGGGAAAATGAATTCGAAAAAACCCGTCCTAATGGTTTCTTCAGTTTAAATAGTTCACATACTTCTCACGGCCTAATTTCGTCCAAATAGTTTCAACCATGTGTTTTAAATTAAATCTAACAAAGATCAAATGTGCTCCATTTGGTAACATTAAGGACTAAAGCAACTCTAATAAATATTTCAAGGACCGTGAGTTTGAATATTTAACATTTTGGCTGTAATTGGCTGTCATTTTTTGTTGGCAAACTGGTTCTGTTTTTTGTTGATTGACAGCTCAGAGGAATCTGGTGACCCCCTTCGTTCTCCCATACTATTTTAGTTGACAAAATATTTATATAAACTTAAAATTGTACACTACTATTAACATATTACTAATACTAGTGCTAATTGCTTGTTAGGAGACATTAAAGTATTAAATTAGAGCCGAAGCTTCCATGTGCCACGCCAGTCTCCACTGACACCTGATCTTCTCCTCCTATTATTTCTTCTCACAAATTAACAAGCAGAACATCTCCATCTCCATCTCTTAGCTTTGACTTCAAAGTTCAAACTCATTTAAGAAACCCCTCGATCTAGAATACCAGATCAAATTGTGCTTTCTGGGTGTCACTGTCCCAATGACAGCTCATAATTGAGTTGTTAATATTCATTTTTTGCCATTTTCCTCATCTGGGTTTGTTGCCTTTTGAAAGACTATAATGGCACCAAGCTCTGTAGTTGTGACTATAGAGAATCCTAAGAGCATTTCACTAGTTGAGGTGAATGATTTGAATTCACCATCTGCTTTTCGGGATAAAAACAAGGCAGCCAATCCCAAAAGATTTACTAAAGTCCTCCTTTTGAAAGCTCAAAGGACTCTTGGATGCATCCCATGGATGGCTAATAGTTTGTTTACAACTTTTGCCTCTGTCAAGAAACGTATTGCCTTATCAGATGAGAGAGATGAAGAGCCAAAATACAGGGGGAAGTTGTACAGATTTATTAGAGTTTTTCTTGCTATCTCAGTGGTGGCTTTGTTTATTGAAATCTTTGCTTATTTCAATCAGTGGCACTTAAATCTGGTGAATCCATGGGAGGTGCAAAGCCTTTTGCAATGGACTTATATGGCTTGGATTTCTTTTAGAGCTGATTACATTGCTCCTACCCTTGCCACTCTTACTACATTTTGCATTGTGCTATTCCTCATTCAATCAGTAGATCGCCTAGTTCTTTGTCTTGGATGTTTCTGGATGAAGTTCAGGAAGATCAAGCCAATTATCAATAAAGATGCGTGTGATCTTGAGGATGGATCCTACTTCCCCATGGTTCTTGTACAGATTCCCATGTGCAATGAAAAAGAGGTAAGACAACACAATTTAAATTTGGGGTCTATTTGGGGAGGTTTTAGTACATTTCAGAAAGATAGGTTTTTTCTTCTATTTGTGTTAGGGAGATCCTTTTGGGTCTTGAAGTTGTGATTTGGAACTTATGAGGGATAGAATAAGTTCAAATGGGCAATCATATGAACTGAATTGTGATGAATATACCCTTGTTGATGCTGTCCAGCAATTTCTAGAGTCTGTTTCTGGGATTCCCGTAAGTGATCAGCTTCTTTTGTGCTTAGATCGATGTGAAACTTGAATTGCAATATTGTATTGTCCCCTTTCTACTTACAACCTCCCATCGGATGACCGGGAAGTTATCTTGGCTAGAATGAGAAGCAATGCGCCACCAAGCAAGTTGAGATAATCGATATTCCTGATCCTCTCACGACGCGGGTGGATGATTTAAATTTAATGAGTTCAATATTTATAATTCACTGCACTTTCGCAATTAGGGGTTCAAAACTTGTTGAAATTTTTAAAGTGCTGGTTCAGTTGAATCAATTGGAACTACACTGCATCTGCCTAGGAGTTTAAGCTTGTGTTGTTTTTCTTTTCTTCAAGAATGCTCTTGGTGAATTATCTGACTATTTTTTTTTTGAACTCAAAAGGTTTTTGCACAATCAATAGGAGCTGTTTGTCAGCTGGATTGGCCAAAAGACCGAATGTTGGTACAAGTATTGGATGATTCAGATGATGAAATCCTGCAGCAAATGATCAGGAATGAATGTTTATCCTGGAAAGAGAAAGGGGTCAACATCATTTACAGACATCGGTTCATCCGAACTGGTTACAAAGCTGGCAATCTTAAATCTGCAATGGCTTGTGACTACGTTCAGGACTATGAATTTGTTGCAATTTTTGACGCGGACTTCACACCAAATCCCGATTTCCTTAAACTGACTGTACCTCATTTTAAGGTAACAAACTAGTTCAATTACTCAATCTGAATAGCCAATTGCTAATCTTTTTACGAGGCTAAATAGTTCTTTTTGATTTCTGTTATGTAGGGAAAACCGGATGTTGGACTTGTTCAAGCACGCTGGACTTTCGTTAATAAGGATGAGAACTTACTTACTAGGCTTCAGAACATTAACTTGTGCTTTCATTTTGAGGTGGAACAGCAAGTGAATGGTCACTATCTCAATTTCTTTGGATTCAATGGAACAGCTGGTGTTTGGAGAATTAAGGCTTTGGAGGAGTCTGGTGGATGGTTGGAACGCACAACTGTAGAGGACATGGATATCGCGGTCAGAGCACACTTGTGTGGCTGGAAATTTATCTATGTTAACGATGTAAGGGTGCTTTGCGAGTTACCAGAATCATATGAGGCTTACAAAAAACAGCAGCACCGTTGGCATTCTGGTCCTATGCAGCTCTTCAGACTATGTCTTCCTTCAATCCTCACTTCCAAGGTGAGCATTGCTTTCTACTCCCTTGCTATTTCCAATTTGTTTGTTACTCCCTCCGTCTCAATTTGTTTGTCTTAGTTTGATTTGGCACGGAATTTTAGGAAGTAAAAAAGACTTTTGAATCTTGTGGTCGATATGTTCAATGTACCAAAATGACCTTTAATCTTGTGGTCTTAAACATGTCATGTAAGGTGTTGAAATTAAAGAGTTGCCAAATTAGGAAAGAGGCATTCTTTTAGAAACAAACTAAAAAGAAAAGTAAGACAAACAAATTGAAACAGAGGAATATTTATCTTCGCACTCTCAAATTCCACTTGCCAAACACTAATACTTAAATTTACATTTGTTATTGCAGATCTCAGCCTGGAAGAAGGCCAACATGATATTCCTTTTCTTTCTTCTAAGGAAGCTGATATTACCCTTTTACTCATTCACACTGTTCTGTATCATACTTCCACTAACAATGTTCATACCAGAAGCCGAATTACCCCCTTGGGTGATCTGTTACGTCCCTATCGTCATGTCCATTTTGAACATCCTTCCGGCACCAAAGTCTTTCCCTTTTCTAATGCCATACCTCCTATTCGAGAACACAATGTCCGTCACAAAATTCAACGCCATGGTCTCAGGGCTATTTCAGTTGGGCAGTGCCTATGAATGGGTGGTCACCAAGAAAACAGGCAGATCTTCCGAGTCAGACTTACTAGCATTTGCTGAGAGGGAATCAAAGAATATGAATGAAGAGAAAATCTCAAGAAGGCTATCTGAATCTGGTCTAGAACTATTGGGAAAAATAAAAGAACATGAAGAGGTTCCCAAGAAAAAGAAGGCAAACAAAATCTACAGGAAGGAATTAGCACTTGCTTTTCTTTTGCTCACTGCAGCTGCAAGAAGCCTCTTATCTGCACAGGGCATACATTTCTATTACTTGCTGTTTCAAGGCTTAACTTTTCTTATAGTTGGTTTGGATTTAATTGGAGAACAAGTCAGCTAACAAAAGCAAAGAGTTTTAATATTTTATTTGGCACATCATCTGGTTAGAGACCAAAATTTCCAGTTGAGTAGCAATCAGAACTTGGCTGCAAACTGGGGTTTTCACCACAAGAATAGTTACAGGTGAATTTTAAACAAGTAGCATACTCAGATTCATTCATATATACTTTATTTTATTTCTTTTCATTTGTGAAATTTGTAATTGCCTTTACTATTTCAAGCAAAATAATGAAATTGGAAATGTTATTGACTTACTGTGAACTGGGATATGGATTTCTGAGTTCACTTCTTGAGTTTATACAATGGCCTTTCTTCTTTTAGTTAAGGGCTACTTTGGCATTAGCAGATCTGGAATACAAGTGTTTAGGCTTGGCGAACATGGGTTATTAACGATACATGTTTTATTAGCTTGGTTAAATACATCATTAATGCCCTCCCCTTTCTCTTTTTTTTTTCCTCGATTGTAAATGTAAATTTATTCATTTCTTTTGAACACATTGTTGCACTGATGAAGTTTACTATTTGGAAGGGACTTCGATAAAAAATGGTCAGTCACCTGGTCTTCTTCAGAAGTATAATTTCTGAATATTTTGGGACTAAGAGGGTACCCTTTTGAATCTCATACTCTGTAAAGTAGAACAGAGTTCAAAAGCTACATGTAATGGTCTAATTGGATCTTATTTGTTCATCTAAATTATGGTGCCTTTAAACGACAACAAACGCCTTCCCTCTCGTCACCCCTCCTCCCAAGAGATAAAAAAGAGACGTGACAAATTAAACAAACAGTGGAGAACCCTTTGGAGAATTGGAAGCTAACTAAACTGTCTTTCCAAATTTGAGTGGTCCAATATTTGAGGTAAGTTGGCCATGATGGGTGCCACAATATATGTGAAGCCAGAGTCACTAAGAGCAGAGAGAAGGACATCTCACCTACTAGACTTGGAATTGAAAATTTGTTAGTTCCCAGCATACTCACGTTTTCCTTCATGTGCTTATTTTACAATTGAATCTCTTAACTTCACAGCAATTGAAATCATTGGTTGTTGATCACAATTTTTACAGTGTCTATTACAACCAAAAGATTCTGATAGGTTGTAAGTATCCCTCTATCTTTAACTGGAGATTTCGAATTCAAGGCGAGCAGGAGAATATAGTTACTACCAGATTTGGTACCTCACTGAATAAACTTATATTAGAAGGGAATCATGATGATTCTCCAATGAGAAAGTACAAATATGTCCCTTCCTTGACGGTATCTTTGGAATAGTTTGAGAGTATTCTTTTTTATAAATAGGGACGGCATCCTCCACCTTTATAATGGCAATGAAACTAGCCTTGCACAAAGGGCAAGGATCCTTGTTATATGCATCAACCAGAAAGGTTCTCAAGTGGATATTTTATCATAATTAAACCTAACTGGGATTGGGTACATTTCCCTGTATCCATTCTGCTCAATTCAGGTCCATGTCATTCCAATACTTGGATATATTTTTATCATAATTAGACTATTTTATATTGTTCCTCAACCTACCGCAACATTCCTCTTTAACTGCGTTTCAGAAATTAGAAGTTGGTGTAAGATGATATTAATCTCCCTTGAGGAGTCTTTCATTAATATCAAGGTATATATAGAGTACAATATTCATCCCTTATACAATAGAAATCCTAAGCCTATACAAAAGAGGAATCCTAGTCTTACCATAATTATATTTACACAATATATGGAAATATTCTAATTATGGGTAGAGAATATATTGTTTCCTATATTTACATGTTTACACACCCCCTCAGTCGGAGCGGGAGGAGGCCGGACTCTGAGACTGGCTCTGAAGTCAAGAAATAAGCATGCAGGAAGTCCTTTGGTAAATATGCTGCATAATGATAGGATGATGGAACATGTAACACTCGACATGGCCTAACGCAACTTTCTCACGAACGAAGTGTAGGTCTATCTCAATATGCTTGGTTGTTTGATGTTGAACCGGATTATGAGAAAGATAGATGGCAGAGATGTTATCACAATACACAATAGATGCCTGACGCAAAGGACACTGAAGTTCTAACAGTAAATTTCTGAGCCAACAAATCTCAGCTACTACATTTGCAACGCTTCTGTACTCAGCCTCGGCACTGGAACGAGATAGGGTAGCATGTCGCTTGGCAGACCAAGAAATCAGATTATCCCCTAAGAAAACACAAAAGCCGGAGGTGGAGCGTCGTGTTTCCGGACATCCTGCCCAATCTGCATCCGTATATGAAAGCAACATGTCTGGTGCAGAGGGATATAGGTGCAAACCATAATCAAGAGTGCCTTTAATGTATCGAATGATACGCTTAAGAGCAGTGAAATGAGACTCCCTAGGGGCATGCATGAATAAGCACACTCTTTGAACATCATAAGCTATGTCTGGCCTGGTGAATGTGAGATACTGAAGTACATCTGCAAGGCTCCTATACAAAGTAGGATCAGAGACTGGAGCACCATCCATAGCACTGAGCTTAGATTTGGAATCAACTGGAGTAGGCACCTCTTTGCAGTTCGTCATCTTAGCCTTGTACACAATCTCTTCTGCATACTTACGCCGACACAAGAACATATGATTGGCGGACTGGTCACCGATATCCCCAAAAAGTAACTCAGCTTCCCAAATCAGTCATTGCAAATTCGGACTTGAGCAAGGCAATAATCTCATTTTTCAATCCGTCGGAGGAGGCAGGAAGAACAATATCATCCACGTAAAGTAATAAGTAAGCAGTGCTACTACCTCGATGAAAAATAAAAAGTGATGTATCACTATTGCGCATACAAACCCAATCTGCAAGATATACCTGGCAAAGTGATCATACCACGCACGGAGAACTGCTTGAGCCATATAATGACTTACGGAGACGGCACACATAGTGAGGCTATTTGGATGGGTGAACCCTGGTGGCTGATGCATGTAGACTGTCTCTCTCAGATCCCCATGTAAGAATGCATTCTTCACATCAAGCTGATTGATCGACCAGTGTTTGCCCATGGCTATGCTCAAAACTGTGCGGATGGTAGCCGGTTTGACAACCGGGCTGAAGGTCTCACCACAATCAATGCCCTCCTGCTGATTTGTGCCATTAGCCACAAGACAAGCCTTATACCTCTCAAGATCCCCATTGTCTCTGAAATTGTGACGAAATAGCCACATACAACGAATGACATTCACCCCCTCAGGTCTAGGTACTAGATCCCACGTGTGATATTTAGTTAAAGCATTGAATTCCTCATACATAGCCGCATTCCAATTAGGGTCTTGTTTGGCCAATTTCGGGTTCTTTGGAAGTGGAGAGATGGTTTGGGCAGACAAGTTGAAATGGACTTTGGGTTTGAAGATTCCATGCTTTGAACGAGTTTACATTGGATGGGTAGGGACAGTGGGTGGCGGAGTGGTGTCTAAGATGGGGGATAAAGTCGGATAAGGAGAGGGTGGGGGCGAAGCCGTCGGAGGCGCCGCGGCTCCTGGATCGAGAGTCGCGGCGCTAGAAGGTTGACAGGCTTCTCTGAAGTTTGGGTGCCGCGACTCTGACGACGGAACATAGGATGTGAGTTGTTCGATTATGAGGGGAGAGATGGCAGACTTGTCAAGAAATGAGTAGTCCTGTTTTTGAAATTTTGGAAGATTCGAAAATGGGAATGTGGTTTCGTCGAATGTGACGTGACGAGATATGTGGATCTGACGAGTCGACAAGTCATAGCATAGATAGCCCCTATGGTTCGGCGGGAATCCTAGAAAGACACATGGAATGGACCTAGGAGCGAGCTTGTGAGGGGCGGTGGAGCTAAGGTTGGGATAGCACAGACAACCAAAAATCCGTAGATGATCATAAGAGGGGATTCTATGGTAGATGATTTCGGTAGGGGTCATATTGTGAAGAGTGCTAGTAGGGAGAATATTTAGAGTGTATTCTGACATTTTAGCAGCATAGACCCAGAAGGGTGGAGGGAGAGAGGCATGAATCAATAGGGTGCGAATCATATTGTTAATGGTGCGGATGATTCTTTCAGCTTTACCGTTTTGTGGTGAGGTGTGAGGGCAGGAGAAGCGAAAGACCATGCCATTATTGGTACAAAAGCGGTGAAACATAGAGTTATTGAATTCACGACCATTATCGTACTGAAATGATTTTATGCCTTTTTCAAATTGTGTTTGAATGAAATTGCGAAACTCAAGAAATTTGACAAACACTTCCGATTTAAATTTAAGAGGGTATAACCAAATGTAGTGTGAAAAATCATCAAGCAACACAAGATAGTATTTATGACCGAGAGAACTAGGGATAGGAGATGTCCATAAATCGGCATGTATGATATCAAAAGGAGCAAATGTAACACTAGTAGATGATTTAAACGGAAGACGAATATGTTTGCCTAAAGAGCAAGAAACACAATTTTGGGCAAGTTTTCCATTACAGGCAATGAAATTGTTGCCTCTAAGAAAATTAAAAATTGGGACTCCTGGATGACCAAGCCTATTATGCTAGATTGAAGAAGAAACAACTGCTAGAGTGACGGGAGAGCAAGATCTGGCAGCGGAGGTGGAAGTGAATGGATAGAGATCCCCTGTGCTATTGCATCTCGTAAGAGGTGTCCCCGTATGAAGATCATGTACAGTAAAACCAAAAGGGTCAAAATCCACAAAGACAGAGTTATTACGAGTAAATTGGCGGACATATATGAGGTTCTTACTCATGTGTGGGGCATATAGGGTGTTTTTGAGTGAGAAGGGTGGATGAGGAGGTTGTGTGTATGAGGTACCATAACCCTTAACTGGAATGCGTTGTCCACTACCAACTGTAACATATTGAGGATGCTTTAAACAAAACAGTTTAAGAATAGTACCTGCAGACTGAGTGACATGAGATGTGGCTGTCGCGCCCGTTTTTCGACCTTGCTCGGGTCAAAGCGGAGCGCGGACGTGTCCGATGATTCCTGGGTAAAAAGGGTTGAGGAGTCGCCACCTAATTATTTTTACGGTGAATTAGGACACCTAAATATTAAACTAAGTGCTGCAATGTAAACTCCAATTTTAAGGTCTGCGAAACTAACGAGATTCTAGGGGGTTAGGCATCCTTTAAGATCCGCTAACTTGCGGTTATCCGGTCAAACTCAGGTTAATTATTGCTAGAAAAATGCATGTTTGAAGCATGAAGTTAAAAGATGTTTGCAAATAATTAATGAAAAGAGATGCATTTTAAAAGATAGATAAATGTAGAGATTTTTTTCAAAATATGCATTTGTATGATATTTAAAGAGAAATACATGTAGAGTTGGAAAAATATGTATTTGACAATTGATAGTAAAACAAATTTTTTTATAATGTCAAAGAAGTAAAATTTTGGGAATCAATGAATTGTAAATTGACAAAAGATAAACTTATTCGGTATGATTAATAAAGCAAATAAAAGATGACAAAAGTTGTTTTGAAAATCTTGAATACGCTGATTAGCCTAAAATAAATAAACTAGCTTAAGGATTTCTAAGTTTGAATTTAACCGAGCCTACAAATAAATAAGCTAGCGACGGGTTTCAAATCTTAAACTACCCTATGAATTAATCCTAAGTTTGCCTATTCTAAGCATTTCAATAGTTACATAAGTGCGATAAATAATATTACAATACAAAGCGGGATAAAAGGCGAATTAAAGAAAGAAATAAAATAAATAAACTCCGAGAATAATTCATCGTTATTTACTTTAATCCTCGCAAGTCAAAAACAAACGGTTAAAAACAGTTAAATACAAATAAATCCATATCCGCATTCAAACGTTGAATGTTTTGATCACGGAGGGCCTCGAGACTTAAATTTTGAAAAAGAACATTACAATCATGTCGTATTAAAACATATGACTAATGTGGTTATTTTGATTGTCTCGCCTACTAAACGTGTTGGTCTCTCGGGTGAAATAGAAAAGATCACTATAATCACGCTGCATGACTGCGAATATATAACTTGTTGGTTATTTTAGTCACCTCGCTACTAAACATGTTGATCTCGAAAAAGGTTTAAGCCTCATCATTGCCCGAGTTATATTTCCGTCTTTGCAATCAGGGAGGCCTCCAAAATCGACGGATATTTTTCATCGGCTGTGTAGTATCGTGTTCAAATCAGTAAAATTAAATGAAACAAGAAACAAAGCAGCAGACGGTGAAACAAGAAGCGCAAAAATAATTCCAAAAAAGACGCGTGTTTAGTTTAAAAACAAGAAAAACAAAGAAAGCGGATATTTGAATGTCAAAACATGGATCAAACAGAAAGCAATGTCTCGAAAGGTGCGGTGTTTATTTTAAACAAAGAAAACGGTAAACAGAAATAGTAACTGCCGCAAAGCGAAATAAAAAGTGTTAGCTGATTGCTTTTGACCAAGAAACGAAGAAGAAATGGGTTTAAAAAATAACGCAGTGATGGGTCAGAAACGTTATAAGCGGCGATGGGCTGTCCAAAGACCTAAAGTAGCGAGTTTTAGCCAAGAAAACAGCAGCAATTGTGCTAAAAATACAGCAAGATAAGACATCAAATGAGCTCAAAATGCAAAAGAAGAAATATTTCCGAAAGGAAGTGTAAATGGTCC
Organism: Anisodus acutangulus; assembly: GCA_029783415.1. NCBI lineage: Eukaryota > Viridiplantae > Streptophyta > Magnoliopsida > Solanales > Solanaceae > Anisodus > Anisodus acutangulus. Next base: position 48,163,427 of record CM056501.1, on the reverse strand, counting down.
AGACGGAAGAAATGTAGGCGCTGGCAAACGAGCATAATAGTGCGATAGACTTAGCCCAAGTGTTACAAAGAATCGCGCTATTGTAATCAAGGCCAAAATGCAACAAAACCCATAACTAACTATTTAAAATGGCATGTATCCAGAATCTCAAGGTGTGCAACAGATACCATAACCACTGGTAGCAAAGAAAGACATAAAGTGGGAAGGTAAACTTAAAGACCACCACTCTAAACTTGAATTTGAAAGATAAGAAGACTGGGGGCTACTACTCATTCATTTCCGATGCCGCAATAAGATTCAAAAGGCTTTGAACCTTAGGTATGGCGGACTATCGAAGAAGGCTACAAACCTAACCCGAAGCTTGTCTTGGCTTTCAAATCCAAAGATAATAAGATAATAGGATAGTTCCGACAAGGCAACTATGAAAGAAAACATTCGGCAATAAACATAGAATGCAAAGACATGGGCGAATATAACACGACAATCCCCGGTTCAAATACGCCACGAAATGCTAATACATATATCATTCATCAAGTTAGTAAACATAGCATGATATAAGATAACTTAAAAGATTTACATGATGTTATGGAGGCACTTAACACCTAATCATAGGAGAAATGCATGACTAATTCAAGAGGGGCATTAATAGGATAAAAGGTTGAGCCAAATAACCATTTAGGGAACTGGAGAATACCAACATGGGAAAGAGACAAGACACATATCATAACTAACTAGCATGCTTAATGGCTTACGATATATCACTGCCATCATATTTCAAATAGAAACATATCTGTAACATGTTAAACTAGGCACAAGACCTTGTCAGAACATGCCACGCTTTCAATATCGCTCAATTTATGTCGATTTTATTCATAAACCACAGATATACATAAGAGCGATATACATATAATATTTGGAGTAATAGGATATGCTTGAAGGTATACAAAGATATACAACTTCGACATACACCTTGTGTATACTGAAATTTATATACCTGTATACTTTGAAGTATATCATCATGGTTCAAAGAATGAAAAAAAAAGACCAACGTGAGCAAGTTCATGCATCAATAAGAGAAAAGGAAAATATAGTGATATCCCACATGATTTAAAGCAAACAATATTAAGCCAAATGAGACTCCATAAACATGTTCAGACTTAAATTTAAACAAGAAATAACCAAAACAGGGTACACTAACATGTAAAGGACTAAGACACATACACTAGACTAACTAGCATGCTTCATGGTCTCCTAAATTTACACACAAACCAACAGAAAAGTTCAATTTTTCAGATATTTAAAAGACATAGAAGGAAGAATCGACAAGAGCAACACATATCTAGGCTTTCCTAACACACCACATATCTATAAAGCGAAAATAGGCATGCTCAGTGAACAGATTCACACAGTGCAAAGCACTAATGCAAATGTCATTCAAACAAACTAAAAAGGTAGGGCGAGGATACAAGATAATTTTGGAGGTGTGATATACTAATATGGAGGCCTTTTTAACACTTAAACAGGTAAGGCAGAGTGTAATCAGTCTGAAGACTTCGGCAAAGATAAGTGTGATTCAACATTCAATCCAATATGATCACACAATGTCCATAAATCAACACACACACAAGCCTCTTATCATATTAAATATAAATCTAATAATACAAGCAAAGCATTTACGAACATTAATAAGCCAATTAACGATCGATGAAAATGACTATCTTATCACATAATCAACAACAAAACACACAACAATACGTAAAAATACATCGAGAGAAATTTGTTTTATCGACCTTCTCCATAAGCCGAACCGAGGCGTGCCAATCGTCGACACGCTTCGGAGAAGTTTGGAATTCCAGATTTTTTTTGATCACCCACTCAATTGGTAATTGAAGGATACTGTTTTTTTGTTTCGATGTTTTCGACCCGACTTGAATCGACCGGCCAGTTGACCGAATGTGACGACTCGAATCTTAGAAACGGTCGAAGCAAACAGAAATTCCAGATTTCCTAACACCACAAACCAATAATTTCAAACTATATTTCGAATTTTTGGATTGAAGAACACATGCAAGAATAAAGAAATGTTCTTATGAGTTTGGATTTCTTAAATTTCTGGACCTAAAAATGACCCAAAATTCTAAGAAACTCCTTTCAAAGACAGATTTTTCTGGACCTCTCCAAAAATGAAGAACAAGGGGATATTTATAGTGGATTTCCCAAGAACGAGTTTGAAATTCAAAATAAAGGAGCCAAAATCGCGATTTGGAGGGCATGGGTTGCGGATTTTTGAAAGGCCAAACAAGAGGGGGTTGGTGAGGCGGGGGTTGGTGATGGCAGTGTGCGGCGATCTCGACGGTATGGGTCGAGACAAGTGTGGCGATTTGTGAGGGGTTAGGGTTTTTGATTCTGGGGGTTTTGGGGTTTGGGTTTTTGGGCAAGTGGGGCTTAATTTGGGGATTGGGCTGGGTTGTTTTAATTTGGGGTTGGGTTTGTTTGGTGTGGAGCCAAAAAGTGGGGGTTTGTTTTGTTTTGTGGGTATTGATTTATTTTGGGTGAGGGAGATTAAAGATGGTTGTTGGGCTTCGGTTTTAATGGGTTGGTTGAAAAATGAAAGGGAAGTTGTATTGTTTTGGTTTGGAAATTGTTTTGGGTTGGAAAAATGAAAAATGGGTTATGGGTTTAAAAATATAAAAGGGGTTTAATATTAAAATATTATTTTTGTTTTGTAAAAGATGTGAATTATTTAAAATAACATAACGACGTGATAATAATAAAATATAATATTTGCGAAATATTTAATGCTTAATAAAAGAAAAATGCGATGCAATTTTGCGAGAATAAGATAACATAGAATTTCGGATAAAACTTATGATTATTATAAAAATGCACATGATATAAAAAATGCGAATAATAATAATAATAAGAGGATATACACATATATGCCTATATTTTAAAATTATTTTAAAAGTGTAAAAATATTAAAAATTATAAATAAAATCATAAAAGATGGAACAAAATTGGGTGTCAACAGTGGCGCCTGAGTCCATGTACCAAGTATTGTCAGGCTGTTGCATAGATAGGGTGCTGAACGCCTGACCCAACTTCGATGGGTGTCATCTTTGGAGGAGAGTGTGGGACGACGACCTTGCATGAAGTGGGCTCTTTGTGGGTGGAGCGGGGCCTAACAAACCGGGTAAGAATACGGATTGTATGGCTGTTGGTATTGGATTGGACTTGGCACCGCGCTCAATCGGGCGCCGCGGCTCAGACGGGCCGCCGCTGGATTTAACCGCCGGCGAGTCGCGCCCAGCTTGTTCCGCGATCTCCGCTGTTGTTGCTGTTGGTTTCTGCTGACCGCGACTTTGCCACGACCACGGCCTCTCTATCCGCCGCGACCTTTTCCACTTTTGCCGCCGCTCCCCGCCGCCGTTGGGAGTTGTCCGGCAGTCCGATCTGGGGTTGCGTGGTCGACACTAACACTTCCGGGCGTGCTCATCCTGCTTAGCACGACAGGTTTCTTCGAGCAACAATTGTGAGCGAGCTTTATTAAAACTCGGTAGCGGATCTGCCTGTTGAATAATGGTGGCCAAAGTATCATATTCGCCCTTAGTAAGGCCAGAAATCATTTGTAGCACCATTTTATCATTAGTGACAGGCATGCCGATGTTGGAGAGTTGATCCGCTAGAAGTTTAAGCTGCTTGCAGTACTCAGAGACATTGGAGAAGTTTTCAAGACGTGTTTGTTGAATTGTTCTTCCAAATACACGGCACGAGTGTGCTTGTTGTCCTGAAAAATTCCCTCCAAACGATTCCACAAGTCAATGGCTGTGGAGTCAGATTTCATGATAGTAAGGAGCAAATCCTGAGAGATACTACCATATATCCATTATTTGACGTCGGTGTCGAGACGATGCCAGATAGAAATCATCAACCTCCGTAGGGCGCGGAATAGTGTCATCAATATGGTCAAGCACGTTATAGAGACATGCATGATTGCGAAAAAGTTCAACCCAGGGAGAATACTGGTTGTTTTCTTGATCAAGAATAATGAGAATATGATTCTTGATGTTGGAAACAGTAAGCACGGGATGAAACGGTGGTAATGACTTTGTGGTGGGATTTGTGGAGGTAGAGGCGTCAGAAAGTGTGGAAGAATCAGGGATAGTCATTTAGAGAAGAGAAGAAAGGAAGAACAAAATCCGAAAAACAAGAAAAAAAACCGGGAGGTCGCGACGTAGAGAGGGCGTGGCTAATGTGGAAGAGAAAAGTTTTTAGGGTTTTGTTTATTTGGCTCTTGATACCATGTAAGATGATATTAATCTCCTTGAGGAGTCTTTCATTAATATCAAGGTATATATAGAGTACAATATTCATCCCTTATACAATAAGAATCCTAAGCCTATACAAAAGAGGAATCATAGTCTTACCATAATTATATTTACACAATATATGAAAATATTCTAATTATGGGTAGAAAATATATTGTTTCCTATATTTACATATTTACAGTTGACTCTGGTGGGATTACACTTGGTATGTTATTGTTTATTTGTTTGTTGCATAGAGGTAGTCGGGCAGAAAATTATAAGGGAAAAAATGGCAAGGATTTTGGTTAATGATTGAGTTCTGGATATAAAAGGCGTGCTAAATGAGTGGAATGGTTCATAGAACCGACATAACTTGCGCCAGATTTAGCTGCAATTTGATGAGACTAAACCTCTCGGAATCATGATTATCCACTGATAGTAAAACGAGGAATATTTTGAAATAGAAGTTCTATATTAAAGGAAATGGATGCAATATCACAAGGTATTAGGGCAAAACTGAAGGTGTTTACCTTTGGTATGCCGTGGATTTGCTTCGTCTTCTTCCATGGATGTTCTGCTGTGCCGGGAAAGGGAAAATTTTGAATTCCCAATCGCCCCACGCGGTTTTACTAAATTTTTCCCTGTTCGATTGGATCTGCCTGTTGCTTTGAATTTATTTGTGTTGCAATATTTTGGACCTATTTCAGGTTTTCTTTTTCATGCTCTAATCAAATTGATTGTTGGTTCTGAGTATATTTGTGTTTCAGTTTAAAGCTTTGAGATGTACTTTCGCAATGTGTATAGCTGGAAGTGAATCCAGAGATACGTTAGTTAGCCTAAATCTCTCGTCTCCGTGCGTGATTTGAAACTGTAATGCGTTAATCTCAGCAGTAGTACTTAAGGTAGGTAACCTTCAGCGCTACGATTATTTTTAAACGTGATTATATATATTTTGTAAAAGAAAAAATTCTCGCTGCTTATTTGAATACTAGTCAAAACTCCAGTTAAACCTGGTAAATCTATCGTATATTTGTATCTATACGCAAAAATCCCTTGACTAATATTATGTGTCTTTTTTAAATTTAATTAGTTTACCTTGACTAATAATTTATGAACATCTCGCACAAGATGAACAAAGTCTACTTGTAGTATTAATTGTAATACTTTGGGGGAACAAAGGAGCAAATCTATAACTTGTCTTCTGGACTCCTTGAAGAAATTTAAAGAAAAACGGTGACAGTCAAATCAATGATGAAGCAAATGCTCGAGATAGAAAATCTACCCTAGTACAAAAAATGAAGGTCACGACTCACGCTGATTTTCCAGATTATGTGCTAGCTGGGATTCCAACTCGTGATGCAGCATCATGTCTAGGAGTCTAGGACCAACAAAGCCCAGTTTTTGGAAATATCTTACTTTTTTGTTTATGTTGGAAGAAATATCGTTAAGTGTATCGAGAGGATGAGTTGTACTTTTATGGTCTTGGACGATTCTTACCACGTGAACTATCTTTTGGTGTTGAATTATACTCAAATTCTTTCTTTAGTTACTCGATATTGGACCTCTATATTATGTTATCTACGCTTCAGAAGTTCAAACATGATTTTAAATATCCAACATCGATGGAGAGAATTGACTAAATATGATTTCGAATAATCTGCATTTGTTATTGTATTGTATGCATATCTTGTAGACAAGCGACAACACGATAAAAACAATAATAATAATAAGAAGAAGAAGAAGAAGAAAAGAGAGACTGAATTGTCATTTAAAAGAAGAGACATTCTATTGTTGTTATTAATTCATCTCAAGCAGAGACAACAGTATGAAGAAGAACACCAACAGAAGTCTATACATATAGGAGTAGAAGCCAGAAACACATTAACATGTACAAATTCGACATATTAATTCTTGCAGATATATCCTTATTCCCACTGGCACACAATTTTCTGAGTGTTCTTGAAATTGAAGTTGATCAACAAACTCCCATCCATTCTCCTAAACACAAAGCTCTCCACCAAAACATAACAACTAAACTTTCTCCAATACCCATTCTCACTTTCTATTTCTTCTACACCTTCCACTCTTACATCACTTTCTCCTCCATCAAACCATCCCCTTCTTTCTTGTATCCATCTCATTTTCTCAATAACAACACTATTCAAACCAACTTTCTCCACTATACATTTATTTCTAAATTCCTCCTTCACTCTAAACCAAACAACCCCTCCACTTCCTTCTTCATCTTTAACAGCTTCCGTACCACCGATTAAAGTTAACAACTTTCTCACACGCGCATCGACCTCCACATGTGCTCTATTTCTTCTTTTTTCATTCTCACAAGAAAATATTTGCTCCCACCAACACTTAAGTGTCACTTCATAAAACAAAGATTTGTTCATCTGTTCTTTAGTTCTAATATTTCCCTCTTTTACTAGCACACATGGACAATACCATTTGCCAATAATTATTGGAACTGAACGTTTAGAAGAAGGTGGAATATTTAATTCAGGGATATCTGAATCTGATGGATGAGTGGATAACTGAAGGCCTTGAGCTTCTCTTAAATTGACTTTAAGTGAATGGATACTATTAACGTGCCAACCTTTTTTTCTGAGGAATTTTGGAGGAACACCATCATAGGCTACAGATTTAGCGTAGAAACCACCAAGGTCGTAGGGACAAATCTCGAATTGTTGATATGTGTCTTTGTGATTAAAAGGCTTTGGTTTTAGATCATTCATCGAATTGTCAAAGCAACAACTATCCATATCTGCTTCTTTCCAAGATGTGTAGGCCCTCCTGCATGAATTGATCGAAATGAACAATTAATAAACAAGGAATAATACAGCTTTTGAGTATAAGTTGTATTCACTGATCATCTAAAAAGTAGTAACACGATCAGGTCATTTATAAGATAATTACATACACATAAATTTCTAATTTAAGCATTACTAATTGATAATCTGATGACTAGCTAGTTATCGCGTGTTAAATTACTAGGAATAGTTAGCCTGCTGTACTCAACCTAACCAAAGCCTCACAATAACATGAAATTAGCTTTATAAATAGAATCTTAAGTAGGTGGCTTTACCTGCGCGTTCTAACCTTCGTAGTTTCCCTCCTTCACTCAACAATAGCGCCACTATTCAAGACAAGTAAGTTTTCCAGCTTACTCGAATTTCCAAGCTGGAAAGATACTAATTATGCGCTTAAAGACTCTAGAAGTACTGGAATGAAGTGATTCCCGGATGGGGATAAAATAGAAATATTTTTATTTTGGTGGGGACAAACATATAATTAAGTAGAAGATCATGTTAATAGGCTATATGTAATAGACTATTCTCCTACACTATAATAATAATAGTAATTGCAATTCCAAAACCAAGCTCACTCCACTCGCTGATGGTGTAAAAACCCTTTACATGATATATAAGTGCATATAATTTAAATCGATAGATTTTTGTACATGATATGCGAAAACTTTAAGTTACATACCCTTTATGTCTGCCTTTGGCTTTGATAACATAGTAGCGGCTAGACGCGATAGGTTGATCAAGAACAGGTAAGAACCAAACTTTATGAACACTAGGCTCACCAAACTCTGGATTATGAACAACTTTCAAAACTCTATCTTGAGGAAATGGGAGCTTATAGATACTGCTATGCTTGCATATGCCCCAGCAAAAAGTGTCCATTTCTTCTGATTCTTCATCAGTTAGTACTAAATACCCTGTAATTGTTGGTGGATTTGTAGGAAATTTTGTAAGTGTTTTTGGGAAGTTCCGGTACAGAGAACGTGCTGCTGTAGCAAACATCTTTATTAATTTTGTGTCAGTGTTTGATGTTGATTTAGGCTTGGGAGTTCTTTATACTATGGTAGTACAAAGTTTTCTTAAGAAAGAAGGAATATACAGAATGCTTCTATTTCTTAGTGACTCTTACATACCGATAAGATATAAAGTTCAGTCATGATAATCTGTTGAAAATGTTAGGAATTATAATACTACTATATACTAAAGATTCAGCCAAAGAGTGATAATGAACGATGAAGGGGGATATTTGGAATAAGATAATGAACGATGTAATTTAAAGTGACAACATCTACTAACGAAAAGACAAGCACTTACAAAGTTTTAAAAAATAAACGAAGCTAAGCACCAGAAAAGAAAAAAGAATACGCCAACAAAACAATAATTGGCAACTCTCATACATCAATTTCCACTTACTTTAAAGGAAACTGTTTTTTTTTGCCCTAAGAGGCGAACAAATATTCTAACTTTATGAATTTTGAAATTTAAAACATAACTTCAAATGTAAATAATTGAGTTTAAAATTTTGATTATGTCCAAATTTACTGAAATATTTAATATAAGTACCCTATTTAAATCAAAATTATTGAATTCAGTCGTGAATGTCCTAAGGGGCAGCTCTATGGGGCGTAGGCAGTGGCCTTTCCTTCAAATTTTGACCAACCAAACATAAATCAAATTTTAGTATCTTTTGTTTTTGTCCGGACAAATAAAGCAAATTACACTGGAACCGATGGGGTGGGGCATCTGTTTTTAGCTCAAACTGGGTAATAATAGCCATCTTTATGCACCATCCAGTGCTCACAGTCTCACACTAAAAGTTACAACTTAATCCAGAAAATTCGGTCATATAAAGTAGGCATGAGTTTTCGCATTCACATAATAGCTACGTTTTACATTTGCCCCCACCACAATTAAAGGAATTGAGTACGACATATGTGATTTACGGTTTACACTTTACACTCTCTTATCAAGGTTTGAATTTGAAGAGATTGCACAAATTGTCCTTCAACTGGACTGGTCTTTAATTTTTGCTCTTCAAATGGGTTGGTTTTTAATTTTTGTCCTTTAGTAATCCAAGTTCTTTAAGGACAAAAGTCACGTGAGGCATAACTTGTGGGATATTATGATGTGAATTCACGCTTATAGGCTTGTATTTATTGGAACTTATACATATTGGTTAACTAGTTAGTCAATACTCAATGGAGCTAGTTAATAGGCCTAGAGCTCATTTTTCAACTCATTGAATTGAATTGGTTTCCATACCGGTTTGAGACTTCTCGACTACATAGGCCTATGCATGTCATCTGCGCCGGGCTGGGTTCAACCTAGCCCTTAAGCCTAGGGCCCATGTGATTTTAAATCCGGACCAACTTGAGCCCAGTTTCATTGGCTGGGCTTTTTAAGCAGATATGGGTCGTCACAAACCATTAAGTGAGTGAAATGAGTCAGACTGGGTTTCTGGAGGGTGGTTTTTGTTTTTACTAATTATAAAGTTTAAAGTTTAATACAAAGTGAAGTGTCGAATTAGGATATAAGTTTGGAAAAAATAATCAAAAAGCTCAAATTCTCAAACTTTGTTAAGTATAAATGAATTTGTTATATATATCATATATGCATATTAATTTAATGAGTGGTTGGGACAGATTAAGGAAAGATAAAATTTAAAGGTTTCTGATCTACAAAAAATTCAAGGATGAGTGATAATATATGATGCCACTTGCTTTAGACAGTGAATGGCGAATGTGACTAATATATGTAGTTCCACTTCTTGCAAGTTGCTAATTAATTAAGCTCTTCTTGCATAATTTAGTATTGGTGGATACAAAGATTGTGACGGATTAATATATATATATATATATCCGCTTCTTGCTAGTTGCTAATTATTTAGGTTCTTCTTGCATAATCTATTATTGGTGAGATATAAACAGGAAATGCTTAATTATTTCAGATCTTACATCATACAGCATTTTCCATAGTTTTCTTTCCTTTTCCTTTTGTGTGGCGGGAGATTATTGTGGGATTTAGATGCGCTAACTAATTAGAAAGCCAACTACCACTACCCAATTCTATCTATACGTTTTAAACACCATACATTGGAAGTTTTAAGGAATTTAAAATTATTATATCTTGTTTTCACCTCTTTAAGGAAAATTAGAAGTTTCCAAGAAAAACCTCCTGCAATTGTTGCTTAATAGAGTGCGAATATCTTTGGCTTTGCTGAATATGTCAAATTATCTGGTTAGTCTTGTGCTGGAATATTAGAACAAAAAATTAAATACGTACGAGTCAACATTACATCAATTTACTTTTACTTGTCCAATATTTTAAAAATAGATTCACTTTTACTTGTCACTTTTAGCATATAAAAAAAAAATCCATATTTTATCCATAGTATTAGTTGCTCATTTCAAATCATTTTTCAAGGCCATTAAAATTATATACCAATTAATATAATTATCATAGTAAATTATGCACTTCATTTATTATTTCTTAAGAGGTGTTCAAAGTCTATAGTAGACAAGTAAAAGAGAACGGAGAGAGTATATAATATGTGTATACAGTGAAAATCGGCACGACACGTGGCATGGTTTAAGTATGAGATCGAAGGGAGTAACAACGATGTGCACCGAATGTGAGAATACCCAGGGTGAGTCCTAGTGAAAGAGCAAGGCCGGGCGTAGACCGAATCAGGTAACACCAGGTAAGCGACCGAAGAAGCTTGATGCACGCCCGTTTCAAATTTGGTGACAGTTGTTACTCTTTGGTCATTAAGTGGTCGTTATTGTCATTTAATTACATTAAATTAGAAAATGATTCTCCGGCATAAATGTCTTGTATTGATAGCTATAAAAGGAGTTCAATTTTCTTGTTGGAATGTCATCTCATTCTATTTTTCACTTACTTACACGGTTTAACCGTAAACTTAGACTGAACAAGCTCTCAATATTGGTTCAGGATCGAAGCAATTTAGCTAAAGACCGGATCAAGCTCTTTAACAAGTTTCAATCAAGATACCATCAATTCAGTCTATTTCTTTTATTTAATGATCTCGTTTGTTTATTTATTATTAATTATTTATTATACTTATTTACAAATTAATTCACATATCTTTAAAACTACTTATAAATTCACGTGTAACTTTTTGGGGTAAACAATATGGTAACTTGTTGAGACTTTATCTTGGAATAGAATTAAACGTTGACATCATTTCTCTCACCGACTTTTCGAATAAATAATAAGTTGATTATTTCTCCATGTTTCTCAACTAACACGGCGATTGGATGAGAATTGAGAACGAGATTCACATGAAAAGTATATTAATTATAAGAATCCAAAATTCATAATATTCTTACATCAAATCTTTTTAAAGTCAAAAGATCTTCTTTTCCTCCTCGCCATATTTTTTATTTTCTTTTCTTTTTGGTATAATTACCGACGTTTTCATTAACTATTTCTTAATCTAGATGTAAGAATGTGCATGTTGTTGGAGTATCTTTTTATATATATAAAAAAAAAAATCAACTTTGAATAATTGAACGAAGACAACATTAGTAAACTCGGTATATGCTTCTCGTCAAATACGGATATTCTGCCAACATAATTTATATAGCATTATGTTTTTTTCTTTTTTGCTACTAATTACTGACGTGTCCACCACTTTTTCTTAATGTAAGAATGGCCAAGTTGTTGTATTATTTTACTTAATCTTGACTTTGGACAATTGAACGAATACAGTTTTGAGAAAGTCGGTGTATACCTTCTAATCAAATTTAAGTATATTAAACGTATCTATTTGCCGACATCACATTTATGTCATATGTATTGTTATCTAGAACTGAAGTTTCGGAATAGCGTGTAACTGAAAAGAGGAGACTTTGAATCACATTAATTATCAGGTTAAGGAAACAGAAGAAGATTAAGTGTTTCAATTTAATATACTTGCATCTATGGATAGAGAAAAAGAAATTCATTTAACATTTATGCAATTAATTTAGTTAACGTACTTATAAAATAATTTATTCGTTTCATAATAAGTGGTGTTTTAGCTTATTTTATTTCAAAATAAGTGGTGTTTTAAGATTTCAAGAAGAAATTGACTTTATTCTTTCAAATTTATCCTTATTTACATAATCAAAAATTATTAAATAGTTTTTTTCTTTTCTAGGCATTAATTAGAGGTAATTTAGAAAAAAAATGGTGTTTTAAGATTTCAAGAAGAAATTGACTTTATTCTTTCAAATTTATCCTTATTTACACAATCAAAAATCATTAAATAGTTTTTTCTTTTCTAGGCATTAATTAGAGGTCTTTTCTGGGATGATTTTTATATTATCTCCTTCCCAAAAAGATGAGCTTTTGATGCATGGTAGAAAGAAGGCAACGACCGGTGTGAATCCAGTCCTTGCCCAGCAGAATGGTGTAGGATGGCTTGTCATCTATCACAAAGAAGGCAGACCTGACCGTCTTGGGACCCACATTGATTTCTGCTACTAGAATCTCCAATGCTTCAGAGGCCTCTTCTATAAAGGTATCCATTTTCATGTTAGTTGGGATGAGATCCTCCTTTATTTTGTTGAGGCTTTTCAAAGTAAGTGTTGCGGTATTTCTAGATGCTACGCAAGTGTACGTATCGTAATTTGTAATAATTTCGGTAAGATCGAGTATCGTCCACAGAGACTGATTTATCAAGTATCAATTAATTAATCTTTAGTTTCTATTTGACCAACGAATATAAGTGGTGGTTTCTAAACTAACGAATTTGACAACTAAAGTAAATTGCAAAAATGTAGTAGTAATGAAAACACACGAAGTTTAATTCAGTAATGAAAGAAATTAGGGTTTCCAATCTCATCAACAATCCACTCTATCATTCATTAATGCAAGACTAGTGATTTTTCTTCTTGTTAAGATAGCAGGTTAACTAGTTTTTTCTTTAAATAATCAAAAATTATTAAATAGTTTTTTCTTTTCTAGGTATTAATTAGAGGTAGTTTTTTCTTTTCTAAACTACCTCTGTCCTAAAATACTTGTCATGTTTTTCTTTTTAAAAGTTAATTTGACTAAATTTTAAAGTTAAATTATATTATATTAATACAATATTTTAAAAATTAAATTTAAATATTCGGAAACTATACGAAAAGTATAAGTTGCAATTCTTCTCATATTAATATGATAAAAAAATATAGCTCAAAATGATGATCAAAATTCACGTAGTTTAACTCTTAAAAAGCATAATGCAATAAGTATTTTGAGACACGTAGAGTATAAGTTACCCGTAATTCGGTACTTCTTTATCACAATTCTCCCCTAAACTACAGTAAAACCTCGATAAATAAATATTCGATAAATTAATAACCTCGATTAAATAATAATTTTCTTCGGTCCCGACTTGGGCCAATGGGATAAAATAATAACCTCGATAAATGCATAAGATAATAATTTTTAAAAACTTCCCGAGGCCCACTGAAAATATAAAATAATAATTCATTAAATAGTATGAAAATTACATATATAATTCATAAAATAAAGCACTTCCTAAACAATTTTTATTTCAAATTTTATGCTTTCCTAAAATATGGATTATAGTCAATTGGTTCTCCTTTTCATGCGAACTAAATTCAATTTCATCTTTAATTTTTTGGAGGGTATAAACTACATTCGGCACATAATGCTTTTTTCATCTCATCAGTTAACGTAAACTTTTTTACACCTTTCAAATTAGTAGTCATGGAAAAGAAGATATAATATATGAATTTTTATATTTTGGTATATGAAGTTAAAGTACATGTGTTTATTTATAAACTATATGTTGTGTACTTAAAACAATTCACAACATTTCATATTCTAATGTACATGCATTCTATTTTGAATCACGTCAACTCAATATTAATTATTAATAAATTTTTTTTGACAAGATTAATAAACTTAGATACAATGCACCATCATTAATTAATTATTTATTTATTTTCTTTTCTTAGTTATCGAAAAAAAATTAATTGGTTAATTTGAGAAATATAATATACAAAATAAAAATTATTTTATAAATTAATAACATCGTATAAAATAAATATTTTTTAGATCTAAAAAATATTTATTTACGGGGGTTTTACTGTATTGAACTTTTGAATGATTACTTTATTATTGAGCTTTATGGGTTCTTTTCAAATGACATGTCAGGTCCAGCCGTGATCTAAAAAATATTTATTTACGGGGGTTTTACTGTATTGAACTTTTGAATGATTACTTTATTATTGAGCTTTATGAGTTCTTTTCAAATGACATGTCAGGTCCAGCCGTCCAGTTCATCCCAAGTGGTTATATTGGGATGACACTTATTTCGAGTTTAAAACAATTACTATTATTCAACCAACTCCTATTCTTTTAATTTACCTATTAATATTTTAGAAGATTTCAAAATCTTTATGATTTAGTTTTCTGACTTTTCAAGAATACATTAGATGATAAATTAATAATAGATTGTTCAACAAAATCACATGCAATAAATCAGAAAGTGCAAAGTTGTGTCTTACATTTCCCCTTCTTTACATTATTTATATTAGAAAACAAAAAGTTCAAGTTCAAATATTTTTCTTTTTTCTTGTTTCAATAATATTATTTTTCAAAGATAAGGATATGAAGTCAACCCTTATTTATATTTTGACCAAAAGCAAGAAATTTCTTTGAGTTTTTAGTCATTCCACTTATAAAGGGAATAAGGGATGATCTTAGGTTTATTGACTAGAATCAAAGGATTAGTAGTTTTGATCCGCTTAAAAGGAAGATGTGCTAGAATTATAAATTTCTCTACTGGATTCTAAGCCGATGGTCTATCAAGAAACAATCTATTTACCTTCCGAGATAGCGATAAAATCTGCGTATAATCTATCCTTCTCAATCCCAACTTGTGAGATTCCACTAGATATGTTGTTGTTGTTGAATTCTCTACTAGAATGACAGATTATCCTTTCAAGTTCAACATTCTTTTATCGACTTAAATCTAGAAATTAGTAGATTTGTTCTTCTCAAAAGGAGGATGGACTAGAATTATGAATTTATGAATATTCTACCACAAGATTAAAATGATTCATTCTTTGTAATAATTATTTTTTTCACCACTTAAATATGTTTCTCAATTATATTAGATCCATACTATCTTATATGACACACTGAAAAATTAAATCGAAAGAATACAAATCAAAAAGAAAAATCAAATTAAACCAAACCAAATTTGTTTTGGTCCGAATTCGATAATATTTTTTTAATATCGAAATTAGAATAAATCGAAACAAAAATCAAGTAATGCAAAACCAAAACAGAAAACCCGAATGCATATCCCTACCCTATCCTTAATTTTGTTTGTAATGGAGTACAAAACACTAACCAACCAAGTAAAAGAATATGAGGTGAATATTTAGCTGGGTTATATATTAGGCACGACGTACTACGTAGTGATCATTGTCGCATTATTTAAGAACGGGTGTTTCCTTTGACTAGTGATTGGTTTTGTCTATTTTATGCATTTGATTTGATTAGTGGTCCAATAGTACAAGTTCGAGAGATTCATATCAAACATCATCAAGTTAATTTTTTTTACAGTTTGTAACAGATATGGAAAATTTGATCCCAAATCTGTAAAGCAATCATTTTGAGACGTAATTAAGATTTATTCAGAGAAAGAAAATGTATATTCGATACATGTATGCACTAAATTTAATTAATTTTAACACTAAGAATTGATTAAACAATTAAGAGATTTTTTTTTTAAATTTTCAACTCTAAAAGAGATGATAATAACATACAGATTGCCGATGATTTGTTTATCTCATAATCCTCTACTACAAGTCTACAATGAGCAGCATAATGGCTATTCATGAAAGATTCTCTTACACAGAGGTAGACCCGGGTTTTAGAGCTTGTGATTTTGAATTCTAATTATTTTATATTATTAATTTTTATACATTAAATGAATTCCTAAATATGTATTCACTCAGCTAAATTTATAGCAGACACTCTAGCTCCACTTTGCTCTCTCACCTATATAATACTACATAAATTACTCGAACAAAACGTCCGTTATAATTTTTGCTAATTCTTGGAAGATATAAATAATATTTCCTCCGTCTTAATTTATGTGATGTATTTTGACTGACACGAAATTTAAGAAATAAATGAAGATTTTTGAATCTTGTGGTTTAAACTTTAAAATAAGCCAAAGATATTTGTGTGGTTATAAATCATCTCGTTAAGCGTAAAAAGTAAAATTTAAAAAATAAATTATTATTAAATAATTTTTTTATTTTTTATAGATTAACTAAAAAAATGTCTCATATAAATTGGGACGAACATATAAAATATTTTAGGAAAGAAATGAAATCAAGTCCTACCACTGATTTAGGCAGCTTATTAGGTATAAATTTACTTAGCACATCATTATCGTACTATTTAAAGGAAGAATCTTTTCATTTGATTAGTGATTGTTTCTTGCTAAATTTTAGCCTTTGATTAGCTGTCCAATATGTATGGAGTACAAAAATAGAGGGATTCACCTCTCACCGAACCCATAGGTCCCACGCATTGTTGTATCCACGTAAGGAAACAAACAGAAACAAAAATAATAATAATTTCTTCCTGAAACAAAAAAAAGAAGCAAGAGGAATGAATGTTTTAAACTTTTAATACTGCGTGGCAGTGGTACCTAGTCTGACACATTGCTGACTCTGCAAACTTTATCACTTTCCGTAGTACAGTCCGATTCACGCTAATGTCACGCCCAGCAATATTACCAACCGTATCAAAGCTGTTCCAAAACATTATCGTAACGGCTGTATTGCACCGTTTATTTAGCTCAGCTAATTCCACTCTCATTAGAAGCGCGTGACACACACGTAGGGTTATTATTGCTTTCATTATCCGCGAGTGCTTTCCCTACATTCTCTCTTTTGGAAATCCAATCGCCGTAGATTCGGAATCACTTGTTTGAACTTTCTAGGTCTAGACTCTAAAATGGGATCATAATTTTGAAATTCATTAAGAAAAGAAAATATAAAACTTTGAACCAAAAAAAATAAAAATAAGATTCTTTAAGGAAAAGTATTTGTAAATCAAATGTTGACTTTGACCATTGAAATTTTCCTTCTCTATAAATATCATGCAACTTTTGATACGTTACACATTCATTAGAATTTAGACACAAGAAAGAGGACGTATTGTCAATACACCGCCTTGGTTTCATTTCAGTTTTATGGCAAACAAAGTCGTATCTCCAAAGGTTTTTCGTGACCTCCGATGTTTTGCTCGGTGTCTAAACACGGCTCCGACTGTCCCGCCGATGAATTTCACCGGCAACTATGATGCTACAAACGTGACAACACCGACCTTACTACCCGCGGACCAATTAGTCGCTCCTGAGAAAAAAGTGATCAATTTTGATGATGTTAAGGAGTTGTTTACGGGTGTTTCCACCTCGAAGATGATTAGATCATCGTTAACACTTCAAATGGCATCCATCGAGCCTATGGTTGATATAGGTATTTGGGTGATGAATTCTAAGTTCAAGCACATGCCAATATTCAGGGAGGTAATTATGGGGTTTGTTAAAAATACTTTTTATGAGCATTTTTGTGCTGGAAAAGATTTGGCTGAAGTACGAAGGACTGTTACTGAGTTGTCAAATGTTGGCTTAAAAGGCATGCTTGATTATGGGGTGGAACATGCCACCGAGAATGATTCTTGTGATCAGAGCATGAAGGTTTTTCTTCAGACAGCTGAATCTGCCAAGTCACTTCCATCCTCTTATGTAAGATCAAACTCGTATCAGTCTTTTTTTTTATTATTTATTTCTGGTTTTCTAGGTCACGATTTCGAGCTGTGAATCAGTCAATAATGGTTGCATTAGGTTAGACTACATTAGATTAGACTGTCTACGTCACACCCTTTACGCTTCGGCTCTTCTCTGGACCGTGCTAATGCGGGATGCTTTGTGCAGTGAACAGGCCGGCCTTTTGCCTTGTTGGTCTAGGGCGACGGCCCAGGGCCCTGAGGTGATAGAGAGAGGGCTCAGCCCATGTACACCTATACTAGTATTAGTATTATATATGTTGGGCCCCTAAAAATATTAATTACCTATCAATTAAAGAGATAAACGAAAAAAAAGTCTCCATATCTGATGAAGAGATTATAGATAAAGAGAAAAGAAATAAAGAGAGCAGGGATAAATAAATGGGCGGTCTCTTCGTATTCTTCACTTCTATCCTTAATTAGTTTCTTCAAATCCATCTTTACCAATGGAATTCAATTATTTCTCAAAATACTTTTTAGATTTCTACTATTTTATTTCTCTTCTCCAGTGCACTTGTGAACTTTTTCTACTCTCAATTAACGATATCTATTTTCACCGCCATATCCACCGATTCCACCATTGTTGTCCTTGGATCTGATTCTTCTGGAGGAATTTCGACCATCATTCATCCGTTTGAGTTTTCTTTTAAGACCATACATAATTTATTTGATTCCAAATCTCAACTCTGTCAAATGTTTGATGTTAGGTTTTGATAATTGAAAATATTGATGTTCAATTTGTTGTTAGTGATTTGTAGTTTTTCAATTGCGTTTATGTAATTTTCAATTAACTGGGATTTAGACTAGTATTCTAGTTTCTAATATAGAATAGCTATGCTTGTACTCAATTTTTTTAATTGAATTAATTGATTAGTTATTAGCTATGCAGAGAGTTCATATGGTGTAATGGTGTATCAGACTTAAAATATAGATTGGTCATTGGAGTTGCTCATACGATGCTAGCAAGAATTTCATGTTCCAATTTTTGCTATATATGGGCCCTCAATTTATATTTTGTCAGGGCCACTAAATGTCAGTACCTGCCCTGAGTGAGCTGCCCTTCTTTTTCTAGTTTTAACTCGGAATAATTGTTCTCAGATTTCTAAAGAATTGTAGGGTGAAAATAGTTGAAGACGTTCTGGAAAAGGTTAAGAGAAAAGAACTAGGAGTAAAATTTAATCTTCTAATTAGTGTTTATTTTGATGAAATAGGTCAGTTTTGTGGTAGTGAAGGTAACTGCACTTTGTACACCGAAGCTGCTAAAAAGAGTTAGCGATTTACTGCGACGGGAACACAAAAATCCTTCCTTCAATCTCCCATGGAAGCACAAGGCACTTCCACTATTCGCCGATTCGAGCCGTCTTTATCACACAGCAGAAAAACCAGAGCCTCTAACAGTCGAAGAAGAGCGTGATTTACAATTAGCTCATGATAGACTCATGAAAATTTGCAAGAAATGCTTGGAAATTGATGTTGAGTTACTAATTGACGCTGAAGATACATCTATTCAACCCGCAATCGATTACTTTGCATACTCTGCAGCAATTAAGTACCACAAAGACGACCACCCTTTGATATTTGGAACAATTCAAGCTTATTTAAAAGACTCGAAGGAACGAATGGTGATCGCGAAAAGAGCTGCAGAGAAAATGGGAGTTCCAATGGGTTTTAAGCTTGTGAGAGGTGCTTATATGTCAAGTGAAAATTATTTGGCTTCTAGTTTAGGTTTCAAGTCTCCGATTCACGATAGCATTCAGCAAACACATGATTGCTATAATTCTTGTGCTGAGTTTATGCTTGACGAGATTGCTAATGGCTCTGGTGCAGTTGTTCTTGCAACTCATAATATTGAGTCAGGTAAATTTCGAGACATAACAGTTATATTTACTTAATCATATAGTATTCAATATTCTCACGCGCTAGTTGTATCTAAATTGCTCAACCATGTATTGATTTTTTAAAAAAAAATAGGAAAACTTGCTGCATCCAAGGCTATAGATTTAGGAATCAGAAAGGACAGTCAAAAACTTCAGTTTGCTCAGCTATATGGTATGGCAGAAGGGCTTTCATTTGGCCTGAGAAATGCAGGATTTCAGGTGAGCAAGTATTTACCATTTGGACCTGTAGAGCAAGTTATGCCGTACCTTATAAGAAGAGCTGAAGAAAACAGAGGACTTCTGTCTACATCAGCTTTCGACAGACAACTCATGAGGTAAATATTAGTAAAACTTCCCAAAACAAAAAAAGTTTTTATTATGTTCAAAATAATTTCATTAATTTTGTGTATGGTTGTTTGCAGGAAGGAGTTAACCAGGAGATTTGAAGTGGCAACTTCATGAATCTTATGGGAGTGTGTATAACATATAGTACTACGAATAATGCGAGGAGCCATGCCCAAGCTTGTAACAGAGCAATTGACGGTCCAAGATCCTTAATTCATGATTTTAGTACATTAACGTGATTAAAAGCTGTCAGCATTATTACTGTAAATAATTCAATGATGTGGAAGAATTAACAATCTCTTCTAGCAATGAAGTGCGAACATGGATTTAATTGGAAGATACTCTGTGGATCGAGCCCTTGATATTTGTCAATTCGGCTTGGGCGCCTTCGAAAGGAAAAGAGAAGTGAAGGGGGCTAGCAGTGAAGTGCAAACATGGCCTTGTAACAAAATGGGAACTGAAGAAGACAGAGCCAGCAATTGTAATAGCTAGTGCCTCTCGCACCAAGAAATGTCCACTTGTAGAGTAGTATCTTTGTTCATGGGCAAAATATACATCTATTCATCTAATTCTAGTACTAGTATGTGGTAGTTTATTCCAACTTTTGTAATTGGTTTTCTTAATACAAATTAAAGTTGCCGTAATGATTAAAATTATATCTTTATTTCTTAGCTCCATGCGAGGAATACATAGTTGGTCATTAGAGATTCTGAGTGTTAGAAAAAAAGGGTAGTCCAGCTGCCGATACAATGACCATGTTCTTTCAAATCCCAGGAAAAAAATTCAATCATTTGAAATGGTAAGGATTGATTTAGTTTCAAAAACTATTAACGGAGCGAAAATCACATACTAACATTTTTTAGTGCCACTCCAAGAAGTAGTGTATCTCCACCAAAATAGGCACACTTCTAGTGTCTTCCTTCATGGTCAACATTTCTAGCAACTTTTGTTATGGGGTTTACAAATCAAAGTTGCCTAAATAATAAAATACAAATGGTTGAGTAATTGCACCCACGTGATAAGTCGGCATATCATTATCAAATCAATTTTACCACTTGCCAAGAATCTTGGCCCAAGATTATGATATAAAGATTCCTCAGCAGGAGTACGCCATACGAGAAGTCCTGCCAGTGAATCTTTTGAAGGACGGAGATTCAGATTCCTTACCCCACTTTTTTTAATGCATTCCGAGTGTACCGCAATAGTTGAATAAAAAGTTGACGTTTTAGAAAGCAAAACACAAAAATCATTTGATAACTTGTAAAAGTAGGTATTAAAATTCTAACTAGAGGGCTTACCACTAGAAGAATAATCTAAGTAGGATCTTAATTTTCAAACAAGAGGGTTTAATAATGGGAGATTAATTTAAAAAAAGAGCCGGAAAGAAAGAGTCAAGTTGTAGACTTGTAGTACGAAGTGGTCACGAACTGAATATTGAGAAGTGTCCAAGAAACTAGGATATCGGGAGGATTGAATTCATAATTAAAGCAAATTGACGTACAGATTAGCGGAATCCAAGACAAGTGGAACAACATAACAGCTAAGAGATAGAAATTTAACCGTGGAATACACATGGTGGTACTGACCATCTACAGTGACACATCGTCAGTAACAGCACAGCATCTACTCAGCATGATTTAAATATTTTGGAAATTGTCGTAATTTAAGTTATCACTTTGAAGTTTGACCCTATACACAATCCTCACCCTCTATAAATACCATGCAACTTATGTAAACTTAACACATCCATTTGACAGAGAAAAAAAATAAAAACACATACAAAAATTTCACATTCCGCCCACCGTTGCATGGCCAATAAGGTTTTTTGTCCGAAACTCCTTAAGAACCTCGGATTTCATGTCCGCCGTTTAAACTCAGCTCCGTCTCCCCTTTCCGCCGTTCCTCCGATAAATTTCACTGGCGATTTTAACGCCGCTACCGTTACCGCACCAAATTTGTTGGACACCGCACCACATATTAACACATCTCACCATAATAACAACATTATCAATTTTGACGATGTTAAGGAGTTGTTCCACGGTGTTCCGACCACAAAGTTGATTCGATCATCGCTAACGTTACAGATGGCGGCGATTGAACCAATGGTTGATTTGGGTATGTGGGTAATGAATTCTAAACTAATGGAAATGCCTGTTTTTAGGGAGGTAATGCTTGCGTTTGTTAAAAATACATTTTATGAACATTTTTGTGCCGGAAAAGACTTAACGGAAGTCCGACGGACCGTTACCAAACTTTCCGATTCCGGCTTAAAAGCCATGCTTGATTATGGGGTGGAACATTCCACCGAAAATGAGTCGTGTGAACAGAGTATGAAGGCGTTTATTCAAACGATTGAATCAACGAAATCACTTCCAGAATCTTCTGTAAGAATCTACCTCCTAATCATTTGATTATTCTTGATTCTATTTAATTTAATGTTTAGTTTAATAATATTCTATTGATGAAAAGGAATGATCCGCTCTGCGTAATTTAATACTTTTTCAAAGATTCTAGTTTTTACTAAACAAATTCCTCCAATATTCTTGGATCTACTCTCATTTACAATAAAAATCTCAACTAGTGGGATATAAATAAATATATATATTTCAATATTTTGTCAAGGATTTTAGGAATGTCTCTGAAAATTGTTAATTTTGGTGGAACAGGCTAGCTTTGTGGTAGCAAAGATAACGGCAATTTGTACACCAAGGCTACTCAAAAGAATGAGTGATTTGCTTAGGTGGGAAAAAAAAGATCCTTCATTCAATCTCCCATGGAAGCAACAATCACTTCCACTTTTCGCCGAAAACAGCCCTATTTATCACACTTCGAAAAAAACCGAACCTCTAACGGTAGAGGAAGAGCGTGATCTCCAATTAGCTCATGAAAGACTCACGAAAATTTGCGAGAAATGTGTGGAACATGATGTTCCTTTACTCATTGATGCTGAAGATACAACTATTCAACCCGCAATCGATTACTTTGCGTATTCTGCAGCAATTAAGTATCGCAAAGACGATCAACCTTTGATTTTCGGAACAATTCAAGCTTACTTGAAGGACGCGAAGGAACGAATGGTGACCGCGAAAAAGGCTGCTGAGAAAATGGGAGTTCCAATGGGATTTAAGCTTGTGAGAGGTGCTTATATGTGTAGTGAAAAACAGTTGGCTTCTAGCTTAGGTTTCAAGTCTCCCATTCACGATAGCATTGAGCAAACTCACGCTTGCTTTAATTCGTGCGTGGAGTTTATGATTGAAGAGATTGCTAATGGCTCTGGTGCAGTTGTTCTTGCTACTCATAACATTGAGTCAGGTAACAATCTTAAAAGTTTATGGTATCTTATTTATGTTTTGCAGTTGTCTAACCAGTATAATGTGTTTGTTATAAATAGGAAAACTTGCTGCAACCAAAGCTATAGATTTGGGAATAAAAAATGAGATGCAAAGTCTCCAATTTGCTCAGCTTTATGGTATGGCAGAAGGGCTTTCATTTGGGCTGAGAAATGCAGGATTTCAAGTGAGCAAGTATTTGCCATTTGGTCCTGTAGAGCAGATTATGCACTACCTTATGAGGCGAGCTGAAGAAAACAGAGGCCTCTTATCTACGTCGGCTTTCGACAGGCAACTCATGAGGTAAATATCAATAAAAAAATCGAAAAAATTCAAAAAGAAACTTATTATTATCGAACATTATTAATTTTATCTGGTAATGTGTTTGCAGGAAGGAATTACGCAGGAGATTCGAAGTGGCAATTTCTTGAATACATATTGGCATGGAAGTTTATATTAGTAAGTAAGAATAATAAGCGAGGAAACATCGCCGACTACTGTAAATATATCAATGGCGTGGGCAAAAAATTGATGAAGATGATCAAGCAACCTTGAATGGGAAAAAATGCACAAGGAGCAAGTCCAGTGGATTTATCTCCTTGTGTTATGAAAATAAACATGTATGTATGTAGCTATATTAGGTCCACTTAGTGGTATCTTTCTCCATATGCTATTTTAGGTGTATTGCCTTTGTTATATTTTGTTTCGTATTAGAAAAGGAAGAAGGTACCCCAGAGTGGAGCCGAAATGTTGAAATTACAAAATGTGTATCTGTTTCTATCTCTCTCTAGAGACATTGTTGTAAATAAATCAGATTTACAAGGAGGATAGAATTACAAATTATGATATTCGACACAGAGTGGGAGTGACCTCGGTAGAAGATAAGATGTGTAAAGCGAGGTTGAAAAGATTCGGACACATGCATAGGAGAGACGTAAATGTCTCAATGCGGAGGTATGAGAGGTTGGCTATTGATGGGTACATGAGGGGTAGAGGTAGACCGAAGAAGTATTGGAGGGAGGTGATTAGACGGGATATGTCGCAGGTGTAACTCAATGAGTACATGACTTTAGATATGGAGTTATGGAGGACACATATTAGGGTAGTGGGTATTCCAGCGTAGTCCTACATACGCTTACAAACTAGTAGTTATAGTGTTATTATTGTAGGCTCGTTTAACCTATCATACTAGTAGACACAATATTGATTTATAGTCTCCTGTCGTTTGATGTATGTTGCTATGTGTATTTTATTTGTCTTATTTACTTGCACTATTTTTATTTATTTTTTAGAATTTACTATCATGGCTTAGTCGCTTTGTTTGTCTTATTTTGCTTGTATTTGTGCTTTATCTTGAGCCGAGGTCTATCGAAAAAAATCGATCTACCTATTAAAGTAAGTCTAGATGCGTACACCATATCCTTTCCATATTCATGTCGTGAAATTTTAGTGGATAGGGGGTGAAGCCACTAACCTCGACATCAAAAGAATCGTAAAAACAAGAGTATTCGGGTTCAATCGTTAAAAAGCAATTTTATGTACAAAAAAGAGTCAGGCAAGTAGGTAATCGGAGCACCTGCCAGCAAGAACATATTACTAGTAGCGGGTCTGGATGTCAATCGTGAAAAGGACATGCTGGCAATGTACGTCCCCACTAAATCATAATCTACAATATGCACTTTTCCCCATGAAATATGAAAGGTTATGCGTCTTTAGTATTACTAGTAACTTGAAATCGTCTCAAAACAGTAACAAAGTAGTAACAAGTAAACCCGCAAGGGTAGTCAAGTTGGTGTAATAAAGAGAACGACCGTAGAAGGCCACGAGTTCGATCCTCGCATAAATCTTCTTGGTTGAGTCACACACACGCGTCATTGTCAGAAGTGGTTGACGTAGTTTGCGCGCTATGGTTCGGGTGATTTACCCTACGCACTTTCGAGAAAGAAGGCTACTGATTCCTTCACAACAAAAAAAAAAGTAGTAACAAGTATTATGTCTTAATCTCAACTTAGTTCGATTGGATATACGTGATATCGCTCCATTTAGACACGTATTAATTCAAGATTTGAAGATTTATGTTTTCTAGGAGATTGAAAAAAATATTCAAAGAGAAAAGAGATGAAAAAAAGCTGAGAGGGAGAGAAAATATTATAATGGAATTGCCCAAGTAAACTTCTTCAGGAGGCTACAAACCCTTTGTGTACACTTTAATAAATACAAGAAAAATAAAAATAAAGACTAGCACTTAATAGTTTTTCCTATACTAATTCAAATTAATTAAGCAAGTGAATTCCGATTAATAATAAAAACTATCACTTAATAGTTTTTACAGTTTTTACCTATACTAATTCAAATTAATTAAGCTAGTGGATTTCGATTAATTTGAAAAAGTGACATTGACCATGACTATTACTGATTGAACAAGATCTTTACGTATACTTTATATCCCTACTTAACAGCCAAGTTGTTAGTTGTCAGATGCAAATATTAAATCGACCTTTATTTGCCTACAAACATCGGTAACAATTGTAACTTTCACCACTCGACAGTCAAATAAATTATGTCCCTATCACAATCGATTAAACAAACTTTCTATCAGTTATCACGATTATATTTTATTGTTAAAAAAATTCACAATCACAATCGGATATGAAATAGGAATATGAACTTTTTATATGAACTCTTATAACACTCTTTCGTACGCTCAGACATTATTAATTGGAGCGTTAATAATATAATTTGGGGGCACAATATCGGTAAATAAAGAATTGAAATGAATATGACTCTAATATCATGTAAATAATGAATCTTGGATCTAATTCATCCCAATGTGAAACTCTTACCATTTATTAACATATGTATTAAACTAAGCTATCTCAACTGCATAATTCACACCTACCCTCCAAAAGTAAATTCATGATTTTAATTTGACAAGTTTGATCTTTTTTAAAAAAAAAAATTGATCAACTTCTTGTAATTTTAATACTTGTATATTAAGATCTACTAATATTTTGTTCGCATCTTTTTGAACTTCACATAAAATTTTATACTTCACATCATAAATACTGCTTTCGCACTAACCTAATGTCGAGGCACTAGATCCTTCCCTTGTCTACCTCGGAAATCCAAAGTAACTGTGGTAGTTGAAATTTAAGTTCCAAGTTAATCACAACAACAATATTAGAGTACGTAGCTCCAGCTCATTTATTGCCTCCAGATGAGAAGATAAAAGGGGAGAAAAAAGAAAACAAGAATCAGCAAATTAATCACACGTCCAATCAAATCTCACCCTGCCCTGCTAACATCTACCAAACATTTTTCGTTCATTTGCTAGGTTTTTTAATATTAAATATTTCATATTTATTGTTTATTGGAATTTTAATAATTTTTATACAAAATACTGAGTTCAGATAAACTCGACACTATACATTGAATCCGCCCATCAACAAGGTCGAGGACCACTAAAAATATGAATGGGCAATTGACAAATGTTTTGTGACTATAAAGTTAAATCTATCGTTAATCCTATTTTTTAATGGATAAGCAGCGAATTACTAAAAAACTATATTAACTATGAAGAATTCAACAACAAATTTTATAGATAGTTAATTTCAAATTTTCTTTTTTATAGTGAACATAATCAGCACATGTGGAATTAGAGAAGTAAGTAGTAGTTAGATGCTTGAGCCATAAAATCCTTCACAAATAAAGTAATGCTTAACAATTTCAAATTCAAAGTGGTATATTGTTGCAAAGTTTACCGGTAACAGTGCTAGGTTCTGCATCAGAAGCAAAGTTCATAATTTATGTTTGTGTACGTTTTTGGATTAGTCGAGCAAATTTCAGGGGAGTTATTTGCGTGTTGTGCAGCTAGAACATTTAGTTACAACTTAAGAAAGGCTTAATTATTTGCCAAAATCTATAGGAAATTAAAGCGTCTATGCATCCAGAAACGTGTTGTTATAAAAAAAACAGATGAGTCATGAGTAGCATGTTTCTGTTGCATGCATGTGTCACAGGCTCACAGCTCATTAGATATTACCAACACACTTCGTACACTCCAGCATGCATGAAAAAGTTTGGCCTGTGGATGACTCATTATTGTTGGGATTAAATGATAGATTGAATGGAAAATGGAGGGAGTTCCCTCTTGCTCTATAAAAATAATCATTTGTCCCATATCGGTAGTGGAAATAAAAGTGGGAGTTGTCCCACATCGGTAGTGGAAAGAAAAGTGGGAGTTGTCCCACATCGGTAGTGGAAAGAAAAGTGGGAGTTGTCCCACATCGGTAGTGGAAAGAAAAGTTCTTCTACTTATAAGTAGAATTACTCCTTCTTGTCGATAAAAAGGGTTGAGGGGCAAGGACCCTCGCGCCGTCGTCGTCGCTCGCCGGCCGGCTCGGCTCGGCCGACCCGGCCGCCGGCCCGGCCGGCCGACCCGGCCGGCCGGCCGGCCAAATGATTTGATTGATAATCTTTTTGGACCAAATTTTCTTTTATTTTTAATTATTTAATTAATTATTATTTAATTAAATTAATTAACTTATCCAATCCTACCCGTTAGTGACCCTGACCCGCGACCCGGCCGGATCCGCTTCTTTAGTTGCAAACCTTCAGAAACAGTACTTCCATGGCTATAAATTCATTTGATTCTTCAGAATTTTACTTACTAATTTTCTGAACTACAAAATCATCTTCTTCTTCTGCACGAACAAATTCTGTGTGATATACTACTGTTGAGTGGTTCGCCGCTACCAGAGTTTGGAGTACTACTATTCTGGTAAGATAATCGTTCTATCCTGGGAGGGGATATTCCATCAACCTCAGTCTTGTGAGGGAATACTTTCCTTAAGGACACACTTTGAACTAAGTGGGCTCGATTATATTCTGAAAATTATTCTTATTTTTTCAACACTAATTCTGTTTATTTTCAGTGTTTATTGTTTACTGATTTTTTGGAATACATATTAATAACAATTATTGTCTTCTATTGGACATGCATGGTGCAGACTGACAACTGACTAATGAAACAAAATGTGGAAAGGTGATCTTAGCCGTTAATATTATGTTACTGATTATATAAGTGTCGGGTATACTCACAAAATTTCATATTAGTAGCTGAAAATTTTGAAAAATAACATATAAGATGCATAATTTTTTAATCGCGTGAGATCTTTTGAGAAAAAATTGTGCATGCTTGATGCAAATCAGACAATATCACGCCATCTTAGAGTATCTTTGCATTGATTTAGCCCAATACTAAGTTAAATAGATTGTCAATGGAGTTAATGCTAAGTTGTAGGTTTGAAGACAGACCCTAGAATCCAAAGGTCAAGTTGAGCAGGATCGAGACGCAGTACTTGGAGTTCAAGTTCAGCGACGTTGCGCATGAGACAGGCGTGTAAGTGAACCTTGAGATCCAGGCCATCCAAAAACGATAAAGGTGGGCATATGAGGAGATTGACGACGATGTCGAACACCGTATTGGGGCAGGGTGGATGCAATGAAAGCTCGGAAAGATAAGATTAGAAATGAAGTTATCCGGGACAAGGTGGGAGTGGCCTTGGTAGAGGATAAGATGCAGGAAGCGAGGCTGAGATGGTTCGGACATGTGCAGAGGAGATCCATGGAGCCCCCAGTGTGAAGTGTGAGAGGTTTGCTATGAATGGTTGCAGGAGAGGTAGGGAAGGCCGAAGAAATATTGGGGAGAAGTGATCAGACAAGACATGATGCAGTTACAACTTATCGAGAACATGACTTTAGATAGGAGGTTGTGACGGACACGGATTAGAGTAGAAGGATAATAGGTAGTAGGCGTAATGGTACCCTTTCAGTTTTGTCCTTTTATCTCTGTTATTATCCATTCTCTCATTTACTTGATTATGGTATTAGTTTGCGACAGTTACTATTACTTTTCTTCATGATGTTTATTCTGTAGTATTATACCTTGATTTCTTTGCTTTGTCGATTTTGTCTGACATCATTTATTGTGTTTTTTCTTGAACCGAAAGTCTTTCGAAAACAGTCTCTCTACCTTCCATGGTAGAGGTAAAGTCTACGCACACTCTACCCTCAGACCCCACTTTGTTGGATTACAATGAATACGTTGTTGTTGTATTATTAGATCCAAAATATGTATAAAAATACACAAAATATTTATAAATAAACTCGTAAACTTCAAATCCCTTTAAATGAAGTTAAAGTTTATGTTAATAAAGAGCAAAAGTTACTCACTTTTAATTTGTAACAAGGATAAAACATTCTCAAGAATTTTACAACGTAGATGCATCGTGATATTTTCTCCACTCTACAGCAAGCTTGAAGGGAAGCTAAGCGCAGCCTTTAGGGTTTCCACAAAAAAGAATTTCACAACGTAATCCCAGAGGATAAGTATGGAATAATGTGAATCAAAGTTCTTTACATTGGGACCTTTTGTTATTTTCAAGACTTAAGCTATTGCGAATGTTGGACAAAATCATCTATTAAGCCGAATTGGCGTAGATTGCTCCACGACTAGCATAGCAGGTACAACTCCATACTCGATTCAAGAAATTTCACGGTTTGTCCTTCAAATGGATTGGTCTTTAATTTTTATTTCTTAAATGAAACTTATATCTTATGGGCCTAAGTTCTTTACGAGACCAGTTCCATTTGAGGAGAAAAAATTAAGGACTCAGCATAAAATAGGTCAAACATGCAAATGACCCCCGAAAGCCCAAATAAAATTGCAATAATTTCGAACAAGTTTTTTGCGCTGAGTGTCCAACATAAGGAGTGGTCTTTAATTTTTTTACCCTTCATTTTTTAAAATATTTAACTTCTAGCCTGCCTTCATTTAATGAAACTTTTGTGACGCAAATACCCTTTTATCCCAAAATAACGTAGCTTTTTTCTTCAACTCCTTTTCTTCATCCTCCTTTTTATTCTATCAATGGTGGAAGATCTCTCTTCTCTTCATAGCCTTCCAGAACAAACTCCTAATAGTGAAATGACTCTACCGTGTTTGCCTTTGAAAAGGCTTTCAGGCTCTTCATTACGACAATTTGATTGCTTGTGAAATTGAAAATCTTTTCCTTCTATTCGAATATTATCTGTTGTTCTAGTATATTAATGAAAATTTTTATGTCAGGCATTGCATGTATTCAGATATCTGAAATACACACTTTCTAGTACATTTTTCTATTTGTAAGCATATATGAGGGGAATGACTAATGAGTTTGATTTCAACTTTTTATACTTTTATTGATAAACTTGTGAGTCTTTGCTAATTTTGCCACTGCATTTAGTATTTTCTCTTCTTCTAGGAAAAATTACATCTACCACACTTATTTTGGCACATTGATCCAAATTAGGGTAGGAAGTAAATTAAACAGGTATCTTGGTCATTTATGCAAAGTTGATGACATTTCCATCCCTCTCAAAATTTGCATGAAATCTCTCTCATCAATTCAATTTTAGAATTTTTCAAATACATGGAGAATCTAAAAAAAAATGCACGCATACATCCTTTCCCATAAAATCGTGCCAATAATTATCTAAATATCTACAATTTTATTGCTACTATAAATTTTGTAGTTGATCATGCGATACAAGTTAATATAGCAATAATAACCTTTTAACTATAATAAATTATTGAAACAAAATGTTGTAGCTAAATAAATATCTTTACTTCAAGTTATGAAAAAATGCGGCAAAAGTTAAATGATATAGCCACAATTATTTTGCTATAATAAGTTTCATAGTTAATCATTAAGTTTTGTCACAAGTTGAAATTTACTACAGCAATAGTATCCTTTTAGCCACAAAAAATTATTTTAAACAAAATATTATAGCTAAATAAATATTTTTGCTCCCATACTAAAAACTCGTGGCAATAGTCGGCTTAATAGCTATAATTATTTGTGACAAATTTATTGTTGTGATAAAATTTCGTACCTAGTCATTATTTTTTACCACAATATAACTTTTTATTGTAGCAATAATAATCTTTTAGTCACATTAAATCATTTGAAACGAAAAGTTGTAGCTAAATGAATATTTACTTGAAGTTATATTTGGAAAAAAAACGGAAATAATTTGGTTAATAATTACAATTACTTATCATGAAAAAATAAATAATTGCAAATTTACTGCGATAATAAACTTCCATATTTAACTATAATTTTTGTTATACACGTGAGATTACCTTTGCAATAGTAGTATTTAACAGAAGCTAGAATAGGAATATCCCCACCCCAAACTCAAAAAAAAATGAAAGATTGAGTTTCCTGTCAAACTGCTACAGCCATGGATCACTTTCCTCCTATTGGATTGCAATTACACTGCAGGCGTACTGCCTAGAGCTTGCATATGTTTATAGCTCCTGCAGTAGCTTATAATGTATAACCAACCAATACGTATTCTAAACAAACCACGTGGCTTATTAAATATTAGAGATAGCAGTAGATCCTGGACCCGGTGGATTCAGCTCCGTTTTATAGGATATGGATCTTCAAAATTTGGATCCGACGGATCTGGATCGGACCCGGATCCATTTCTGACGGATCGAATCTGGATCTTGTATTTGAGATTCGTATCCGGTCCAGATCCGACCCGTGGATCCGTTTTTTATTAAATATATTCATAACCTAGAATGTAATTTTATAAGTATTTTCTTAAAATTGCTAAGTACATTCTTGCAAGTTTAATTCTCAAAACAAGTTTAATTTATCCCCGCGTTAACTCAAAAACCAAAAAATAAAGAGGTAACTTCGATAATAAAATCAATGTTATATTAGTGAATGACTAACATCTCCATAGACAAGTAGTTAAAATTAAATTCACTTCATTTGTGAAGATTCCAAGCACATGCAAGTTCTGCATTGTGGAAATACTAGTCAGCATTTTTCACAACTATTGTCATTGTCCAACATTTTCAATTAATAGCTCACAATCAAAACGAGACAACGAACAAAATATCTCATATGGACATTTCAAAATTGAAACACAGTAAATTATTAGCCAAGTAAAAATCGTTTGTCAGTTCAAAAAAAAATTCTTAGCAAGGTTACATTCTTAGCAAGGCAAAATTTTTTACATGTGGAACCAGATCCGATCCGTGGACTCGATGGATCCAATGGATCCGAATTTGGATCTGATTTTTATGGACCAGATGGATCTGGATTCAGTTATGAAAAACGGATCTGGATCTGAATCTAGTAGGATTCGATCCAGATCCGATCCGTTGTCATCCCTATTAAATATATATAGTAACAAATGGACACTACTGAAGTTAATTGTTATTATTATTATTCTCGTAATTTGAGTAAAAATCTCTTACTTTGTTTTTGTTGTTGCTTTGATTGTACTTATGCTCTGTCTTGAGCCGAGGGTCTCTCGAAAACAGCTGCTCTACTTACTAGAGATAAAGTATGCGTACACCCTACTCTCACCAGACTCCACGTCGTGAGATTTCACTTGATATGTTGTTGTTGTAACCACAATAAATTAACTATAAAATATTAATGTTTTTGCATCAATTCCCAAAATCCGTGATAAGAGTTGGTCTAACAATGTTAAGCTATGAAAAGAATTAAATATAATTTTTTTCCCTAAAAGATAGAAAAATACTTATGGTATGTAAATTAAAGAATCAATTAATACTCAAATGAAAGGGAAAAAATGAAAAATATAATCTTTAAGAATACATTATTTGTATTTCTACTTGTAACCTCGAAACTTATCAAGCTTATATTTATTTTATTGTAACTTAGTTATTTTTGTATGTAAAATTAAATATTTATTGTTGATTGTAAAGTTATTTATGAGTGTAATCACTCATTTTCAAAGAAAGTATTTCGTATTGAAAACTAATGATTGTAGATATGTTATGTATATGGTCCTTAATTATAATAATTAATTAAAAGTAATTTCATATATCTTAGAATTCAATTTTATACCGTCAAACCTATTTATAACAATATTGTTGGGTCCGAAATATTTGGTTGTTATAAAGAATGGATGTTATACACCTATAACATCATTTGACATGTAAATAATAGTTGACTGTTATAGGTAAAAAAGATGCATAAAATCTAACTATTATTTTTAATTATATAACAAATAACAAAATTATTTAAATTTTAAATCTAAAAAATATGCATACTTTCGCTAACTAAACATTAAAGAAAAATACAATTTTAATAAATGCATAACTGAATGTATAAAGTTTTAAGCTCTAAGGCACACATTTAAAACCTACTTGAAAATTAAATTATTTCAAGATTGATGGAATAAATTTATAATTCTTGCTTGTTTCGTAGATTCTAATCTCTTAGTTGTGATATAACACTTGAATTGACGAAGATTTGCGTCCAAACTTTTCAGCAAATGGGTATCCAATTCTATTTTTATAAAGATGATTAATTATTATATTAATAAAATAAAAAATAGTTGTTATATGGGGATAATTTTACAAAAAATGTATTATTATACAGCTGGTTATTATTGCGATAGGTAAAATGTTGTTACAAAGAAGTTAAAGTTTGAGTATCTATGTAGACTCATTGTAGGTGCATTACCTGTATACCAATATCAAGTATTGCAATTTTTTTTAAAAATCAAATAGCAAATGTTTAGTCCTATATCTATTTTTTCCATAATCGCATGAGTTACAAGAAAAATCTAAAGCATATTAAAAAATTACTGGTTATTTAAAATAAAAACATGTTATGAATTTTGATGGCATCGTAATATTAGAACTAAAGTGATTTCATACCTCCCGAAACATAAAGGTGAATAATTAAATTAAGTTAGATAGATATTGTAGGTATTATCAAAATTATACGACTTGTATTTTATAAGGTGCATAAATGTTATTTCATTTATCTCATCAATTTTAATAGTTCATTTCTATTAAGTTAGATAGATATTATATATTCTATGCACTTTTTATTAATAAAATTATAATATATGCGCAAATTTTGTACACCGAAACTAGTAAATAATAACAAGTTTAATGATATTTCGTAGCAACATAACAATGGAATAATGATTGATTTATGGTTACATCACAAAATAAATATAAAAAAATATATATATTAAAATAATAAAGAATGTGTGATTCAACAAAATTTATCACTGATTTTTGCGCTTACGCATGCAGAAAGATAATATATTCCCTGATGTCAGTAAACCATAGTTTACCGTTGGGTGCGGCTTTTATGAGTTATGTATTATCTTAAGAGAAGAAGCGAAGTACTGCATCATTAGCATTTTCTTCTAATCCTTTCGATCATCCATTGCATTAGCATTTTCTTCTAATCCTTTAAATCATCCATTCCCAAATGGTTTGTTCGATACCAGTTCACTATATTCACACTGATTGATAGATTCTATTAATGGTTATTGATAGAGTGAATAGATCTGCCATTTCTTGAAATCTCTCTTCTGATTCAAAATCGTAGTGTAACGTGTATCTAGGGATGGCAACGGATCGAATCTGGACCGGATCCTACTAGATCCAGATCCGTTTTTCATACCTGAATCCAGATCCGGATCCGGATCCATCGGGTCCATAAAAATCATATCCAAATCTGGATCCATCGGATCCATCGGGTCCACGGATCGGATCTGGATCCACATGTAAAAAAAATTGATTTGCTAAGAATGTAACCTTGCTAAGATTTTTTTTTGAACTGACAAACGATTTTTACTTAGCTAACAATTTACTGTGTTTCAATTTTGAAATGTTCATATAAGATATTTTGTTCGTTGTCTCGTTTTGATTGCGAGCTATTAATTGAAAATGTTGGACAATGTCAATAGTTATGGAAAATGCTGACTAGTATTTCCACAATGCAGAACTTGCATGTGCTTGGAATCTTCACAAATGAAGTGAATATAATTTTAACTACTTCTCTATGGAGATGTTAGTCATTCACTAATATAACATTGATTTTATTATCAAAGTTACCTCTTTATTTTTTGGTTTTTGAGTTAACGCGGGGATAAATTAAACTTATTTTGAGAATTAAACTTGCAAGGACGTGCTTAGCAATTTTAAGAAAATACTTATAAAATTACATTCTAGGTAATGAATATATTTAATAAAAAATGGATCCACGGGTCGGATCTGGACCGGATACGGATCTCAAATACAAGATCCAGATCCAGATCCGATCCGGATCCGTCGGGTCCAAATTTTGAAGATCCATATCCTATAAAACGGATCTGGATCCACCAGATTCGGACCGGGTCCAGGATCCACTGCCATCTCTACGTGTATCCTCCCATATTCCGGTCATGGAATAGATGAAATAAATCAAAAAATGGATTTTTGTTCAAGAATGAAATCTTATAATCTCTGTCGCTTACATAATTATTCATATTAGTTTTGCATTATTTTATTTTATTAAGTTAAACTAACAATTAAAAGTTTAATATGATTGGTATCTAAGTCCATAGGAAAGCTAATTATATAAAAAAAATTATTATATAAGTATTTGTTGTAAATTCCAATTTTTAAAAATAATGAAATTATATCTAATTAATGTGTGAAATTTTATTATCTAAATTTTAAAATAACTATATTTTTTCACATTGTAATGGTCCTTTACTATCTTAGTAACTTATTAACTGTCATAATCAAATTGTACACTGTATTAAGTATTAACAAAGAAAAATTAATATGATTTG
This sequence comes from Anisodus acutangulus, assembly GCA_029783415.1. NCBI lineage: Eukaryota > Viridiplantae > Streptophyta > Magnoliopsida > Solanales > Solanaceae > Anisodus > Anisodus acutangulus. The sequence continues at coordinate 48,127,242 of CM056501.1, read as the reverse complement.
TATACAAAAAGGGTCTTGTATCTCTTGTGACTATTATTTCATATTTTATAGTAATACTTTTTTTATGTTATTAAAATATACAAAGTGTGTAGAGACTCTTCATCTTCATCTTCATCTATATATAAATATGGATCAATTTTAGTGCTCAGTGTGCTTTGGGAATATGAATGAGTTACTGCATTTATTAGTGTATTTGAAGGGAAATTTGTTGGCAGAAATATTGGAACATCCAAATAACGTTATGGTAGTCTTTTCATAGGTGTGGCCACATTTGGGCCAAATTGATGTGGTCGTTTAGCAGCTCTTTCTTTTATTACTCGATTTAGTAGGTACAGAAAATGAATTAATCTAATAATGCATTAGCTGTCTTTGCTTGTTCTTTTCTGGATAGGAGTTGGTTACCTTTTATCTTTTCCAATTGTGTCTTCCCTCAATTAGATTTCTAAAACCAACTTCATTAATTATGGCTTTTTGTTCTTTTCTCGATATGGTTAACTAATTACACATTCTGGTTTACGTATCACATACCGAAGTTAGTTAAATTAGGTCTTAACCTTAAATCATAATTTTAGATTTCAAAATTAGTCAAGTTAGGTATTAAGGCCTATTTTTATATCGAAATTTAGTTAAGTTAGATCTTAAGACATAATTTTAGATTTCAAAGTGAGTCAAGTCAGACCTTAAGGAATAACTTTATATTTCAAAGTTAATCAAGTTAGGCCTTAAGGCCTACCTTTATATTCAAAAGTTAGTCAAGTTAGGCCTTAAGACATAACTTTAGATTTCAAAATTAGTCAAGTTAGATCTTAAGACCTATCTTTATATTTCAAATTAGTCACGTGAGGCCTTAAGACATAACTTTAGATTTCAAAGTTAGTCAAGTCAGGCCTTAAGACATAACTTTATATTCCAAAGTTAGTCAAGTCAGGCCTTAAGACTTAACTTTATATTCCAGAGTTACTCAAGTCAGACCTTAAGACCTAACTTTATATTCCAAAGTTAATTAAGTCAGGCCTTAATACCTAACTTTATATTTCAAAGTTAGTCAAGTTAGGCTTTAATGTATAATTTTAGATTCCAAAGTTAGTCACGTTAGGTTTTAAGGCCTAAATTTATAATCCAAAGTTAATCAAGTTTGCATGCCTTAAGGTATAGTTTGGATTCGCAAGGTAGAATTTGTGGGTTACAACAATTGCAGAAAACGGGAAGTAAGTAACTGCTAACTATTACAACAAACTGAAATTTCATAAAACTGAAATTTCAACAAACTGAAATTACAACCACTTTGATATTTTGCTGGGTCGAGTGATGACACTTTGTCTTTAAGACAAGATTGCCCCGTATATACCTCTTACGTTATGGATAATAGTCTCCTAAGATAAAACAACAACTTAACAAATGAGCAAAGGAAACTCAAGTGTTACTTTGAAGAACTTAGAGTAACGAAATGATGTTGGAGAGTAAGAAGAAGATTTATGATTTTTCTGTCTCTTGCTAGAACAATTGAGCCAAATGCTTCAATTTATAGTGTAAGGAGGGTGACTTCTCAACTATCCAACTAATGACTTTTAATAACCATGTAATTGCACTTAGTGAGGAGTTATATTCAGCCAAGTAAATGACTGAATTTATGTGCAAAGTAATGGAAATTCAACGCTCCAAAACCAACCCAAAAGGCAGAAACTTTCTGCCTTCCGTCGTGAGCCTCTTCCCAATTTTATCTTTTCTAAAACTCCAGGGACCAAACTGTAAATATTTAGCAATTTGGGTCAAAAAAAATATCAGAAGAAGCCCAAAGCCCAAGGCCGAGCCGGACGGGCGGCGGCAGCGGCACGTGTGTGGGCTTAACCTCGAATCCAAGCACACCTAAATTCTCCCCCCTTCAAACACATGGCCTCAAAATCATTTTCATTGGCCCAAGTGTAGTATCGTGTTCAAATCAATGGTATTTAACCAAGAACACAACAATATCCCTTATCAGGTATAGGATATTAAGGCATCAACAACCCCTAAGACAGCAGCAAAAACCGCCAAGTATGGTAGCTAAATGCCTCACAAGGTAGCAAATGTATGCAGCAACTAGCTCAATATAGCAGTAGCTATTTCACCAAAAGTGTAGCATTTTTCAGCTCAAATATAGTAGCAGAAAATCAGAGAATGACCAACAAATTCTTGGCCTCAAATTATAGCACTTTGGGAACAAACAGGGTGAAGCAATGCCTCAAGTATGCAACAAACACTCCTAAAAAACATATCATCTACTTCACAACAGTAAATGGGACAAGCATCATGACTACAAGTCCTTCCAATGTGACATCAGACTTTTGAAACATCTCTATGGCATTTGTATTTTTGAGACTCCCTAGATCATGCAAATAAAGAGGGAGGGTAAAGAATGAGTATCAAGATATACATGGGGAGATAGCAGTGACACAAGTTTGGACTACTTCAAACATACATATCATGTTCAGCAACTTGTTAGATATAGGGTAGACATGCTCACATAGATAGATTCACAAATCATAGAAAATAAACATATAATCGTAAGTAGGCAGCCTAGACATGTATGCACAGCTTAACATAAAACAAATGCATTTCTTGCTTCTAAATGAGGCCTACTCAGGGCATTTACTAGGATCTTTCATTCATGCTTAAACAATTTTAATACAAAATTGTACCATATATATATATATATATATACACAACATCCTACTATATGAAATGTAGTTATAAGTTAAGTATGAAATGCAACAGAGGTCATAACTTAACATGGCATGGGTCAGTTTCAGTGAATGCTCAATACTAATGCAAATACCATTTAGGCAACTCAACAAGTAGAGCATGGTACAAGATAACTTAGGAGGTGTCATATGCTAATATGGAGACATTTCACCATCTAAAGAGGCAGGGCAAGTGTGTAGGATTTGATACTACTGTTGATACTCTATTGTACTTTATAAAGCAGTATGGGAAGTAAATAACTATTACAAGTGTTCGAAAGGATAAATAAATGGTCAATCTTCAAAACTGCCGCAAGCTTGTTGTGTCTTGAATGTTGATAACCTTGCAAGGCCAATGTTGAGAATCGTCCAGAAGCTTGTTGTGTCTTAAATCTTGATATCTGAAATCAAGAAACAACTAAATCTGGATGGTTACAACATTGTGTGTGTTGAGTCGAGGATTGCCCTCTCATCCTTAAGGCAAAGATTGCCGTATATATGTTTTTACTTTAGACGATAGTCTCCCAAGATAAAATAACACTTTAATCTCAACGCTACAAAGCCAATATGTGGAGCCTGCGGAATAAAACAAATATGAATCTACTTGGTCAAGATATGGAAAAGGAAGGAAGAGTTTCAATCTTCTCTACTGTTTTGTCTTCGTAGTGTATATCTTGTGTATATGAGGGTCTTAACTTCGCTTTTTCATCACCAGTTTTGCTCCTTTGTTTTTGAGTGTGTTTTATCTTGAATTTCAGTCACGTATATGTGCTATATTGATGTCTTTCTATGTCACGAATTGAGCCAACAACAGCTCAATATATAGCATGGAGAAGGGCAGCCCAACAGCCACAAACAAGGCTGTAATGGCCATTAAGTGAGGGCTGTTAATGGCCATTAGTAGGCAGATTAATGGGTGGTTTACGGGCTGTTCATGGATATTGAAGAAGGGCTGATAATGGAGGAGTTAATCATCCAAGTAATGACTGATTAATGCCTCAAAAAACAGTTCCAACGGTAGGCAGAAAGTTTCTACCTTCCGTCACCCCAAAATCAACTTTCCAGAAACTATAAGGACCAAACTGTAAATATTAAGCAATTTGGGGTCCAAAAAGATAATATCAGAAAGTCCCCACAGCCCACAGCCCACGACCCGAGACCCGACCGGACGGGCGCGCGGCGGCGGCGCGCGTGTGGGCTTAACCTTGAACCCAAACACATCTAGGTTCTCCCTCCTTTAAATACATGGGATACCCCTTGGGGTCCCAAACCCTTTATCACATTAGAGACTTATATAGAGAGCAATTCTTCCTATTCCCACCGATGTGGTAGATTTGTCCCACACCATATTTCCATGCCTCAAACACCTTACTTCGTGGACCAATATCTCTTTCATTTCTCAACGAAATTTGACGATTCTTAGCCCTACGGTCATCTACTCACTTCGTAGATCATGCATGTGCGAAGAGACAAAGCCTCCAACATGTAAAACACTAGTGTTTAATTCATTAAATATGGGTGGACGCACCTCCCTGTCAAAAGCAAATTTCCAACAACTACTTGTTAGGTCCGGGTATGCTATGGAACAATAAATAATAAACTGGAAATAAAATCGAATGTCAATTCAGTTCCGAATGTCAACGACAATGTCGTCTGACACAAGTGACAACACTTCGATAAAACAGAAAAACCTTTGAAGAGTAAATTGCAGCGGAAATAATAAAGAACACAAATGTTTAATATTTACATAGGTATTGTATATATTTATATACAATTGAACAAATTTCTTCTCTTACAATTTTACAAAAAAGAATAGAAATGAATTAAAAGTTGAAGTCGCAGATGACTTCTGCCTGAAAAATCTACCTAAATAGACATAGACAACATCTCATTATAATTGCTTCAATACATAACAAATTTAGAATCTAAGCAGCAATTATAATATTGGACAGAATGTTGTTGACACGCTCAGACAACACTCGCGATCCAGTTTTCTGAGATGAATTCTCGAGAGCTCTCTTGATATTTTTGTAATCTGATTCTGTATATCGATTCACTCTTGTAGCCTCTCTATCTATAGTAGAGAGTCTTCTTTGAAAAGTTCATCGATTGGTTGTGGAGGTTGACGGAAAGGTGGGCAGTTGATAGGATTTGTTGAAGAAGATCATGGAGTTAAATCTTCTTAACTTCTTGGACTTGTTCACCAAGCATAGCAACGACTTTGACTTGTTTTTTCGACGTTTTTCATCAGCTCCTAATTACCTTGCCAAGTCACTTTTCCATCGTAGTAAAAATTCCACGAGAATTGCTTCAGTCCGTGAAGTAAGGCAAAACTGTTATGAAAAATGTTGGCCAAATGTTGTGACATTTGTTCCAACATTTCTTAACTTCAACTTAGTACTCAAAACGATATGTTGGGTAAAATGTCACAACACCAAATCCAACATTAACAGTATCTCGTCTCGTGAATGGTAGGTAAATAAAAAACAAAAGGAGAGATGCTTATGAGGAAATTTAAATTAACATAGACGTAAGTTCTAGGAAGTAGAAATTTTCAATTACTAAACTAAAGCTCAAATCCGACATTATAGGAAAAATAGGCATAAGAAAAAGCCCTTAAAGAATTTTCAAAAGGTCCATACACAACCCACTAGAAAAGAGAAAAACATGTCCTCCGGACATAGCTGGATGACAAATGAGGGGAACTTAAAATTCAGTTGGAGGCCTGCAGCCTGGGTTCGAATTCTGGTGGGAGCAATTTGTTTTCTTCTAGGATAGGACCTTGTAGGTGATATCAGTTGCTCTGTTCTCAAACATTGGTCATTCAGACACATCTCGCGATTTAATGGTAGTAATGCTGAGGGACCGGGACTACTATCTCTAGGAATAGTCTGGCGTAAGCCGGAAAACTAGATATCAAAAAAAAAGGAAAAAAAATAGAAAAGAGAAAAACCTAAAGACGCTTTAAATCCGAATTTGACCTAAGCTATTCTATATATTCGTATTTTATTCCGACTATTATATTATTCCTATGCCTGGGGTTAATTTCATTTTTGATCCCTTGGTCAATGACAAATTCTAATTATAATTCTTGTGCTCTTTACAAAGGATATTTAATTCTGAATTAATTAAAATATGTTATATTTAGATCATATTGTCAATAACATAATCTTCAAATATGAAGCGAAAATACAAATTTAACATAATTCATAAGTAATTAATTAGTTTAACAATTGTTCTTATTAATTTATTAAATTTGTAAAAATTCACGAGCAAAAACCATCAAAAATTCACTTCATAATATTTTTTCCGTCCCAAAAAAAAAGTACACCACATCATATTTAAAATCATAAGATTCAAAAAATTTATTTTATTTTTTAAATTTTGTGTTTGGTCAAACTAAGACAGTTACATTAGACGGAGCAAGTATCACACCATAATTGATTGAAGACTGATCAAGTGTTTAACCAAATATTAAAAAATCATCATTTGACAATATTTCAGGAACTAAAATCGAATTTTGCTCTTTTTTCCCCAGTATATGGTTTAATGTGAATCAAGTTTACTTGACCGGAGCCACCCCACCCTCAACCTCCACCCCACAACAGACCAAAAGAAATAAAAATTTAACGGCTTTGTTGGTACAAGAGATAATTAATTTTATGATTAAATTTAAAATAAATTTATTTCATATTTAGCTGAGATAAAATTAGATATAGCTAATTTTAAAAGTATATATTACTTTTTATTCGTGTGAGAAGATAAATAATTAATTTTATAATAATTAATTATGATATAGCTTGTTTTCATCCAAAGCGTTTTGGAAAGGAGCGGTAATAGCCCGACAAATGCGTTGTGAAGAGAGATCGAAGAGGAAGACTTTCTGACCTAGTGCGGGCACTGAATGAGAGTACGAACGAAACAAAGAAACATACAACTGTTTTATGTATGTACCGAGTCCTGCGTTGTCGCGACGCTTATATTACCACACGAAATATCCTTGGTCCATATATATCACAATTCTCGAGAAAAAAGAGAGGTCATAAATTTCTCAACACACGTGTCAAAATCTCATTCCACGTACTTCCTTAGCCCAACACCTCTAAACCCTATATAAATATGATCCACACCTCTCCATAAAATTATGTGCTTCGCTCTCTCAACAAACAAATCTCTTCCCACATACATATTCTTTGAATCACAAACTCAAATCTTTGTTTCTAATCCCTTTTCAGATCTGTCGATTTAACCAGTTAGATTTTATTTTCCTTCATTGTATTTTGTTTTTATTTCTTTATGATTCTTTAATTTTGTGCATCTCTTAACATGGTTTGATTTTTAATTTGTGATTTCTAGGGTTCGGTTAAAGAATATTTCATTGAAGAAGGTCTCTGCATCCGCTTATACCACCAATTTTTGTACGTATAGATTCCTTTACTTTTATATTTATCTTCCTGTTATATGGTTTTGCTATCTGTAGTTGTTGATTTTGATAGTGCTTGTTGTTGTTATGAATAAAGCCCTAATTTCTCCCTGTCTTGTTGATATTCTATTGGTAGAATAGCCTCTTTTTGTACAATGAATTTCTTTGTAATCGTGTATACTGTATAGAATTGATTTCTTGTTACCAACTTATTGTTTAGTCATCTTTTATAAGTTTTCTATGGACTGTTCGACCACATCAAAGTCCCCTTTAACAATTTGTTTTTTTTCTTTTGACATTATTAAAGCTCTTTTCTTTTTCTTTTTTTTAAAGGAAAATATTTATGACTGTTTAAGTTTGTCTTTGGAAAATTACTGTTTGGTCTGTTTGGTTCGTCTTTTCAAAGAACATATATCAATTTGAGTTTAATTTCTCATTGGTGAGATTGAGAGTATAACACCTGTTAAACCTTTAGATGCTATTGTACATATTTTTAAAAAAATATTTGAAAAATAAAAACCTTTTTTGTTAGTTTTAGATTTATTCTATGTAGAGCGGTGGTAGCACCTTACATACAGTATTTGTTTTGGTTGGGTTTATCTTATCGGGATTATTTGTATGATTTACTATCTCGAATGTTGTTACCATTTTCCTGTGGAATTTTTTAATTATTTTCATGGAGAAATTTTGATCTCGAATGTTGTTACCATTTTCCTGTGGAATTTTTTAATTATTTTCATGGAGGAATTTTGTGTGAAACTATTTTGACAAGCTTCAAGGAGCAATACTTCTACCTTTAGTTATAGTTATTAGAATGGATGTAAATGCAGCTCTTGTCTTTCTTGTTGAAAGAGCAACTTACACAGTGACAACCATTTTACTTGCCCAAAAGCACATCATTGGTTTGGTTGTTTGAGGTGGTATTGTATTCATTCATAGTTGCTGATCTATTTGCTGATTGGACATAGCTGTCCATAAAACTATCAAGACCAAATCCTTTTTTTTTCTGACCATCTTCTTTCTATTTAATGCTCTAAACAGGTAGGAATCAATGTACTAATGGAATCTAAAGGTGGGAAGAAGTCCAGTAATAGTTCCTTATTCTACGAAGCTCCCCTTGGTTACACTATTGAAGACGTTCGACCTGACGGAGGAACCAAGAAATTCAAATCAGCTGCTTACTCCAACGTGAGTTCATTTATCCTTTACCTTATGTATCTTAGTTGTTTGTTATCTGCATGTATACATTCTGACTGTTTGCTCTACTATGTCTTCTTCATATGCAGTGCACTCGCAAGCCATCCTGACATTTTCCGTGGTCTAGAATAAACCACCAAAGGTGGTTCTAGTAAAAAGTAGTTTAAGTTTAGAATTCTGTTCGTCTCAACTTTTTTTCTTCACCCCTCATCCTTGTTGCACTCTCCAAAAACAAGTAGTCCTTCCCGAGCAATCTCTTTCAATCAAGATGGAGTTGCCGGTTTCTGCCATCGGATTTGAAGGTTACGAAAAGCGACTTGAGATTTGCTTTTTCGAGTTAGGAGACTCTTATGGCCCTGGATGTGGCCTAAGGTCTCTCTCCAAGGACCAGCTGGATGAAATTCTGACACCTGCTGCATGCACCATAGTGTCTTCATTGGCAAATGATGAAGTCGACTCTTATGTCCTTTCAGAGTCTAGCCTCTTTGTCTACTCTTACAAGATCATAATCAAAACTTGTGGCACCACTAAACTGCTTCTCTCGATCCTGCCCATTCTTAAGTTAGCTGATGAACTTCACCTGAAAGTGAAGTCTGTTAGGTACACTCGCGGTACTTTCATCTTCCCTGGGGCTCAGCCATACCCACATCGTCACTTCTCCGAAGAAGTGGCTGTTCTTGACGGCTATTTCGGTAAGCTTGGTGCAGGCAGCAATGCATATGTGATGGGTAGTGGTGATAGACAACAGAACTGGCACGTATATTCTGCTTCAGCTGAATCTGCCGATGCCACTAAGGTGGATCCGGTTTATACGCTGGAGATGTGCATGACTAACTTGGACAAGAAGAAGGCATCTGTATTCTTCAAGACTCAATCAAGCACGGCTGCTGAGATGACTGAAGTTTCAGGCATTCGAAAGATTCTTCCTGAATCAAAAATATGTGATTTCGACTTTGACCCTTGCGGTTACTCTATGAATGCTGTAGAGGGCTCAGCAATCTCCACAATTCATATCACACCTGAGGAAGGATTCAGCTATGCAAGTTTTGAAGCAGTGGGTTATGATTTCAGAGTTGATAACTTGACTGCAATGATCGAGAGGGTGTTGTCCTGCTTCAGTCCTACTGAGTTTTCTGTAGCATTACACTGTGACACTCCTGGGAAGGAACTTTATACCGAGTCAGGCCTGGACATTATTGGATATGCCTTTGGAGAGAAGACTGCTGAAGTGCTTGGTGAGGGAGGATCACTTGCGTACCTCACATTCAGTAGCGGTGGTAGCTACGGATCCCCCAGGTCAATCCTTTACAACTGCTGTTGGAGTGAGAACGAGGATGAGGAAATGGAGAAGATATATTAATGAGAAATTTGTTTATTCTCCTTTTTAGTATGCAATACTATAGTCCTGGTTAATAGATCCAGGCATGCAAATAATGTTTCTTTGTTGATTCATGAAGTCTAGTAGCGGTATCAGTTTTTGATTATTTGAATTCAGTCCTGTGGTATTATGTCATGAAATAAATTGTCTCTGCCTAGTGTATGAAGCTCGTAGCTTTATAACGTTTGGTATTATTATTCTGTTATCTGGTATGTTGTGTAATAAACCTTTTGGAGACTATAAAAAATATTGTCATTTTGAATATGTTTGTCTATCTGTATTCTGTGTTCTTTTGGTGTTATTGTACTCGCACATTCAGATGCATGTTGGTTGCTTTCTTCCTTGAAATCGATGTCTTATGAAATGTATCTTGTTTATGTTTTGCTTCTTCCCTCTTTTAGTAATAGCAAGATATGGTTAATTAGAGTCTCTTTAATAGTTGTCTTTGCCATTATTAGTTTTTCCCATTGTATGCACAAGCACTAGTTTGCATGTTCTCTTTAAATCGTCAAAAGATATTACACTTCAACAAAAAAATCAAACATATTATTATAGCAGACTTGACTGCACAGGGGAAACGTTCCACAATTTATCAAGATTTTCCGATTTATTTTCAAAATTTTGATTGATTGCCTTTTTTTCCGGTATGGCCGATTGGATATAGATCCATTATAGCTGGAATACGGGCTTTCACTCCCTTTTTCTTTGTTCTGAGGAGTGAGCCCAGTACTACCTATTCCCGAGAGGCGGGGATCACTATTGGTAAAAAGAAGTGCAGTAGACCTATTCATATAGAAGCTGAGGATGCTACCAGATCTTTTCCTCTACTGTGTGCGGGAGGCGCTGCTTTCTTGGCTGCTAGCTAAACGGGGTGGGTGGGATCTAGAGTAAAAATGGTCAAATAGAAAGAGACGTGCTAATTTTCACTTCACATAAAAAACTAAACTATCTCACATGAAATAGAGATAGTGTCTAACCATACCATCATATTATTGAAAATTATAATACCCAACTAAGTGAATAATAGGGTTCCATTCATAAATAAGAAAAAAGTCACAATTATAATTAGTCAACTTCTGCCTTCAAAACGTTGACAGCTATAGAACCTTCTAAGTTCTAACTGTTGACAAAACTTAGAAAAAGTCACGGGCTTTATTGATCAAACTCGCTAGAAAATATCGCCTTAAAGATAAATAGAAGAGAGAATGCCATAGTAGAAGAAATACATTAGTTTTTTATATCCTCGACCCTAGGGAGAATCAGCTATCAGTTCTAGGCTGAGATTTAAGTGAAAAATACCTACCATTAATAAGCTTCGGCAATGAAAATCTTGCATTTACCCAACTACAGCCGAAACTGAAACTGCATACAAGAACAATAGCTCATCTATACTCATCTCACATGTATCACATAACCTTATCAATCACCTTCCGCTGTTTTTGGTTACGTTGATTCACTTTGAAGCAGAATTTGAACTGAACAATCTTGACAACGGTTTTCTGTAAAATTTGTGTAGCTACAGCTCTGTTATGGAGATTTTCCCTTTGTTCAGTAAGGTCGAAACTTTCTTGCAGCCCTCAACTGTTGTATCCGCTTCTTATCCTGCTCAAATTTGCTCTGCAGTACCATGATCTCTGTGCATAATACAAATTCCAACAATAATAAGTAACAAACAGAAGAGACAGAAAATAACCATATTGAGATTTAATCCAAGAATTTATTGGTACTCAAAACAATGAGAAGTCAATTAAAGTAACATAGCAGTACATAGACAACTTAATCAGTCCAACTTTTATGCGAATGAAAGATGAGCCACAGTTTCATGATAAAGGGAAAAGGACAGAAGTTCCATGACAGGAAAATTTCACAACCGTGATCACCCACTGCATATACACACGTAAGACAGAGTGTCCTTGGACAACTCGGTCTTGAAAAGAGGTGATTTCAAGAACAATCACGTGTGAAGGTAACTCTTTTTTTCTCTCCATAAAAAAAGGGGGTGAACTCTTTGAACTTAATCAAATTGATGCAGCTTTTTGAGGTGGTTTTCAAGAGGTCAAATTTACTGCTGTTTCAGGGATTCTCTTAGGCTCATTTCGGCTATCTACCATGAACGACAGACAAAATTGCTAAACCAATTGTACAAGTTATCAAAAACACGGCTGCCTTTTCAAGCATCCTAGTATTGACTAACTGAACTATGACACTTCACTTTAAGCTTAGAAACCACTTCATCAGAATATGTAAATAACTTTTCATTATTTGATTGTTCAGATAAATTTACACTTGTGAGATTTTAAATTTACTTTTAGAAAATATTTAATCGAGGAAAACCAAGTCAATTGGATACATATGGAGGCAGAAAGTATTGACAAAGGCAAAGATACAAGAAACAGACCGTTTCTCTTTGCTTCTCTTTTCTGAAACCGGTAAAAATCTAATTCCACATCTTTATTTTTCTTTTTCGCCATATTATCCATAACTGCAGCCTGCGAAACAGAACCAACTGCAATTCCAGTTTCAGAATCCATAGTCTTTTTCCTGCCTTTGAGATGTACAACAACGGTCCATCCATCTTCTGCAGCAAGGGCTTCTTTCTCTTTCTTTTCCTGTATGTACCATAATAGAAAAATATGAAAGGGTAAACAATAACTTGAACATGCTTACCATATATACAACCACTAGACTGTAACATGATTAGTTTTCGGCAAATACACAAACTTTTATGACATATTAGTATGAGGTTGTTGTTGTTGTTTGTAGTATGAGGTGGTCAACAGAATCAACTTCATCAGCGAGGCCACAAGATAAGTGGAAAACTCTTTAAAGATTTAGGATAGTACTCTTTAAAGACCAAGTCCGGCATTTTTTTCTAGATGAAAAATAAGCTATTATTACAATGATATTTTTTCCCAACCACAGATATGAAAAGACTCATCAACACCCAAGCACTCTACACATACTCCAAAAGAGGATCATTAACAGCAATGAATGACACGATAATCTGGAAATCTGATGTACCTGTTCCTTTTTCGCCTCGTAGTCAGTTATAAACTCGTCAATCCTTTCTTGCAACACTTCCAACCCTGGCCTATTCTGATAATAATCAGCAACCCATTCTGCACCCAGGAAAAAGGAGAGTTTATATTTATCATCATATACTTGTATTTTAATATACAGCATTACCAACTGCAGTCTATCTAAAAAATCATTTCTTTGGTGTGTGCAAGCTAGCATGGACACCAATACTATCCCCAATAAAAAAAACATTTCAATTCATCATGTCTAGGTAAATAACTGGCCAAACATTAAAGAAAAACCAGGCATGTGTTAATCATGACTCAGAATAAAAATAAAAAGAAATATTCAGCAGCAAGAACTTTTAAAATGCTGTGAGTAATTTGAAGGAGTTTCTTTAGCATATTTGATAGGAAAATCTCATATCAAAATCACAACTAATATAACACTAGAAGCAACAAGTATTTCGTTTATATTATTTTTTTGAAATAATATTATATTTTTCCAAATGACAAAGCAACAGGTATTTCATATATTTTTAATAGAAAAACATACTTCTCATTCCTTTGGAGTAATCCTCGTCTCCTGAAGATAGTTCATAAATCTCTTTTTCTTCAGCTTGTTCTCTCTCCACTGGAAAATTATCCTTGGCTATTGAAAATGGATGATCCTTCTCTACAATGTCGTCGCCCTCTTTTAAAGTGCCTAGAAGAAATAGAAAGTATTGCAGGAAAAAATTCAAATATAGATCACAGACTGCCTGCTTGCAAGAAAGTTTATTTGCTCACATCAATTGCTTAACATTTTTCAATACCTTAGATATTTTAAATTTGAAACATATGATTATTAAGAAATACAAGAGAGAAACATTGCAACTCAAAAATCTTTTTCACTGACCTCTTTGTCGTTTGGAGACACCATCAGCTTCGGCTTTGCCAGCTCTCTTGTCACTTTTTCTCTTCTTTCTCCTGGATTTCCTTGTCTCCTGATTATCAGGTTCACTCGTTATGGTATTTTCTTGACCAATACCATCCTTTATTTCATTAGATTCATTAGCTCCACCACTTTCAGCAAGTGCATTAGTTTTCCTCAACTGCTTTGATTTTTTTATCTTTTTCTTTTCCTCATCTGCATTATGTGATTTATCTGCTAAAAACCTCAAATAAATCAACCATACAGACCAAAAATTGATGCTCACAACATAAATTATTAATTAACTTTACCAATTCATTACCTTTACGATATGAGAGATGGGATTCATCTATCTCATCCTTGCTTCTTCTATTTTGCATTTCCAATGTCTTCCTCTTCATTTTCTTTTCTTTAGTGACCTTGGGAAAAATTTCCTCTACAAAGAAAAAGGCATGAATAAGCATCTACACTCGGGAAACATAGAGAAAAAGTAGGCAAGTATGGGATGAGTGAAGAAGTACAAAAGATCCTAGTAAGAACATTTTCTTTCTACTTTACCGAACATTCAGGATCCTTACTGTCACATCTTGTCTCATTGACTGATCATATTATAGACAATGTTGAACCCTAGATCTAAATAACTGTCTTTTTTGGGTATCAAGAGTGCTGATAATTTTGCATAAAAGACGTTATCTTGATTAATATTCATGTGTGCAGAGTGGCAACAATAAGGCATTGAGATTTTCATCTATGTATAATATTCATAAAATGAAAAGAGAAGCCTCCTCTAGAGGAGATAGGGATGATCTTCCAGCTGAATGTATGAATCACCCAAAGTTTCTCCATAAGAAGACCTCATTATGAATAACTGAATTAAGTACATAGATAAGCTTCACAACAACGGATAACTCCCAAAGAATAACTTATGTGGGCAAGCTATAAGTCATTGTTATGATCAGTGAATTGCCATAATGATTCCTCTTGCATTTATAATACCTAATTAACTTATTAAGGCAGTTGATGATACAGATTGATGAGGAGATGGTTGCTGAACATTAAAGCTGACGAGTTTATTACTCTTTTTGAAATATAAGACCTGTCTACTGATGGAGTTTGCTACTAGAAATCAAAAGCAATTAAATTATGCTTTCAACCTAAACAACAAGATGCAGATCAATTAAGGACCAAACTGTTCAACCATATTAGGAACCCAGGCAGGTAGTGCTGAATATGTTTCAATTGTTCCATTTTCCATTATACACAGAGATAATTACCCAACAGGATATAAGTGAGATTAAAACTCAAAATGTGACTTTTTGCCACTTAGGGTTATTTTCTGGACAAAAAAAAGAAGAGGGGTTTATTGCAAATGAAAAGTTGTACAGAGAATGAGAGGAACATTGTGGCAACAATAATACCATTTTGAACAAAGTTAGAGTTCATTGTGTGGGAGTTTCCATCTTTGTTCTTCTTTTTCTTTAGCTTCTTCCGCAAGTCGTTGGCTTCCATCCTCCTCTCCCAAATGTCTGTTAACGGATACCAAAAAAATAGGAAAAGTATTCTTAAAAAATCACAAACTTTGGCATAGAAAAGAAATTCAATAGTAGTAATAACTTGTGCACCAATATTAAACTGTAGAAGTAAAAGAAGAAGTCTTCGAACACTCCGTTCAACGAGTTAATATGTTGGAGAGGCGGCAAAGCAGTAGACGGAGGAAGCACCGGCGATCTTTTACAGCCGCCAAGGCGCGGGGAGGTCTACGAAAGTATAAAGTTTGAGACTTTGGAACTGGAGAATGAAGAGATGATACGCAGGGTACACGGAAACTAAAAGGGAAAATACAAAAAGTACCTTTCAAGTTTTAATTTCAAGACTTTAACCCCCTCCTCTTCCAACATATACTCCATTTTACCCCATTTGTTTTAATATTTTAGAAAAAGAATTTTTAAGTAGTGAAGCTAATAGTGTTGAAATGCACTTTTAAATAATAAAACTGATTTTACAAATAAATAATTTTGTATCTAGATAGAGGTGTTGAAATTAGTTGATAGTAAGTATATTTTGCGTTAACCATCGTATGAAAAAGAGCAAAATGCACTCTTTTACCAACACAAAAAGAAATGGAGAAGCAATGAAATGAATTTCTCCTAGCATTAGTTTTAGGATGTATATGTATTACAATGTGTTTATGAACCATATAATTAGTTATAATATATACAAGTGGAACCCAATCTGAGATGCACACAATAGGACTCTTGATTGCATATGCCTTCACCTATATATGTGTTTTTATAACCTTACAAGAAGTTGAGATAATAACAAGAACACCTCTTTGATCCCTAACAACAAAGGCAGAATCAGAAACATTAGGACTGTGTATAGCAATACCATCAACCTTACATTAAGTTACCCCAATTTTGGGAACATAAATTATAGTTGATAACTTGATATGTCTGCTACGTGTAAGTTAATAATTTATATTAAACAATACTCCATACTTCTCACGGTTAAATATACTAAATATACATAAGATATACACGTTATGCACGTGTATATCCTATGTATATTTTGTTGGAAATTAGCCTTTGGCGGGAGTTGCGACCGACCAACTTTAGTGGCTTAAACACTAGTGTTACGCATATTGGAAAATCCGGTTCTTCACACATGCATGATCTACTAAGTACGTAGATAACCGTAGGGCCAAGAATCGTCGAATTTCATTGAGAAATGAAAGAGATATTGGTTCATGAAGTAAGGTGTTTGAAGCATGGAAAAGTGTGGTGTGTGATCAATTCTCCTTCATCGGTAGAGGAAGAAAGAATTGCTGTGTATGTAAGACTCGAAATTGGTTTGGGGTTTGGGACCCCAAGGGGTATCCCATGTGTTTAAAGGAGGGAGGACCTAGATATGCTTCGGTTCGAGGAAAGCCCACACGCGCGCCGCCGCCGCCCGCCCGTCCGGTCCGGTTCCGGGGTCACGGGCTGTGGGTTGTGGGTCTTTTGATATTATCTTTTTGGGCCAGAGAACTTTGCCAGAAGTACAGTTTGATCCCAGAAGTTTCAGATGTACAGTTTGGACCAAAATTCTTTGGATGCAGATTTGGTCCCTGAAGTTTCGAGAAAAGTCGAATTTGGGCGGTCGAGCGTAAGCGTCCAAAGACTCAATTCGGCCAAATATTTTGGCTGAATTACTCCTCCTATAATGGCCAATCCGTTGGTCTTTCTCACTATTTATGTTGGTGGCTTTACTACCTCCATAATGGTCATTATTTGGCCAATAATGGTTGTTATGGAGGCAGTCAAACAGCCCCTCCCTCACCTATATAAACACCCCTTGCACCATTATTGAGCAACATTTGATATACACGCAAATACACAAGCAAAAAAAACAGTTTCTTCCTACAACTTCCAAGCATCATTTCGTTACTGAATATTCTTCACGGTAGCTCTTGAGTTTCCTTTGCTCAATTGTTCAATTGCTGTTTTATCTTGGGAGACGAATTGTCCAGGATGTATAAAGGATACATACGGGGCAATATTGTCTTAAGGACAGAGTGCCACACTTGACTCAGCAAAAACAGTTTCCAGTTTTCTTCTTCAACAAAATTGTAATTTCAGTTTTGTTGTTCTATTGTAATTTTCAGTTCTTGAATTACTTTGCAGTTACTTGTAATTTCCATTTCCTGCAATCCTTTGTAACCCAACATATTTAGTCTCGGTTTTGTCGGTTTAGTCTAGGTTGTATCATTCTTGTACACGGTTTTGTATAATTGTAGTGTACCTTAATTAGTCTTGTACTCTTACCATAATTGTATAGTTAGTGTCCAAATAGAATAAGGTATTAGGAGTAGAATATGATTCTCCTATTATGAAAATATGTAGAGTGTATATATTGTCTTTCAATTAATGAAAATAATCAAGGAATTATTTCTTTCATGGTATCAAAAGTCTAGGTCAAACAAAAAAAAATTCTCCCAAAATTTTCTTGTTCCTCGGCCAAGCAGAATCCGAGAGCCCATCTTCGGTTTCCGCACCCATTTTCCACTCTCAAATTTTCTCTTCCAAATCCCTCTATCACTTCATGTTCTTTCGTTATGTCTACGTCAAGAAACATGTTTTATCCTGCCCTTGTTGTTTCTAGCATCAAGAATCATATCCCTAACGTCCAATACGCGACGTGGGCCGAGTTGTTCAAAATTCACGCTCATTCGCATCAAGTCATCCATCACATAATTCTCGTGGCTCCTGAAGACACGGAGGTGCCTCAACGCGCGGATGACCCTAAATTATGGACCACATTTGATGCCACCATCCTTCAGTAGATTTATTCTACTATCTCTACCGACCTATTGCAGACGATTATTGAGCCAGGCGTTATGGCAATGATTGTGTGGGATAGGCTGCTTGACATATTCCAGGATAATCAAAATTTCAGAGTTGTTACCCTTGAACATGAATTTTCCCACGTCAACATGAAATTTTTTCCAAATGTTTCAGTTTATTGCAAAAGGTTGAAAGAATTGGCAGACCAACTCCAAAACATTAGTGCGCCAGTTAGTGAAGATCGTCTTGTTCTACAGATGATTGCTAGCCTATCCGAGGCCTGTAGTGGCGTTGGAACTCTCCTTCGTCAAAGTAATCCTCTTCAGAAGTTCTATCAGGCGACTACGAGTGCTTGCCCCGTGGTCATGATGACATCTTCCACTACTCCTCAAAATTTTTGTGACAATTCGAACCAAAATCGGTCTCATGGTGGCGACAAAAATAGTCGAAAAAATAATGGCAAAAATCGTTGGGGCAAACGCGACGGTTCTGGCATTGGTAACGAGGGTCGAAATGGTGGCGGAGGATAATATCCCGGATATAATGGGCCACCGACCCACTGGTCCCAGCCTTGGGTCATTGAGCCATGGGCCTGGAATAGTGGGCAATGGCCCAACAGCCCAATTTCACCGTCGTCAACAGCCTAGTTCCAGTGGGCTTTCTAGCAATCTCCTCGACCCAATACCAATTGGGTCAGTGGGTCTTCCTGAAGCAGCACTGGGCCGGGGCAGCACGCAGGGTTACTTGAGCCCCGACCTCCGCAAGTCCACCATGAAGCAGGCCCCACTCAGATCGATATTGAGGTCGTGATGCACACACTTGTTTTGACTCCACCAGACCCGAATTGGTATATGGACACCGGTGCCACTACCCACATGACATCCGATTCAGGCACTCTCTCGTCTTATTCCAATTTGAGCAACCCTTGTGGCATAATTGTTGGTAATGGTAATTCTATTCCAATTATTGGTTATGGTCATAAAACTTTGTCTCCCCCTCCCATCCACCCCTTATCTTGAAAAATGGCCTACATGCCCCCAAATTGATTAAAAACTTAGTGTATGTCTGTAAATTCACTACTGACCATTCCGTGTCTATTGAATTTGATCCATTTGGTTTCTCTGTGAAGGATTTCAAGACGGGGAGTCATCTCATGAGGTGTGATAGTAGGGGGGATCTTTATCCTATCACGCCATGTTCCGGTCTATCGAGTCAAGCCTTGCCGTCAGCATTTGCAGCCCTTGCCCCTTCCTTGTGGCATGTTCGTCTTGGTCATTCGGGGTCATCCATTTTGTCTTCCCTAGATAAAAATAAATTTATTTCTTGTAAGGGTGCGCATAATACTCCGAATTGTCATTCTTGTTCTTTAGGAAAAATTGTTAGGTTGCCATTTGTAGATTCTAAGTCTCATACTTTAATGTCATTTTATATTATTCATAGAGACTTATGGACATCTCTTGTTCTTAGTTCTTTGGGTCATCAGTATTATGTTCTTTTTTTGGATGATTATTCGAAATTTTTATGGACTTTTTCGATAGCAAAAAAATCTCAAGTTTTTTTCGTCTTCTTAAAATTTAGAGCCTTTATTAGAACCCAATTCGAATGAGAAATAAAAAATATTCAATGTGATAATGGCATGGAATATGACAACGGGGTGTTTCGGGAATTTTGTGCAACTAATGGGATCAATTTTCATTTTCTTGCCCTCATACGTCTTCATAAAATGGGAAAGCCGAACGCAAAATTCGTACCATTAATAACATTGTCCGCACTTTATTGATTCATGCTTTCGTACCCCCGTCTTTTTGGCATCATGCTCTACAAATGGCTACATATCTCCTTAACATTCTTCCTTCCAAAGGTTTGACATATTCATCCCCCCTTCATATTTTATATAATAAGACTCCTTCGTATTCACATCTTAGGATCTTTGGGTGCTTATGTTATCCGTTATTTTCGTCCACCACAATTAACAAACTTCAGGCCCGGTCTACTCCGTGTGTGTTTTTGGATTTTTCGTCTAATCATCGTGGTTACAAATGTTTTGATTTATCTTATAATAAAATCATCATAAGTCGCCATGTAATTTTTTATGAATCCCAATTTCCGTTTGCTAAGGTTAGTACTCACGTGCCTAGTTCGTATAATTTTTTGGATGATGGTATATCCCCGTATATTTCACTATTTTTCGGACGTCTCCCGCACCCCAAATCCGCCAGCGGGCCCACTGCCCGCTGGCTCCACTGCTCCATCACTCGCTACAGTGTCCACAACTAGGTCCTGTCCAGTTACTGGGCCAGTGACCCAGCTCATTACCGCCACTGGTCCAGTCCCTGTTTCACAATCCCGTTACCGAATTGGGCCAGCAGGCCCACTGCCTGCTGGTAAGTCCGTCCCGAGTCCATAAAATTTCCAAAATCCGCTCAATTCTTCCCCGAGTCATAGACCGGTCACTCGTAGTCAATGGGTGTTTTTAAATCGAAAAGACATTTTAATTTAAATTCTAATGTTCTTAAATCACCCCGATCCCGTAATCATGTGTCTGCATTAAATGACCCGAATTGGAAAATTGCTATGACCGATGAATATAATGCTCTTATTGATAATAAGATGTGGGAGTTGGTGCCCCGTCCATCTAGTATTAATATTATTAGGTCTATGTGGATTTTTGCTCATAAGGACAATTCAGACGGTTCGTTTGCAAAGTATAAGGCTCAGCTTTTGGGTGATGGTAAGACTCAACATGTTGGTGTGGATTGTGGGGAGACGTTTAGTCCGGTGGTCAAGCCAACTACCATTCGCACTGTGCTCAGCTTGGCTCTTTCGAAAACATGGCCCATTCATCAGTTAGATGTGAAGAATGTTTTCTTACATGGTGATCTCAAGAAAACAGTCTATATGCATCAGCCCTTGGGGGTTAGGGATCCCAAATATCCTATTTATGTCTGTTTGTTGAAAAAGTCCTTATATGGGCTTAAGCAGTCTCCACGAGCCTGGTATAAGAGGTTTGCCGACTATGTTTCGACTATTGGATTCACTCACATCAGGTCGGATAATTCTTTTTTCATATATCGCCGTGGTTATTCCTTGGCTTATATACTATTATATGTGAATGATATTATCTTGACTGCCTCTTTCGATGCATTATGCCAGTCTATCATGACAATGCTCAGTTCTGAGTTTGCTATAAAAGACTTGGGGCCATTGAGCTATTTTTTGGGGATTGTTGTCACTCGTCATGCCGGTGGATTGTTCTTATCCCAGAGGAAGTATGCAGCCGAGATTATTGAGAGGGCTGAGATGTCATCCTGTAAGCCCACGTCCACTCCAATTGATATTAAACCCAAATTGGGTGTTGCAGCTGGCTCCTCTTACGAGGATCCGACCCGATATCGCAGTCTTGAAGGGGCCCTTCAGTATCTTACGTTCACGAGACCAGATATTACATATGTCGTCCAACAGGTGTGTTTGTTTATGCATGATCCCAGGGTTGAACACACGAATGCGCTCAAACGCATTATTCGGTACATCCAGGGGACACTTGACTATGACTTGCATTTATATCCGTCATCGACGTCTACACTTGTCTCGTACACTGATGCTGATTGGGGTAGCTGTCCGAACACCAGGCGATCTACGTCTGGCTATTGTATGTTTCTTGGTAATAACTTAGTCTTCCGGTCTGTGAAACGTCAGTCGACTTTGTCCCGCTCCAGTGCCGAGGCTGAGTATCGAGGGATAGCTAATGTGGTCTCTGAATCATGTTGGTTACGTAATCTGTTGTTAGAGCTTCATTGTCCTATTTAGAAAACGACCTTGGTTTATTGTGATAATATTAGTACCATCTATTTTTCGGGTAATCCGGTTCAGCACCAACGTACTGAACATATCGAGATGGACATTCACTTTGTCCGCGAAAAGGTTGCTCGTGGTCAAGTACGCGTCTGCCATGTCCCTTCCAGGTATCAGGTTGCAGACATCTTTACAAAGGGTCTTCCATCGGTCCTTTTTGAAGATTTTCGAGACATTCTCAGCGTCCGAAGATCACCCGCTATGACTGCGGGGCGTGTTAAATTTACTAAATATACATAAGATATACACGTTATGCACGTGTATATCCTATGTATATTTAGTCTCGGTTTTGTCAGTTTAGTCTAGGTTGTATCATTCTTGTACACATTTTTGTATAGTTGTAGTGTACCTTAATTAGTCTTGTACTCTTACCATAATTGTATAGTTAGTCTCCAAATAGAATAATGTTTTAGGAGTAGAATATGAATAAGATTCTCCTATTATGGAAATATGTAAAGTGTATATATTGTCTTTCAATTAATGAAAATAATCAAGAGATTATTTCTTTCATTCATAACATAGTTTATAAGTAACTACTTTTAGTATTTAATACTTATTTCTATACAACTCAAACGTAGTAGTACTAATTATTATGTAATATAATTGAATCTAGATGTATTTAAGCAATAATATAGAAGAGTTTTATAACTAAAATATATTTATTTGAATCTTTTTCTACAAAAAATATTGTAAATTACACCCTAATTTGAAAATTTAGAAATTTATTCCGAGTCTTAAGAACCTGCCTCTTTCATTTTTGTTTTTTAACCTCTAAAAGACTAACTTTATGCAACTACTTCCTCATATTAAGGCCTAGACGTGTCTTATCCTTCAACCAAAATAAACAAATGTCAAGCATTGAATGGGTTTGAAGATCTATAAATAGCCCAATCTTTCTAAAACAACAAATCAACAAGCAATTCCAAGTTCTTCCAAAAATAGTTTAATTTCTCTAAGTTTGTAACACTAGGTGGTCAATTTTAACCACAAAATCATGGATAACTCCCAGAACGTGAGCTACCAAGCTGGCCAAGCCAAGGGTCAAGCCCAGGTATTTACTTGTACATTCACTCTTTCTTTAACATGCTCGCAGACAATTGATAAAATCGAAAAAAAATTATTTGAAAAAGAAAAAAAAATGCAAGAACACCATATGTATGACTCGATACTGCAACATAAAGTAATGGTCGATCCACCTTTGTGGCTATACTAAAAGTTTTCCTTATGTCAAAAGGGACCCAACTAGTTATGTATAATTATAATTTAAATAAGATTATTTTTAGCTTGTTTACATTATAATTTTCAAACAAGTGGAACATGTCCTATTCGGACTATTTAGCTCTACCCGCGATAATACATGATATATGTTGTTATGAGACAGGAAAAGGGTAACCAAATGATGGACAAGGCTGCCAATGCTGCACAATCTGCCAAGGAAACAATGCAGGAGGTTTGGCCGTTGATATTATATATTTGTTGTTCCATAGATATATAATTCACATCACTAAAGTCTTTACTCCTATAGTCTTTTAAATATTCATAAGACAAAGAATAATGTGTTATATTTGATTGACACTTTTGTAGGCGGGGCAACAAATGCAGGCTAAGGCGCAAGGGGCAGCTGATGCAGTTAAAAATGCCACTGGCATGAACAACTGAAATCCTATTTTCCGACTGCAGCCAGATGGGCTCTTTTTTCAATCTTTCCCCCCTTAAAAGTTTGAACTTTCTGTTTTTTTTTTTAAATTTCAAATAGGGAAGCAACTTTTGTTACTTAGGATTGAGTATAGTTGAGAGGTTTCTTGTTTCTGAATCAAAGAAGAATAAGACGAAGTTGTGTATCGGTCACATTCTCACAACTTTCTTAGTTTCTTCATTCTTTCAATCTAATAATAGTGTTTGTTTTTGTTGAATTTCCGAACTTTGCATCTATGTTTTTTTCATCCTCACTACCTGGTTTATAGTCGAATCTGGAGAATATGAACTTCATGATATGGTTGTTACTTTGTTGTTTCAATTTGTTTAATACTTTAATCTATGGAAATCAAATTTTATCAATTTTTTGAGCCGTTGCTACAAGATAATGAGAATACAACAATGATAACGAAAAAGAAGAACACACAATTTTTACGTGGAAGTCCTCAAGAGGAAGAAAACCATGACCATCCACCAACTTTTATTATTCTTAATGAAAGAATTTTTTACAGAATACATAATTATGCGAAAAAGTCATGTATATATAAGCGAAAGATCCTAAATCAAGGTAAAAATCAGGTGTCCTTTAAGCTATTTTTCAAGCAGTAAACAAACTACTTTTCGGCCCCTTGCTTCGTCCATCGCAGGAGGTTGCCTCCCCTTGCAACCTCCGCAGTCGATTAGGCACACAAACTTAACGATCCTTCCACTTGGGACAGATCCATCTTCCACATCGATCATCATAGATTTAGTGACTTCGGCTAACTTCTAGTTAGTTAGACTAATAGAGGTCGAGCATGCCTCCAGCTTATTAGTAGTGATTGATTTGGTTAACATATCTGCAATATTCTTATCAGCATGAATCTTATTAAGCTTGAATGAACCTTCATTCAAAAGTGAGCAAATGAAGTGATACTTAATATCAATGTGCTTCGTTCTTGAATGATATGTAGAGTTTTTTGCCAAATGAATGACACTTTGAATGTCATTCATTCCATTATCGCCTGCACCTTCGGCCCCTTGCTTCGTCCATCGCAGCATTAAGGTCTAAGCCAAATTGACCAAGGGCGGCCACTTCGCGATATTGTGCCAATTCCAGGGGGCTGCCACCCCTGCAATCCACGTAGTCGATCTGACCCACAAACTTAACAACTATATTATACCAGATATTGTAACTTCTAAATTCAAAGTTAGACACTCATAAACCATATAATAAATACTGAAAGATTGAAACTCGAATTTCCTCCTACCAAATTAGGGAAGGACTACATATAAAAATGACTAAAAAAAGTTTTAAGTGATTTGAAATTTTAGACATCGGGAAACAAAAAAGAGTAGATGATCCATCAATTTCATAAATTGGTCAAGCAAATCCGCAAGTTGGATCATTATGTACATGTAGTGGTTCGACCAATCGATACTCTCAAATGAATGGATATATATGCTCAATTTTTATTACATCATATGGAAATCATAAAATTGATTACAATATATACATACAAGTCGACCCCAATATGAAATACATATAACATGATTGTTGAATAAATGTCTTCACCAATACATGTCTTTGTACCCTTATAAGAAGTTGGGATAATAACATAATCACCTTATCCATCTCTAACAACAAATTAAATGATGCAGCTAAAACATCAATATTTCCTCTAAAAACAACATCAAGTCCTCAACATAACAGCTGGTTACACAAATCATAGGGAAAAAATTATTATAGAATCCTTCCAATACGTGTAAGTTAATGATTTTTGTTAAGTGATACTCCATACTTTTCACAATAACTCTAGCACATATACGTAATTCTTCAAAAGTCAAATGCAATATTACTAATTATCATTATAATACATAACTTGCAAATGTAATTAATTGGTATTTCGACACATTTTAGTCATAGTATAGTAGAGTGTTATAACTAAGAATACTTATTTAAAGTTTTTTCTTAAGGTAGTAGAGTGTAATAACAAAGTATACTTGAATCTTTTTTTTAATGGTATGTAAAAACTAGAGCAAAATACACTTTGACTTGAAAGATTAGAAACGTATTCCGAGTTTTAAGAACCTGCCTTTTCTTTTTTATTTTTTAACCTTTAAAAGTCTAACTTTGTGTAACTTCTTCCCCATATTGAGGCCTAGAACGTGTCTTTTACTTCAACAAATGTCAAGCATTGAATGTGCTTCAAGATCTATAAATACCTCATTCGTCCTAAAGCAACACATCAACAAACAATTCCAAATTCTTCTAAAAATATTTTGATTTCTCTGAGTTTGTAACACTAGTTGCTCAATTTTAATCACAAAATCATGGATAACTCTCAGAATGTGAGCTACCAAGCTGGCCAAGCTAAGGGCCAAGTCCAGGTAATCGATAGGGTATAATTACTTGAGCATTCACTTGAAATCAGAAATTATAATAGTGGATTTCAGAGAAAATATATATGCAAGAATGGCATATGTATGACTCGACACTACAACATAAAGCAATGGTCAAAACATCTTTGTGGCTACACTAGAAGTTTTCCTATGTCAAAAAGGATTCAATAATTTATGTATATATAAACAAAATTATTATTAGTCTATTTGAATTATGATTTTCAAATAAGTGGAATATATCATATTCGGACTATGTAGCCCTGCCCCTGATAACACGTAATATATGTTGTTATGCAATAGGAAAAGGGTAACCAAATGATGGACAAGGCTGCCAATGCTGCAGAGTCTACCAAGGAAACAATGCAGGAGGTTCGCCCTTCCATATTCCATTATACATTTGTTGTTTTATAGATATATACACAAATCACTAAAGTCTTACTCTTTTAGATATTCATAAGGCCAAAAAAATAACGTCTTATATTTGGTTGGCACATTTCTAGGCTGGGCACCAAATGCAGGCTACGGCGCAAGGTGCAGCTGATGCAGTTAAAAATGCCACTGGCATGAACAAATGAAATTCTATTTTCGATTGCAACCAGATGTGCTCTTTCTAAAATTGTTTGCCCCTTAAGAAGTTTGAAGTTTTTATTTTTATTTAAAATTAGGGAAGCAATTTCTGTTACTTAGGATTGAGTATTGTTTAGAGACTTCTTGTTTCTGAATCAAAAAAGAATAACAAGTGTATAAGTCACATTGTCACAACCTTTTTAATTTCTTTTTTCTTTCACTCTAATAATAGTTTTGGTTCTATTGAATCTCCGGACTTTGAATTGATGAGATGAGATGATATGCATTACTTTGTTATTTCAATTTGTTTAATACTTTTAAATTATCGAAGTTTGAGCTATATCATACCATATAATTAACTTTTAAATTTAAAGTTAAGACACTCATAAATCATACGATAAATATTGAAAATTGGATTGCAGTTCTCCTCCTATTAAGCTAGGGGAGGACGACTACATATAAAAATGACTAGTCAAAGTTCAACTAATTTAAAGTTTTTAACGTCAGGAAATGAAAAATATTAAATATTTGGATAGGAAATACAGTATTATCATATAGCAATATATACAAAATAATTAGTTTTGAATACTTCGGCAATTATCAAAACCGTGCTCACATCACATTATATCAGAAAGATAAATGAAAGAAATATCATCACTAACAGTTGATGTGGTATTAATTAAAATTCCCTTTTATATCAAACAAAGTGGATTTTTTTAATAGAATGTGATTCTTTTTCTTTCTGAAAAACTACTTTTAATTTGCAAACATTGAAAAAATAAATTTGTTTTTCAAGTTGTAAATTTTTTAAAGTTACTTAGAAGGTACTTTTCATTTTCTGCCAAAAAATATATATTTTCAAGATTTTTTTCTTTGTAAATAAACGCCAGCTAATTACTTTTACAATGCTAGTTAACCCAACTTATCAATATGATATAATGTATTTCAAAACATACATAATATGTTTCAGTAGCAATTTTGGTAACATTACTTATTTTTTGTCAAGCATAAGTGTTAACATGACAATTGATTAAAAACTCGTTAGAGCACAATAATATCAGCTTAAATGGAAAATGAAATGGAAAAATTGATATTGGTGAAAAGTCTGAGCAACAAAATCAAGATCAAGTAAAAAATATAACACAATAAATTTATTAAAGTAACAACAACAACATATCCAGTGAAATTCCACAACGTGGGTTTGGGAAGGGTAGAGTGTACGCAGAACTTACCTCTACCTTGGTAGGTAGAGCGGTTGTTTCCGTGAGACCATCGGCTCAATACAAATCATAATCACAATCAAAACAAAGCAAGAGAAGCGATCAAACTCAGACAAGAAATTAAAGCAGTATGAACATGCTGATAACAAAATTGAATACGCCATGATAGCGCATTCTAAAAAAGTAAGTAGTAGCTAACACAACTAAATAAGATAAACAAAGTACACTAAAGAATACATAGTAGCAGAAATCAAACTACAAAGGGACTATAAAGCATACTGCGCCTATAAGTGTGATAGGCTAATCAGGCCTACAGTAATAACACTACAACTATCATTTTATAAGTGTAAGTAGGACTACGCTCGATTACCTACTACCCTTCTACCCTAATACGTGTCCTCCACAACCCACTATCTAAGGTCATGTCCTCAGTAAGTTACACTTACACCATATCCCGTCTAATCACCTCTCCCTAATACTTCTTCGGCCTACCTCTACCCCTCATGAACCCGTCCATAGCCAACCTTTCACACTTCCGCACTGGGGCATCTATGTCTATCCTCTACACATGTCCGAACCATCTCAACCTCGCTTCCGCATCTTATCCGCCACCGAGGCCACTCCCACTTTATCTCGGATATCATCATTTCTAATTTTATCTCTCATTATATGCCCACACATCCATCTCATCATCCTCATCTCTGCAACTTACATCTTTTGTATGTGTGAAGTCTTGACTGGGCAACACTCCACCCCATACAACATAGTCGGTCTAACCATCACCCTATAGAACTTGCCTTTAAGTTTTGGTAGCACCTTTTGTCGCACAAAACTCCAGATGCAAGCCTATATTTCATCCACCCTGCCCCAATACGATGTGTGACATCGTCATCAATCTCTCAATTCTCTTGGATCATAGACCCTAGGTACTTGAAGCTTCCTTTCTTTTGAATGACCTGATTACCAAGCCTCACCTCCACGCCTGTCTCAAGGTCGCTCCCGTTGTCGAACTTGCACTCCAAATATTATATCTTGGTCCTACTCAACCTGAACCCTTTAAACTCTAGAGTCTGTCTCCAAACCTCCAGCTTGGTGTTCACTCCACTGTGAGTCTCATCAATCAGGACCATGTCGTCTGCGAATAACATACACCATGGTACCTACCATTGGATTTGTCGCGTCAGTTCATCCATCACCAAGGCAAATAGAAATGAGATTAAGAGTTGATCCTTGGTGCAGCCCCATCATCATTGGGAAGTGCTCCGAGTCTCCTCCTACTGTCTGTACCCTTGTCTTGGATCTATCATACATATCCTTGATTGCCCTAGTCTACGCCATGTGTACACCTTTAGCCTCAAAACATCTCTGAAGAACCTCCCTGGGACTTTATCACATGCCTTCTCGAGCTCGATGAAAACCATATGTAAGTCTCTCTTTCTCTCCCTATACTGCTCCACCAACCTCCTAAAAAGATAAATGACTTCTGTAGTCGAATGCCCCAGCATGAATTCAAACTGGTTTTCGAAAATAGACACGCCTCTTCTCACCCTCATCTCCACGACCCTTCCCCAAACTTTCATAGTGTGACTTAGCAGCTTAATACCCCTATAGTTGTTGCAACTCTGGATGTCACATTTGTTCTTGTACAAAGGAATCATTGTACTCTACCTCCATTCTTCGAGCATTCTCTTCGTTTTAAAAATGATATTAAACAACTCAAGCAGCCACTCCAAACCTGCTCTGCCTGTGCTCTTCCAAAATTCAACTTGAATCTCATCAGGCCCGATCGCTCGTCCCTTGTGCATCCTGCGAACAACACCCTTAACCTCTTCAACCTTAATGCTTCTACAATACCAAAAATCCCGGTACCTACCAGAATGCTCTAGATCTCCCAGCATAATAGCTCCATCTCCAAGAGTTTATGGAAGTAAGACTGCAACCTCCGCCTAATATGCGCTTCATCCACCACTACTTTTTCGTCCTCATCCTTGATGCATCTCATGTGATCCAAGTCACGGGCCCTCCTCTCCCTTGCATTGGCTAGTCTGTACAACTTCTTATCCCCACCTTTCTCCTTTAATTCCACATACATGCATTCAAAAGATGCCATTTTCGCCGCCATAACCACCAACTTTCCCTCTTTCCTCGCCATCTTATACAGTTCCATATTCGTCCACTTCTCCACCCCATCCTTGCTTTCTACCAATTTCACATACACCACTTTCTTCGCTTCCACCTTCTCTTAAACTTTTCCATTCCACCACCAGTCCCCTCGATGCCCACCACGGTTACCCCGCGAGGCCCCTAACACTTATCTAGCTACCTTCCAAATGCAATTGGCCATTCTATCCCACATACCGATCGCATCCCCACTACTCCCCCAAGTCCCATTGGCCATCAACTTCTCCCCCATCTCTTTTGCACTAGCCATGGTCAAACTCCCCCATTTGATTCTTAACATGTCATCCATAACCCTCTTCTTCTTCTCAATCTTGATCTCCAAATCCATCACCAAAAGGTTATGTCGGGTTGTAAGATCCTCATTCGGAATAACCTTGCAGTCTTTTCAAAGACATTTGTCAACCTTTCTAAGGATCAAAAAGTCTATCTGAGACTTAGCTACCGAACTACGAAAAGTCACCAAGTGTTCCTCCTTCTTCAGGAACCTCGAATTGGCTATCACCATCCCACAATCTCTAGCGAACTCCAAAAGTGAGACGCCTCCCCCGTTCCTGTCCCCGAGTCCAAAGCCTCCATGCATGTCGTCATAACCCCCGGAAGTGACCCGATATGTCCAATGAAATTCCCTCATACAAATAACTTCTTAGTAGGTGGTATACCTCTCACCACTTCGTCCAAATCCTCCTAAAAACGTCTCTTCTCCTCATCGTCCAAGATCGTCTGCGGTGCATAAGCACTAATAATGTTCATAGTGAACTCTCCAACTACCAACTTAATCGCCATCATCTTGTTATTGACCCTCCTCACCCTGTCTACCAAAATGCCTACCCCATTCCTATACTTGTACCTACCCGAGAACCATAACTTATACCCGTCTACATCCTTAACCTTAGGTCGTATCCATTTGGTCTCCTAGACACAGGCTATATTAATCACCCTCTTCTTAAGAATCTTAACTAGCTCTATGGACTTCCCCGTTAAAGTCCCAATGTTCCAAGACCCTATTCTCAGCCTAGCATTTCCCTTACCCCACTTACCCTCCCTAACCCTTGCCTCCGTCCCCGACCGAGAACATGACCCTAATCTACCATCAATTACCAAAGCCACTAAAGCAAATATAAAATAATAAACTACTCAAACGTTTACCCTAAAATTAGAAGGGATCAAAGTGCAAGCACAAGTTAACAAGAATCTAGAGGCAAGTAAAACCACTACGCCAAGAATGCTATAGCTAAAGACAAGAATCGGCAAAATTTAACACTAAGGTTAAGGACAAAGAATGGATAAGGGCAACCGGAGGTACCAACTCCAGTTGAATCGAACATGTTTGCCGGTGAAAATTACTATTCACCG
The DNA here is from genome assembly GCA_029783415.1 of Anisodus acutangulus. Taxonomy (NCBI): domain Eukaryota; kingdom Viridiplantae; phylum Streptophyta; class Magnoliopsida; order Solanales; family Solanaceae; genus Anisodus; species Anisodus acutangulus. The sequence continues at coordinate 48,096,022 of CM056501.1, read as the reverse complement.
GTACTGTCCACCGGCACCGAAAGTATTGTTCATTTGAATTTTCACCAAAAATCGAGTACCTGTGTAGATCTAGGAGAAAAGAACACAAGAACAAGAATAAGAAAAAGAACAAAAAAAAATGAAATTTTGTAAAAAAATGTTTTTCCGTCACCGCTGGTGGGTGGTCGGAGCGGCGCTGATGGGGTCTTACCATCGGGAATGGGGGGGTGTGGATGGGGTGGGGATTGGTGATGTTACCGTTGGGGAAGTAAGTTAGAGAGAGGAGAGAGAAAAGTGTGTCTACTGCCAATAAATTTATAATAGTATTTCTTGATAATTGTTTGAATGGGTTGAAGCCATAAAATCATTAATAAACACTCACTAGGATTTGTATGTTGATTTATGTATAGTTTTAAAAATCAAAGGAAAGACAAAAGAATGCACTTTATGAATACTAAAATGCAAACTTGGAATTGTACATAATTGTGACTTAGTCATTATAAATTATATTAATCTATTGCAAATATCAGATAGAAGCAATTTTAAAATCAAAATTGGCTAAAATCTATTGAAAGATCAAAGATGGTTAAATCAAAATTGGCTAAAGACTTAACCATCTTTGATTTACAGGCAATTTTTTCAATATTGCAGGCATCTTTCAATATTATAGGTTATTCAATTGGCTAAAGATATTACAGCTCATCTAAAATCAAAGATGCGTTTGTGAGCTGTGCCTGTATTATTGAAAGATTTGTCTATCTGTTGTCAATTTGTTAGTTTCACCTAGGGGACACATGGGTCGTTTGAGCTGAAGTTGGGCGGGTCAAGATATGTAGGGAGAGGTAAGAAATAAATTCATATTTTTTATAAAAGTAAAAAAAAATGAAATAGAAATTTGAGGATGGGGTAATGTTGACACCCAATTTTGTCCCATCTTTTTGGATTTTATTTGCAATTTTTAATATTTTTGACACTTTAAAACAATTTTAAAATATAGGCATATATATGTATATATATCATTATTATTAGTATTGTTTGCATTTTTTATTGTCATTTGCATTTTTATATCACAAGCATACTTTTATCTTAATATTATATGTTATTTTATTTTCAAAGCAGTTGTATTTTTATTTTTTAAGCATCAAGCATTTCACAAATATTATATTTTATCATATTATCATCTTTATAATTTATAAATTTTGCCAATCTTTCTTTTTATATAATGAAACCCTCTTTTTATATTTTTAACACATAACCCATAACCCATTTTTCATTTTCCCCCAAAACAACTTCTACTCAACACAAAACAATTCCTACCCAACCCAACAACCCATAACCCATTTATTTCCCAACCCAAAATAATTTCTACCCAAAACAAAATCAACCCAAATCCCACAAAAATAAAATAGGGCCCAGTCGGCCAAACCCGACCAGGCCCAACCGAGAAGCTCACAGCCCAACCAATCACCCGAACCGGCCCAAGCATCCCTTTGCCCTTTATTTCCCCCTCCCCCTCCCATTAAAACCAAAAAAAACGCTACACACAACAAAGAAAAAAAACCAAAACCCTAGCCTTTCTTTTCTCTTTTTCAAACCAGCCGCACAACCCATTTCTCTCCCAAACCCACACGCCACACCCCCCACACCGGCGACCCCACGTCGCCGGTCACCTCACCGCCATCCTACACCACCCACACCGTCGTCGGTTTTTGGGGGGTTTATTTTGAGGTCCTAAGTCCGAAAAGGAGGTTTCCGATTTACTTTCGTTGGTGGTTTTCGGCACTTTTGTTGGTGGTTTTTTTTGGTACTTTTGTTGGTGGTTTTCGGTGCCGATGTTGGTGGTTTCTGGTCTATTTTTGTGATACTGCTTTCTCGGTCATATCCGGGTCGGGTCAAATTCGAAACTGGGCTATGATGATAATTTACCTCTACTGTGCTACCTGAAGAAATTGCACAAATTTCCCTTCGAACGCACTAAGGACATCCGACCCGTATCTTGGCGGGGCGACCCGGTATGGTATCAACTTGCAATCCGGTGTCCGCAGCCATGGCGTGTGTTGCATTTCCTCTTGCTTTGTTCTAACAAATCTGAGCCCTTCAAATTATGGTTTTGATGTTGAGTCCATTCTCGGTTCGTTGTCCGGAGAAAGACAGTAAGCTCGAACATCCTTCAGTCCCTTTTTACTATTTCCTGTATTTTTTTTTATATATTCTTGTTACTAATTAAACGTTGATGTAATTATTGTGCTTAATGTTTAAGTATGTTAGTTTGTGTTAGTTAGATAATGTGTAGAGATGTTGTGTATAGCCCATCCTGAGTGATCATGTACCTTTGGAATGCTGTTTAATACCTGTTCATTTTATGTCTATATATTTACCGAGCTGACTATGTACTTGCCTGGTCTTCCTGAGTGCTAAAATGCATCCATGATAGCATGCAGTATTTTTTAAGCTATGTTATGAGATATGCCTTGTCTTTCAAATCAGTTGGACAGTGTCTGTGCTAGCATATTGCATTTACTAAGCCAGCTTATATCATGTTAATCCATAGCCCTTGGTGCATTCTGTTTTGGTTTATAATCATGATTATGTAGTAGCATGTATATGGTACAATTTAGTGCTAAAATTGTGTAAGTGAATGGAAGGCTTTAGTATATAATTTGAATAGGCTCCTTGTAGGGATAAAACACCTCTGCCATGTGATAAGCTGCATACACATATCCAAAGAGCCTACCTATAAAAAATGTGTTCGTCGTCTTGTTTTGGTGAAGCTGTTCATGTAAGCATGTCTATTTTATAACTTAACAAGTATGTGAGTAGGGAATGATCTTAATCTTGGTGTGTTGTTACTGTCAAGTATCCCCTGATGCATGTGAAGTGTCAAATGTCATTAGATTAACCTTCCATCTTTTGTAGATTTTGTGTGAGACGTAGGAAAGTCTTAAGACTCCTCTGTCCCTTGTCTTTAATTAAGAGCTTGTGACCCCATGCTGGTTAAAGGAGGCTACTTGTGTGAAATTCAAATGACTTTGATTTTCTGCTAATAGACCTGGTTCTTGTTTGCATATCTTTTGAACACATGTGCTAACTAGATTAGTCTTTCCTGAAATAAGAGATCATTGAAACATGCTAGTTAGTTAGTTTAGTGTATGTGTCTTAGCCTCTTTACATGATAGCATGTCCGGCTTGCTTGTTTCTATCCAATGGTCTTGTGCATAATGGGGGATGTGCTTGAGTTTTGGAAATTGAGGTTATACTCTGAGGCTGTTGCTATTCTACATTTGAGGAACACTTTGGTAAGTTGTCATATTTTAAAGGAAAACAATGGCTGGTGTTTTAGGTAAGTGCCCCCATGTGCTTTGATATAGTTGGCTTCTACATTTTGCTGCTTTATTTTGGATCATTAATTGTTGCAACTTTGCATTTTTACACCTCTCTTAAGGAGTGTTTTATGCACTCTTGATTTGATGTTGAATTTGGGTATGTTGCTGCACTTGTGAGTTAAAATTGCTGTTGCACTTAGGCTGAAACTATGCTTGAGAACTATCTGCTGCACTTAATGAGCTGTTATTATGTTGTTGAGGGGTTGCTACTAGACTTTGAGCTGCTGCTACCTATTGCGGCTACTTGATTTTATAGTTGCTGCCTAAAGAAGATCTCTGCTCCATTTTGAGCTACTGTTATAATTAGCTTGGTACTTTGCCATTTGTTTGGCTACGGCTTCGAACTAGTTACTGCATTTTGGTGATAATTCTTTGAGACAATGGTTTGGGAAAAGAGTGGTTACTGTGGATGCTGCATTTTTGAATAAATGTGCTGCTGTTAAGTTTTGAGCTAAACAATTGCAGCGCTCTGGCCGATGAAATTAAATTCGAGGCCGCGCTTTTTTTTGTTTGTTTCTCTGTTTACTGTTCTAAACATCCGTGCCACGGATATGTATTGTTTACTGTTTTGAATTAAATACTGCATTTAGGCCGATGAAATTGAATTTGAGGCCGCGCTTTTTTTTCATTTCGTTCCTCTGTTTTTTTTCAGTTTACTGTATAAGTATCCGGGCAACGGATATCTTACTGTTTTACTGTTTTATTGATTTAGTAATATCGCATTTAGGCCGATGAAATTGAATTCGAGGCCGCGCTTTTTTTTCATTTCGTTCCTCTGTTTTTCAGTTTACTGTTAAGTATCCGGGCAACGGATATCTTACTGTTCTACTGTTTTATTGCCTTATTTATATCGCATTTAGGCCGATGAAATTAAATTCGAGGCCTCGCTTTTTTTTTCTTTCTTTTTCTTGTTCCATTTCTTTGTTTTCTGTTTTCTGCTTTCTGTGTACTGTTTTAAACATCCGTGCAGCGGATATCTTGTTGTTTTACTGTTTTATTGTTTTTAACTAATATGGCATTATGGCCGATGAAATTGAATTCGAGGCCGCGCTTTTTCATTTCATTTCACTGCTTTTCAGCACTGTTTTTAACATCCGGGCAGCGAATATTTACTGTTTTTTTTTATTTACTAAACATCCCGTCTTCTCGGGAATTGCCTCTGTTTTTCTGCTTACTGTTTACTGCCTGCTGCTGCGTACAGTTTCAATTTTTAATTTCGCTGATTTGAACACATACTACACTGGCCGATGAAAAAATATCCGTCGATTTTTGAGGCCTCCACAGTTGTAAAGACGGAAAATAAAGCTTTTGGGCAAGGATGAAACTTAAATCTTTTTCACCCGAGAGACCAACATGTTCGATAGGCAAGGCAACTAAAATGACCAACGAGTCATATGTTACTTAACCAATGACGTGATTGGAATGATCTTTTCAAAATTTAAGTCACGAGCCCTCCAGAATAAAAACATTTATTGTTTTGGATAATGGATTGAAGTTATGTATATTTAATTGTTTCTAACCGTTTATTCTTGTGACTTGGAAAGATAAAGTCAAAGAAGGCAAATAACCCCTCGGAGATTATTTATTTTGTTGTTGTCATTTACTTTCTTAATTCAGCTTCATTTCATTCTGTATTGTAATATTATTGTACTCGTGAAATTATTGAAATGTTTAGAATAGGCAAACATAGAATTAATTAATAGGGTAGTCTAAAACTTGAAACCCATTGCTAGTTCATTTATTTTTAGGCTCTGTTAGTTTTAAAATTGTTAATCGCTAGTTTATCTATTTTTAGGCTAGTCGCCCATAAGAAATCACATTGCATACATCTTTATCAATTTTCATACAAATGCATATTTATATTCTTTTTTTAGCTTTACATGTATATTATTGTCATACAAATGTATACTTGTACAAATGCATCATTTCATTAAATACTTGCAACATTATTTTTATACTTGTAAAACATGCACTTTTTCTTAGCATAGCAATTAACCTGAATTTGATCGGATAACCGCAAGTTAGCGGATCTTAAAGGATGCCTAACCCCTTCCCTTTAGGATAATAAAGAACCCTTATCCAGAATTTCATTAGTTTCGTAGACCACAAAATTGGAGTTATTTTGCAGCTTTTGGTTAATATTCAGGTGCCCTAATTCACCTTAGAATAATTAGGTGGCGACTCCTCAAAGCAAGCATTTTTATCCAATCCAGGAGGAATCGACGCTATCGCTAGCGTCGCTGATGCCCAGTGTCAAAATCAAAAGTGCGGCGACATAAGCGACTCCACCGGGATATCGGGTTCTTAACCATAGCAAATTCAGTTAATTATTATTGCGCTTTATTTTCTGCTATTTATTCTATCGCTTCTATTTGTTTTCTCTTTGAAATTTTTGTATGTTTAACTTCTTAATGCTATATTCTTTTATTGCTTTTCTTAAATTGACATTTCGCTCATATTTCTTCCACTATGGAAAATTGACACTATCACACATTACACGCGAAAGGTGTGTTTTTGCACCCAAATTCTTTCAAATTACCAAATTTTAGGAGAGTTGGCGATATGAGTGTATGGGACCATCAGGAGGTCAGTGAGCCTTCTCACTCGAGTAGTCCGGCTAGGGAACCTGAGTCCAGGTAAGCTAATCTTAGTAAATTTAGGATAGAGCTATACCCTTTATTTTTAATCATGCATACATACACCATGGGTGGTCGATCCTTAGCATCGACTCCACAATTAAGAAATCACCAAAAAATTGTCGATGGTCTCGCTCCCCCAACGACCATCAACATATTATTTGTTGTGATAATGATAGACTAATCCAAGCCTAATTATGACATGCCGATATTGAAAATGTACATACGCTTTGTCTTCGTTTCCAATAAAAGCATTGCGGTTTACATCTTGGATTAATCACCCATCATAATCTCTCATATTTAGCGTTTAGGCTCACTCATCGGCATAAGAGGCTCTATGCATGTTAGGATGCACATTTAATTACCGTACAATTTGTTTGCTATTTTTCTTCTTTTAACTCTGTACATATTATTTAATGCAATAATTAGTTGCTTCAATTTTGTACATATCATACCATGTCGCTTGCGACTCTTGAATAGAAACTGTGTCACTACCCAAGGATAAAACGTTCTTGAACATCAAGACTCGGATCTCGTGAAGCAATCAGGGGAGTTTTTTTACCATACTTTCACTCTTACATTTTATTATTCTTTTAGTGGCTTTCCTCCTTTCACCCGGTGCTCTTATTTTTTGCAGGAAGATCGTCTCATGAATAGTTTAGAAGTGTTTCTAAAACATTATTTTGGATATACTCTAGGAAAGAACAAAGCCAAAGGCTTTCACAAAGATAATGACGAAAGATGTTTTATGGAAAAAATCGCCAACTTACAGATTCAGCGATAATCTCTTTAATTTGTCTATACTTTTGTTTTGTTACATATTTGCAAATTCAGTCGATATGTTTAATTTTCGTTACATAATTTTTTTTATATCATACCATTTTTACAACATATCTTTACGAACTACGAGTGTCTGATTCTCACCATACGGTGTGATACGTAGGTAACCCTTCTCGGGTGCGACACCCCCTAAAAAAAAAATTCAAATTAAATAAAAAAAAATGAAAAAATAATTTTGGATTATCAATTTTTTTTTTTTTTTTTTTTCATTACATCCTAATGGACAATCTATTTTTCATTACATCTTATTGTGGATTATTATTTTTTTCATTGCATTCATCCTAATATGGACAATCACTTTTTATTGCATACAATTTTACTTACTATCTTATCGTGGATAAATTCTTTTTCAATCTTACATTTTTTATAACCTATCTTTACGAACTACGAGTGTCTGATTCTCACCATACATGATACGAGGTAACCCTTCTGGAAAAGCGACACCCCTAAAAAAAATCAAATCAAAAAAAATGAAAAAAAATGATTTCGGATTATCAATCTTTTTTTTTTCATTACATCCTAATGGACAATCTTTTTTTCATTACATCTTATTGTGGATTATTATTATTTTTTTTTCATTGCATTCATCCTAATATGGATAATCACTTTTTTATTGCATACAATTTTACTTACTATCTTATCGTGGATAAATTCTTTTTCAATCTTACATTTTTTCTAACCTATCTTCACGAACTACGAGTGTCTGATTCTCACTGTTCGGTGTGATACGTAGGTAGCCCTTCTCGGGTTCCACATATCTGGTTTATCAATTTTTTCATTCATCCTATAATGGACATTCATTTTTTTTATTTACATGCATCCTATTGTGGATGATCATTTATTCATTGCATTCATTCTATTGTGGATAATTATTTTTACTTTGCATTCGTCCCATAGTGGATAATCATCTGTTTTATACAATTTTTACTTTTACTATCCTAGTGTAGATGAACTTTTTTTTAAACATACATTTTTATAACCTATTATCACGAACTACGCATTTTGATTCTGTCAAAGATGAGATCGTGAAGCGACTCTATTCGGGTTGATTGCCACTTTATTCAAAAATACAAAAAAAAAAAATTAAGAATCATTGATGGACTTGGTTGATACCAACACAGCTTAAAGTGTGCATAGGAAAGAACAAGTGGAAGATTGTCTTCGTGGTAAACCATAGATTCTTTCTCGGTACCTCTCATTTACGCTTTGTGTTGACACTTAAAAATTGTTTTTCATGCTTCCAAGATATGAACAAAGCCAACCTCATCGTTTCATTGTGCATTGTGTGGTGAGTTTTAGAATAAGTTCAATTGCATTGCATTGTGATCTAGAACTTGGCTCGAATGTTTGTTGGCGAAATCCTCAGAGTAACACTTGGTGCATAGAAAGGATCGTAGGCTTTCTTTGATCCGTTTGAGCCTTTCTAGCTTACCAAATAACATTATCCAGTAGCATTTCCCCTTTGAGCACAGCCTATTTTTTGAACAACCACATCTTATGCCTATACTTTCACTACGAGTGCGTACACGCACTATCCCTCTCTTGGACCTCCTGACGCATCGTAATATGCAAATTGAAAATGACTGAGTTGAAGTTGCAATGTTCCCAAAAGAGGAAATGAAACAAAATAAAAGGACGACTTTCACACAAAGGAGTCAAAAGCCCCGACAATAAAAAAAAAAAAAGAAAAAAGAAGGAAATAACTCAGAAAAAGGGGAAAAAGCTCCAAACGAAATATTCAAAAGAAGCCAGACAAAACAAAAGGGGCAAAAAGAAGCAAATCGGAATCAATGCACACAAATACCAAGCACGGACATATTCGATGCTCAAGGAAGGATTAGTCACTCTTTACCCAAATAATATCCTTTCCTTTCCCAAGCCTACATTACAAACCCATAACAAGCCCTACATGATCCTATCTGAGGGTTCTCACATTAGTGGATACTCACATGACGGCCAAGCTTTATGGTATCACAATTAAATGCATTGATCAACATCTTTCCGAGGGGCGAGTGTACTTCTCAGACGTCCCCAAGTTCAAAATACCAAATACGTGTGAGGAAGGGACTTTCTCGGTGAGGGCATTTGAAACATGAGGATGCATATATGTCAAAAATCTTGTCATGAAGCGAGTGTTGATACTCGGGTATGTCGAGGTAGCATCTGGTCGTAGGAATTACCTTGATGTCTGTCTCGGTTGTGAGAAAGCAAATCGAAAACTCCTAAGCACAATACTAATTGTTGGTACCAACCAGAAGTCAAGAGCGTGATTATGTCTTTTTCATATTTTCACAAAAAAAAAACAAAAACAAAAAAAAAAAAAACCTTGCAAAATATATTGCATCATTTTTCAAACTCTAGTCACTCTTTTACAAAAAAAACATTCTACAAATACAAACTTATTTTGCATGAACTACGTTATGACTGATTCCTCTACGGGATACGTAGGCCCACATCGCGTCTGCATTCCATCAAAAAATCCTTATAAATTCTTTTGCTTGCATGAACTACGTTATGACTGATTCCCTACGGATCGTGGCGGCCACAAACCGGTCGATTTTCGAAAAATCCTTACCAAATCTCTTTGCCGCATGAACTACGTTATGACGCTGATTCCCTCGGCGGATAATGAGGCGGCGATTGGCTTCTCCCATTTTTGAAAAAAAAACCTTACAAAATCATTTTACGCGCATTTAACTACGTTATGACCGATTCCCTGGTGGGATCGAGGCGCTACATCGACGGTCCCCATTTTGAAAAAATAAAATAAAAATCCTTACAAAATCCTTTTGGCATGAACTACGCGTTATGACTGATTCCTACGGATCGTAAAGCGATCACATCGGCCAGTCCCATTAAAAAAAAATCCTTACAAAAACCTTTTAGGCTTGCATGAACTACGTTATGACCGATTCCCTCGGCGGAATCGTGGCGGCGGATTAACCGGTCCATTTGGAAAGAAAAAACTTACAAAATCCTTTTGCGCGCATTTAACTACGTTATGACACGATTCTCGGCCGGATCGAGGCGCGCTCACATCGGCCGGTCACACACCATTGGAAATTGTGTCCATTATCTTGCACATAACAAAATAGGCTCACATGATCGCCTTGATGGGATAAACAAGTTGCGCGAGTCAAAATCGGGTCCAAAGACTGACGTAAGCGACTAATCGGGGAGCATTTTATCCAATCCAGAGGGAATCGACGCCATCGCGTCGCGATGCCCGCAGGTCAAAATCGGGTGCGACAGGTAAGACAATGTATTGGGGTGGAGGGGGGTAGGTTTGGGTAGGACGGGGAAGGTAAGAAAAAAATTCATATTTTTTATAAATTGTTTATAAAAGTAAAAAATATAAAATAGAAATTTGAGAATGGGTAGCGGGAGGTGGGGTAGATGTGGTAGGTGGGTAGGGGTGGTAGGGAGGTAGGGGGTGGGTGGAGTAGGCAAGGTAGGGGGCAGAGATGTGAGGGTGGTTCAGTGCTTGGGTGGGGGTTGGTGTAAGGAAGGGGTGTGGTGGAGGATAATGTGGTGGGTGGTTGGGCTGCATTGATGTATTTTTATTGTTTCGAAATAATAAAGAATTTTTTTAAATAATTATTTATAAACAAAAATCTTAATCTAGAGTTGAGCTCTAATCGTTAAGATTAATCATTTTTGTGGGTCAACTTGGCTAGTCCAAACCAACCCATCATCAAAGTCACTCTTTCCCAAACCTATGAAATCTTGGGCGGGTCATTTGGGTTTGGTCTAATTTTAACACCATAGTTTAACTTAAGGGTGGCCAATGGGGCGAGTACGAGGTGGGGCGGGTCCCGGCGGAATGGGACCTGACGGGATGGGACCCGATGGGATGGGGTTAGGGCTTGACTGGTCCTCCGACGGGACTGGCGGGATCCGCCGATGTCCCGTCTCGTCGAAAATGGGGACCGATCTTATCGGGTCGGAGCGGGGCCGGGATCGGGTTTACCGATTTTTTTTGTACTTAATTTTAAAAAGTAACATATATAAACACCTCAATAATTGAACAAAATAGTGTAATAAAAGCATCACAAGACTATTTTTGTGTCTCTTATATTATTTAATAGAAATATAATTTTTTTGTAATATAATTTCAAAATTGCAACTTTGTGGTGTTGAAAGTTGCAAATAACATAGTAAAATTACAATTAAAAAATTACATATTTAAAAACACATTTTCTAGTTTCTTTATAATGTTTTGTGGTTCTTCAGTTGAAATTGAAATTTGTTGGTCAAATTGCTCGACGTCGCTTCCAACTCCGTCAGATAAGATTTCGTTGTAGTTTTCGTCGTCTTCTTCGTTGATCTCCGATGATGATTGAATATTCAACACATCTCGGGCCATCTTTGACAGTGTCAGAAATGTCTTCTCAGTCTCCCTCCAGTATTTCAGCAAGTCTTCACGTCCTTCTTCATTGAGAACTGCTTGGTACGGTACAACACCCTGCAAAACAAAAACATCAAACTCGCTAACTTGATTAGTAGTGGTACCACTATTCATTCTATGTCTAAGGCTTTCAATACTAGCCGCAGAAACAACATGTTTTTTTTAGGTTGTGTTGAAGAAGAAGAAGATGGTATGGAAGCCGGTTGGTTGCTAGCACTCTCTTGTTGGTAATGCCTATATACTTTTTTGCATTTATCTTGTATGCTAGACAACACTTCTTCTTTAGTTTGTTCCTAGGTGGTGGGTCATTTGGATTTTTTGGAGTTGGAGGTGTAAGTACTGCTATACAATCATAAATAGTTTCAATAAGTGTTTTACAACCGTCTATTTTATTAGTCGGATTTAATACAACACCAATAATATAAATAGTGGGAATAGAAATAAAATACTTTTTAAATTTGATAAATATTTTTTTAAGAGGTGTCTTATAAGCCGTTTTTTTCATATATTCACTAAGTAATAAAAATATTAGAGCTATATAAAATAACATAGTTGAAATAGTAGGATAATATATACCGAAAAATTCTTTTGTTGCTTGAAAAAAATTCTCTAAAAATACAATAAGTTCTGAAATTTTTTCCCAATCGTTATCTACAACCATATCAGTTGGATTTCGATTATGGGCGTTAAAAAATAAAGTTATAGATCGTCTATAATCATAAGCAACAAGTAGTTGTTCGTATAAAGAATTCCACCTAGCCACTACTTCTTCGGAATTTTTTCTATAAGGTAGTCCACAATCGTGATAAGTTTTTTTATATTCTTTTTTTCGTTGTATTCTATTACTTCTAAAAATAAAATTTATAGCAAATAGTATTTTATTAAGAATGTCTTCAAAAAGTGATAGACCATCCTTTACAACTAAGTTATAAACATGACACACACGTTTTATATGAAAATTATTTGAAAAAGATGGAGTTAAATGATCTTTTAAAATTCTAATAGCATAATTATTAGAAGAAACATTATCCAATGTAATAGTCATAATTTTATCAGTTATGCCATAATAATCGCAAATTGAATGAATATTTTCTGCAATAAAACTACCAGTGTGTCTATCATCAATATATCTATACGCTAAAATACATTTTTGCATAGACTATTTATAATTTATTCAATGACATGTTACCGTTAAATAATCATGGTCGTTAGTACTACAGCCTATATCAGACGTGATAGATACTTTGCCAGGAAAATGATATAATGAATAACGTAAATACTGTTGATATTCATGTGCAAATTAAAAAATATCTCTCCTAACAGTTGATCTAGGAAAACCGTTAAAAACGGGATTATACATATCTCTAATGTAATGAATAAAACCAGTAGAGGAAGGAAATGAAAAAGGCAAATCCTCCACCGCAACTAATTTTGCTATTTCTTCCCTATCTCAATGTTTATCGTATTTAGGGCCTACAATTCCCCCGTCATAGGGTTAATTTGACCATGTACTTGGTCCGGGACAGTATGTGAATCCCGACTGAGAGCGCATTGGCGCACCTGATTTTTCAGCCAGGTATTGGTCCCACCTAATTTTGTGAAAATTTTTGTACATATCTCAATAAACCTCCCGTCCCACCCTGACCTTTTCCCATTTTAAATTTATAAACATTTTTACAAATTTGACATCTAACTACTTGATTCTCTTCGTCCCTATTAAAAAAATTCCATGCATCTGATTTTAATTTTCTTTTTATTGGGCCTCGTCTCATACTAGGGGGAATAGAAGGCGTTCCGGTTGGAGGTGCACTAGTGGGTGTGTCATCTAGATTATTTCTAAATTAAAGTCTGGTTGAGTTGCAGAAAATATCTCGTCGTCTATCTCTAATGGTATATCATTAAAAAATTCAGTTTGATCTATATGTGTGTAATCAACCAAATCATCTTGTCTAGGAATAGGATGACTAGAAGAAGTAACATTGCTCTTGTTACTCTTACTAGAAGAAGCACCATTACACATTACCCTTAAACATACCTCTTATTCATTCCATTTTAATTATGCTAATAAATAGTTAAAGATAATGAAATTAAGTGCTCTAATTAAAATAAAGTAACAATAATAATTTAAAGAAGGAACAAATGTACCAAACACCGACGTAACGTCGACGTGTAATCAAGGTTGAAAATTAAAACTTTGTTTGATGGATGATCCTCAAGCTAGTTGCCAACTTCACTCCCAATTTTTGAACTTTGATGTAGTTATACAAATGAATGAATAAAATTTAATATTTAGTAGACAATGTAGAATTGTAGAGAGATAGATTGAGAAATTAGAGAGATTGTAGGAAGATATGTGAGAAAGATGAAGAGAAAATGAGGTATTTATAGTTGAAAAATTGGGTTAAAGTATAAATATATTAACTTAGGGGTTAAAAATAAATATTAAGGGGTAGGAGGAAAGCCAAAAATGGTCATTGTACAACGGCCAAAATATAAAATGACTGTTGTGCAACGTATATATTTTGCAAAGGGTAGGGATCGGGCGAAACGGAACGAGCCCAGGTCCCGTTCCGGGGTTTTTTTTTTTGGCGGGACGGGTGTGGGTCGAGTCGGGACCGAGCCGACTCGCCCCGTTGGCCAGCCCTAGTTTCACCCGTTGCTACCGGTTCCCCTACCGACTCAGTGAACACACCAATCACACCCCTTTTTTTTCCTCCGATCATAAAGCCCCAGATTTTTTTATTTGTTTAATTGTTAAGCCTAATTTTTTCTAAAACAGAGGTAACGTGTCAATTTCCAATTCTTAAAAATCATTTTTTCGAGGACCATAACCCTAATCCAAATCCAGAAACCACATTCAGACACTAAGTGACCCGAACTCATTCCCTACCAAAATCCCCTTTGTTCATTCCAAAAAACTCTTTTCAGTTTTCACCAAATTAAGCACTCTGAACCATGCGAAATCAACAGCGATGGCTTCTCCTTCTTCTCCGTCATCATTCTCTAGCTCAGCCTCACATCAATCAATCTCCGTTCCAGTTAAATCCATCTCTTCGTTCAATCACTTGTTCAACTTTCCACTCACGTGCATCTCACATACTCCCTTACCAACCACGTAGTTTCTCCACATCTGAATTTCCCGTCGAACACAAAGATTCAGATCAAATCGTTGTTTTAACTGACATTTTCTCTAAACCAAACCGGGCTAATGACCAAATTAAGCTTGATTTAGAGTCTAATAATGTTATTATGACCCATGATTTGGTCATTAAGGCGTTACGGAGCTTTAATACTGCACCCGATGAAGCACGTAGGTTTTTCAACTGGGTTTTAGAGAATGAGAGTGAGAGGTTGAGTTCAAAGGTGTATAATTATATGTTGGGAATATTGGGGTCTAATGGATTTGTTAAGGAGTTTTGGATTATGGTTGAAATTATGAAAAGTAAAGGGTATGGAGTGTCGAGGGTTACGTTTAATCGGGCTATTGAGAGATTTGAGAAGGATAAGCTGAGCGACGATGTGAAGAAGCTAAGAGAGTTGTATGGTTGTTCTGAGCTGGCTGATAATTCGAGCGAGGAAGTTTATTCTAGGGTTTGCAAATTGATTCGTGGAAATGTATGGGGAGATGATGTGGAAAAGCAGTTGCGAGAGTCGAAATTCGAGTTTTCTAGTGAATTGATCAGTATGGTTTTGGAGACGCTTGAATGTGAAACTAATAAGGCTTTGATATTCTTTAGGTGGATTGAAGATAGTGGTCTGTTTAAGCACAATGAGCAGACGTTTAATGCTATGGCGAAGGTCTTAGGTAGGGAAGAGTCCGGTGAGAAGTTCTGGAAGTTAGTTGATGAAATGAGAACTGCGGGGTTCGAAATGGAAAGAGAAACATATATTAGGGTTCTGGATAACTTTGTTAAGAGAAAAATGATTAAGGATGCTGTGGACTTGTATGAGTTTGCAATGGTCGGCATAAACAAGCCGTCCTCGCAGGACTGCACTTTTCTATTGAAGAAAATAACTGTTAGTAAGGAGCTTGATTTGGACTTGTTCTCAAAAGTTTTAAGGGTCTTCACAGAAAGTGGCAATTCATTGACTGGTGCTAACCTCGATGCCATTCTCAAGTCTTTGACCAGCGTTGATAGATTTGGCGAATGCAACAAGATATTGAAAGCAATGGAGGATGCTGGCTTCACACCTAGTCATATTCAACAGAGCAAAATTGCTTTTAATTTGGGTAGCGGTGGGAAAGATAAGGAATCAAATGAGTTCATGAATTATATAGAATCATCTGGCACTACCCCAAAGTCTAAAACATGGACATCTTTAATTGAAGGATACTGTGAAGCTGGTGATCTGGCTAAAGCTTCAGATGCATTTGAAATGATGGTCGAAAAGGAGGGTTCATCCCATGCTGGGTATGCTTTAGAGCTGTTAGTGTCCTTGCACTGCCGCAAGAGAAGAGCGATTCATGCATTCAAGCTTGTCGAGAAGATGGTCACTGAGAAAGAACTACGAGTGTGGCATACCACATATAAGTTATTGGTAGGAAAGTTATTGGCTCAGCGAGGTTTCGAGGAAGCTCTGGATGTTCTATGTTTGATGAAAAGTCAAGATTACCCACCTTTTATGGATCCCTTCATCAAGTACCTTTCCAAGAGAGGAAGTGCTGAAGATGCACTTGCATTTACTGCAGCAGTAACAGTGAAGAAATTTCCATCAACTTCTGTATTTCTCAATTTGTTTGAAGCGTACTTTAAAGCAGGAAGGCGGAATGAAGCACAGGACTTCCTTGCAATATGTCCCAGATACATTAGGAACCATGCAGATGTTTTGAATCTTTTCTGTTCCATGAAACCTCAGAAAACAACTGCCACTATTCCTGCGACTGCATAGGTTCAGATGGATACTTAATGTAGTTTCTTTGTGCTGCAAAGTGTTTGAACATTTTCCCCTAATATTTTCTTATGAAAGTTTGCTGCTATCCCTGCTTTCGTTAAATGGGGCTTAGTTCCCTTAGAAAGTGTTTTCTGATGAAATCTAATTGACACAAATAAGGACATAATTGCATGGGACTCCCAAAGTTATTGGTGAACACTTCATCTTATTAATTTATACTACTAAAGTTACTGAAGAATGCTTCGTGTTGACTCAAGCGAGTTGTTCATGTTGTGGTTTTCTGAGTAAGTTTGAGAAAAAGGACTCTGTAATTGCATTAGTCCATCATAGATATTGTCTTAATTATTACTTTACTAGATTATGTAGACTACCTTGGAGATTTTAATGTTTACAAGGGTCACTACTGTCAACTTATCCAACTCAAGTTTTTCATTTCTTGCGTTTGTAGGTACTTGTTGATCACTGCAAATGCCATTTAACTCCATATATTATTATTTAACTTAATGTTTTTGCTGGGCCTAGAGTGTTATGATTCATTTAAAAATTTATGTTCCTTCATGGCAATGTCTATTGCATCCTTCTTGAAGAGGAATATGATAAAGATCTTAGCCGTTTTCTGCTATTTCCTTCCCGAAGAATTTTAAAGATAGTTGCAATGAAGCTTTTCTGTATTGGCTTTGGAAATGGGCTGTCTGGGCTTGGACATTCCTATTTGTCATTTCTTGGGTAGGAATGGCACCAAGTAACTGCTTGTGATGATAATGTTTAAAACATAGCCAATTTTAAAACTTAAAGTTTAACCAGTGTTGTCAAACTTCAGATCTGACAAACTTTTGACCTATGCTCCTCGTCCTCCACTCTTCTTCTGAAGTTAAAACTTCAAACCCATATTTTCAACTTTAGACTTGCATGTCTGAAGTTGATTCCGAGGCAACTAAATTTTAGAATTCTGTAAATTTTGGCTATTCTTGGAGTACTATTTAATTTCCAGCCCATTTTCTTCACACAGTCCCTAGCATTACCGGGGGAGCAGTTAAGGATATACTTGTTTAACTAACATAGTGCATGTTATCATACCACTTCCCTGGTTATATTTTTTTGTATTTTTCTGGCTATGGTTCACTGCTGATATGGCACAACTGAATATTTTTCTGTTTGTATGTTCATGAGCTATTTAGCATATATTTCGTGTTTTTTCCTTGGACCAATTATCAAAGAGAGATGGCTTCAGTTTAAAATTATACCATGTGATAACTTATTCTACTATACTCATTGGTCCGACTAATTCAAATGTGCGTTGTGTTGGATCTTAAAGGGGAATTTGTTATTACTACAAGTTTCTTTATTCTCAAGATTTAAACTCGAGATATATGATTAATGGTGTATATATGCTAAATTTCATATGGATATTAGCTTTCCTTATCCAACCAACCAATAGACCACAAATTCAGACGACTGATACTCGATTTAACTAGGTAAATACCATCAAGATACACAGACTTTCCTCAAAAACCATCCTTTCCTTTTTAATGTGTGGCATAGTCATTTGGGCAATTTTTGTTCTCTAAATTGGAGACGTCATCATGGAGATCACTATTCAAAGTTCATGATGTTTCTAAGGAAGAAGATAACTTTTCTTAAGAGTACTTTGTGCTATTGTTGTTGTATCAGTATTTCACATTATTCCTTTTACTTCCAGAAGAAATTAAAGTCCCCACTAACATCAGTTGTACAAGGAAAAGAAAACATAATCACCAGTTATAAAGAAGGGAAGAAAAAGAATTTTAGATTTTAATATTTGTTTGTTGTGCTGAAGGTTGACAGAGATTGAAATTAGACTCAACTCCGCATTAAAGGTGTTTGGGAGTATTGTACCAAGCACAAGATGAAGGAAAATGATGCATCAATACTCCTACCAGACAAAGTCTAGTCATGGACCTTATTGTTACTTTGTGCTTTTCTTATTTTCCTTCTTTAAATTATGTGCTGAAGATATATATTCGTATTAAAATTTGAAATTACGTTGATTCTTCTTTTTTTTCAACTATGAAATGGGCTTATTTACATATACATATGTGATCTCAGGACAATTTTTTGCCATTCTTATTTAAGTTGGTAGGTGGCATTGGAGTGAAGGGGACATTACAATGAGCAAAACGCGATGAGAGTGACCTAACAAACCTATTAATGAATTTTTTCCTTTATATTTATATATATACCTTTTTCATCTGATTAATATTCAAATATATTGTCTAGTTATTTGAGATGCGTACATTCATACTTCATAGTTTATAATATAGAAAGATGACAGTGAAAATAAATCTCAGTTGGAGGCTTCTATTTGTCATATTACAAATGGAGTTTTGGAATTTAGCTTCACAGATTTGTAGACAACTGAGGTTCTTACAGTGCATAAAACAATTTAGTCATCAACTTGTGATGATTAATAGCTGTTCAATTACCTAGTCCTTCAACCCCCCTCCCACTCCACCCCAACTTTGATACCCCAGGTAGGGGCTGAGCTAGGTAGGATTGAGGTCCGAACCCCTTTCAGCGGAAAATTATACTGTCTATACAAAGTTCAAATTATTTTGTATGACAGTAGATGTTGAACCTTCTCGGCTTCTTCGTGTGTTTACTTCTTCATATTTTTAAACCCCTAATGAAAATCCTAACTCCGCACCCTAGGGGAGACTACTACCTACTTCAAAAAATTTAGGGGAGTAATTAAGTTTAATTAAGAAGATTAATGATGCAATTTTCTAGGCAAGTCCCTTATTTTCTGTTATAAAGGAAAAGGTGAATTATTTGTACCTTTTATCTAATACAGAAAAAATTTAAGAGACCTCTCATCTTATATATCATTAGACTCTCTTAGTATATAAACCTTGATCCAGACATACAATGTGGTTTTTGTATTTTATTACAGTAATAATTTTCAGCAGAAACATAATCGAAATTAGAAAGTGAACCCCACATGATAAGTATATGTAGTAAGTTAAACTAATTGATTGTGATGTTTGTTAGCAAATTACCTTTAGTAGTAATCTAAAAGGGATATTTGTCCTAATTTCTCTGTCTAATATTTATATAGTCTTTACGTAAGTACAATTTCGGAAGGTGGACTTGTAACAAGAACTTTTAACCATTATTACGTAAAATTGCAGTCAAGGGTGTTGACTAGCGATCAAATAGTTGTTAATGAAGTAAGTTAAAAATCATGAGTTCTCAAGTTTAAATTCTAATAGAGAGAAAAACACTTGGTAATTTCTTTTCATCCGTCCAAACCTTGGTGGACAAAGCTTCGAGATTATAATCTATACAAAGTATTAGCTAGCTAGATACTAATAATTAAGCTCACATATCAAGTTCATTTTTTATTGTTTCTTTCCTTTTCTTTTTGTGGGTGAGATATCACAAGATAGAGGACGAGGAAAGAGCAGTGACGACGACAAGCCTTTTGTGTAAGGGGCATGCATGTTTTTATGTAAGCTATGGGACATGCTTGAATTGTCTCGCGTGTAAAATTTTATATACTCATAGGACAAATGGTGCTATTATACATACACATTTTGGTTGTGTGTGTGTACGTAATTAGGTATTGTAATTACGTAAGAGATACTTTTGTTGTGATGAGGAAGCAGAGTATTTATTGGTTCTTCAAAAATCTTAAATTCGCATCACAAGAGTACGTTCGTTTAAAAATGTAACTTATATTCTTACATAATTACTTTAATTTTTAACACAACATAAAAGATTCATCACTAGAAGGTTTGGAGAAAAAAGCACTATCATCAATTTTAAATATGAGATCTTAATATTATTAGTCAGCCAACTAAAAACTTTTTTACCCGCTTAATTGTAACACATGTATGTAGCCATCCATGATGTATGTTAAATCAATGTATTATAAGTATATAATAATATGTAATATATATATAAATTGCATAAACACAGATTATACACCTATTATCCATTGATTATCAAAGTATACAAACTCAAATTTGAAAATAAATAAATATTGATTTTTTCTTGTGGAGGCTAAATAGAAATCTCAAAATGTTGAATTTGAAGGCTAAATGGTCCCAACTAGGAAGCAAGCAAATATTCAGTAATAGAATGTAATGGCCTTTAGGAATATATAGTAGTGAACAAAGAAATAGACAATTACCATTGCATATAGTATCGGTTTTCCTTGTCATTTTTTCAGACTATATTTATAAATGGTTTTTTCTTTCTCGCGTTTAGTCAATTCATATTCCTATTGTTACAATTCTGTTGGTCCATTTCCTCGCATTTGTTTCTATCCATTTCATAAAATCGGCTCTTGCTTAGCTTATACACTTCTGCTCTTCACATACACATGATAAAACCCCTAAAGGAAATGAATTAAACTTGACATGAAGAATGCACCAATTAACTTAATATTTTTCTTTAGTGTCCAAAAAAAAAAAAGATAACCAAACGGTTGAAGGTGTCTATTATTTTATTCGTTCACTTAAAGTTGTGATTACTTTATAAATTTTAAGATTCGCCTGTTAGTTAAATATGGAACCCAATTATGTCTTGAAGAAAAACTGAATAATAGAATAAAGGTCTTACAAATTTGCTTTTTACAACTTTCAGCGGAATTTTCAGTTCGGTTGTGTGATCATCATACGTTAGAATCAATAGAGTATAGGTTCTCACTTTCCAATATAACAAATTCTGACTAATTAATTGTTGCAAGAAAGGAAAAAGAAAAAGTTAAAATAAAAGAAATAAATTCTTTGAGTGACAGTTATCAATATGTTTGGATAATCTAGGAGGGAAAAGAAGTAGGAAAAATGCATTATCCTGCATGTTTACTTTTCTTCCACTTTCACCATGACTTCTAGTACTTTAGTTTGAATCGATTGGGTAAAGTAAAGGAAATAAAAGAAGGAAGTTAAAAGGGAAAAGAAAAAAAGAAAAAGTAAAATACAAGTATCTAAACTTTAGGTTTCAATTAGGGTGAAATGAAGGGGAAAATTAAAGGTACAACACTTTAAACTTTGGATAAAAATTGGCTGAAGCTAAGGAATAGAAAAGAAAAATAATGTAGAACTATTTAAGCTTTGGGTACAATTGGATTAGGTGGGAATAAATAAAATAAGAATCTTGGTAAAAAGAGAAACACCATAATAAAAAACAAGCAAAGTATATATACAATTCTCTAACCTTTGAGTACCAATTAGGTAAAGTGATCGAACAAAAGAGGACAGTGAAATTGTTTTGTGGCATCAGTATTAATTTTTTCCCCCAATACTCAGAATAAAAATATCACTTCCCAGAATGTGTACAGACTACCGTTGCATATTTTGCACTTTCCTTTGTATCTTTATTAAAGCCAAAGCCCAATTAATGGTTACCTAGTACTCCCCCGAATCAAAACAAATGTTCACTTACATTTTATTTTTTGATTCATAAATAATGTTTATTTACCAAATAAAGAAAGAATTAATCTTATTTTTTTAGATTTGTCCTTATTAAGTGTTAGGTGACCAAATCCTAATACATATTTAATTAGAGACACTTTAGTCAAATTGCCTATTTTTACATAGGAGCTAATATTTTGTTAAGAAATGTGTAAATAGCTAAATGAACATTATTTTTTATCGGGAGGGAGTACTACATTATCACTTCGAGAGAGACAGTTATTCACTAATATACTTCTCAATCATTTACCCACGTATGTTGATTGACTGAAATTATGTATACATATGCAGAAAATATTTAAAATGTATACATATAATAAAATGAGAATCCATCCTAAATTCACCTTTGTATTTAACGTTCTCAATCAATGCTTTCAACCCTCAACACATCACCTTGCATTAGTTTTAAACCATATTTCAGTTTACGTGTTTTATTTCTTTTTTAATCTGTTTTAAAAACTGATATATTTATATACTTAGTAAATTGTTCATCAAATAACCTCATTGTTTCCTTGATGACACTCTTCTATAAGAGTGTCATGACATGTTTAAGTTTATAGGATTCAAATATTTTTGGTAGGTTATATATACTTTTAGTTTAAGATAATAAGATTTTAAAATATTCTTTATATTTTTAAATATTGTGCATAATCAAATCAGAAAAAATATAAAATGAATCAGAGGGAGCAATTAGTGTACGTTTTATTTAATTTAATTGGAAAAAAACGAAAAGGGAAGCAAGAAAAGGAGAGATGCATGATATTGTTACCCACAGCAAATTGAAATTCCCCTCAATGATGTTTAGGGAGTACGAAAGGATGGAGGTGGGCAGCTTTAGCTTTATCAAATACTTTTCCATTTTACATAAGTTTATTTGGAATGACTGTCTCATGAAGTGTGCAAAATCGTGTTTAACTAGTCTAAACAACATATAGTGTGGTACTGGCTGGTGGAATCAATTAAAGTACATCCATCATGCCCCTCTTGTCCAATCATAAAGGTAGTAAAAAAATCTGGTTTTATATCAACTAATCTAGAAAGTAACTATATATAACTGTATAAGTCGAATCCTAATTATATTAAGGTTGAATACATTAATAATCTCTTAAATTTGTTAGAAAATTTCATTTAGACACTCGAACTATGCCGCGTCCAATTGAGCATTCAAACACATGATAAAATGTTCATATTAGACACTTCTGACTCACCGTTCATTAAGGCTAATGCATATAATTAAATGAGACATATTTTAATTAGTTAACTTATTTATGTAATGGCGCTTGAGAACATGAGCAACAACTTCTTCAAAATTTTGAGTCGCAAAGTATCTAATAAAAATACTTTATTAAGTGTTCAAGTGTCCAATCGAAACATGTCGTAATTTAAATATTTAAATAGAATTTACTTATAAATTTTAAAAAATATCAATATATTCTATCTTATCTCAAAGTTAGAATAGACTAACGTGTTATAACATGTTAAATTACTTTACTGATGTAAAAATTATTGACTCTGTAAATAATTTCAAAAAAATCTCACGGCCAACAAAGATGTCCCTCATCATGGGCGTGGTCTTTGGTCCCTGGCCTATGCGACTGGTCAGTAGTTCACCAAAACCATTATCAATCTCGAGCCTAATTTTCTTGAGATTCCCACATTCTTAGGCTGTTTTTAAAACAGAGAATTTTAAAACAGATAAGTTTGGAATTTTGTTGAATGGCCAAACTCAGGGAATGTTGGATTCCCTTGCAAATCCAACTCCCATAGCCATTACTTGCACTCTTACACATCCTAAATATTTGTTCACCATTTTATTTTAAAATATTATTGCACATACCAAAGCTCACTTGATAATGACAAAATAACTTATTTCTAAGCCATAAGTTAGCTAGTGACTGACTCACCCATGAGAAATTTTTGGTCTTATTGTAGGTGCCCATTACACTAATATGCTTTTATTTATTTGTCTTCAAGAATGATTTTGATTCAAGCTTAAAGGTGAGAGGTCCATTAGAAACTTGTCATTTCTGTGTCTATACTTCAACTTGATTAAGTAGTTAGCAATTAGATTTCCATATCTCAGCTTTTCAAAAGAAAAAAATTAGACTAATGGTAATATTAGTAATATTGCTTTTAAAAAAATGCAGACTTGTACATTAATCTTTCACTATGTGCGGGGTCCAAGAAAGGGTCAAACTACAAGGGTCTATTGTACACAGTCTTATCCTGTATTTCTACAAGAGACTGTTTTCACAATTTGAATCCGCGCGTTTACTCTGAGACTCCCCTCCAATAATAATCTTGCTTTAGTAATGTTAAAAAATTTAAAAAATATTATCTGTCCCAGAGTGACAGGCATGCTAAATTCTTCTTTTTACAAAGACTGCTTTTTATGAGGACTGACAAGACAGTAGTAAAATGATTTTCTGGCATACAAAAGCTATAGTTTTATTCTCAATCTAAAGACTACTACTACTACTACTATTAGATTACCCCCTAGAGGAAAAATCCAATTGAGGGGTTTGTTTGTCTCTCTGCATAGCTTCAGATATTCATCAAGGTTTGATTATTGAGTTTCTGTTTCTTTCTTGCTTTCTGTGGATTGAAATTTAATGGGAAAAAGAAGTGAGATAAAGGCTGCATTTATGTTTGTGGCATTCTTGGCCCTTTGGAGCTCTGCAGCTGGATTGCTTTCTCCTAAAGGTGTCAACTTTGAAGGTAATTAGCATTCCTGTTCATAAAATTCTGCAGAACATATGATTTTGATACTACAAAAAAGAAGTTTTCATTTGGGTGGTTCCTATTTTTTCCAGTGCAAGCATTAATGGCCATAAAAGCAGCTTTGAAAGATCCTCACGGGGTTCTTGATAATTGGGATAGCACCTCTGTTGATCCATGTAGTTGGGCTATGGTCACTTGCTCTGCTGAGAGTTTGGTTATTGGCCTGTAAGATTTCTTGCAAAAATGGATCTTTGTTTGTTTTGGTTTTTTTTCCCGTGTCTTGTAATTCAAAAGGTTGATTTTTTCTCCTGTATTATGTAGAGGGTCACCAAGCCAGAATCTGTCTGGTACTCTTTCTCCTAGCATTGGCAATTTGACAAATCTTCAAATTATGTGAGTACTAAAATAAGAGATTTTCAAGCTTTCTTGATTGTTTCAATAATATTTTTTTGAATAACCATTTTTGTTGACAGATTGCTGCAGAATAACAACATAACAGGACCAATACCAAAAGAGATTGGAAGGCTCTCAAAGCTTCAGACTCTTGATCTTTCTGATAACTTCTTCACTGGTGATATTCCTCTTTCTTTTGGACACTTGAATAGCCTCAGGTACATGTTAGAATCTGAACAACTTTTATACTTCATTTTCTTATTTTCCAAAAGTTTCAATATCAGTTTCCTTTTCTTACTTTGTTCAGGAGGCTCAATAATACTAGTCTATCAGGAGAAATTCCAGTCTCATTGGCCAACATGTCACAGCTAAATCTTGTGTAAATCCCTGTTACTCCACTTATCTTTCTCTACTTTTTTTTCATTGTAATGTCCATAGCTTCAATACTTTGGATTGATTTTGGTATTCAACCTTTTGATTCAGGGACTTATCCTTCAATAACTTGAGTGGACCAGTACCTAAGTTCCCTGCTAAGAAATTCAAGTAAGCTTATTAACCGTTTATTCATGGATCAATTACTTCATCTCCTTTTAAATTTTCATGTTGAAAATTATTTATGTTCTCTTGTTGTTCTGTTAATGTAGCATTGTTGGAAATTCGTTGATCTGTGCGACAGGGTCTGAGCCAGACTGCAAAGGAATGCAACTGCTGCCTATGTCAATGACATTGAACAGTTCAGAAAGTATGCATTATAAAATGTCATTTTCCAAATCTAACCATTTTTTCTCCAGCCTGTAATTTCTGAGTTTTCATATTCATTCTGTTTATCCCACCTTATTGCTCCTTGTTATCCAGCTTCGCCTTCTGGAAAGCAAAAAAGTCGCAAAATCACGCTTGTATTTGACTCTAGTCTTGGTTGCATTTCTTTGCTCGTTCTTGGAATTGGACTCTTTCTATGGTCTAGGCATAGACACAACCACCAAGCTTTTTTTGATGTCAAAGGTTGGTCAATTGTTCAATGTTATGAAATTTACGCTCATCGTTTCGTACTCATTTCTATGATTTTCTTAGATCGGTACCATGAAGAAGTTTCCCTTGGGAATTTGAGAAGATTTCAGTTCAAGGATCTCCAGATTGCAACCAAGAACTTCAGCAACAAAAACATTTTGGGAAAGGTGGTTTTGGGCATGTTTATAAAGGTCATCTCCCAGATGGGACTCCTGTGGCAGTAAAGAGGCTAAATGATGGCAATGCAATCGGTGGTGAGAAACAATTCCAGACAGAAGTTGAAAAGATAAGCTTAGCAGTGCACCGTAACCTCCTCAGGCTCTACGGATTTTGCATGACACAGTCAAAGAAGCTTTTGGTTTACCCTTATATGTCCAATGGTAGTGTAGCTTCTCGTCTCAGAGGTAAAAGCTTATGAAATTAGCAAGTGACGTATCATATTTCTTATTTTTCTTGTGCTGAAATAGTCTGTGTTATTACTTTCTATAGCAAAACCTGTGTTGGACTGGGGAACAAGGAAGCGAATTGTTCTAGAAGCTGCTCGAGGACTGTTATATCTTCACGAACAATGTGATCCGAAGATAATTCATAGGGATGTTAAAGCAGCAAATATACTGCTCGATGACTATTGTGAGGCAGCCGTGGGAGACTTTGGGCTGGCAAAGCTTTTGGATCACCAGGATACACATGTCACAACGGCTGTGCGTGGAACTGTGGGGCATATAGCCCCTGAATACTTGTCAACAGGCCAATCATCTGAGAAAACAGATGTGTTTGGATTTGGAATCCTTCTTCTTGAACTGATCACAGGAATGAGAGCTATAGAATTTGGGAAAGCAGCTAATCAGAAGGGAGTAATGCTTGATTGGGTAAGTATCAATTTGTCAAGCCTCAAATAAGTTAAACTTTAAACTTTCTACGTTACCCTTAATGGCCTGTGCTTATTGTCATAGAAATATTATGGCATGTTTAAGACCCGGAGTTCTAAGGATATGTGAAGACATTTGGTCTTAAACACAGTACCAATCAAACACCGCTATTTAAAATGAAATATGGGGTTTTTCTGGTATTCACTAATATTGCATAAACTTTTTCTTTATTAGAATGTCAATCCCCTAGTGTAACCTTTGGTGTGCATTTCTATCAGGTTAGGAAAATTCACCAAGAGAAAAAACTTGATGTCCTTGTTGATAAAGATTTAAAAATCAACTATGATCGAATTGAGCTAGAGGAAATGGTTCAAGTTGCTCTTCTCTGCACACAATATCTTCCAGGCCACAGACCAAAAATGTCTGAAATCTTTCGAATGCTTGTAGGTGATGGACTTGCAGAGAGGTGGGAAGCATCCCAAAAATTTGAGGGTAGTAACAAGTACAAAACGAAAGAGCTATCCTCATCGATTTTCGGATCTCACGGATGATTCTTTGTTGGTTGTACAAGCCATGGAGCTGTCTGGTCCTAGGTGAGCCAGCCATTTACACATATTCATAACTACGAAACACAATATTCACACTTAGAACTGTCAACAGATTTCTAGCTAGGCTTAATTTATTAAACTATGTGGTATTGTATAGTAATGAACCATCAAAGGTTCAAAGAACTTTGATGTGTTTTGTTTTTTTCTTGTATATGCTCATCTTTAAGTTAAATGATTTCAATCGAGAGTTTTTTTTTTTTGGTTAAGACTTGTATTTTAGTTTAGATAATGGTGTAATTTTCAAATCTGAAATGAGCTTTTAAGTATTATAGTGTGCATTTGCATCATTTAAGTTAGCATGCATAATGATTAGCAATGGCTATTGAAGAGGATAATGGATTTGTTGGTGCAGAAGCTAATGATTTCGGGGAGTCTACTTTAAGAAAAAGTTGCTAACTAGCTAGAACTATACTTTATTTTTCAGTGCAATGCACGAACTGCTACACTAAAGACATCATAAATAGAATATTCATAATAGCAAGGAATCCAAGAAACCACAGTAGTCCGGCATGAACATTTCATATTATTACATTATCCAGTCGCAAAGTGTGTTATCCAGTTTGACGCGAGTGTAGGAAAACTAATGAAATACATAGAAGGGAACTATAAGTAATATTCATACAGAAATGTATGTGGAATATTTTGGAATAGAGAGTATATAACAATCAACTTTTTTGATACTGTTTTTTAATCTGTTATAATATATGGTCTGTATAATAACATTTTGTTATAGCAATCAAAAGTATCGGACAAACAATATTGTTATAAAGAGATTTAATTTGGATGTATTCCATAAAAGACTAGCGCCTAGCCAAGTCTATTTTTTACTGATAGATATATGAAGACAAATCTTTTGTCCTTTTCCAAAAACACAAGATAAACCACAATTTTCCCAACTTAATCACATTAACATGTCTCATAAAAGAACAATCAATGCAGTTGATAATATCCGGAGAGAGTTACTTTGCAGTGCTCAAACATGATTTTTTGTAAAACAAAAAAAGCTTTGCTCAGCCTCGCTTAAAACCATGTGAATGATTAGAATTTACATGTTGTGGTCAAAATCGAAATCAATATGAAGTTTCCTTAGGATTAAATTTAAACGAATAGAGTAATATCAGTTGAAATTTCCCATTCAAATGGACCTGGAAGCATGTAAGATTGTGTTGCAAGAGATTTCAAACCCAAAATCTGTGTGTGAGAAGCCCAGGTTCTGATTACTTTCGATCCACTAATATCACCTCTTCATTTCTCTCCACGACTACACAGTTGCTCATGCTCTCACTAGGAGGAGTGTTGCTCATTTCTTTGATATACAGCTTTCTGACTTACGTCAGACTATTCATGGAGATAATGTAAATTGCGGGATGTGCTTAAATGATCATGGTTTGAGAACAGAGCAACTGATATCACGTACAAGGTCATATGCACAAACATTCAATACTTAAACATGCTTTCAAGTTGAGTTTTATATCGGTTACTTAGAAGTTATTCTGTGTTTGGGTAATTTTGATTTTTTGATCCCTGGAAAAGAAAAAAAAATGTTGCTCATTTCTGGTTCAACAAATCGAACGCTTTATTGTTGCTACGTTTTTAAATATAACAAGCCTTGAGCATTCAACCGCAATTCATTGAATATCTTGCAAGTTGCAATTTAACAATAAAAAAGAAATATTCTCACCAGCTGAAAATCCCACAATTAACTCCCCAAGGCCCAATGTATAATGAAGCAATGGATGCACGACTCATGTACCTCTGCACGAAAGATGCATCCATACTCCCTTTGTCTCTATTTAGGTATCATATTCTCTTTTATCTCGAAAAAAATTTCGATCTTTCTATAATGAAAATTTTAAATCCTCATTTTACTCTTGATTAGATTATTTATAGTCATTGTTTAAGACTCATATACCACAAGTTTCTTAAAGGATAAGGCACTAACTCCCTAACTTTGATCAAAGTTGCTACGACACAACTTATCTTTTCATGGGTCCTATAACTTTTATAAAACGGAATAATTACCATCATACGTGGGAAGAAGAGTGTATTTCACTCACTTTGGGAGAGTGAGAAGCATAAAATCTGACACATGTCATTTTTTAATTGGGTACTTCACATTTAATTACACCTAATTAATTATTATTAAAGCTTAAAAAATTCTAAATTGATTTTTTTTTTAAAATATGTGTAAAACTTAATATTTTTAATCAAAATTCGGTATTTTCTTACAATATAGAGAGAGAAATTAAATGTAAAAAATCTATTTTTAGAAAATAAATCTGGAAAACTGAGTTTTCTTATAAAAAATCTGGACTTTTTTTAAATCTGTAAAACGGATTTTTAAGAAAATGTGGAAAACTGATTATTTTTTTCTATATATGAAAAAAAATCTAGTTTTTCATGTTTAATTTTAAAATGGGTTTTCCACATTTAAAAAAAAATAATTAGTTTTTAAAAATTCTAAGAAAATCCAGCTTTTTGACATCTTGAAAAGAAAAAACACTTTTCTGACTTTTTATAAATAATTCAGATTTTATTTGAAAAATAAAAGTGTCCTAAAAAAATAAAATCATGAAAATCTAATATTTTTGGGACATTTTTAAAAACTATCCAGTTTTTCAAAAAAAAAACACTGTTTCCATATTTTAAAAAAAATCCTCAGATCTGTTTTAAAAAAAAAATCAAAATTTCAGATTTTTTAAAAAAATCCATTTTTTTATTTTTTCCTAAAGAAAATTTAGTTTTTCAAAGTTTAAAAAAAATTGCCACGTAAATTTTAAAAGTAATAAAATAAATATACATGTGGTAGGGACAGTGTATGCAAGAGCGTAGATATCGAACTTCAGGCAGATAACTATTCCGTTTTAAAAAAGTTTAAGAGGATAATAGAATCCCTAAAAAAGTAAGATGTGTTATAGCGACTTTAGTCAAAGTTGAGACAAATTAAAAAATTAAAATGAGAGTATTAATTATGTGAAAGAGTTGCTTGTTCTTTAAAAAAAATTAAATTATACTATAGCAAGCGTCGAAGCAGTTTTTACCAATTTCATCTTTTGTGCTATATTATGCAGAAATTAGGTCAGAATATTTCTTGAACTTCATCTTTACCGACTTCAACTTTTGAGAAGATGTTAAATAAGATAGGAATGCGAAGGATAGACATCTGGATTGTGGTCTTCATCAGAGAGAATAAAAGACATGTTGTACTTTTTTTTCTTAATCAAAGTTTTGTCTCTTGAATTTTTCTGATAAGGTTTTTAACAAGGCAACTTGTAACGCATATTACTAGATGTGTACTTCTTTCACTTAAATTTTTTTCACTGAATTTTTTCTAATAAGATTTTAACGAGGCACATTGTCTATTGATGAACATTTAAGGGGAAGTGTTGTAAATACACTATATTATGAATGTCTATTTAAAATACATAATTTTTTGAATAAGCTTACAATCAAACATACATTTCGTAAATAGCCCAAATTGATAAATTGCAAGTAGCTCAAGCAGACAACTCGCCAGCAACCTCCTAAAAGCCCTGCATTAGCTTCTTCAGGCTTGCAATCAAACATACAGCTTGCCAATAGCTCAAACAGATAGCTTTCAAGTAGCTCAAGCAGACAAATCGCCAACTATTTCTGAAAATTCTTGCAGCAGCTTCTTAAAAGCCTCGCAACTGTTTCTTTTCCTTTATAAATAGGAAGTCAATTCTGTTCATTTGTATATCAATTCAAAGTTGAATAATATATCAATCTCTCTCTATATTTATTATAATCTTATCAGCACGAGACTCTAACCTATGAAGCAAATATTTTAAAAGCCTCAAACATATTGACTTCCTCAAATATTTTAAAAGCCTCAAACATATTGACTTCCTCAAATATTTTAAAAGCCTCAAACATATTGACTTCCTTTTCTTAATTAATGATAAATCATTTTAAACGTAAATTTGTTATCCTGGATATATCAGAAAAAGTTACTTGTTTCGGATGTTTGATACAGAAATTCATCTTGATGTGTTGG